>CP139508.1:235440688-236640688 GCA_021014915.2 Artemisia tridentata subsp. tridentata
GCAATTTATCGCGTGACAATTAGATAGCATTCATAAGCACATATATCACATCAGAACTGAGAACATTCATCAAGAGTCGATCGACATCTTTTTCCAAAGCTTTCTTTTGACCTTTTTGTTTTGCAATTTTGTTATCTTTTGCTCTGAAAATACTCAACATTGATGCAACTTCTGACTGGAGTTCTTGTTCCCACTGTGTGGCACAAAGTCACAGGTGGTTGACAAGTGGCAAAAATTGTTTTTGAAAAATTTCTCGCTTTTCTTTCTCATAAGGAGATAGAAAAGTGGAGATTTTGATTTCAGAATTTCTTTCTATTGCATTTTCCAAAAGTTGGATGTCGTCCATAAATGTGTTAAAATATTTTAGAATGCGACATTCTTTTGGCATTTGTTCCTTCTCACCTTGAGTTGGTAATGGACCATTGACTTGTGCGACAGTAGTTACTGGACCAACGTCAGACGAAACATTTATTTCATTGAAAGACCACGTTTGATTAAATCTATCTTTTTGTGGTACAAATGATTTACTAATGTGAGGTGCTTTTGAGTAATCGTAAGGTTTGTTATAATAAACACAACTCAATTTGAATCGACTCTCGTCCGCTTGTTCTAGTTCCTCTTCAGTATTATAAACAACAACACACTGGAAGGTTTCATCAAACAAGTATTCTGCACTGTACAACTTAGGATTTTCCCTGAGTGCCTTTTGTAAAAAACGTGGTTGATCATTTCCAATTGCAAATCCGTATCCTTTAGGATTTGGTTTCACAGTTAGTTTTTGAATTGTAGTTACAGAATCACCAGTTTTATACACAATGTTTTGAAATTCTTTGAGCTTGGATTCCAACGCAACAATCTCCTCAAGATATGAGTTAACACGTTTCCTTGTGGTTTGTTTTTCTTCAATAAGATCATTTTGACAGTTTGAAAACTCTGTTTTAGTTTTGGAAAGCTCAGAGTTTAATATGTCAATTTGTTTTTGAAATTCGAATTGCTCTTGTTATTTTTGAGAAATTGATGAAGCGAAAAGTGTACCGCTTTTAGGGGGTCATTTAAGCCCTAAATCGTATTTATTTGATCAAATATTGCCCTAAATCGTTCCTTTTGTCATTTTAGGTACTTTGGAGAAGAAATCTGGAAAAGGAAGCATTTTGGACGTTTTTGGAGCATAAAAGTGAAGAAAACGACAAAGTCTCAAAATTATGCTGGAAAGTACCTTTGACGGCGTCAGGGATTGTTCCAGACGGCGTCACGGCTTGGCAAAAAAGGTGGATATGAAAATTACTCATGATAAGCCAGAGAATTTTACAATGGAAAGTCTGACGGCGTCACCCTTTGAAGTGATCAAGGTCGTCACGGTTTAAGCTAAAGAGGGACGGCGTCAAGCTTTGATAAGCCAGAGCGGATTTTGGAGGTCTAAAGAGGGACGGCGTCAGGAAGGCCATCCGGGAACCCTAGACACGGCGAGGTGACGGCGTCAAGATCTACAACGTGACGCCGTCAGCCCTTAAACTCTATATATAGTTTTGCAATTTTTTGTCATTAGTGTGCAACTTTGTGAGGAGAAACCCTAAAGACGAATTTCTGCCATTTTTAAGGGTTTTCATACCCTTGGATCTCCCATGTTTAATTGAAGATAAGTAATCATTTAATCAATCAATATGTCTATGTGTTGTTTGATTATATCTTGTTCTTGTCTTTTGATTAACATGCTAGGCTAGATTTATCTTGTGTTTGCTTAGATCTAATGAAACCTAGCTATTGATTATTGGTTATTAGTGTGTTATTAATTGTATTGGATGATTGTTTATCGATGATAGGCTTAAGAAAACTGGCTAACTTCCTATACGGTAACTTGCTTGAACGTCTTAAGAAACATGAACCAATGCGTACTAAGGTTTTTATGGTTGTATTTAATGCATGAGCGAATTCTAGTGATCCCATGTTAGGAGCTTCCTAGCCGGCTCGACATAGGAGTGAAGTAGGAGCTTGTAGAGTTGGGGAAGTACGTACGCCACCCCACGATTGGTATTAAGGAATACACCCGTCATCCACGCAATTAATACACACTAATCAACCGGTAAAAGATAGTTAGGGAGTAAGGAAATCTAAGTAAACACATTTCTCTCCACATAAGTTTCACAACCCTTTTCATTTTCAGTTATTTTATTTTATTTGCATTTGTAGTTATTTGGGTTAGTTGACTAGCAACTAATTCCGCCCACTCCTTCAAACCCAAGATTTTACTTGCTTTCATAAAAAAAATATAAAAATACAAAAAGAATCTTCTTTCACCCTTAGACCTAATTAGAGTAGTTTTTTCAATCCTAACGACACTATTCCCTGTGGAGAACGATCAATCCCCCGTACTTACCACTACACTATACTACATCGGTCAGGTACACTGCCTGGTGGGGTTGTAAGCCTCTTGAGATCCCTCGAGAGGTAAAACCTGTTGTAAGGTTGCAAAACCACGCATCAAGTTTTTGGCGCCGTCGCCGGGGAATAGTTATTGTTTAGGTTGAATTTTTATTTTATTAGGTCTACTCACTAGATTCCTTTCTAGTGAGATTTTTATTTTATTTTTCTAGGTTTTCTTTAGTCTATCTTTTTTCTTCGTTTCTTTGTTCGTAACCATTACCATCCGACATCATGGAAGGTGGTAATATCCTTGATCACAACAACCCACCACCACAACAACACCCACCTCCTAGAGCCCGTACCTTAGGAGACTACTCCCGTCCTAGCCACCATGGCTATCGAAACACCATTGAGCTCACTCAAGGAGCCAATGTCACTCCCTTGCGATCCGACACCATCCGGTTGGTGCAAAGCGGATGCGCATTCCATGGACTTCGTTCTGAAGATCCTAATCAACATCTCAAGGACTTTCTCAAAATCGTTGATTCCATAGACCTTGATGTTGCCACTAGAGAGACGACCCGACTGCGTCTCTTTCAATTCTCTCTGCGGGACCAAGCTAGTCAATGGCTAGAGCGTCTACCCGCAGGATCCATCACCTCTTGGGATGATCTCACCACTCGTTTCCTTGCTCAGTTTTTCCCACCAGGAAGAACTACCAAGCTAAGGAATGATATCTTGATGTTTCAACAACGTCAAGGCGAAACCCTCTACGAGGCATGGACTCGATTCAAGGACTTACTCCAAAAAGTCCCTCACCATGGCATAGAACTTTGGCTCCAAGTCCAAATCTTCTATGACCATATCAATCTATCCACGAGGCAAACCATTGACCAATCGGCCGGTGGTAAGCTACGTGATCTAAGTGCGGAACAATCATGGGCTCTCCTAGAAGATCTTGCTCTTTATGACAACGAAAGTTGGAGTGATCCCCGTGATTTGAATAAAACGGTCAAGGCAATATCTTTGCCTTCGAACAATTCAAGCACTTCCGACCGTAGGATCATAGAACTTGAAGACCAAGTCAAGTTTCTTATGAAATCCTACGAGGCTCCTAAACCTTCAAGCCAAGTGAACAAAATCACTTCTTCATGTGAATTATGTAGTGGTCCCCACGACACTCGTGATTGCATGGAACTCCCCGAACAAGCTTTTGCGGACTACGCATCCTCGTGTACCGACGGAGCGGGAGACAAGTGGTACACTTTCAAACCCGAGCTAAACCCCTACGGTGATACATACAACCCCTCATGGAAAAATCACCCAAACCTTAGGTGGAAACAAAACCAAAACACACAACAAACCAATTCTTCCAACCCACCTAATCGTTTCCAATCAAGCGGTTCCAACTCGAACCGTACTTTCAACAACAATCCTTCCAGCAATGGTAGTACCAATAACTTTGAAGGATTGATGTCCCAATTTATGGCATCTCAAGAAGCTCGTTTGGCCAAGTTTGAATCCGAATTCAATCAACAACAAACGGAGATGACCAATAAAATTGACAACTTATTGAAAGCCCTCAATAACCAAGTGCTATCACCTCCACAAAAGGACGCTAGGAACACAAATAGCGGACCCCAAGTAAAAGACCCCTCTTCATCCAAACATGTCCACTTCGTCAACATTGTCACTATCAAACCAATTGATAGAAATGAGGATAATAGTGAACCTGAGGATGAGGTTAAGAAAGTCGAGGTTGATAAAGAAGTTAGGAAAAGTGAGATTGAAGAAGTAGATGATGATGATGACTACTTCAATAGGCTACCCACTAAGGAAGAGCGCGCACATCATACAGACTTATTCGATGACCCCGAGACACCATACTTCCTAGGTAGACCAATTATAAAAATAGGCGATCCTTCTAATCTCAACATACCATGCAACATCGGACATTTGCATGTGTGGAAAGCTTACATCGACCTTAGATCGCCCATAAACATCATGACTAGAGACCACTACAACTTGATAATGAAAAAGCAACTTGGGTATAGGATGTTCCCTGAGAAGGGTTGGATGAGTAACTTCACGGGAAGAGTTAAGGGATTACCGGTTTATGTAGGAAACTTCACCTATGCCACCGACTTTGTAATTGTAGAAGATATCCGCCCAATAGTCGATGCATCCTTAACTCAAGTAGTTTTTGGAAAACCATTTGTTGAGGTCTCTAGAATGACTTATGAACCGTCCTTAGGGATAGTTAGATTTAAGGATGAGACCGATGAGGTAAACTACCAAATGCCATATAAGATAGAGCAATTCCAACACTTGTCAAATGTTGAGAAGGAGCTTAAGCAAGCGGTCTACTATAGGAATGATGAGGATAGAAATAAAGGAGTAGACTATGTTATGGAAAGGATATCCGGTTTCTACAAGGATTGTTTGAAATTAGGACCGGAATATAAAACCGGAAATGAGGATGGCCTAGGAACCGTGACCAATGAAGGAATCACGTAATGTACGGAGACTTTGAGTCTAGCTACAAGACTCGTTAATAAAGAAAAGCGCTTCTTGGGAGGCAACCCAAGCTTTATTTGCTTTGTGTGTTTATTTATTTGTTTGTTTGATTTTATTTGTTTCCGTATGTGTGTTTAATTTTTATTATTATTGATTCATGTTCAAAACTAAATTGTGAAAATGCTTTATCTTGTTTTTAACTTCGTCTTAACTACATATAAAGGTATTTTGCAAAAGATAAGTGTAAGGGAAATCCAAATCGGTTTATTAGAACACAAATGAACATGAATCGTAATGATAATAAATTAACATACATATTAGTATTTGTTTAAGTCAAATGCTTGTATCGAGTCATAATGATGTTTTGCAGGATTTCAGGAAGTAAGGTATAGGTTTTTCCAGAAATTTTTCGGAAACTTAACATGAGAATTCTGTCAGATCATTTCTGACGGCGTCAGGATTTACAACCTGACGGCGTCAGGTTTTAATTTTCTGAAATTTTTGAAAGTTTTGTTTTCATAAAAAGTTTTTATTAAATCTCTAACTTATAATCTCCAGGAATCTGCAAAATTATCATTCCACAAGCATTATATCCTTATATATAGAATTTATCCCGCCGATGTTATGCAGGTTTTCGTGTTTGTTTTCTCAGGTTTAACAGGTTATTTTAGACAAGGAGATGTATGTGGAATCAAGCTTATGGCGATGCTTTAGTCTTGGAGCTTCTACATTCTCTTGGAAGAAGATCTAACCATGTTACTTCTTTATCCACCGAACGAATCAGGGGAGTATTTGATTTCATTCTTTTACCTTATTTACTTTTACATCTTGTTATTTGAACATTGGGGACAATGTTCATCTTAAGTGTAAGGGGGGGTAAAATACGATACTTTAGAGAATGCTATTACGCTTGATTTTTGTTTGTTTAATAGTAGATGTGTAATAAAACTGAGAGAAATACCTGTTAGGGCAATTTTAGTGCCAAATTTAAATTTTTTTTACAACATTTAGGAGTGAAACTTTGATCTTAATGAGCGTCTCATGGATATGAGTTATATGACTAGCACAAAAACCGTACCACTAAAAAATTTTCCACCCCCAAATATGTGAGGTTCGCCCCTAGAATTGGTAGGAAAAGCATTTATGCTATGATGTGTGTACCGGTAGCACTTAGATTCTAGAACTTGCGTTAGAACCATTCCGAGGCCACAAGTGAGACTACATTCGTGTAGTTAGATTTACTACATGATAAGAGGCATTAGGATTAACCCATTGTTTTACACCTGTGTTTTTGTTTAATTACTTTGGCTACATTGGTCAAGTAATTCTCCCACACCCTTTGCGTTGTACTCATTTTTAGTACACGATACCCCTAGTACACCCCTCAGAGCCTATCTTTTCGTTTCTAACTTTAAGCATTTTACTTAAAGGAAGAATTTGTTACACCCCACTAAAATGTACACCCAAATCGCCTTAGCCCACCTTGTATGCACTCATTTTTAGTGCATTATTGTGACAACATTTGTTTTAACCCAAGTTAATTATCTAATTGATTACATGGTTGCTAAGTCGAGTCATATCCTTGTACATATTGTTTTGGGACGATTGGGACTCATGGGTAAAGTACTAGTGTAATGGAGTAATGGGGAAGAACATCATTTATTACCCCCATATGTGCTAAATATTTTAAAAGTACTCCAAGTGTTTCGATTATCTTAATTCGAGTCATTAGAATAGTTATTTGTAAAGTTATGTAAAAGTTCAAGTGTAAGGGGAATGCAACGCCCCTATGATGTATTATTTTGGATGGTAGGGCAAGAGTGTATGAAAAAAAAAAAAAAAAAAAAAAAAAAAAAATACGGACTACCATCCCGTTTCATTTTATGTTTATTTTATGTTTTTGTTATTTTGTTTTTAGCTTAAGTCGAGTCTAGTCTTGGCTTAGCAACGCCATATTGTACATGTAATTAATCAAGATCTTTAACTCGCCACCAGTAAAATATCCCTTATCCAACAAAACCGTGTTTATCATATCCCTACACCTCATGTTATAACCCATTTAAAAGCCCTCTTTGATAGTTTATCTTAGGTGCTTACGCCTAGTGGAGGAGGTTTTCGATCCTTTCCCAAGCCTATGGTAATCTATTTGCTATGACAGGTAGTGAGAGATATTATCCGTTTTCATTTATGAGATTTATTTTGATGACACCTGAGAGATGTGAGTATCTAAACACTACTTGTGAGGTGCTAGTTTGTAATCTCCGTGCTTATTATGATTAAAGTGGAATGAATATTTGTTGTAATTACTTTTATGTTAGCATTAAATGACCCCTAACTTGTATTTTGATTAGAATAAAAGCGCATTTGCTTGAGGACAAGCAAATCTCAAGTGTAAGGGTATTTGATGAAGCGAAAAGTGTACCGCTTTTAGGGGGTCATTTAAGCCCTAAATCGTATTTATTTGATCAAATATTGCCCTAAATCGTTCCTTTTGTCATTTTAGGTACTTTGGAGAAGAAATCTGGAAAAGGAAGCATTTTAGACGTTTTTGGAGCATAAAAGTGAAGAAAACGACAAAGTCTCAAAATTATGCTGGAAAGTACCTTTGACGGCGTCAAGTATTACTCCAGACGGCGTCACGGCTTGGCAAAAAAGGTGGATATGAAAATTAATCATGATAAGCCAGAGAATTTTACAATGGAAAGTCTGACGGCGTCACCCTTTGAAGTGATCAAGGTCGTCACGGTTTAAGCTAAAGAGGGACGGCGTCAAGCCATATTCTGACGGCGTCAAGCTTTGATAAGCCAGAGAGGATTTTGAAGGTCTAAAGAGGGACGGCGTCAGGAAGGCCATCCGGAAACCCTAGACACGGCGAGGTGACGGCGTCAGGATCTATAACGTGACGCCGTCAGCCCTTAAACTCTATATATAGTTTTACAATTTTTTGTCATTAGTGTGCAACTTTGTGAGGAGAAACCCTAAAGACGAATTTCTGCCATTTCTAAGGGTTTTCATACCCTTGGATCTCCCATGTTTAATTGAAGATAAGTAATTACTTAATCAATCAATATGTCTATGTGTTGTTTGATTATATCTTGTTCTTGTCTTTTGATTAACATGCTAGGCTAGATTTATCTTGTGTTTGCTTAGATCTAATGAAACCTAGCTATTGATTATTGGTTATTAGTGTGTTATTAATTGTATTGGATGGTTGTTTATCGATGATAGGCTTAAGAAAACTGGCTAACTTCCTATACGGTAACTTGCTTGAACGTCTTAAGAAACATGAACCAATGCGTACTAAGGTTTTTATGGTTGTATTTAATGCATGAGCGAATTCTAGTGATCCCATGTTAGGAGCTTCCTAGCCGGCTCGACATAGGAGTGAAGTAGGAGCTTGTAGAGTTGGGGAAGTACGTACGCCACCCCACGATTGGTATTAAGGAATACACCCGTCATCCACGCAATTAATACACACTAATCAACCGGTAAAAGATAGTTAGGGAGTAAGGAAATCTAAGTAAACACATTTCTCTCCACATAAGTTTCACAACCCTTTTCATTTTCAGTTATTTTATTTTATTTGCATTTGTATTTATTTGGGTTAGTTGACTAGCAACTAATTCCGCCCACTCCTTCAAACCCGAGATTTTACTTGCTTTCATAAAAAAAATATAAAAATACAAAAAGAATCTTCTTTCACCCTTAGACCTAATTAGAGTAGTTTTTTCAATCCTAACGACACTATTCCCTGTGGAGAACGATCAATCCCCCGTACTTACCACTACACTATACTACATCGGTCAGGTACACTGCCTAGTGGGGTTGTAAGCCTCTTGAGATCCCTCGAGAGGTAAAACCTGTTGTAAGGTTGCAAAACCACGCATCAGAAATCAAATCATTTTTAGAAACAGTTAACTCATAAACTTGATGTTCTAAATCTTTTACCTGAATGTGTGATTGTTGGAATACAACCTCAAAGCTTTTCTCACGTTTTTCTTGATTTTCGTAATTTGAAAGTTGCATTTTGTAGCACTCAAGATCCTTTGTTAACAGTGCAATTTTTGATTTTAAGTTTTTGTTAATGTCATTGCATTTGTCCATCTGGGATTTATGTGCATTTAATTGTGATTGGGTGGCAAGCAATAAGGTCATGAGCTCTGGATCTGAATCTTGCATAAGATCATTTTGTTCAAGATGATCATGATTGTCATCATCAAAAGAATCATCAAATGAAACCACTGGGTTAATTTGATCATCACCAAAGGTAACCACTGTGTTTATTTGATCATTGTCTTGAGATGAAAATGATAAGTCATTTTGAGCAAAGTTATCTTGTGCAGATAAAGATGCAGATGGTGAGGCAATTTCATGAATAAGACAATCTGCATCAGATACCTGAGATAAGCCATCGGTGTCGTAGACCGGGCCTGTCTCACTCATGTTCATCTCCTGCATGTTGGCCACTAACATGACTGCAGCATTAGCCTCCAGATCCTCCATTTCGTCATCGGAGTATGCATTTGCCATAAAACTCTGCTCATTCTCTGTCAAAATTCCACTGGCCTTTTCATCCATCAATGCCATAAGAAGAGCTTCTTTATGATATGCACTACCCATTGTCCTCGGTTTGGGGCATGCATTAGCCATATGACCATTTCCTCCACAATTGTAGCAAGTGATGGATGTATTAGCAATCCCTTTCCCTTTATCAGCAAACTGAGTCCTTCTCTGAGTGTTTCCCATGATGTTTCGACTACCTCCTCCTGAACTGAAACGTTGACCACCAGAATTCCCCATATTTCCTGAACCAAACCTTCCGGAAGACCGATTCTGAATCTCAACTCTTCCATCATTGACCACTGCATGATTTCTTGTATTCGATGAAGATCTCAAACGATTGTTTGACTTGTTGGAAAATTTGCTAAATGCACGAGCAATTAATTCAAATCCTTCATTCAGAGAGTTAAAAGCATCATCTTCATCAGTGTTGTCAACATTGGAGTACATGCCATAGTCAGTGTTGTCGTATGGAACAAGTTGATTATCAGGGTATAGTGAAGGTGCTTCATAAGGGACAATTTGGTTTGACGGTTGTGGTACAAAACCCGAATGAGGTGGTGGTGGTGGAACAAACTCCTGATTTGGTGCAAAATGCGATTGAGCCATTAATGCAAGTAAATTTGGATTAGGTGCTGATGAGAATCCTCCACGTGTGGCTCGGTCCTTGTCAACCTCAGATTGGTGTTGTTTTAGGTAATCATACAATAACCCATAAGAAACGTCATTTATCTTTTTGGCTTGTCGAACAAACGTGACGTACTTCTGCCAATCTGGTCCGAGACATCCCAGAAACTTTGAATTCACAGCAATCTTTGGTAAGGTGATATTGTGGCGATCCAGATCATTGATGATGTTGGTGAGAAGATGATAGTATGATTCTAAAGATTCCTCAGGTTCGATCATGAAATGTGTGTCTTCCATATACAACTTTGATTCCAAGTCCTCTTGATTGAGTTATGTGCCTTCCATAAGCAGATGTACGTGCTCCCACATATCCTTGGCTGTCTTTTGGGCATCAATACTCCTGAAAATAGGATTGAGATTCCCTTAGAGTATGTAAGACATTGATAGCTCATTGGCCTCTTATTGAAGTACTTGTTCCGCTGTTTGTTGAGCTAGAGGAATGGGGGTTGTTGTCGCTTCTCTTGGAGGAACTTGAGTTGGATCAGCAGGAATGGTTATTGTAGGTGTTGGATATGGTCCATCAATGATGACTTTCTTCAGACACTTCCTGTGAGGTTTCCTTAGCTCAATGAATCGGAGAAAACGACTGGACCACTGCACATAGTTTCCTGGTGTGAGCATAGGTGGTGTGTCCAAAGAACCTGCTTCATGCCTCGATTGTTGACTACTTATGGCTTCACACATTTTGGTAAACCAGTGTGGTTCTCTGAAAAGAGGTTGGTAGTTTTGCATTGGTTGTGGGGGAAGTTGTTGCTGATGAGGGAATTGATGTTGATGCATGAACATTTGATGTTGTTGAAATTGTGGTTGATACTGTTGTTGAGGATATTGCTGCTGGAATGGATGTTGACGATACTGTTGCTGTTGTTGATTGTAGAAGTAGTAATTGTATGGTGGTTGAGACATCCTTGTGTTTTTGTTGATCGCGTAGATAATTAAGATGTATGTTATGAGTTATGAAGTGTGGTTTTGGTTATATGGTGGTTTTGTTCAATTTCGATAAAAATTATTGTTCCAAACAATTGCGATGACACTGTTCACGAAGTCAATTGCGATGAGGGTCCAATTGCGATAAAAGTCCAGAGAATTGCGATGACTCCAAGAATTGCGATAACTCCAAGAATTGCGATAATTCCAACAATTGCGATAAAATTGATAATTGCGATAATCTTTCTAATTGCGATAGAATCTTAACAATTGCGATAAGTTATCTTAATTGCGATAGAAAAGGCAATTTCGATAAGTTAACAGAATTGCGATAGATTTTGCAATTTCGATAGGTTATCAAAATTACAATTCTGGTCACTTTCTCAAAATCTTATACAAGATATGAGAATAACCGTCAAGTCGAATTATTTTCACAAGCTTATACAAGCAAGGAAAACACTTGACTCCAATTGCGATAAATCCTTGGTCTGCTGAAATTGCGATAACCCTTGGGAGAATTGCGATGAAACCCTCTTTTGCACAATTGCGATGAAACCCCAATTAATCGAAATTCTTATACAAGAATTGCGATAAAACGCACAGTTTTCAGATCACTTTTCCGACTAAAAAACTGATGTTTTAACGGGATTTTTTTTCAGTTCTAAACGTTAATAACACTTAAAATATTAGGAAAGTTACTAGCGTTTAACGTTAAAACTAAAATTTGATGAACTTAAAGAACACGCAACCTTTGTAAACGATTGTTTTACAAATGAAACTTGAACAAGCTCAACTTATAACCACAAAAACTAAACGTAAATACTTAACTAATGATTAAAGCTACTCGATAACACACTCCTAACTATCCTTTGGCGTATGATACCACTTGATGGTCCCTGTATTTAACGTAACACAAGAACTACTCTAATAATAATAACCACGATAACAACTACTAACTATGCTATGTATGAAAACTTATAACAACTTAACAATAGCGAGAGATTAGAGAGAAATGAGATGAAGAGAAGATGGATGATTCATTCACACGATAGAGTAACCAAGCTTGCGCTACAAGTGAAATAAAACCAACAAGAGAAATGAGCACCTTTGCCTTCTATTTATAAGCAAACATTAGGGTGTCATTTCCACTAAACATTCTAGAAGGATTAGACAAGGCCACATGGCCCATGGACTCCTAATGAGCCGTGGGCTTATATCTTACATAGAGTCCTATTTTAGAGCAACATATATAACGAAATGACTAAGACTTGTAATTACATAAAAACGTGTTCCCAACAGCAACCTATTATATAAATTATGACCAAGACTTGATATTAATGAAATGTGTCCCAACAACTTATATTAGCTGACAACGATCAAAATAAGCCGAAACTAAATAAGATCGTAAGCCCACATATAAGCTTAAACAAACACCCCCTTGTGGGCTAGTAGTTAGGCATGTGATGTCCTCACAAGAGGTCTAAGGAAAGGGTCGGAAACAGTCAAGGGTATACACCGGTTATGCCGCGTACATCTGAGTTAACGACTTGACATTTCTAATTGTAGCTACTAAACATTAAAAATAAAAATATTAGTACCTGTGAAACTGAGGATAATAACAGCAATAATAAAAACAATCGAGTAAATTACACTGATCGTCCTTGTGGTTTGTCCAAAATTTCACGTATAGTCCCTCAAGTTTAAAGTTGCATGTATCGTCCCTCTGACTGCAAAAGAATAACATCTATGGTCCCTGTGATGGATGTCCGTTTATTTCTCCGTTAAACATCATCCACGTGATAAACACGTGAGGGTAATAACGTCTTTTTACCCTAAATACATGACTGATACTTAAATTTTTGTCTCCTTCCCCATGAACAACTCATCATCTATCAATGTCAACTAATTAATCATGACTCAGCAAACATTTTTAACATATACTCTAAATTTAAATATCAAAAAATTAATTCAATACAAATAACCAGATTCCGATGACCTTTTTCGACTACAAACCCAGATTCAATACAAACCCAGTTCAATACAAACCCAGTTCCGGCGACCTTTTTCGATACAAACCCAGTTCCGACGACCTTTTTTGATACCAACCCAGTTCCCGCGACCTTTTTCCAATACAAACCCAGATTCCGGCGACCTTTTTCGACTACAAAAAATTAATTCAATACACACCCTGTTCCGGTTTTTCACAAAAAATTACATATTTTTCACAAAAAATTAATTCAATACAAAAAATTAATCAAAAAATTAATCGAACCAGGTAGGCATGTGGTTTTGTAGGATGAGCTAGATATATACAGTAGATGATACCTATGGCCATAAGCATCCCTTAAAATAACCCTAATCCACACATCCCTTAAAGTATCCGCCCCCTTCAATCTCTCTCTCACCAAACGCAGCTTATCTTCATCAAGCCAATCAATTCACACTTATCTAATCTCATCCCATCACATCTTCTCAACACTCAAAACTGATCTCATCTCACTGAGAATCGCAAACAAAATACCCCTTTTGTTTTGCTATCCTGCTGCTAAGAGCCAAACAAACAACCTCCGTATCACTTCTATCATGTTATACGAAGCAAACGAAGACCACAATATTGGCTTCAAGATCCTTTCAAAGGGGTCTCGGGTAGGTTCTGTGCATTTGTGTTTTAATTGAACGAACCAAAGAATGATTTTAACATACTTGTTATATAAATCATTTTCTTTTCGGATATTAACGAAGTTAATCTTCAACACGGATAAGTGATGATAAAGTTCAACTCAAAAAAAATCTTTGTAAAATTGGAAAGAAAGTTGAAGCAATCTGAGATCTTGTATATTTTTGTGTTTTAATTCGAGTTTTGTTGATGAGTTATGACGGTGAGGAGGATGGGAATAGGTAGTGATGGATTTGTTGTTGATGTAGTTGCTGTCGTGAGTAAGAGATGGGTTTTTAGATTAGTTTTGGATTTGGTTTAGTGTTGGGTTGGTTGTGGCTGATGTTGTGTTCATTATAGCAGTGACGTAAAAGTTTGTTTTCGTTTTGGTTCATTCATTCTTGTTTGACTGTTGATGTTATACTGATAGAGATGAAGATAAGGTAGAGTTTGCTTTTTGATTGTGGTAGGGTGGATTTATTTATTAGAGTAAATTAAGTATCAGTACATATGTGGAGGAACGAGGAAGCCAGGCTTTATTGGAAAAGAAACCATAGCGAAAAAGACTGAATTACCCTCACGTGTTTATCACGTGTAAGAAGTTTAACGGAGAAATAGACGGACATCCATCATAGGGACCATAGATGTTATTCTTTTGCAGTCAGAGGGACGATACATGCAACTTTAAACTTTGAGGGACTATATGTGAAATTTTGGACAAACCACAGGGACGATCCGTGTAATTTACTCTAAAAACAATCAACTGTATTATCCTTTTTCGGATATCCATAGACCTGTTTAAGTGATGGGTGATTTTATGAATCAGTCAAGCAAGGGTATCGAGGAATAGTCACTAGTTCAAGTCACAAAGATTCATGATTTTGTCTCCATTTATTTTCGTAATGAAGGATTAAAAAAGAAAGAAAGTCAAATCATGTTGGTCCCAAATGTTACTTTCGATATTATTTAAGTAACGAGTCGGGCGCCGGTGCGCCGCGTTGCGGCCGGGCGCTGTATTTGACAAAAAATTTAATTAAGATTTTAAGACAGAATATTGATGTAAGAGGCCGGCTACGGATAACCGCGTTGCGGCAGGGCAGTGATCTTAGCCTTAATTTACGTTTAAAAAAAAAAGGCTTATTTTGCAAAGACCCGCGAATTTTGAGGGTATTTTTAGCCATTTTTTTGGGATTTTTTTTGGAAAAAGGACTACTTTTGATTCAGGGGTATTTGTTGCCAATTTTCGAAACTTGATTTTGAGGAAAAAAAAAATTTTTTGAAAAAGAACTACTTTCGCAAAGATGCGTCAACTTAAGGGGTATTTTTTGCCAATTTGCCAAACTTGATTTTGGGCTAGTGTTAACCGGGCCGGGCCAAACCGGCCCGTTACTGTAGCGGGTACTGTAGCACTGTAGCTTTGAATTGAACGACTCGACGTCGTTTCAAACGCTCTTTAATATATACGAGAATGGCAGCGGTCCGCCGCGTTGCGGGCGGGCCTATTTTTCGGCCGAGGCCATTTTGCATAAAAATAAAGCTGAATATCTTGGCTGTGTATAGTCACGGAATCACAAAGCAAATGGCAAGCATACATTTATATATAATAATAACATTTGTGAAGGGATGTACATGAGTTTGTGTTTACCGGATTGTACATTGTCACACTTTTTAGCTGCAATTTCAGGACCAAAACCCCCTCCTTGCAGCCCCCATTTCAGCAGGTAAACACCCCCATTTAAGCAACTAAACCGTCTCATTTCAGGTCCCATTTCAGCAACGAAACCCACTGGCTGCAGCCCTCATTGCAGCTACCAAACATACACATTTCAGCGGCCATAGCCACCCCTTTTAGCCGCAATTTCAGTGGCAAAACCCCCTCCTTTCATCCTCATTTCAGCACCAAAACACCCTCCTTTCATCCTTCTTGAAGCCCCCGTTTCAGCCCCTACATGTTGCATATCATTTGCAGCAACAACAACCTACAGGTTGCATATCATTAAGCTAATTAGAAACATTCTAACATATATAAACAAAAGTTATTAACTCATATGACCTGGAATATACGGCCATTACGTTGTATCAGTCCATTACGTTGTACTATAACAGGGAATATACGGCCATTTCAACCCCCAAATGCACCAATTCCAGCCCCCATTTCAGCCCCACAAACGCACAGACTTCAGCCCTTATTTCAGCACCCAGACGTACCCTTTGCACTCACCATTTGAGGTCCGAATCCCACAACCATTTGAGCTGCGAAACTGTCCCATTTTTGCCCTACTTCATGCTCCATACACACCCATTTCATGACCCTAACCGATCCACATTTCAGCCCCCAAACGCAGCGACTGATATTAGTCACGTTTAGCTTTTTTAGTGTCAGGTCCATTTGGTTCTTCGACTTTGGCTGTGAATGGATGGGTGCTTGCATACTGTTGTAGGCCTGCACCGTGCATCCTAGTACATATGAAAAGGAGAAAGAACGCGGTTAGTTTTTGTTGTATATTGTCAGTAAAAAAGACGGTAAATTAAAAAGATGACAGTATTAAAAAGCGAACACATACAAAAGATGACAACAGAAATCATTCAGAATACACATACAAAATCAAACACACTATAACTTTAAATCAATTTCACTCTCCGCATGCACAAAAGCGTAGCTCTCAGCAGCAGAATCTGCAGTCACATCAGTAGGTGTTTTCATCTCCGGAGAAATATTATAATAGTAAGAACTGATAATCGTTGCCAATTTCCCATTCACTGCATCTGTATATATCATCAAAAGATATAATAACCATTTAAATGAACCTGTTATTAGCAATAATAATCAAATAACACCAACTTAAGGAGCGCTTGGATTTAGCTTATTTTTTGGGCTTATGAGCGCATTTGAAACTGTATAAGCTAATAAGCACATTTGGATAGCTGACTCAGCAGCTGATTACTATTAAATTGTGGCTATTATGGGCTGTTCAGATTACGTATTACAACAGTTTACCTTTAGTCGTCTTCTTTCCATTGGCCTTTTAACTTCTCCAACCATTGTAATAGCACTCGTGTCAATAATTCCAACCGCTGCAATAACACGCAATGTTATTTTTCGACCATTGTTTATTTTTTTACAAAAAAAGTTGCTGTAATATGTATAATTTATGAGGCAATCAATGATTACTTACTACTCAATGCAAGTACAACATATTGCAGGTTATTTTCCCCTAAACACTTCAACCTAACTTGGATCAAATTTGAAGGTAATCCTTGCTAAAATATGATATTAACTTTACAGGTTAGCATTTGGATCAATATAGGAGTCGGGAATTTTCCTTGAATACCAATTAAGGAACTAAGGAACTATATCAATTAAAAGTGACGGTGTAAGTAATCATTTTTTTGAAACTGTTGTAGCATGGGTTGTTGCAATAGAACTCATTTTGTTCCATTATTAGAAGTTGGCATATTTAGCAAGAAACGATCCTTGTTTGATAGGCACATTTTGTTAGCAAGATATTTTGCTGTTTATTGTTATGACAATTAAAAGTGACAGTGTATGACTATGGAAAACAGCAATCTAAGTGTATACAATGGACCAGAAATAGTAAAGATGTATGAATACCTTAAGGCGTTTTAATAAAGATTCAATTTTTCTATGTTTTGTCAAAGTCGGTGCAAATTTCTACACACTATGGTGTCCCATTTTTAAACATGTCCTAAACGACGTGAAACCCATAATAAGTTATCTCAATCTTTAACAAACTTATATTACAGCTTATTAGACATGTCTAAGTCATGGTTCTTCAGGCTTTAAGCCAGATTTGCTTATTTACGTGCTCATTTAAGCTCTAGACAAACACCCCTTTATTTAATATCAACATTGATCACATCTAGTAGCGGCATCACTTCTTTACCTAATAATGTTTTAGATAGTTCCTTCACGTATATAGATGATATATAAATGTTACAACCATATTTGTTAAAGGTTTTATGGCTCAAACAGACCTGAAATCGCTCGAAATGGCTTTTTTATTTTCCAATCAGCTATGCACCTTTGACTTTTTCAGAAAATTGTGTCCGACTTTGACCAAGCCTAAATCCATCGTTTTATACCTTCAGGCTTAAAAATCTTGCGCTATTTTTAGTAAAACATAATTTCGGACAACTTTGATGTTTTAAACTTAAGCCGGTTTGGACCAGAAAGGGGTCAAAACCTCGATTTCAAATCAGAATCAACATGTTATATTTTTACAAAGTGCTGTCAAAATTTCTTTTATTTTGTCAATCTTAAATCGGCCGTATCTCCTTCGTTATGTGTCCGTTTTCGACGTTCTTTATATGAAAATTTATCTATACGACATAAGCTATCCAAAAATCAATCTTTTAGCTTATCAAAACATTGTTAAGTTACCCAAATCCTATAATTTAAATTGTGACAGCAAGTATATATACTCGAAATCTACCCAAAACATCGCCACAACTTCACAATACCTTAAATCTAACCTCCATCAACTACTTAATCTAACATTCAAAATTACCTATAGAAGCTAATAAATTTAAATCTTAAAATAAAGACATAATTACCCGGAAAGCATAAGTATTCTTGTGGTTTTACCCGGAAAGCATAAATATTTAAGGTACTGCGTTTAGTTCAAAGAGCTGCCAAAACCATTGTTGCAGCCTCAGTCACCCGTTCTCGATATTCATCAAACCAACACTGCAAAACAATGGTGCTTTAGACAAATAGGTCATACAAAGTATTAAACCTTAAAACATATTCCAAGCAGGAAATGGTATTACGAAGTATAAAAAGTTCAAGTACTAACGACAGGTACGTTATTTTCCTGGTGTCATTGCTGAGATGAACTTGGCTGTATCAGGTTCTCCTAGTAAGTGTTTAACAGAAAATAAATTACACATATGGCACTGACGTTATATGATTTTCATCCAAGAAATATTCATCTTTTTTTGTACCGATTGTTTTCCGTAAGCGCACCTCCTCTTTATCAACCTTCAAATGGGAAGAAAAAAACATATCAGCAACCAACACTACAGGCTTTGACTGAAAACACACACACTCTTTTTCTTCATGAATCACTCAAAAAGATACATCTTTACATCTCCTAGCCCCTCAAAAAGTTGACTAATTATTATTATAAATAATATATACTTGTCGAGAATTTTTCCTAATTAGACTACAAACACTAAAAAATGATTTAAAAAAAGTTAGCAAAAGTGTGACACTTTATAGAAAAAAACTCACCGTGATTTCGTGTTTTCCGACCTTGTTTCCGATAAGCAGCAACATAACCACCACCATCGATTGGAAAAGGAAATCAACCCCAACAACTTACAATATTTTACCTTGAACACAAAGACCAAATAAGCAAATTTACTATAATCCATGGCAATAATGGCAAAATACAAAGTTGCTTATGAAACCCTAAAAAATAAAAAAATAAAACCTCAACCTGAAATTGTAGATCGGATCAGGTGTTCTTTGCCATGGAGGATTTGTTGCAAACCAAAAAATCAAACCCTAGCATGCGCCATAAGATTATCTGCTTTGATTGTGTGTGTGTGTGTGATTTAGGATTGTGTGGTTCACCGGTATCTTATCCAGACTTATCCTTAATTCTGTATCGGACCATCGCTGGGCCAAGGTAAGCTGGGAAACTTGGGCTCCGGGAGCCTGCAACGCTTTTGGCGGGAAAACTGGGGGGCCAAACGACGTCGTCATCACGGGTTTTAATATAAACTTATAATATATAATGTTGAACGAGTCGGGCGACGGTCGGCCGCGTTGCGGCCTCGCGGGTTTTTTGCTATTTTTTGAATGTATATATGTTTCTGAATATATAACTATGTAAACCGTTGAACATAAACATTCAGAGAATCATAATCATAGTAACTTTTACAATACCTAAATTTCCAGCTCTTGTTGTACATGAACATTCAGTAGCGTTCAGATTGGATTCAAACAGCTTCTTCCCAAAGAACAATGATGAAGTTACATAGTTCTCATTTTATCCGACCATCTTATTTTACCAAGTAAAATAATACTTAGAATGCATACCATGCTTTTGCAGTGAATAGTTAAGATCCTAATTTCTGTGTGCCAATTGGGGTGTTGCTCCTCCTACTTATACGTAGCTTTTGCGCATCCTTCTTTTACCTGAAGAACAACGAAAGAAATGGCTTATAACCATACCATGGTTGATTAAAGTATATTCTCGCATTGACAAACAGTGTGAATATTATTTACTGTAAACCAACCTATATAAAAATTATCAATTTTTTCGCCGTATTTCCAATTAAGAACACACCAAACTACCATGTTGACCGCATAGAGGGTTTTATATTGATACCTTTGGTCCGTCTGTATCTGGTTCTGCAGTGACGACACTCTTGAGTGCAATGTCGACAAACCTGATTGCAACGACCAAATCGCCTATACTCTCTTGGAGGACCTGAACAGAAACCATTTGAGCATTTACTACGACCCAAAAATACCAGAATAGACAAAAAAAAATTCGCGCGGAAAACAAAAAACAATGCTATAACCTGTTCTAGTTGACTGAAAAAACGCTCTATCAACCGGGTGTTCGAATCCAACAAAACTATTGGCCGCACACACAGGACTGGTCACTGCATGAAGAACAGTAAAATTAACAACACACATTTCTTTGAAGGCGAATATATGATACGTGTTATGGATTTTGATTTTAACACCTTTTCCGTAGAATGAAAGTAAAGGAGTAGACCTTTAATCTAACTTCTAATTAAATATTTATTTATCACCATCAAGTAATTATACTTTTACATCTGAACACAACTTCTTGTTGTTTAACTAAAAGCTATATTTTTATTTATATATGTTGTTTTCATAAAACGTCACGCTATAGTTCTATTGTTGTAAGCTATAACTAATTCCTATTACCACCCATTTCATTTTTGTCTTTGTCTAAGATATTAGACACTTTACTTGATGCATGTCGGTTAGTGTAACGGCCAAAAAAAAAATTTTATTTACTGGCATATATTCAACAAAACACTATGAAATATATGTTAAAATTTAAATACCATAACAATTATATAAATAATTCCTACATCATCAAAGCACATAGCAGAAGCATAAGTTCAATATTTAACACGTAAGAGGTGGACATAACGGCTTGCCTGTGTCGGTCTGTGGTCCTATAGAAGGCTGCAAATTGGTTGTTTGCAACAAACATGGTTCTGTATTATTAGAAAAAGGGCCTGCATAAAAATCAAAGCATCAAGTAATGATAATGGACAGCCATCAACAACACACAACAACAATTACGGGCATCAGAAAATACCGTGCAAAGAGTGAATAGCATGCGGTTGAAAATCTAGAACCATCGGGCAAGAACCGTTTCCCGGCACAGCTGCTACGATAGTTACACAGTTGATGAGACAAACAAAAAAGCAAGACTTTAAGAACCACAAAAAACAGAGACACAGCACACACCTGAATGCGCCAAAACAGAAGGACCGGCCCCTAGACAAACAACAACATAGTTATCAGCAACACATATGTTCAGTTGATGGTACAAACAATACAAAACATTCTGTAAAAAAAAAACGGATATCACGACTCGCCTATCTGAGGGTCTGCTTCCGTAAATTTCTGCGAACCCGGTGTTGCAGATTCGTTTATTGGAGGATAGAACGAATTCGGTTGTCTGTTATTAAAAGCACGACGTACGTAAAAAGGCAAAGATTGAGTCGTGACAATGGGCAGATGATAACAGCACACAAACACAATAACAGCCGGCATCAAATACCTTCGAAAGAGTAACCAATATGCGATTGAAAATCTAGAATTAGCAGGGTAGAGCGCCTCCCCGTTACACTTCCTGCAACGGTTATACACATGCTGAGACCAACAGAAACACAATATTTTAAAAAACATGAAAACCAAAACGCAGAACACACACCTGAACATGGGGGTTCCCCAGCTAAAAGACGCAGACAATCGGGTGCGGTATACGTTGCAAACGAATACAAACCGCAATGACCAAGACCACCTTCCAAGTCTTTTAAATGGTTTTCAAAATCTGCCGGACGATGCGTTGTTCGTGACTCAAAGTCAAGAACCAACTGTCCAGACAACGTAGCTGCAACATAGAAAAAAAGATTCAAGAAGTTTATAAACAACATTACAAAAGAATTAAATAAAGGTATGAAAGCATTCTCAACAAATAACCGTGCGATCAACGGTGGCAGCCGACAACTGAAGAGGCGGGTCGTTCCAGGCGTTTTCATCCGGAAGCACGTTTTCATGAACAACAGTTGCATCAGTAACACATGCGCATATAGCTGAAGTATGCCTATAAAAAGAAACGACTTATTTTTCGATTATATGTAACACTATCATTTACTTACCATTACACATATGTAATATCCTATACTATATAAAATTGTGACGCCAGCATTTTATATCTCATAAACAGTTACAACACATGTAATGGTAAGCAACTGAAAGTGTGTTACATAGCACGTACCAGTTACCAGAGAGGCAATAGGCTACAACATGGGCTAATATTCAATTTTCGGTTACAGTGATGGTGCGGTTACCTAACTGTATATGGCTGACCTCGGTTCCGAGCCAATGTTCTTATTGTCGATTCACACGCTACTGTTGAGGGCACTGAAGCTGAATAATGCATACCTAAAAGCACAGTACGACCACATATTTAATAAGGGTGCCAGTAACAACAGATTACAGTCGTTAAGCATATAAAGACTACCTCAGCATAGCTGACTGATGTTGGCGATACATTGTGGAGGTTGTTTGCTCAAAATATTTTCAACCACGACGTCAGGCTTTCACGCATCATGGCTAGCCCCTAGACTCCACACGAAGCACACGCAAACACCAACATTCAACAAAATTTTAATTAAAAATAAATCGCAATAAATGGGTTAAGGCTTACCAAAACATCCTCCCAGCACCTTTTGCCACTGCTTTAACGTTTTTCCAACAGGTGGCATAGTTAAATCATCGTAGTCACACGCTTTTCTTTTAGAACAATCCCTAACACAGTCAATTGGAGACACCTGCACAATCAAAATAAATAATGTAAAATTAATAGACTTTTAACAAACATAAATAAACTACACGGTAATAAATATTCATAAATTTATAAATAGAATCAAATTGATAGATAAATTCAGCAGGTTAGAACAGGTCAAGAAAGAAATGTTCACGAATATCTACAACGAACAAATAAGCAACCACAGCAATAACGAAAACCCAAAAATTAGGGTTTTCAACTAATAATTTTAAATCATGAATCAGCAGCCATCGTAGTAAAAAAACAACCACAGGCAATAACGAAAACCCAAAAATCAGAGTTTTCAACTAATAATTTTAAATCATGAATTAGCAGGCAAACGACAACTAAATTCCATATAAATCAAAAGACCTAAAGCCAAACGGACACTAATTGCAGACATCAACCCAAAAATTAAGGTTTTCAACCAATCATTTAATTAACAACAATTCTCACCACCGGAAGCGTGAATCAGCAGCCAATCGGCCACTAAACCTTGTATAAATCAAAAGCCCCAAACTTGCACACATCGATCCAAAACCTACGAAAGGAGATGGATGGAGAGAGTTCTGGAGAGTGATGAAACCTTATCGTATATCATCGCTTTCACAATGGGCCGATTGGATCAGGCCGGAAAAAAATGCGGGAAGCCACACGACGTACTGTTCATTGAACGACGTCGTATGCGATGGTAAATAATATATATGTACGACGTCGTATGTGATGGTAAATAATATATACGAGGAAAAAACGATCCCGCCGCGATGCGGCGGGGCTGTTCGTTAGATTTATAAAAAACGAGTTTTTTTTACCAGGTATCAACGCTGAATTCATACTCGTCCCAATAGTAGAAAAAAATACATTCAGGTTCCATATGAGTATAAGTCGTCAGTGTTGCTATATGGCGGGCTGAATACTCCTTTCTTTCCAACAGCTTCCATCTTTGGAGCAGATTTCTTCATCGGAAATGAGTCCACGTTCAGACCCTACACAAAAAACATCACCAATCAATATAAAAACATGTAATAATCAAGTAACAAATATTCATGAGTATACCGCAACCATAACTGAGATATAAAACTCAAATTCAAATTCAACTTACAAATATCTGCCCACAAACATTGGGGCTGAGTGATATCGATGCAACCTTGTATATTTCATCAACTGTCTGCAACATTAAATACAAAATCTAGCAAGAAATTCATCTTTTTAATATTTTCAGTCCAATTTATCTGGTGTGAGAATAAAAATGTGATTACGGGTTTAAGTAATTTGATACAGGAATATAGATTTATAAATCCGGGCATGCAAGTTTTCTTGAAAGGTTAAAACGGTGGAAACTGAGCTTCAGATACTTTTGGAATCAGTATGGATATTACATTTATTCCCTTTTAAGGAAGTCCGAAGTATAAACAAAATAAAGAGTATCAAACCTGTGGAGGGATGTTTCATGTTTGTCATCTCAAAGTATCGGCCACGTTGTCCGCATTCACCTAAGAATCCTTTCGACACAGTGTGGAAAGAAATAAGCTCGATCTCTCTGCTAATTGGTCCATCCATATCCAACACCACCTTCAAAAAATTATACTACGAAGTCATTTGTGGTCCTCTACAATATCTCAAAACATTCTTTTGAAGAAAAAGTGGAATTTGACTTTTGAAGGACATTTACTCCTGTCTCACAAAGCGCATCTCGAGAACGTCCTTTTGGTCAGTTTATGTAATATTTTTATACAAAAAAAAAAAAAAAATCTCGAGCAACCACATTTAGTACAGCTGATTATCTGATTATATATAAGATCACATGAACGCTTTCAAAATGGAAATCCAAACACCCCCTTAGATTGAAGCTAAAAGTAGTTTGTTTGGCATCAAATGTAAAACTATAACATGAATGTATACCTTTCTTGAACTAACAAAGGGGCGTTCATCCTGATAAACATCCTGCTGATAAACTTCATCCCCAAGCAAAACCAAGCCTTCTTGGTGACAAAATCGCAGAATTTCCTGAAGGTTGTCTACACTAAGACATTGTCCGGTTGGGTTTCCAGGGTTGATAATAACCATTGCCCTTACCTAATCATGAATATCAACTTATTATCAAGAACCAAACTTAGATATCAAATGTGCTAAATGAAATGAAAAGTGAGATAAATAGATAAAACCGTACAGATATTCCTTTAGAGCGCGCCTGTGCAACAGACTGGCGTAGGACTTTACCTACTGGGTCTTTGTCGCAACAGGTTCACTAAGGCACCATTTGGTCCAGGCATTGTGATAGCGCATTCCGAGAACTTAACGTTGCAACTGAAACATCCACAAATAATGCAAACACGGCTGCCAGTTGCTTCCCTGTTAAAAAAAAATAAAAAAAAAGGGTCAATTGGTTGCGGTCGTTCTGTTCATCATGACACGTAAACAACCAAACCATGGTATTTCTTACCAAAAGCTAGTATTCACGGCTTTTTGACGGATGTCTACTATTATGTGATATTATCCGGCACTCGTACTTGAGGATGCAGGAAGCCGCTGAATTTGGTTGATTTAATCAACTATGTATCACATATAGACCGATTGAGAGTGCAACATTGCAAGTAGAAGCGAGTGTCTGCTGTTTCGTTGCAAAAGAAAAAAATTAAAAAAATACCAGTTTGTTACACCACTTTTATTCGTCAAAGAATGTGAACAGCAAATTGTACTATTCCTTACCAGAGGCAACGACAACGCCTTCGACGTGCAAAACAAACATTTACCACAGTCCCTCACCATCATAACCAACACATCGCCTAGGTTAAAGTTCTTGCTTCATTAGGACATAATTATTTGAAAGTAAAAGTCTATAGAAGTAAAACTTATGAGACTACATACCCTTTTGAGTTTGTCATTTTGTTGTTGCATTCCACTTAATTTCACCTTCAAATAGTCTACCAACGTGGCACTGTAACATAAATTGGGGCAAAACATTAACAACAAATAAATCAAAAATAAAATAAACCTTGCATAAAAAATTCAAGAAATAATTTCAATATTAAATTTTTTTATGCTAATCCGCGATCGACATATCAAACTTCCAATCCAATCGTGAATACCAAACTGGATAAGTAAACAACTTCTAAAAACCATGACCTAATTTAATCAGGTACCCACCAATGATTATTCAAAAAAATGGTTATAGTAATTGGCCTATATAATATATATATATATATATATATATATATATATATATATATATATATATATATATATATATATATATATATTTTGACATTGATGTTTATGGTGACAGAAAATGGTGGCATCTGACTGTTAAAAACAGGCCTTTTAAAGTTTAAAATTAACATAATTTGACTCGTGTGTTGCTAATGGAAAACAATCCAATGACTTCACATATTCTCATTTGGCCATTAAATCATATCACCTAATCTGAAAATGGTATAATAAAATTGATGACTAAACCAATCAACAAACAATCCTTATAGAAACAAAAAATTCCCAGCACACAAAACATAAGAAATTATCATATATCAAATCAATACTCATATGAAAAAACAAAAGTTTAGACAGCCATACCTGCGGGTCTGGATGTCGGCGAATACAGGAAGACGAAGCTTATCTGAAAGTTTATCCGAAGGTCGCCGACCAAGAGTCGGTGAAGGTTATCTGGAAATTTCAAGAAAGCCACAATGTCGATAATCTATATGTGGAGCAGTATTATCTGCAACAAAATGGGCTAGTTTGGGCCTCACGTGGACTAACTAAAAGGGCTGACGTTTTTAATATATTTTAACCGAATGAACAGTAAAAAAATAATAAAAACTACATTTAGTACAGCTGATTATCTGATTATATATAAGATCACATGAACGCTTTCAAAATGGAAATCCAAACACCCCCTTAGATTGAAGCTAAAAGTAGTTTGTTTGGCATCAAATGTAAAACTATAACATGAATGTATACCTTTCTTGAACTAACAAAGGGGCGTTCATCCTGATAAACATCCTGCTGATAAACTTCATCCCCAAGCAAAACCAACCTTTGTTGGTGACAAAATCGCAGAATTTCCTGAAGGTTGTCTACACTAAGACATTGTCTGGTTGGGTTTCCAGGGTTGATAATAACCATTGGCCTTACCTAATCATGAATATCAACTTATTATCAACAACCAAACTTAGATATCAAATGTGCTAAATGAAATGAAAAGTGAGATAAATAGATAAAACCGTACAGATATTCCTTTAGAGCGCGCCTGTGCAACAGACTGGCGTAGGACTTTACCTACTGGGTCTTTGTCGCAACAGGTTCACTAAGGCACCATTTGGTCCAGGCATTGTGATAGCGCATTCCGAGAACTTAACGTTGCAACTGAAACATCCACAAATAATGCAAACACGGCTGCCAGTTGCTTCCCTGTTAAAAAAAATAAAAAAAAAGGGTCAATTGGTTGCGGTCGTTCTGTTCATCATGACACGTAAACAACCAAACCATGGTATTTCTTACCAAAAGCTAGTATTCACGGCTTTTTGACGGATGTCTACTATTATGTGATATTATCCGGCACTCGTACTTGAGGATGCAGGAAGCCGCTGAATTTGGTTGATTTAATCAACTATGTATCACATATAGACCGATTGAGAGTGCAACATTGCAAGTAGAAGCGAGTGTCTGCTGTTTCGTTGCAAAAGAAAAAAATTAAAAAAATACCAGTTTGTTACACCACTTTTATTCGTCAAAGAATGTGAACAGCAAATTGTACTATTCCTTACCAGAGGCAACGACAACGCCTTCGACGTGCAAAACAAACATTTACCACAGTCCCTCACCATCATAACCAACACATCGCCTAGGTTAAAGTTCTTGCTTCATTAGGACATAATTATTTGAAAGTAAAAGTCTATAGAAGTAAAACTTATGAGACTACATACCCTTTTGAGTTTGTCATTTTGTTGTTGCATTCCACTTAATTTCACCTTCAAATAGTCTACCAACGTGGCACTGTAACATAAATTGGGGCAAAACATTAACAACAAATAAATCAAAAATAAAATAAACCTTGCATAAAAAATTCAAGAAATAATTTCAATATTAAATTTTTTTATGCTAATCCGCGATCGACATATCAAACTTCCAATCCAATCGTGAATACCAAACTGGATAAGTAAACAACTTCTAAAAACCATGACCTAATTTAATCAGGTACCCACCAATGATTATTCAAAAAAATGGTTATAGTAATTGGCCTATATAATATATATATATATATATATATATATATATATATATATATATATATATATATATATATATTTTGACATTGATGTTTATGGTGACAGAAAATGGTGGCATCTGACTGTTAAAAACAGGCCTTTTAAAGTTTAAAATTAACATAATTTGACTCGTGTGTTGCTAATGGAAAACAATCCAATGACTTCACATATTCTCATTTGGCCATTAAATCATATCACCTAATCTGAAAATGGTATAATAAAATTGATGACTAAACCAATCAACAAACAATCCTTATAGAAACAAAAAATTCCCAGCACACAAAACATAAGAAATTATCATATATCAAATCAATACTCATATGAAAAAACAAAAGTTTAGACAGCCATACCTGCGGGTCTGGATGTCGGCGAATACAGGAAGACGAAGCTTATCTGAAAGTTTATCCGAAGGTCGCCGACCAAGAGTCGGTGAAGGTTATCTGGAAATTTCAAGAAAGCCACAATGTCGATAATCTATATGTGGAGCAGTATTATCTGCAACAAAATGGGCTAGTTTGGGCCTCACGTGGACTAACTAAAAGGGCTGACGTTTTTAATATATTTTAACCGAATGAACAGTAAAAAAATAATAAAAAAGTGCCCACCGACACTCTGTTTTAGTATAATGTAATGAATAGTAATCTTGAATAACGAGATACTTTTACTCGAGCGTTGTAGCGTGAATAAAAATGTATGTGAAATTATTTCAGTTTAGTGTTCCAGTTTCATGCCAACAAGTCAACAACTATCGTTTTATAGTATCAAAAGTAACAAATCTTCTTCCGATTTTAAGATTTCTTAATAATCACAAATTCACAATCTGTGTTACATGAAATTATAAACTAGTTTTTTTGGAAGAAAATATTTTATTTGAGCAAAAATCAGTTCTAACTTAATGAATGAATTTAAAATTGACATGTAATACAATGTGATTCCACATTTGTATCTTTTTTTTTGGTTTTTATGCTTATTTCATCTTTTATAAATTATTGATAAATCTCAGGTTTTCGTTTAGACCGCTCATCGAAGAATAGTTGTTAGTTATTACTTTTTCTGTCTCAAAATAATTGTTTACCAACAAAAAATCACGCAGTTAAAGAAAAACATCATCATAAAATTCTTTTTTTTTTAACTGCAGAAATATATTATATAGTATAGAATAAAATGCTACTAATAAGACGCTAGAAGACAAAGAGTACAATAGAAGACTAGAAATAAACTAAACAATACTTTCTAAAATCTTCCCGAGACTTTAACTGCAATAACTACAAAAGGTATAAAAAAAAACTCTTGCCGATTATGGAGAACCAAGACAATAGAAAAATCCTCCCCACGGAGGCACACTTTATAGCATTCTCTTTCTTACTTTTTGCAGAATGTCAGATTTACCCTTAACTAATTAGTTAATAATTTCTTTAATGTTTGTAATAATATTCCAAATGAGAGTAATATGAGAAACTTGATCGAAATTAGAGTAAATTGCAAAAATCATCCTTGTGGTTTGGCCAAATTGCACGTTTGGTCCTTATGGTTCATTAAGTGCAAAGATTGTCCGTATTTTCCACTGTTACATTCGCTTTTGGTCCTTCATATTAACCGGCGTAAAGTAAGTTCCGTTAGCAGTTACACGTTAGCCCTTTTGGCTAATGATCGTTGCAGTGCCCATCCTTTAAACTAACGGCCGTTATAATTTAAATTTTTTTTCGATTATTTTTTTTTAATTTTTTTTCTTCGTCCGTCTTTTTTCGATTTTTTTTAATAAATCTTTTTTTCGTCATGTAATTTTATTTTTATTTTTCGAATTTTTTTGTTTTTGGAAAAAAGTTTGTTTTTGGGAAAAAAAACTTTTTTCGCACATGTTCAAATTTTATTTGAAACAAAAGATTTTAGAAATAGGTATATTTATACATTTTTGTATGTTCTAAATATATGTTCTAGAATTTTTATACGTTTTTTGTATAAAAAAATTCACATGTGACGAAAAACGTATATATGTTCTAAAAATTTTTATAAGTTTTTTTAAAAAATTATATATGTTCTAACAACGTATGAAAAACGTAAAGTTTTTTATTCGTTTTTATATATGTTCTAAACGTATAAAAAATATATATACGTTCTAAAAACGTATATATGTTCTAAAAATTTTATACGTACAAAAAGTTTTTTGGAACCTATAAAAAACATATACCTTTTTATATGTTCTAAAAAAACGTTTTTATACGTACAAAAACGTATAAAAAAGTATAAAAAACGTAAAAAAAGCGTAAAAATTTTATAAAAAAAAGGTATAAAAATTTTCATATACTTTTCATACGTTTTTATATGTTTTATAAAAAAACGTTTTTCGTATATAAAAACATATATAAAACGTTTTTCGTATATAAAAACGTTTTTGGTATATAAAAATATATAAAAAACATTTTTTGTATATAAAACATTTTTCGTATATAAAAACATATAAAAAAAGTATATAAAAATGTTTTTCGTATATAAAAAATGTTTTTCGTATAAAAACGTTTTTCGTATATAAATCTTTTTTTATATAAAACTTTTTTTATATAAAAATGTTTTTATATAAAAATATTTTTAAAAAGTTTTATAAAAACTTTTTTTTATATATAAAAAACTTTTTTCGTATGTAAAAACTTTTTTTATAAACGTTTTATATAAAAAAAAATTGTATAAAAAAACATTTTTATATAATTTTTATATAAATTTTTTTTATAAAATGTTTTTATATAAAAAACTTTTTTATGTAAACTTTTTTATATAAAAAACATTTTTATATAAAAATGTTTTATATAAAAAACGTTTTATTTAAAAAAAATATATATAAAAACGTTTTATATAAAAAAACTTTTTTAGATAAAAAAATTTTACGTGTGAAAAAAAGAGTTTCAGAAAAAAAAGTTTCCAAAAAGAAATTTCGTAAAAAAAAAATCACATAACGAAAAAATATTTCAAAAAAAAAAATGGAAAAAAAACGGACGAAAAAAATTAAATTATAACGGCCGTTAGTTTAAAGGATGGACGCTGCAACGATCGTTAGCCAAAAGGGCTAACGTGTAATTGCTAACGGAACTCACTTAACGCCTGTTAAAATGAAGGACCAAAAGCGCACGTAACAGTAGAAAATACAGACGATCATTGCAATTAATAAACCATAAGGACGAAACGTGCAATTTGGCCAAACCACAAGGACGATTTTTGCGATTTACTCTCAAAATTATGAATATTTTTTTAAGTTGACAATTAATTTAAGACAACCCAAAAAAAATGTAGACAATAAATATAGAGGGAGTAATAAACATTTAGATGATCTAATGGTCATGACATTTTCTTTTGGTTAAAAACAAAGCTCAGAAGCACTTTATATATATCTGATAGAACAGATAAATGTGAAGGACCCAACCTTACACGAAGTGCAGATATCATCACAGCTTTAACATGCACTAGCTGGGAATCGAACCCGGGTCTGTAACGTGGCAGGGTACTATTCTACCACTAGACCACTAGTGCCTTGTATTCAAATTAGATGTTGTCTACTACATTGAAGCTAAGTTTGAAATGTTCATTTTCTATTTCTTTTTTTAATAATAAAAATGTTTAGGCCAAGTTCATATTAGCATATCATACATTACGATTGATGAAATTGTATGTTACAGGTGTTCTTAACAGACTGACTATACATGTCTAGTTTCGCGTCTGAAATACAAAACAAGAATATTTAGCAAATTAATATTGCCTCCGGTGTCTTGAAGCAAGGAGATGCTAGGATGTTGCCGCTAACGACGTCATTCAATGCTATAAGACATAAGCAAAAATATCAAGTCACACAATACATTCCAAAGTCATTTCCCTTGGTATGTAAACCAATGGTAGATTTACTTTTTTTCGTACAACACGTAATTAAGTGACTAAGAACATGTGGATAACCGGCAACATTGACCGACTTGTAGGGCCTGCCTTAAGACAATGATGGAAGGCAATGACTGAAACTAGCGGCTCACTACAGAGAGTGTTCGCCCATGCTTGGAAATGTGACCATATTCACAAAGTTCTTTCCTTCTGAGTTACGCACTCCCATTGTTGGAATATGTGAACTATAAATAAATCATAAACACATAACATCATAAAAGCACGCAGCGAAATAGATCTACAAGAACATGTAATTAATTAAATTAAACAAGATACGTACCTTAATGATTCCTAGCAAGAACAAGGAATCTCTTGAACAAGAACAAATTATAAACCCTAATAGGATTTATGTATGGATCGATCACACCAAGATCACAAGCTAAAGGAAGCTTGTCACTCGTTCTTGTACACACGTAATTATAGCGTTTCAATGAGAAAAGCTAGTTTCTTGATCACCAACAAACCAAACACTTTATATGCTACACTTGAATCGCCAAGTTCTAGTGAACTTAAAAATTGGGTCGATCAAGGTAAGCAAGAGAGGAAGAAGAAGAGAAGTTTGGCCTAGAGTTAGGGATACAAGACTAGAGAAAAACTAAAACACAATGGGATGTATTTATAGTGTTTTCTTTTCTTATTGCCCACTCTAGTCGATCGGCACCTCCCTCCCCTAAGGGTTTCCAGCCGACTTTATCCCTATAAGGGAATTCTAGATCCTTCTTTTCCCATCTTGCATAATTAGTCCTTTAACGGTTGTTAGTTAAAACCCCCGTTAAGTACTAACCGTCGTTAAGTGTTTTTATTAGTGAAATGAATAAATAAATAAATACATTAAATATATATAATTATTTAATTATTCATCATTGAAACTTTCACGCTAATGTGTGCAATCCCGAGCCTCGGGTTCAAAACCGGACATACGTATATTAATATTTATACACAAAACCTAACAGCTCCCACTTGGATAAACATTAATATAGCAATGACATGGGTCAGCCTAGCTTAACCTTCCCAATGCCCCCAGCTCGATCCGAGTTGTGGTTCTCCTGGTAGAAACCACGTGTGATGAAATTAATCATCATACTTATCCTTTTGTTACTAATACCGCGTTAATTTGGATATGGATCTTTGTCATTCCATAATTAACTTAGTTTCTCGTTTATACATAATTGAACAAGATTACCAAAACATCTAAACGTCTTCCAGATAGACTTTGGGCGTGCGCACGCAAACATCTTGTCAATCCTACGAGTGGCCAAGCAGTATTAAACTTCAACACAAAGTTGAAGGAACAAATCCCTTATTGACTGCGAGCATAACCCTTGAACTTTGCATCATTTCTGAAAATAGCCCTTATAACTACCTTTTACGGTTAGCGTTAGACCACCTTACAGAAAATAAGCTACATCCTCGGCAATTATCTGTCATCTCAAGTCTAAGGATAAATATTCATGATATACTTAATGACTACGATCCATAAAGTATAATCATGTATTTTGGGATAAGTCCTATATTCAATTTATCCAATATTGAATATCATGTGACATTGGTGTCTCAACCTTACAGTTCATTCTACCAATCCTCACATTTGTCTTAGTTCAATAATATTCCCATATTATTAATTGACAACGGACTATTTAGAATAAATAAATTACTCATGGATTTAAACATGCAAATATAGGACACAAATATTAATAATGATAATAAACGTTATCCGCACTTTATTTCATTAAAATAATAATTGTTTACATGTCCCTATCGAAATACTAATCCAACAGATTTACATGAAACTATCTGCTAAACGAAGACCAATACCCTGAGCATGCCGATTAAACGTATCTTTAGGTAATGCCTTCGTGAAAGGATCAGCCAGATTGTCATCTGTGTGAACTTTGAGTACTTTGATTTCACCCAGTTCGACTTGTTCACGAACATAGTGCATCTTTCTTTTAAAGTGTCTGGCGCCTTTCATAACTCCAGGTTCATTGGCGAATGTGATTGCAGCAGAGTTGTCACAATACACATTTATAGGTAATTCAATAGACGGCATCACTCCAAGATCCGTAATGAAATTCCTTATCCAAACAGCTTCTTGTGCAGCATCCGATGCAGCATTGTACTCAGCTTCTGTAGCAGACATGGCCGTTGTGCTCTGCTTTTTACTCTTCCAGTCTACTGCTCCTCCATTTATGACAAAGACATAACCCGTTTGCGACTTCGTATCATCTTTATCAGTTTGCCAGGATGCATCGCAGAAACCTGTAACATTCAGTTCTGCGTCTGGATTTCCCCCGAAAACTAAAAACATATCTTTGGTATTCCTTAAATACTTAAGAATGTTTTTAACAGCATGCCAGTGATCTCTCCCTGGATTTTGCTGATATCTACTCGTCAAATTTTGAGCGAATGCCACATCAGGCCTTGTGCATCTAACAGCATACATGATAGATCCCACAGCCGAAGCATATGGAACTTTCTGCATGTATGCCACCTCTTCAGGTGTAGAAGCACACACTTCGCTACTTAAGCCATGATCAACTTGCATGGGCAAATATCCCTTCTTGGAATTTTGCATATTGAATCTCTTCAATATTTTATCCATGTAAGCACTTTGACTTAATCTGATTAACCGTTTAGATCTGTCTCGATAGATCTTGATTCCAAGGATATACGCTGCTTCTCCTAAATCCTTCATAGCAAAGCAATTACCAAGATATTCCTTAACTTCATTAAGACTTGGTATGTGACTTCCCATGATTAATATGTCATCGACATATAGGACAAGAAAAGTAGTGTTACTCCCACTAACTTTGTGGTATACACATGGCTCATTGAAATTTTGAGTAAATCCAAACTTCTTGATCTCCTCATCAAATTTCTTATTCCATTGCCTGGATGCTTGCTTCAATCCATAAATGGATCTTTGAAGTTTGCATACACGCTCAGGAAATTCTGGATTTACAAAACCTTCAGGTTGCGCCATATAGATGTCTTCATCTAGGCGACCATTCAGAAACGCGGTTTTGACATCCATTTGCCAAATCTCATAGTCATAGTAGGCAGCTATGGCTATAAGAATCCTAATAGCTCTAATATCGGCTACAGGAGAAAAGGTCTCCTCATAGTCAACACCATATGTTTGAGTGAAACCCTTGGCCACCAAACGAGCTTTATAGGTGTGTACTTTGCCATCCATATCAGTCTTTTTCTTGAAGAGCCACTTACACCCAACTACCTTAGCATTGGGTGGAAGATCCACTTCAATCCAGACTTTATTGTCTTTCATGGATTGCATTTCCCCATCCATGGCTGCTTGCCATTTGTCCTTTTCAGGATTATTAATGGCAGCCTTATAACTAGTTGGTTCATCAATGTGATCCAATAGAAAAGTTTCCTCATCGTCTATGCTTAAACATAGGCGTTCAGGAGCCTTTATAGATCTTGAAGATCTACGGATGGGTACCACTTCAACTTCAGGTGGAGGACCTAAACTTTCAGGTTCCACAGGAAGTGTGTTAGTGTTCTCAGAAGGTGACACATCTTCTTGATCATTTTCAAGATCATATACTCTCCCACTGAATTCTTGAGTCAAGAAACTCTCCTCAAGAAATTCACCATATCTAGCCACAATGACTTTATTATCTGGTGGGAAGTAAAAGTAGTAACCCCTTGTTTCCTTAGGGTATCCTACGAAGATGCACTTAACAGATCTTTGTTGGAGCTTATCAGGTGAGTCACGTTTAACAAACGCCTCACAACCCCAGATCTTTAAGTAAGACAAGTTGGGAGCTTTTCCAGTCCATAATTCATATGGAGTCTTATCAACCTTCTTAGTTGGAACCATATTTAATATGCGAACAGCACTTTCAAGAGCATAGTCCCAAAAGGATAAAGGAAGAGTTGTAAGATTAAACATAGATCGTACCATATCAAGCAAAGTACGATTTCTCCTTTCAGATACACCATTTTGTTGTGGAGTATAAGGAGAAGTGAGTTGTTGGACAATGCCACACTCAGCTAGATAATCTTTGAACTCTTGGCTCAAATACTCACCACCACGATCGGATCGAAGTGCCTTAATCTTCTTTCCGAGTTGTAATTCTACTTCATTTTTAAAAACCTTGAATGTCTCAAAGACTTCATGTTTGTGTTTAAGTAAATAAACACAACCATAACGACTATAGTCATCCGTAAAGGTTAGGAAGTAGGTAGCACCGCGTTTTGACACATGTCTAAGTGGACCACACACATCCGTGTGTATCAATCCAAGTAGATCCGAAGCCTTCTCCATATTGCTATGGAAAGGTTTCTTTGTCATCTTCCCAGATATGCAAGATTCGCATTTATCAACTGAATCATCATTGATATTAGGTAAAAGCCCATCACTTAGCAGCTTTTCCATGCGTTTCTTGCCTATGTGGGCAAGGCGACAATGCCATAAATAAGACGAGTCCAAGTTAGACTTGACTCTCTTATTGCCGATGCTATACATAGAATTATTTTTATTGGATACATGGTTATCCATGTCAATTTCAAACACACCATTTAATGAAATAGCATTAAAATAGAAAACAGAATTTAGAGAAACAGAAATTCCATTATCATTAAAAGTATGCTTAAAACCCAAATCCAATAACAAAGAAACTGAAACGACACCTCTAACAATAGAAGGTGCGTAATGACAATTGTTCAAAACTAATATTAAACCAGAAGGTAAAACTAGCTCAAAAGTCCCTATGGCTTCTACTGCTGCACGTATTCCATTTCCCACGTACAAGTAGCATTCCCCATAGTTCAGCTTCTTTGCTCCTCTAAGCCCCTGCGATGTATTACAAATGTGAGTACCACATCCTGTATCATATATCCAGGCATTTTGCTTACGAGGAAAAGAAAATAATTCAACCATAAAAATACCTGAAGTGCTGGCGCCCTGCCCAGCCTTGGCATTCTTATTCTTGCGACACTCCTCTAGCAACAATGGACAGTCACGCTTCCAGTGTCCAGGAGTATTGCAGTGGTGACAAGCAGCCGCATCCTTTTTGGGATAATCCTTCTTGGGAGGAGGATTCTGCTTCTTTGGCTTTTGCTGATAGGTCACAATCTGCTTGCCCTTGTCAGCTTTGCCCTTTCCTTTCTTGTTCACATGTTTCGGTTTACCGGGCTTAGCTACTCTACCACCTCTTATTGCCATAACAGCAGGTGTAGGAGCTTTCTTTGTGAGTGCCTTCTCATGCTCAATAAGCATTGCATGCAATTCAGAAAATGTCTTCCCCTTGCAATGCATGTTAAAGTTGCGCACAAAGTCACCATATAATTCCTCATTGAGGGATTTGTTGATGAGGCCAACTTTAACGTCTTCCACAAACCCGCAATTAAGTGCATCTAGTTGGTCAAGATAACCTTTCACTTTAAGTGCATGATCACTTACGGGTGTTGTTGCGTCCTGCTTGCACTTGCCCAAGTTGTCAAGTACATCATACAATTCAGCCATAGGAGATTTCTGAAACATTCGTGTCAGTTCATTGATGAACTCAAATAAGTACATTTTATTACTATCATTTATCCTATTAATTTGACTTGTTTTACTATATTATGTATGAGGATTGATACTTAATCGTTTACTTTTGTAATTCTCAGGTAAAAACAAGCATTTGGTGAAACTTGGCGATTTTGGACTAATAATGGAGCAAAACGTGCATAAAGTGAAGAGTCTACTGAAATGAAGAAGATCAAGACTAATCTGCTCCAGATGCGCCGCATCTCACTATCAACATGCGCCGCATCTCTATCAAGATATCACCAGATACGATCCAAGATACAAGAGGACATGCGCCGCATCTAATCATGGAGTTACGCCGCATCTTCTGGCGTTGTACGAATATTCCTGAATATTATAATCTTGGACCCCACGCGAAGTTACGTACATACGCCGCATCTACTTAGTAGATGCGCCGCATCTTCCCTCAGACACAAACTATAAATACCCCGTAGACCAGACGAGAAAAAGGATCCGAGTTCGAAACCCTAAAACCGAAGTTCGGACAGCAGAGCAAAAGGACGAATTCAGTCAAGAAGGCAGCACAAGACACACCCAAATCGAAGATACAAGAGCTGTAAGAAGGTGCTGCATGTATTTAATTCATTAAGTAGTTTTGTTTTATTGTTTTAGCAAACTTTAATTCATCAAGATTGGTGGCTTGTGTAATGTGGCAACGGAAAGATTGCACTCCCTTAAAACTGCTTTCTCATTAATTAAAGTTTATATGTTGATGTCTTTGGTTACTACTTATTAGTGCATTGATAACCTCTGTGTTTATTAGTGGCTTGCGGGCATCCGACTGCGGGACAAGATGTGGCTCCCACGGTTGTTTCTAAATTGATCACTTAGGAATGACTTTTAGACATAAGTAATCATTAAGGGTTTACTCGCCGATAAGAATAGGACCAACGAGAAAGGGTTAATTACATACACTTCATATAAAGCTATCAATAAAACAAGTGACAATCTACTTAATCATAAGGACAGCCCTCTTATTGTCTCAAGTATCTATCTGTGTACGTGTGTGCTACTTGCTGATTCGTGCCTATTGTTTATTTTATTATTTACTTGCAAACAAAACTGTGCCAGTCTCTCAGGCTGAAACCCCCTTGCGTTAGGATATTAAAATACTGATTAGATTAACGAGATTATACGTTCCACTCTTAGTGATCGACACTCTACTTACCATTATCTTCATACTGACCGGGTACACTGCTCGTTAAGTGTGTGTGTTATTGATAAGTCGGCTAAATATAAATTTAAAACTTGAGTAGGCATTAATACTGCTAAACCGCAACGACACATCACGCGCATCAAGTTTTTGGCGCCGTTGCCGGGGAGTGAATTGTTATTTTCTGTTAATTTGATTAGTGTTTTAATTAGGTTTTTCTTTTTATTAGATTAATTGCATCATTGTACTATTTTGCATATTTGTTGTATTGTGTGTTATTTGTTTGCTTTAATTTTTCTTTTTGTGTGTTTATTTTTGTTTGTTTGTGTGTTTAATTTTTATTTTATTTTTTCGTATTTTTCTGTTCTGCTATCGTTGTACTGTGCTAAATCGAACGATACGGCGCATCTGATCTCTCAGATACGGCGTATTGCGTTTAATTTTTATATACAACGCGTTTAATTAATTCGATACGACGCATCTTTTCCCCAAGATACGGCGTATCTGTTTTTAACAAGAAAATTTTTCTAAGCGATAAAGTAATACGACGCATCTGCTTTTGTAGATACGGCGTATCTGTTTTGATAAAAAATTTTTCTAAACGTTAACGCCATACGACGCATCTGCTTTCGCAGATACGGCGTATCTATTATTTTAATTAAAAACAGTTTGCGAATTAGTAAACAAATACGGCGTATCGATTTCCGTCGATACGGCGCATCCTATAAAATCAAAAATCTTGTACTTTTAAACGTAACGAAAATACGGCGCATTAACTTTCGTTAATACGACGCATTTAATTTTAATTAGATAAATTGATTTTTGATTGATTAATTCGATACGGCGCATTCATAAATTCTAAGCGACGTATCTATTTTCTGAATAAAGTCTGATTAAATTTTAACGATTATAAGATACGGCGTATCCAACTTTTTGGATACGGCGCATCATCTGCAGATATCAGCAACTTTTATTCTTTTCTAAATTCCGAACGGGAAATATTCTGACTTACCCTTATACTTGGAAGCTTTTACTTTGAAATATTCTTGTTGATAATTTTCAGGAACAATGTTCAATATTTTCCCAAACTGGTTCGGAAGACCCCATGGAAACCTCACTATGGAAGAGTTTGCACTACTAATCGCTCAAGCCAATGAACAAGAACATCATGAGGCAAGGAACTTTATCACCGAATTCAAAGGCAGTCATGAGCTATTACTAAAGGAACAAAACAATTTGATCAATGGTTTGGCAATTGAAGTGCACCAATTGTCAACAGTGCTTAACAAGGTTCTTTTGGTAAGGCACGATCTGAAAGGAATTACAACTAGAGGCGGAAAGTCAACCTTTCAAATCGGAGAAACACCCGAGGATGACAGTACAAACATAATTTCCCCTGAATCTTTACCACCCGAGCAAGAGCAACAAAAAGAGACTGATCCAGAACCTGTACTTAGAAGAGAACCTTCTGTTGAACCTAAACGATCAACACCACCTTTCCCACATAGGGTGAGGAAAGAGAAAGAAGATGCCTATCAAAAGAAATTCCTGGAGAATCTCAAGCAGCTGCAGCTAAGCATACCGTTTATGGAAGCCCTAGTGCAAATGCCGAAATATGCTAAATATCTGAAAAGCTTGCTTACAAACAAGTCTAAACTCGAAGAGGCTTGCACCATAACAATGGGGAAAAGAAGCTCAGCAGCGTTGCTCAACAAACTTCCATCTAAAGAAAAAGATCCATGGAGTTTCACTATTCCTTGTCAAATTAAAAATTTGCATATTGAAAATGCCTTAGCCGACCTAGGAGCTAGTATAAGTCTTATGCCCTCTTCTATGTATGATAAATTAGGTCTTGGCGAACCAAAACCTACTAGGATGTGCTTAGAACTAGCTGATAGGTCCATACAATACCCATTAGGAATAGCGGAAAATATATTAATAAAAGTTGATAAATTTGAATTACCTATCGACTTTGTTATCCTTGACATGCCTGAAAATTCTAGAACTCCTATAATATTAGGAAGACCATTTTTAGCCACTGCTAGGGCTATGATTGATGTTTTTAATAAAAAAATAACTCTTACTATAGGAAAAGATGAGGTTGAATTTAACATGGAACAATCTATGAGTAAAGATAATTCCGATGATGATGAATGCTATAATATCGATGTTTCTGATGACACGATTAATCAATTTACTCAGAGATTGTTAAAAAATGATTTGCTTGATTCTTTTCTGCTTAAAAATTTAGAAAACACAATTGCTATAGAAGATCAAGTTGATGAGAATACTATTGATTATAATTTTGCTGCTGATTCTGCTGTTTGTAACGCGATACGGCGCATCGAAAACCTCGATGCGGCGCATCTATCTGATGACAGCAGCGATATAATTAAAGAACAGGTTTATTCCGCTAATGCTACTGAAATTAATAATGTTAAACCTGTGCTTAAGGATCTTCCTTCTACTTTGGAATATGCTTATTTAAACGGAAATACTAATTCACCCGTTATTATTGCATCTGACTTAGCGCCAAAAGAAAAAGAGTCTCTTTTGCGGGTACTATATAAACGAAGAGGAGCATTAGCGTGGAGTATGTCTGATATTAAGGGAATTAGCCCGTCATTTTGTACACATAAAATCCTTATGGAGGATGAATTCAAACCAACTATCCAACCTCAAAGGCGTTTGAATCCAAAAGTCCAAGATGTGGTGAAAAATGAAATCGTAAAGTTACTTGACTCCGGACTTATCTACCCAATTTCCGACAGCTCGTGGGTCAGTCCTATCCACGTTGTACCGAAAAAAGGAGGAATGACGGTAGTACTCAATGACGACAATGAGCTAATCCCTTCAAGAACTGTTACCGGATGGAGAGTTTGCATCGACTACCGCAAACTCAACGACGCTACGAGAAAAGATCACTTCCCTCTTCCATTTATTGATCAAATGTTAGAAAGACTATCAGGATATGATTATTATTGTTTTTTGGATGGTTTTTCAGGTTTCTTCCAAATACCCATTGCCCCCGAGGATCAAGAGAAGACGACTTTCACCTGCCCTTATGGAACCTTCGCCTATAGGAGAATGCCGTTCGGACTATGCAACGCCCCTGCTACTTTCCAACGTTGTATGACGGCTATCTTCCATGATATGGTAGAAGACTTTATGGAAGTCTTCATGGACGACTTTTCGGTGTTCGGTAACTCATTTAATGATTGTCTCTTTAAACTTGATAAAATGCTTGCTAGGTGTGAAGAAACTAACCTTGTTCTTAATTGGGAAAAATGTCATTTTATGGTTAGAGAGGGGATTGTGTTAGGACATAAGATTTCTGGGAAAGGTATAGAAGTAGATAAAGCTAAAATTGATGTGATTGCTAAACTACCTTACCCCACTAATGTTAAAGGCGTTAGAAGTTTTTTAGGGCACGCTGGATTTTATCGTAGATTCATAAAGGATTTTTCAAAAATATCTAGGCCTATGACCCAATTATTGCTAAAGGATGCAAAGTTTGATTTTTCTGATGATTGCAAAAAGGCATTTAATATACTTAAAGAAAAACTAACTTCTGCACCCATTATAATTTCGCCGGATTGGAATCTGCCCTTTGAACTAATGTGTGATGCTAGTGATTATGCTGTTGGAGCCGTACTTGGCCAAAGGATAGATAAGAAATTTAAGCCAATTTATTATGCTAGCAAAACATTGAATAATGCCCAAGAACACTACACCACCACGGAAAAAGAACTTTTAGCAGTAGTTTTTGCATTCGATAAATTTAGATCATATCTTATATTGTCAAAAACTATGGTTTACACTGACCATTCTGCCTTGAAGTATTTGTTCAATAAACAGGATGCCAAGCCTAGGCTTATTAGGTGGGTTTTATTGCTCCAAGGATTCGATATTGAAATTAAAGATAAAAAGGGTGCCGAGAATCTAGCTGCTGACCACTTATCTAGACTTGAAAATCCTGATATGGAGGTGCTTGACGAAAGGGAAATAGCTGATGACTTTCCTGATGAACACCTTATGATGGTAGGAATTAAGAGCAATAATAATGGACCATGGTATGCCGACTTTATAAACTTTATTGTTGCAAATGAAATTCCTAATGGGCTAACATCCGATGAGAAAAGAAGGTTTATAACTCGCGCTAACGAATATATTTGGGATGAACCTTATGCCTTTAAATTATGTCCTGACAATATTATACGAAGATGCGTAGACGGTGATGACATAGCTGCAATATTGGCACATTGCCATTCAGGGCCAACAGGGGGGCATCACGGCGCAGTCGTCACAAGAAGAAAAATCCTTGACGCGGGATTTTATTGGCCCACTATGTTGGAGGATGCGAAAGATTATATAAAAGGATGTGATGCGTGTCAACGATCCGGAAATATTACATCAAGAAACGAAATGCCGCAAAACTATATCCAGGTATGTGAAGTTTTCGACATATGGGGATTAGACTTCATGGGACCGTTTCCTGAATCTAAAGGTAATAAATATATTTTGGTTGCTGTTGATTACGTATCAAAATGGGTCGAAGCACAAGCATCTCCAACAAACGACAGCAAGGTAGTTCTTAAATTTTTACAAGGTTTGTTCTCTAGGTTTGGAATTCCTAAGGCATTGATTAGTGATAGGGGAACACACTTTTGTAATCACCATCTTGGAAGAGCCTTGCAAAAATATGGAGTGTATCATAGGGTTTCCACCGCATACCATCCTCAATCAAATGGCCAAACTGAAGTAACCAATAGAGCTATAAAACGAATTCTTGAAAAAACGACTGGTTATAATCCTAAAGGGTGGTCTGACAAGTTGAATGATGCTTTATGGGCATTCCGTACAGCCTATAAGACACCAACGGGATGCACTCCATTCCGTCTTGTATACGGAAAAGCATGCCACCTGCCGGTCGAAATTGAACAAAGTGCATATTGGGCTTTAACGAATTGTAATATGGATATGGAAGCTGCAACGAAGAACCGTTTCATGGAGCTTAATGAACTCTATGAACTAAGAGATGAGGCCTACAAAAATACTAAAATCTACAAAGAAAGAACTAAAAGATGGCATGACTCGAGGTTACGTGGAGATAAAACGTTTGCTATCGGAGAAAAAGTGCTACTATTTAATTCTAGATTAAAGATGTATCCTGGTAAACTTAAATCAAGATGGACGGGTCCGTTCGTTGTCAAGAAAGTGTATCCATACGGAACCATTGAAATATGCGATAAAAATGGTTATATATTCAAAGTAAACGGGCAACGTGTAAAGAAATACTTTGATAATAAAATTGAGGATAATGAGAGCGAGGTGGTGGAGTTTGAGCCCGACGTAATAGAGTAAGGAGCTGAAAGTGAGTCTAACTTGAAGACTCTGGAATAAAGAAAAGTGCTGACCGGGAGACAACCCGGATTTATCATTTATTATTCTGTTTTCTGTGTCGAGTCAGTCCAGGCCGCACGAAGATACGGCGCATCTCCATCCTGAGATGCGACGCATCTCCTGCAACGGTCATATCTTATTTTATTTTTCTGCATTTTTATTTCCGACTTTAAAACTATTTATCAGTTTATTTTAATGCGGCGCATCCCTGGTTAAGGATGCGGCGCATCTTTATTCTGATCCGTATTAATTCCAGGCTCGATACGGCGTATCTTCTTCAATAAGATACGGCGCATCGACTGACCTGATGATTTTCAGTTTTAATTTTTAAGTTTTATTTTTTCCTAACTACTAATGTATTATGCAAGCTTGAACCTTTCTTATCTTAGGTGTGTTTTAAAGTGTTGGTGGTATTATAGTTTCCTGAATTTTCTGTGGATACATCAAGTATGAAGCTTTAACGTTCTAATCCACAAGAAAGATGATTTTTGCTCTTGCACTAATGGAGGATCATACCGAGCAAATCTCAGGGGAGTTTTTCTGTTCTAATTCTTTTTATTTTCCAATTTTTAACCTTTTATACAAACAACGAGGACGTTGTTTAACTTAAGTGGGGGGATAGGAGAATTAGAACACTTAACACTTACTTTTCCTAAACTTTTTCAAAAATTATGCTTAAAATGTGCTTAATATATCAAACTTAAAAAAAATTTTAGCATGTTTTTGTTTAAGATCTAAGTTGCATAGCTGCACACATGACGTTATTTTCAAAAATTGTGATTTTTCAAAATTCACAAATCTATGAGTGTGCCGGTGACTTGTAGACTTTAGAACTTGGCTTGTATACTATTCGAGACCACCATAATGAGTATTATTTATTTAATTGGAATGACTTGTCTAACTTGGTAAAATTCTAGGATTACACCCAAATAGCCTATTATATGTTATGTGTTATTAACTAACTACACTGGTTAGTTAACCCCCGTATAAACCCTTTTGTTACTCTCATTTTTAGAGTAAGATACCCTAGAAAAACACTCAGAGCCATTCCTTTCGTTTCTTACACCTATGTTTAAAATGTTTCGTTACACCTTACACCTTAGCCTACCCTGTAGATTAAAGTCCGTGGTTGGTTAATTGCTATAGGCAAAGTGTGTTTCCTTACATTACCTGTGTTCGCGTGCGTAATTCATTATCTTTGGTTAGGTCGGGAAATTGCACAATGCAATTGGAGTGAAAGTAAATATTGTATATTTTAGAGTTTATTTTTCGTGTGTTTACTACTTTCACTATTACCATTATTTCTGAAGTTATGAAAAGTAAAAAAAATTATTATCCGGAAAGAAAGTTGTAGTGATGTGGTGAAATTTTACACATATATGTTGATGTTTAAAAAAAAAAAAAAAAAAAAAAAAAAAAAAAAAAAATGAGAAAAGAAAAAGAAAGAAAAAAGAGTTGGATGTTTATTTTAAGCCAACGATGTAAAGTTATGTAAGTGGTTCATATGGCCACTATTTGTTGTATTATATCTATGGATTGAATGGGAATTGGCAGTTATGGGAACGCCAATTAAGGTTTATTCTTTGATTAAGATCTTGTTGAGTATAATTCGTGTCTACCTAAAGCGTGTGTTTCAAGTGTTAAAGCGTGAGTTATTCAATGATATGAGTCTTGTTCATGGGATGGTTGGGATAGTGATTAACCACACTTAGGATTTTAATTTATTTGTTTTGTTTATTTTTTATTTTACACCAATTTATATCCCAAATGTTATCCATACCCTGTATTATTCTTTATCCAACCAAACCTTTGATTTATTGAGATTAGGGATTTGAGCAATCTTAAGTATCGTAGTCGTGGATTCGGCTATGTATTTATGATTTTGTCGCCCTTTTTGATATATTATTATTGGTGAAGTTTGGACCTATCTTTAGCCTATTCGAGTTAAGGATTTGAGCAATTGCAAGTATCGTGTTCGTGGATTCGATCATGTATTTGTGATTTTGTCGCCTTTTCTGGAATTTGAGATCGATAGTGAAATAAGAATAATTAACCCTTAAGCCTACAAAACCCTTTTTACCGCTTTAGACTTGTTATTCCTTAGCTTTAGTGGTGGAGATGTGTATACTTGCCAAGCTTATGATAGAATATTCGTCGCGACTGGACAGTTAAACGATTAGATTTGCTTTTATCGACTTATTTTATTTTACTTCTAATTCGTTAAGTGTTTAGTTGTGTGATTACGAAATAAACGAATACATGCTTAAATATAAAAATAAATCCTAACATCTTTTAGGATACATTTTCATGAGATTTAATCTAAGGTTTACTTGGGGACAAGTAAAGTTCAAGTGGGGGGATATTTGATGAACTCAAATAAGTACATTTTATTACTATCATTTATCCTATTAATTTGACTTGTTTTACTATATTATGTATGAGGATTGATACTTAATCGTTTACTTTTGTAATTCTCAGGTAAAAACAAGCATTTGGTGAAACTTGGCGATTTTGGACTAATAATGGAGCAAAACGTGCATAAAGTGAAGAGTCTACTGAAATGAAGAAGATCAAGACTAATCTGCTCCAGATGCGCCGCATCTCACTATCAACATGCGCCGCATCTATATCAAGATATCACCAGATACGATCCAAGATACAAGAGGACATGCGCCGCATCTAATCATGGAGTTACGCCGCATCTTCTGGCGGTGTACGAATATTCCTGAATATTATAATCTTGGACCCCACGCGAAGTTACGTACATACGCCGCATCTACTTAGTAGATGCGCCGCATCTTCCCTCAGACACAAACTATAAATACCCCGTAGACCAGACGAGAAAAAGGATCCGAGTTCGAAACCCTAAAACCGAAGTTCGGACAGCAGAGCAAAAGGACGAATTCAGTCAAGAAGGCAGCACAAGACACACCCAAATCGAAGATACAAGAGCTGTAAGAAGGTGCTGCATGTATTTAATTCATTAAGTAGTTTTGTTTTATTGTTTTAGCAAACTTTAATTCATCAAGATTGGTGGCTTGTGTAATGTGGCAACGGAAAGATTGCACTCCCTTAAAACTGCTTTCTCATTAATTAAAGTTTATATGTTGATGTCTTTGGTTACTACTTATTAGTGCATTGATAACCTCTGTGTTTATTAGTGGCTTGCGGGCATCCGACTGCGGGACAAGATGTGGCTCCCACGGTTGTTTCTAAATTGATCACTTAGGAATGACTTTTAGACATAAGTAATCATTAAGGGTTTACTCGCCGATAAGAATAGGACCAACGAGAAAGGGTTAATTACATACACTTCATATAAAGCTATCAATAAAACAAGTGACAATCTACTTAATCATAAGGACAGCCCTCTTATTGTCTCTAGTATCTATCTGTGTACGTGTGTGCTACTTGCTGATTCGTGCCTATTTGTTTATTTTATTATTTAATTGCAAACAAAACTGTGCCAGTCTCTCAGGCTGAAACCCCCTTGCGTTAGGATATTAAAATACTGATTAGATTAACGAGATTATACGTTCCACTCTTAGTGATCGACACTCTACTTACCATTATCTTCATACTGACCGGGTACACTGCTCGTTAAGTGTGTGTGTTATTGATAAGTCGGCTAAATATAAATTTAAAACTTGAGTAGGCATTAAAACTGCTAAACCGCAACGACACATCACGCGCATCATTCATCAATCATGTTTTTCGGGCCATATTTCTCAAACTGTTTAACCAGTTGAGTGTCCATTCCCGATAGCATGAGACAAGCCGCATCATTGTGCTTGTCATAGGCTTCATTGAACTCCCTAAGTATTTCATTAGACGAGTTTGCAGGAGGAGCTTCTGGAAGAGCCTCAGTAAGACATTCAGAACGTTTGGCAATCCTAAGAACAAGCCTTAGATTGCGATACCAATCGTTAAAATTCTTAGTCCCAGTCAATTTCTCTTTTTCAAGCATCATCTTGAAACAAGAGGTTAAGTTTGACGAGTTTCCGGGTTGGGCCATTTCTACAGAAAAAAGTTCAAAAGTTAGTACTTTCGATAATCTTAAACATTTCATGAAAATTAAACACCCATTGGTTAAAACCATTTAATTTTCATTGAAATCTAGGATCCTAATTGACGTCGTTTCATTACATCAGCTGAGGCTGCTAGCAATGAAAGTACTCAATAAGGTACGGGATCACCCAATTGCCAATGTCAAATTGCAATTCCTATAAATCTTGGGACTTACAATATATATGTTGCCAACATCAGTTGCAAATTGTAAGCATGTTTCATCCCCAATTCTTTTATACCTTGACGCCGTTTTATTACATCAGCTGAGGCTGCTAGTAATAAAAGTGCTCAATTAAGTTAACCAATTTAGAAACGTGTAAATTGACGCCGTTCCATCACATCAGCTGAGGCTGCTAGTAATGGAAGTGCTCAATTTTCCCCTATTGACTTCATTCTTTGAATCATCACATCAGCTGAGGCTGCTAGTAATGATAGAATGTCATCTTAGGTGTTTCCTTGTTAATTGGTCGGCATATAACTTAAATTTTAGGGTAATAAAATTTTGATGTGTTAAATCAAAAAAATATGTACAAAGATGTCATGCATTCATCTTTGTATCATATATATTTTCAAAACAAAACTATTTACTCATTCGTAGCTCAAATCATCAAATCTTTTAATTGAGGCGTTGAATAAATTACAACATTGCCTTAAGATGCTTCGTATTTGTCGTGGTGTACTTGGTAAGTCTAAAATTGACGCACAGGCGGGCGTAGGGACGACAGCCGCCGAAGCTGGTTAAAACCGTGCCCCTCTAAGGTCACAATTTAATGCGTACCAACTAGAACCCACTTTTAGTTTGTCAATTTTAGGTCCGCCGCTTCGACCACTTAGTACAGTCGCAATCAATCAACTAAAAGAATATAATTTTCTTGCTAAAACAATTAATGTAGTAAATTTATTATTGCTAGTCTCGCCTGGGAGCAAATTACCGTGCGAAGCAAACCACTGTCGGCACATAAGACTTGGCAATAATTGAAATTACTACAAAGGTTTCATAGTTATTAGTCTTATTTATTTTTATTATGAAAAATTACCCTCTTTTGTAGTTTACAATCCATCATAATATAAAACACAAAAGATCAAGTAATTCACAAAAATAAATAAACACATAATAACAAATATATGATCATCTACGATATCATATAGCCACATGCAAACCTTTTTCAATAAATCCTATTATTAATTCTATGTGTAATTTTAAATGTATGTAACTAACAAAACTCCCATTGGTTTTCGAGCTCATTGTACCCAATGGACCACAGCACCAAATAAATTTGGCCGCGTAAGTTTTAGTTAGTTAGATACCACATTGCACATAACCTTTTAATTAATATATTGAGGTCTTCCCCAATTTTAGATTTATTTAAAAACATGTAGCATACAAATTCAAACAAAACATACAAATCACACCATGACAAATATGCAAGATTTGTCAAGGATACCATATTGATCACATAATCATGCAACACATATTATTATGTCAATATTAATTGTACGTATCTAATTAATTAGTAACATCACATACGGTACTTACTAATTAATTCCTAAAAATTTTCATGCAATCCTAGGGTTTCTCAAGTTTTAATAAAACAATTAAAACCCTAATTTTTAATTAATGTGGATCGTCCCATATTAGGGTTAAAAAAAAACAAACCCTAATTATTAATTAATGCATGTAATCTCTACAAGATCCAATTTTTAGGTTTAAGTAATTAATTACAAGTTCTAAACGAGGCTCATGATGCCACTGTTGGAATATGTGAACTATAAATAAATCATAAACACATAACATCATAAAAGCACGCAGCGAATAGATCTACAAGAACATGTAATTAATTAAATTAAACAAGATACGTACCTTAATGATTCCTAGCAAGAACAAGGAATCTCTTGAACAAGAACAAATTATAAACCCTAATAGGATTTATGTATGGATCGATCACACCAAGATCACAAGCTAAAGGAAGCTTGTCACTCGTTCTTGTACACACGTAATTATAGCGTTTCAATGAGAAAAGCTAGTTTCTTGATCACCAACAAACCAAACACTTTATATGCTACACTTGAATCGCCAAGTTCTAGTGAACTTAAAAATTGGGTCGATCAAGGTAAGCAAGAGAGGAAGAAGAAGAGAAGTTTGGCCTAGAGTTAGGGATACAAGACTAGAGAAAAACTAAAACACAATGGGATGTATTTATAGTGTTTTCTTTTCTTGTTGCCCACTCTAGTCGATCGGCACCTCCCTCCCCTAAGGGTTTCCAGCCGACTTTATCCCTATAAGGGAATTCTAGATCCTTCTTTTCCCATCTTGCATAATTAGTCCTTTAACGGTTGTTAGTTAAAACCCCCGTTAAGTACTAACCGTCGTTAAGTGTTTTTATTAGTGAAATGAATAAATAAATAAATACATTAAATATATATAATTATTTAATTATTCATCATTGAAACTTTCACGCTAATGTGTGCAATCCCGAGCCTCGGGTTCGAAACCGGACATACGTATATTAATATTTATACACAAAACCTAACCTTCTGAGTTACGCACTCCCATTGTTACAGCAGAAGATAGCTCTTTCTGCCAAGAGTACATGTTCTTCGGTCAAGACTGCTGAGAAACAAAATTCAAAAAAGAACACACGAAAAGCAAAGAAATCAGCAATGGTCGAGCCTTCTACATCTGTTGACTATTTAGATGGTAAGGAACATGTGCTTCTCATAACTTCCAGTCTCTTGCCTAGAGTTCGGGGATATTTACGTCAGGTCCATACTTCCAAACCAAAACGGTTAATATAAGGATTAAAGTGGAGATTTGGCAACTTACAGATAAATGAGTATCTCGCTGCATCAAAACTGTACTCTCATGTGTTATGGTACTTCATGCTTGCTTTTTGATATGTCAACTTCAAGTGGATGCATTAGTTAAGTACGTCTGGTTATGACAATTGTTTCAGTATGGCCTTTCATATTGTTTTTGATTCACACATTTTAGGGGTTGTAAGTGTCATCCTTCCTATTTGTATCATTGCGTATCCTCAACTTGGTTGGAGTTGGTTACCCCTCAATATATATTCATTTTTTGGCCAAAAAAATAAAAAATGAAATCTATGACAAACAGGTATTACCATGATCCTTGTATATTATTAAGCTGTAGTCGTTAAATATATTTTTCGAATTCCACCGTTCAGTGTCTAAGTTTTTTGCATGGTGTGCAGATGTGTGTTAGTAGTACTAATTACTACAAACAATGTGTGCGACACTTGTGCAGCTATGATGCACAATAGTCATGAAATGAACTATGTGATAAATTACTTATTACGCTTGAAAAAAGAATCGCTATTTTTAGTTCTATGGAATGCATAAGTACTGCTAGAACAGAAACAGAATGAAAAATGCTCCTAATAAGTAATACTCCTATAGACTAACAAAAATTAAAGCTCGGAAGCACTTGTAATATCTGTAAGATCAGAAAAATGTGAAGGACCCAACCTACACCATTTAAGTGCAATTTCCATCACTAAAATGTGAATATATCCACCAGCCGGGAATCGCACCCGGGTCTCTACCATGAAAATGCACTATTCAATCACTACATCACTTGTGCGAATGTGTAATGATCATTTTCATAATTTATTAATCGGTTGTCTAATGCATTTCAGCTAAGTTAAAACAGCAATCATCTTTAAAATATGTAGTCCTTTGTATATCGTTTTGGCCAAGTTCAAACTAATATATCAGACTTTAAGATTGATAAAATGGTATGTTACAGTTGTTCTTACCAAATTGACTATAGGTGTTTAGTTTCATGTCCGAAACACATAACATAAATAGTAACCAAATTAAATACCACCAGTGTCCTGAAGCATCAGCAAATATCAAGTCATACAATGGACTCCAAATCCGTTTCCCTTGGTATATAAACCAATCATTAATTTTTTTTTAATTCGGCTCCTACGGCCTGCCCAACGGCCCAAGGACACTAGTGGTAGGCAAGGTTTAGACCAACTTAGCGCCTCACTAAACAGAGAGTGTTTGGCCATACATGGAAATGTGAGTACTCCGATATTTAATTTAATGGGTCTATTTTAATGAGTTTCGGCCTTGTTTCTAGTTTCTTGACAGCATATCATGGAGTTTCATTAAAGTGTAGCCGCGCTCAGAAAATATATAATTTTATTAGTATATATAGAAATAGTTTAAAACTAAATTGTGGTTTTTACTATGGTTAGGTTTTGGTCAATGATTAAATGAGTACTTAATTTATCAGTATTTCTTGTACCATATAAAACAACACCTTGTACTAAGGGTGCAACTTTCTTACGTATAAAATACAAAAAATAGACATTAAGGAAGTGTTAATAATATACCCACATTTGAATGCAATTAAAAAGTTCATAAACTTCTTCTTTCCATTTGGGTTGACAATGGGCAAAATCCTCCACATGAGCTCATATTGCTACAAGTACTATACTCAACGGTATCGACCTCATACACAGAAAAGCTCACATTACAACCATTTTTGTAAGGTAGGTTGCAATACATAGTTCCTGAATATACGCAAAGTTACTCTGCGTCAACAGAATGTATATCCATTATCCACTATGATGCACGGGGACGCCAAATTGGGTGGAGTACCCGCTCCTGAAGCGCCTTGGGGACGGAAACGCCATGGGGACGCCATGGAAACGTTTCCAAGAAGCTTCCAATATTGGGGACGTTTCATATGAAGTTTCTGAAACGTTTCCATTTATTTTTAGGGCTAAAACTGTATGTATTCGGTCCATTAAAAAACCCTTTCAAATTCTACGCTATTATATATGATCGGCCTATTCATTTATCATCATCATCGACGATCAATTCCCTATTTCCCTCTTTCTCCTAATCAATTCATCATCATCATCGATCATACATAAGTAGAACTAGCTATTATGGCTTCTCAAGAAACACAAGGATCATCATCAACTACATCAGTAGAAGAACCTCCATTGTGGGAGCATGTGACTAAAATTGAAAAGCAAGGTGCAGGGGGAACTTGGAAATTTAAGTGCAACTATTGCAATGATATTAGATGTGGGATGTGGGATGTGGGATGTGGGTGGAGATGCTTTTGATTCTATGGAAGATGTAGGGTTTTTAGAGTTTGCTGATTGAAACTTAAATAAGCTAAAATAATCTAAAAGCAATCCTAAATAAGCCATGAAATCAGAATAAGCAATCCAAAAAGATAAATAAGCACTGAATTTAAATAAGCTAAATAAAAACTTGTAAATCCAAACAACCCTAATGAGGCACTTTAAGCTCAAGAAAAAAAAAAGCTATCAAACCTAAAGCTAATTCACTAAAAGCTGCAAATAGTCAAAGCTTATACTAAAGGCTATCTAGAAACCCAAAAACAGACAATAAGCTCTAATAGATAAGCAGATAATAAGCTGAACAGTTGGGCACTTAGATATAGGCTGATGCAGGGCAAAACAGTCCAGAAGAGCAACTTTTAAGCTTTTGATTAATCACTAATAAGCTGAGGACAAGTCTGAAAACTATGAAAAAGCACTCTACAACTAGCAAACAACTAGAAATCTGAAAATCAGACACCATAAACTACAAATTAGCACTAAATGGAATCATAAAAGTGGCTACTTAGACTGCATGAGGGAAATGGTGTTCTGATGAAAATGTGCAACTGTTTTGGACCTACTGACCTCAAATCAATATGGAATGAATCTAACTATTCACATACAACTTAATACACTAGTTTGAACTCAGAAATTGCTAAAACAGGTTCTATATATGCTTACTGCTACAATAAGCTAATGCTAGTACTTATAAACCTTGAAATTGAGAAATCCAACTTGAACCTCCAAAACCATTCAAATCAGCTTAAAACTACCTGAATTCAACTTATATAACCCAAATTAAGTAGAACCAAAACTAATCAAAAGGTCAAACTTAGAGAATAAGCCTAAAAAGTCAAAAGAGCAACCTGTGCCAAACACCCCTTTATACCTAACCGTTATGATTTTTATAAAAGATTAGACCAATTTAAGCTAGGGCTGTAAACGAACTGAACGTTCAATGAACATTTCATGAACCGTTCGGTAAAAAGTTCGTTTATGTTCGTTTATTTATTAAATGAACGAACAATAACAATATTTTACGTTCGTCTAGTTAAATGAACGAACGTGAACAAAAGCCGCGTCCGTTCATTTATGTTTGTGAACGTCCGATTACAAGAAATTGTGGGGTACAAGAAGATTATTTGGATCCAAAATCTATGTTTAGCATGTGATTACGCTATTACGTAGGGCTGTAAACGAACTGAACGTTCAGTAAACATTTCATGAACCGTTCGTTAAAAAGTTCGTTTATTTATTAAATGAACGAACATGAACAATATTTTACGTTCGTTTAGTTAAATGAACGAACATGAACAAAAGTCGCGTCCGTTCATTTATGTTCGTGAACGTCCGATTATGCGTTCGTTTATGTTTATTTATTTATTTATGTTCGAATATCATATATTTTAATTATATAATTTTAAAATTAGTTTGTTTAAACAAAACAATACTTGAAAAATAATATATTGGACATAATTAATAAAGTTTACGTTTGTTTGTCTAACTTCATTTGTGTTCGATCGTTTATATTCGTTTAGCGTTCGTTTAGTGTCTTAATGAACGAACATAAACGAACATGAACAACTCATTTTCTTAATAAACGAAAATGAACAAGAAAATTCGTCCGTTTAAGTGTTCGTGTTCGTTTATTTGTCCGGTTAAAATTAAACGAACGAACATGAACAAGGCCCCGTTCGTGTTCGTCCGGTTCATTTACAACCCTAAATTTAAGCTAGAAATATGAAAGAAAAATGAAAAGTAAGCTATATTAAGACTTAAAAAGTAAATTTGAACTGAGATTAAGCACTAAGAATAAGCTAAACTAGATTATGCTATTTTTTTATTTATTATTTTTATTTTTATTTTGGTTTTTATGATTTTTTTATGACAATAGAAACAAACAAGATGACAACTAGATTTAAGCAACTAAAAAGCATGCACAAGTAAAAATAAGCAAATAAAAGCAGGCAAATAAGCAAGTAAGCAGTAGAATAAGCAATAAGTAGATTTGACTTTAAAAAAAATTAAATAAATGAAAACTTACAAGTGCCCTTGCTCAAACAGGGCTATTTTATGCTCGAGGAGCTACTCTACAAGCTCTAGCTTGTCAAAAGACAAGCTAGTAACAGCAATAAGCCCTTCCAGGTCTGGCTTATCATCCACAATTAGCTTATTTGACTTATTTTGACTTTTTTTTTTATTTACTTTTTTTGTAATTAAAACAATTAAAACAGAATTTAAACTATAACAAGCTCACAAAAGCTATGATAAGTTGATATGAGCTTTTGAAAACAGTAAATGAAAGCTTTAAACTACTTTGAACAAAATAAAAGAGCTTAAAATACAAATGAGAAGGAATTTAAAGGAAAACTTTTAAATTGCATTAATAAATTAGAAATTACAATACTGAAAGTAAATTACAACTGGAATTTTAAAAATTACACTAAGAAAAGCAGTAAACGACAATGAAAATTAAAATGGACACAATTTCGACTACAAAATTGGACAGCCTGTGTGTGGGAGATGAGCTCTGTATTTATAGCCACTGAGCTAGGGTTTCAGAAGCTTCATGATCACCAATCCTCAGCCCTTGATTATTTGCCTTGTCATCCATACTAATCTCAGCCCTTGGATCTTGAAATGATGTGTCTTGACCAATCAGAGGCTTTATAGCTGCCAACGTGTCATTCCCTTGTGTCAGACCTTCTAGAACATTTAAGTACGGGTAACTTTTGGATTGAGCAGGGTAATTGGTTTGGGGGAGATGATGAACAGTAACTGGGATAAAAGGGCGGGTTTATTTGTTTTATTGTTTAATGAATTAACCGGGTTTGACTTCGGGTTTAGGGAAGGGATTCAGGTTGTGGATCCGGGATTTAATAAATGGGATTGGGCTGGATGGATTTGTGTTGGGCTAAAGGTTGGTTTAAGGATTTTTGGGTTTAGTTTAATTTTTAGGATTTAATTTGAATTTTTTTTATTTTGAGGGACTAATTCTGCCAATCATGTAAAGTTATTCCAAGGGCCATTTTTGATATTTGATGAAACTTGAGGGCTAACTTTGACAATCTGAGCATAAATGTGATCCAAGCTTAGAAATTCTTCCCCGGCCTCGGCTTTTGATACTCTTTCCAAATCTCGTGCTCGTTTTGCCGTTTTCTCATTGATTTTTGTCCATTTTCTCAGTATCCGTACCTGCACATGCATAAACACAAAAACACAATATATTTGGCATATTTGGTTAGTTTTTTTGTCTATTTGATCCGTTTTATTAGGTAAAAGGTATGTGTAATTTAACACATACCACTGATCTCTCGTTAGATGAACAAGATTTTGAAAACGATTTGATTATTGATAAATTAATTACTTTGAAAGATGTAGTTTTTTTTTAGTTTACACTTTACATCAATAGTATTTTGAAATTTGTTTAATATATTTTATTTTTTTATATTTTTATTGCCGTCCCCGTATCTAGGATTTTTGAGTTTTGTCGTTCCCCGTACCCGTATCGTCCCCGTACCCCGGTCCCGTACCCGTCCCAGTGCAACCTAGTATATCCATCTGTGACAATGAGAAAATCAATGCAAATATGAGGTAGGTGCAAATCTGGAAGTGACACTGAATTGAAATTTTATGGCAACATTGTTAGTGTGTATGAACAAGGCAAGTATGAAAGCATAAGAATTTGAAGCATTTATCATATGAAAAGGACATATATTTTTATGAGTAAATTGCAAAAATCGTCCCTAAAATTTGGCCAAATTGCAAGTTTCGTCTCAAATGTTTGAAAAGTGCAAAATCATCCCTGTGGGAAACCTTTGGGGCAAAAATCGTTCCTGACCAACATCAAATGACTAAAATACCCTTGTCTTCTTCTTTTTCTATATTTCTTTTCAGTTTCTCTTACGTTTTTGTCCGTTTTTCTTACGCATTTTTCGTTTTTGTCCATTTTTCATACATTTTTGTCCATTTTATACGTTTTGGTCCGTTTTCACCCGTTTTCACCCGTTTTCATCCGTTTCTTATGTTTTCGTCCGTCTTTCTTACATTTTTTCCGTTTTCATACGTTTTTGTTTGGTTTTATACGTTTTTACCCGTTTTCTTACGTTTTCATCTGTTTTTATGCGTTTTCGTCCTTTTTTCTTAGGTTTTTGTCCGTTTTATCCGTTTTCTTACATTTTTGTCCGTATTTATTTGTTTTCATACATTTTTATCCGTTTTTATACGTTTTGCCTGTTTTCTTACGCTTTCATCTGTTTTTATCGTTTTCGCCCGTTTTTCTTATAATTTTGTCCCTTTTTATCCATTTTTCTTACGTTTTTGTCGTTTTTCTTACGATTTTTCCGTTTTTATACGTTTTCGTCCGTTTTCTTACGCTTTCAACCGTTTTTATACGTTTTCGCCTGTTTTTCTTACGTTTTTGTCAGATTTTCTTACGTTTTTATACGTTTTTTCCATTTTCTTACGTTTTCATCCGTTTTTATACGTTTTTGTCCGTTTTCCTTGAGTTTTTATCCGTTTTTTGTCTGTTATTCTTATGTTTTTGTCTGTTTTTATATGTTTTCATGCGTTTTTATGCGTTTTCTCCCGTTTTCTGACGCTTTCATCCGTTTTTATACACTTTCGTCTGTTTGTATACTTTTCGTCCATTTTACCCGTTTTGGTACGTACACAAACGTAAAAAAACAGATGAAAACGTATAAAAACGAGCAAAAACATATGAAAAACGGACAAAAATGGATAAAAATGGTCAAAAACCCAAGAAAACCGGACAAAAACGTATAAAAAATGAAAATGTTAGAAAATGGGCGAAAAAGTATAAAAACAGACAAAACCGTGTGAAAACAGAAGAAACGTAAGAAAATTTGATAAAAACGTAAGAAAAACGGGCGAAAACGATAAAAATGGATGAAAGCTTAAGAAAACGGGCGAAAACGTATAAAAACGGATAAAAATGTATGAAAACAAATTAAAATGGCCAAAAACGTAAGAAAAACGGACAAAACTTAAGAACGTATGAAAACGGAAAAAATGTAAGAAAAACGGACAAAAACGTAATGAAACGGATGAAAACGTAAGAAAACGGGCGAAAACGTAAAAAAAGGACGAAAATGGACAAAAACGTATGAAAAACGGATAAAAACGTAAGGAAAAGGGACAAAAACTTATGAAAACGGAAAAACACGTAAAAAAAGGACAAAAACGTAAGAAAAACTGACGAAAACGTATAAAAAAATAATACTAATATTAATTGTTAAATAAATAATTAAAAAAAATCAGGACTAAATTTGTAAAACCTGGCGAAACACAAGGACCATTTGTGTAAGAAACTGAAAAAAATATAGAAAAAGAAGAAGACAAGGGTATTTTAGTCATTTGATGTTGGTCAGAGACGAATTTTGCCCCAAAGGTTTACCACAGGGACGATCCTTGCACTTTCGAGACATTTTGGACGAAACTTGCAATTTGGCCAAACTTTAGGGACGATTTTTGCAATTTATTCTAATTTTATTAATAGAGAAAAATCACAGGTATGATAAGCAAATGTCGTGAAGATGTGCTTATCTAGTAGTTAATAAAATATATTACTGTATTTCTTTTTTGAAGTTCTAGTTTCATAAATAATATTGTTCAGTTATTATGTAATGATTTTATAATTCTCTCTTTTTAATACCGGGAAATTATATATTATAATTATATTATAAACTATACTAAAGCCCAAAATATAACGGGTTCAACAGTGATTTATTACGGGGCCCGTTACACATTAATAAGCCTTCTTATTGGTCTATTTTTAATGACTTCCGGATTCCAAGGCCTAACAGTGAATACGCTTATAAGTTGGCGAAATTTCATTGGTGTACGTGTGGTGGGGATTTTCCTGTTCATCCCCGTTTCTCTGTAATGATCCAGTTATACAATTAGAGCCACACAGGTGTGTACTATCCTATGTAAATTACACCGCCATAGTATAGATGGCTGCTAAGAGAAGCTTCTCGCCTCTCTAATAAATCCCACATCCCTCCATTTGTTCCTGAATCTTCTTCCCACCAAAGTACTTAAAAAAGACACACACACCTTTTGGTTAAAACTGTAGCTTTTTGATATCTTTTATATGAAAATTAATATATGATTCGATGAACCCTACAAAAAATGATAAGGGAGTAATGAGATGAGTGGAGGGTGGGGTTAAAAATAAAGTCGCCGGCGTGTCTTTGGATTTTCCGGCGAACCTTGCGCGTCGTCTTCACTCCGACCACCAATAGTGTAACACCCCAACCCGACAAGGGTAGAGATATCACAAATACATGGTTTCATATCAGATAAACATAGTATCCATGAATAAAATAGCGGAAGTCAAAAACATAATCCCACAATAAGTCAACATGACTTATATCCAAAATGAAAGGAAAATAAAAGAAGTACATAAGTTCAATGCCTAAACAATGGCAACATAATGTCTAAGGAAATCATGTGATAGATAAGCTATAAAGAACAAGCTCCACTCAGGTGCACTCAACCCCAAAGCCATGCCCAGCTCCTAGCTTAAATACCTGCCGTGTGGAAAGAAAACACGGCTGAGCTACACGAGCTCAGTGAACAGATATAACGGTAACAAATAATAATCATGAAATAGGGAAACACGAAAGAAACCATACGTGATATAATGATGAGATAAATAAAGACAGAACTGATCATGATATAATGATGAAGTAAAATAAATGAAAGAAACAAAACGTGACATAGTAGCAGATAAGAAAAGATAGGAAGGTCATACAGAGATATTTGAAGGTATAGAAAAGTACATGAATAATAATGAAGTAGGAAAGAGCATGCAGAGATATCAGGAGTATAGAGTTGTACCATGAATACGGATGAGTAGAATAAAAGTCCCAACTAGCCCAAACATAACCAACCCAGTACAAAATAAGTCCAAGGTTCCATAAAGCCCAACATGCCCAAGCCCAGTCCAGAATCCCATGAGTCCAACATACCATGCCAATACAGAAATAAGTCCAGAAACATATCATGGTGTCATGAGGGTAAGGGTCAAAGTCACTGAGGTCTAGTGATACAGAAATCCTCTACGAGCCCAGAAACAGTAACTTGTAACAGTAGCAGTAACAGTAACAGTATCAGTATAATCATGTAGAGGGGAGACCTCTCAGTAGCCAGTAATCATGAGGGGAGTCCTCAACAGTAAGCGGAGTGATCAGCTCCCAGGATGTGAAAGACGTGTATCGCACACACCATCAGTCACTAGAAACAATATATCATATAACAGGTCAGGTCAGGTCAAGTCTAGGATGCATCCATACGCCCCAGGTGGCCATAATCTGCCTCTACGTAAACATAACATGCAGGGACGGGACAGGTCATCACTCTCCTGCCCTAGAGTCATGCCATCGGTGCATCGACTGACATGGACATGAAACCCTCATGCCTAGTGAGTGGCTCGTAGTATCAAACTGTGGGTTAAGGTCAGGTATCATATATCATGTGTCAGGTGTCATGCATCAGAAATCAGTATCATGTATCAGGTATCAGTATCATGTATCAGGTATCATGCATCAGGAATCAGTATCATGTACTAGGTATCAGGTTCCAGTATCCGGTGTCAGGTCCAAGTTTCAGGTGTCAGGTTCAAGTACCGGGTGTCAGGTGGTCCAGGTCATGATTTATATCAGGGTTCAAGACAGGAGATAAATCAGGAAGTTCACGTCAGAGGGTTCAATATCGGAAAGGTCAAGTACCAGAAGGTTCATGTCAATTTATTAAAAGTAATCCTTTTAAAATAAAGTGGTCTTTAAATCAGTTTTCATAATGGAAGTCTTTTAAAGAAATTTTCAAAACCTCTTCATATATAATTTAGAAAAGTAGTTATAAAATCCTATGAACCTTCAAGTATCTATGGGTCTTAAATATTCAGGTTACCAGGTGATGAAACGGGTCATGTCAACTGTCAAAAGAAACATAGTAGGGTTCAAGACATGGTTTAGAACGAAGGATCAGGACAGGGGTTCAAACAAGGGTTCAAGTTGAATGGTTCATATCAAATATTTCAAAGTTCAAGTCAGGGTCTAGAGTAAGGTTCATGACAAATCATTATAAGAAAACAAGCAAGGTTCACGGAACAAGGAAACATAAAAATGAACCAGAAATCAGAAAATGAGACGAAGGCACCTTACTAGAGAAGGGCAGAATATCTGTACCTTATTGCTGATAACGGAAAATACTGAAAAGATGATCAAGAGCACAAGACTACTCCCTCTTCACACCTAGAGGAGTAACGACATGAATTATAAACCCTTCCTTTTTAAGTAACTTTCCATTTTAGCTTTTAGATTCCTCAAGTTACTCTTTTAGTCCTTTAGGTTTCATAATTTACACTTTATATCCTTTAGTTTCAAAAGTTACACTTTAGACCCTTAATTTATCAAAGTTTCACAATGGTCACTCATTTTATCATATTATAAGAATGTATCCTCAATTTTACAGAATTTACACAATAGGTCCCTCTAGTTTACAAAGTTACATATTTAGTCCCTTATTTTACAATTTCAACTTTATATTATTAATAATTACATATTACCCATTAAATCACCAAATTTACACATAACCCCCTGAATAGATTATATTACTCAAAACAGCCCCAAGTTCCAGAAATTACAAGTTTAGTCCCTCCATTTAATTATTTTATAATTCGAGCCATAATAAACCCTAAAAACATTTTAACCCTCTAAAATACAAAAATGACATTAGACCCCTTCCTTTTATATTTTTCCCAGCAAGTACATGATCTAAATTAAGTTTTAAAACTGACCCACAAGTTTTAGAAATTACAAAACACACCCTTAACTTATTATTTCCAAATCGATACACATAAAATCTTGTCTAAATCGAACCCTATTAATCCAAATCATTATACCATCATTCTATCATCATTATACCATGTAAATTTCCAGGTTTCATTACCTCAAAACCCTAGCTCGATCGGTTTGATAATTTTCCCAAAATTTTTCTTTTATTCTTTTTAATTTCTTTAAAATCGGTAAAACTAAATAAATCAAGAATAATTATTTTAGGCCTTAACAATTCGAAATATAATTTTTCCCAGATTAGTATGATCATATGGAGTCCAAATAAAATAAATATGAAGCCTCAAAAATTCGAATTGAATTATTTAGGGTTTATACACGTTTTTAAGATTTAATTCACAAATAATTGTTAGATCATGCATGGGTCGACTTTTACATTTTATTTGGTGTTCATAACATATATAGGGTCTGAGAAAAATACCAAATCAAGATTCGAACGTGTAGAACGAGACGCACGATTTAATATGTACGCGAATAGCCAAAATGCACCATAAATCACCACGACTTCAAAAACGATCTAAAAATCATGAAACCAATTTTCACAGGTCACATATGATGTGAGGAATACCATAAAAATAAGAAACGAATTTTCCAAGATCGAATGAATCAAAAATGGAATTATTACCTTTCGGGTTGAATTAAACAAGAATTTTTGAAAACCTTTGAATCCGGCCACCACAATTCGAAGTATTATTTTTCTAGGACTCCTTGGATGATGATTTAACACAGAAAAATGCTTTAGGGATTTTAGAGTGTCGAATGGTGGCTAAAGAAATTGTGTGTGTGTTTTATTCCAATCGGCATTAGGGTTTTTTTGAGATAAAAATGTGTTGAATGGATTTTAAGAATGAGGACCAGTCAAAGGGGAGGATACATAGCCATAATTTCGGGATTTTTGGTCAAGGATAGTTAATGCATTGATTTACCATGTTTAATACCCTTTAATTACCTTTAAATTACTTTTATATAAATCATAAATTTGAATTTAAATTACATTAGGCGCCCAAGGGCATTTTAGTAATTTTCATGGCTTGAATAAAAGTTAAATGAAGTTGTTAAAATCATTTGGGATCATAACTTATGCATTGCCAGAAGTTTGGAATTTATTTTGTGCTTTACATATGTTTTTTTTTTAAGTTTTAAATTCCCAGGGGCAATTTGGTCATTTTACATGTTTAGGATTTTCGGGTATTACAACTCTTCCCCACTAACAAAAAAATTTCGTCCTCGAAATTTGCAGGGACATAGAAGAGCGAACATGACAGAAACGAGACAGAACATGCCGGATCGGATAAGCGTTACTTGCAGCAGATTTGGAATAGTTTAGCAGAATGGATCTTAACGTAAGATGACGGAGATAAACGGATGGAGTAAATTCTCTTAAGGTAGAACAAAATGAAGTACATACTTGGTGTCTTTCATCGTATCATGATCATAAAATACTCAAAATAAATCAAGCCAGAATCTCAGAATTCAACTTGGAATGGAATTATTAGATCAAAATCCAAAATATTCGTACGAAAATCAAGAGAAGGTCACTGCGTCAAAAACGGAAAGGAAACATGCGTATCAAATCATTCAAACAAACAGAAGGAAACAAATCATGCAGGCGATCTCTTCAGGCTGAGGCAGGAGTCGCATCGGCAGGGTCCTTCTTGTCATTCTCGAGGTTGACCAAGTTGCGGGGCTGGATTCGTACCACTCCATTCTCCTCAATGAAGTTGGGGCACTTGCCTGCGTACCGAATGATCGCTCCATCCTTGTAGATCACCTGGGTGGAGTACTCTAGCACTTCTGCTCCATCTTTGTTCACTATGGTCAGCTCCTCCTCGATATAACACGGCCATATACTAGCAGGAATTAACTTCCTCCTTGCCGTTCTCCATATCTTCCCAATCTTCCTGCTGCCGGTAGGATAAACGATAGTCCATCGTTGCTTTTTCCGTGTGGAGTACTCTCGAGCGCGCGTGGACACCATCTACACGATTAGCAGAACGATCAGAAGGAGTATATTGATGACAAAATAGAATACGAAAGGTGTTGACATGAGCAAGTAGGATAACAGAAACAACGGAAGAGAGTGCGCGGACGGAAACCTAATGTCTACCCAGATCCTCACAGGTCAAATGGCCTAAGCCGAAGGTTTTCGGGTGCCTGTATTCTCTGATACCATAAATTGTAACACCCCGACCCGACAAGGGTAAAGATATCACAAATACATGGTTTCATATCAGATAAACATAGTATCCATGAATAAAATAGCGGAAGTCAAAAACATAATCCAACCATAAGTCAACATGACTTATATCCAAAATGAAAGGAAAATAAAAGAAGTACATAAGTTCAATGCCTAAACAATGGCAACATAATGTCTAAGGAAATCATGTGATAGATAAGCTATAAAGAACAAGCTCCACTCAGGTGCACTCAACCCCAAAGCCATGCCCAGCTCCTAGCTTAAATACCTGCCGTGTGGAAAGAAAACACGGCTGAGCTACACGAGCTCAGTGAACAGATATAACGGTAACAAATAATAATCATGAAATAGGGAAACACGAAAGAAACCATACGTGATATAATGATGAGATAAATAAAGACAGAACTGATCATGATATAATGATGAAGTAAAATAAATGAAAGAAACAAAACGTGACATAGTAGCAGATAAGAAAAGATAGGAAGGTCATACAGAGATATTTGAAGGTATAGAAAAGTACATGAATAATAATGAAGTAGGAAAGAGCATGCAGAGATATCAGGAGTATAGAGTTGTACCATGAATACGGATGAGTAGAATAAAAGTCCCAACTAGCCCAAACATAACCAACCCAGTACAAAATAAGTCCAAGGTTCCATAAAGCCCAACATGCCCAAGCCCAGTCCAGAATCCCATGAGTCCAACATACCATGCCAATACAGAAATAAGTCCAGAAACATATCATGGTGTCATGAGGGTAAGGGTCAAAGTCACTGAGGTCTAGTGATACAGAAATCCTCTACGAGCCCAGAAACAGTAACTTGTAACAGTAGCAGTAACAGTAACAGTATCAGTATAATCATGTAGAGGGGAGACCTCTCAGTAGCCAGTAATCATGAGGGGAGTCCTCAACAGTAAGCGGAGTGATCAGCTCCCAGGATGTGAAAGACGTGTATCGCACACACCATCAGTCACTAGAAACAATATATCATATAACAGGTCAGGTCAGGTCAAGTCTAGGATGCATCCATACGCCCCAGGTGGCCATAATCTGCCTCTACGTAAACATAACATGCAGGGACGGGACAGGTCATCACTCTCCTGCCCTAGAGTCATGCCATCGGTGCATCGACTGACATGGACATGAAACCCTCATGCCTAGTGAGTGGCTCGTAGTATCAAACTGTGGGTTAAGGTCAGGTATCATATATCATGTGTCAGGTGTCATGCATCAGAAATCAGTATCATGTATCAGGTATCAGTATCATGTATCAGGTATCATGCATCAGGAATCAGTATCATGTACTAGGTATCAGGTTCCAGTATCCGGTGTCAGGTCCAAGTTTCAGGTGTCAGGTTCAAGTACCGGGTGTCAGGTGGTCCAGGTCATGATTTATACCAGGGTTCAAGACAGGAGATAAATCAGGAAGTTCACGTCAGAGGGTTCAATATCGGAAAGGTCAAGTACCAGAAGGTTCATGTCAATTTATTAAAAGTAATCCTTTTAAAATAAAGTGGTCTTTAAATCAGTTTTCATAATGAAAGTCTTTTAAAGAAATTTTCAAAACCTCTTCATATATAATTTAGAAAAGTAGTTATAAAATCCTATGAACCTTCAAGTATCTATGGGTCTTAAATATTCAGGTTACCAGGTGATGAAACGGGTCATGTCAACTGTCAAAAGAAACATAGTAGGGTTCAAGACATGGTTTAGAACGAAGGATCAGGACAGGGGTTCAAACAAGGGTTCAAGTTGAATGGTTCATATCAAATATTTCAAAGTTCAAGTCAGGGTCTAGAGTAAGGTTCATGACAAATCATTATAAGAAAACAAGCAAGGTTCACGGAACAAGGAAACATAAAAATGAACCAGAAATCAGAAAATGAGACGAAGGCACCTTACTAGAGAAGGGCAGAATATCTGTACCTTATTGCTGATAACGGAAAATACTGAAAAGATGATCAAGAGCACAAGACTACTCCCTCTTCACACCTAGAGGAGTAACGACATGAATTATAAACCCTTCCTTTTTAAGTAACTTTCCATTTTAGCTTTTAGATTCCTCAAGTTACTCTTTTAGTCCTTTAGGTTTCATAATTTACACTTTATATCCTTTAGTTTCAAAAGTTACACTTTAGACCCTTAATTTATCAAAGTTTCACAATGGTCACTCATTTTATCATATTATAAGAATGTATCCTCAATTTTATAGAATTTACACAATAGGTTCCTCTAGTTTACAAAGTTACATATTTAGTCCCTTATTTTACAATTTCAACTTTATATTATTAATAATTACATATTACCCATTAAATCACCAAATTTACACATAACCCCCTGAATAGATTATATTACTCAAAACAGCCCCAAGTTCCAGAAATTACAAGTTTAGTCCCTCCATTTAATTATTTTATAATTCGAGCCATAATAAACCCTAAAAACATTTTAACCCTCTAAAATACAAAAATGACATTAGACCCCTTCCTTTTATATTTTTCCCAGCAAGTACATGATCTAAATTAAGTTTTTAAAACTGACCCACAAGTTTTAGAAATTACAAAACACACCCTTAACTTATTATTTCCAAATCGATACACATAAAATCTTGTCTAAATCGAACCCTATTAATCCAAATCATTATACCATCATTCTATCATCATTATACCATGTAAATTTCCAGGTTTCATTTCCTCAAAACCCTAGCTCGATCGGTTTGATAATTTTCCCAAAATTTTTCTTTTATTCTTTTTAATTTCTTTAAAATCGGTAAAACTAAATAAATCAAGAATAATTATTTTAGGCCTTAACAATTCGAAATATAATTTTTCCCAGATTAGTATGATCATATGGAGTCCAAATAAAATAAATATGAAGCCTCAAAAATTCGAATTGAATTATTTAGGGTTTATACACGTTTTTAAGATTTAATTCACAAATAATTGTTAGATCATGCATGGGTCGACTTTTACATTTTATTTGGTGTTCATAACATATATAGGGTCTGAGAAAAATACCAAATCAAGATTCGAACGTGTAGAACGAGACGCACGATTTAATATGTACGCGAATAGCCAAAATGCACCATAAATCACCACGACTTCAAAAACGATCTAAAAATCATGAAACCAATTTTCACAGGTCACATATGATGTGAGGAATACCATAAAAATAAGAAACGAATTTTCCAAGATCGAATGAATCAAAAATGGAATTATTACCTTTCGGGTTGAATTAAACAAGAATTTTTGAAAACCTTTGAATCCGGCCACCACAATTCGAAGTATTATTTTTCTAGGACTCCTTGGATGATGATTTAACACAGAAAAATGCTTTAGGGATTTTAGAGTGTCGAATGGTGGCTAAAGAAATTGTGTGTGTGTTTTATTCCAATCGGCATTAGGGTTTTTTTGAGATAAAAATGTGTTGAATGGATTTTAAGAATGAGGACCAGTCAAAGGGGAGGATACATAGCCATAATTTTGGGATTTTTGGTCAAGGATAGTTAATGCATTGATTTACCATGTTTAATACCCTTTAATTACCTTTAAATTACTTTTATATAAATCATAAATTTGAATTTAAATTACATTAGGCGCCCAAGGGCATTTTAGTAATTTTCATGGCTTGAATAAAAGTTAAATGAAGTTGTTAAAATCATTTGGGATCATAACTTATGCATTGCCAGAAGTTTGGAATTTATTTTGTGCTTTACATATGTTTTTTTTTTTAAGTTTTAAATTCCCAGGGGCAATTTGGTCATTTTACATGTTTAGGATTTTCCGGTATTACAAATAGTAAGTCTCATCATATGTTTTTTTTAAAGTTTTAATTAATTTTTAATTATTTGACTTTAAATTTATATCCTTTACAGCTTTTATATAAAAGATTGAAACTTTTTTATTTATAGGGTTTTGATTTTGCATATGTGATTATTTTGCATGAGTGATAGTAATGCAAAAATGGTCGAATCGAAATTTTACCAAATGATCAAGGAACATGGTTTGTTGTTGCCTATGCTGAGGCAAAACGGTTTAGAGGTGAAGGTGCCAAGAACCAACTAGCTATGAACCCTGGTAGCACCATATTTGGTAAGCCATCTACCTTTTTTTTTTTTTTTTTTTTTTTTTTTTTTTTTTTTTTTTTTAATACCAGTTGTTTATTCAGCTGATTAAATTCAATATAATGCTAACAAAGTTAATTATAATGCTGATTAACTACAAATTTAGACACTTAATTATGTTAATGCCTGTTTATTAAAACGAAGAAGGGAAACCCAGGTTGCGCGATTTGAAGTCAGTATTAGGTATCAGTTGAGATAGATAGATGCTTACACAAATTGCGTTAAGCAAAGTATACCTAATGTTTGTTTGCAACTATTTTGGTTTCACTTTAGCTAGCTATTTAATCAAGATAATTAACCTCTGGTATTTTCTAATTTGTGCCTCTTTTTTTCTTGCAGATAGCTGCAAAGTAGCAAAGTGGCCACGTTAAGAAATTTACCTTTGGCCCGTTCAAAAATGGGTTTTAGTATACATTATAACAGGCTGTGATGATTGTTGAAATCTGAGCACAATGAAATGTGATTGAAAATCCGACTCCAACTTGGCAAGGCAATGACCGGACGGCATAGAACGTATGGCTACTATGCGTCTATGCAACCGAGTTTCTTTGCAGTCGTATTAGAATTTTGACTACTTTAATAGAATTAGTTTGACTTAAAAAGGTCAAAATGAATTGTTTTAAAGTTCTTAAAAATGAATGAAAATAATTAAATTCTTACTGAACAGATTGATAAACCTTTTAGAGTGGTAAGAAGCACACACTGCACGAAAAAAGCTTACCTCAATTTTGTATTAACAATGTACTTTTTTTGTGGTGCAATTTGCAGGTGGTTGAATTTTGGAGTCCGAATATGGCGTCGACTGTTGGTAAAGTGGCAGTTGCGTCTGCGGATTGGTAGCCGGCGGTTGCGACTTTGCGGTCTGCCATTGATGTGGTGCATACTTTACAACATGCAGTTGGTAAGGCTCAAGTTGTTTTGATATGTTGATGGGTTCAATATGGTATTAAAATCTATTATTAGTACAATCTTGGATCAAATGTAGATTAGATTATTATTGAAAGGTAATAATAAGCTTGAACAATCACATTCAACGATAAATTTGGAATTTTGATTGGTGTGACAAGCTAGAAAATTCAGGATTAAGTAGTGATGGTGATGAGAAGGATGGTGTGATATTTTATTCTTCGGAAAGTAATTTGGCTTACAAATTGACAACTAACATCGATATCTCTATTTTGTTAGTAAAACCCTATTCTTAACTTTACTTCTTGAGTGCAGTTCTTTAAGGAGTACAACACACTTTTGGAATCTCCGACGAGTATCAGCGCTGCTTCTATAATATGAGGTTTGAGGAGCTTATACACCCTTTTATTTGCAATCTTCCTTACAGAAATTGTAAGATAGTTGCTTAAAAGTCTAAGAGTACCCTTAGTGCCCCCTTTGTTGTCTTAAGCAGTTAGGTTTAATAGTATTGTTTTGGCTGAAATGCGCAAAATGTTTCAGGGTTCAGGATCAGTATTATTGGATCGTGCAAATCTCTGTCACAAGTAAATAAACTACTTTTTATAAGAAACGTGTTTTTAAGAGTTAATATTGCTGTTGTAGTTAGTATTGTTGGGTATTTGGTAATGGCTACTTTTGCTAGCTATTTTTTGCCTTAATAAGTTTTGATATTTGGTTTTGTTGGGTAGTTGATAATTGTTACTTTGACTCTTTTGACTTATGAGCTTATTATAACTTGAAAATGGAAAATGAGCTCATAAACTGAGAAGTAAGCCTTTAAAAAAAGGCTAATGTGATATAGGCCGAGTTGCATAAGCTCATAAGCCACTAAATAAGAAAAAATAAAAGTAAGTTAAGTTGTGGCCATAAGCTGCGTATAAGCTGTGTATAAGCCGTGGTCATAAGCCGTGTATAACCTGTCGTCGTAAGTGTATAAAATGATATTATAAATTCCTATAAATGACATCGTTTATAACACGTAAAGTGGGATGAAAATAGTTAATAAAAGTTTCGTGACAAACTAATAGCACATTGGTAAACTTTTTTGAATTTCTCCGCTTTTCAGTGTTTACTTTTATCATGTTTGTGTTTATTTATAGTAATTAGAAAGAAATGGCAACTTTCAGATTATGCTCTTAGCTCAGTGGAGGGTTGTCTTGCTATGGAATTTGTTTATCTTTTTTAGGCTGGTTGGTTTTTACAGGTAAAGCCATATATTAACTAAATAGGTAAGTACCTCTGTTTTTTGTTACTTCACTGATAACCTTGATTGTTGTATAATGTTTACCATATAAATGTGATGCGTACGATTCATTGCATTGCTAGAATTTCAATCCTTTACAGCTTAGCTGCACAGTATTGTAGTATGAAGTAAACATCTATAAGTTGCTTTAAGTTAAACTTTAGTAGTAAGAGTATTCCAAACGCCCCTTAAGTTGCTTTAAGTTAAACTTTAGTAGTAACAGATTTGCAAGGCACGCTACTTTGGTTGCATTGTTTCAAGAGTCGCAAACAAAATTAAAGAGGGGAGGTTCACACTCAATGGGACCGATTATACTCTCCCAGTTAACAACGGTCCAAACAGTCTCAACAATATGTAATAACTGTCTTACGCATATAATTGTCGAGTAAGGTTGGAACGTTTTCGTTCTACTTTTACTAAAACCTCCAAATCATTAATAAATACTTAATAAAGAAACCTCAATGATCAGTTACTCTAAAAAGCTTATATAGTAGTGCATGTATGTGAATAATTATTTGATACATGAAGTCTGATTTACGTAAGTAGTCGATAAGAGTATAGATATGCACAATTAAAGGATGCACAAGGACATAAATTACTAACTATCTTATATATGCATTAAGTTGCTTTGCTCTTTTTTGTTTTCTTATTTTACAGGTGGCTTTAATGGATTTGACAATGTGGTTTGGGAAGTCCCTGAATATAAATAGGGTGACCACCAATCAATAACCTTTAAATATGATTTAGTAGTTATTTCCAGATATCTTTGTCATATGAAACTTTCAGATTGTGAAAGAAATCCGTAAAAGATCAGATACCAGTGATCATCCTATATTTCATAAAATTCAGGAATATGTTTGTCTTTAACCTTTTTTTTAGACTGCTAATAATAAAATAAGTTTGGTTGCTTCAATGCTCTAGCTACTGTTTCAGTTCGGATGATATTTAACACTCATACTAGAATAAATGTATTTGTTGTAGACTCATAAATTCATGCACTTACATACTTAACTAAGTTTAGTACTGATACTCAGGCCTTTGTATATGTAGGGAACCAAGAAAGTTTGAGGTGCTTACACCACTTACTTCGAAATTTGGATTTCTTGCTTCAGGTTTTCCAAATTTGAAATTAACGGTTGTTTGTAAATATGCGGAACAAAAGGAAGATGGTCTATTGGAACGTTAGAGTATGCTGTTTGCAACTCCAGTGAAGAAAAATGAACCTGTATTTTTTTATAAGGAAACACTTGGTGTTAAACTTTTGTTTAAACTTTTTCTGCTATAGCAAAGCATTGTTGCTACTGCTATTATTTTTTCAAAAGTAAAAAGCCCCACCGCAACATGCGGGTGCCATCCATCTCATTTATATACTAACGATTGTACAAAAAAGACACTAACAACAAATATAAACATTCACACATGGTCAACCCGCGCATTTCCAAAAACTTTTTCAGTATACATTATGCATAAACACAGCGCCCCCGCGGCAACGCGCGGGCTCACCGGCTGGTATATACTAAAAGGCATTTAACAGTGGTGCCAAAACACTGTGGCTACACTAGTCGCGCAATTTTCATTTTAGACCATGAGGTTATTGATCCATTGCAGGGTTAGTCTTTAACGGCCGTTACTTAACAGTCATTACTTCATTTTGCAATGGACCAATAAATTCAGGGACTGTTTCTGTGCAAATATTGAGCAGAAAAAGCCCCTAAGGTTAACTTTTAATTTCAAAGTTAGTCCCTAAGGACTAACTTTGCAACATACTGACACTTTCAGGGACTAAAAAGGAAAATAACATTGCTACAGTGCGTAACATTGCAGAACAGTGTTTACTATTCATGGCAACTGTAGCAAAAATGGCACGAATAGTCCCTCAGGTTACGTATAAATTACAAAGTTAGTCCCTAAGGACTAACTTTCCAAAATGCCGATAACTTTAGGGACTTTTCCCGTAAAAAATCATACTATTTTCAGAAATACTTTACAAAAATAGTATTTGCGGTTATCGATCTTTTGCATATTTAGTCATTAATAACAAAAATAATTTTTGGACAATCGTTTCATTTCGAGTTTAGATTAAACACAACATTCCCGCAGCAATGCGCGGGTACCCCCACTCGTTGTACCTAAAGACGGAACTGTGTTTTTATAAAGTGCTTAATAGGTAACAGACCAAAGCGTCTTTGGTTCTTTATACAACAAATGCTTCCTGAATCGTTCAATAATCTTGGTCTAATATAAAATTTACAACTATCAATTGGAGGTACTAATTATAATAAAGGGTTCTGTTAATGAGCACTGTTAATAACAAATACTTTTTTTCACTAATAGTTGTACATAAAGTTGGTTAGTAGAAGAAAATTTCATGAGTAGTTATTATTATATATACAAATAAATAATGGATGTCCTAATACTTTGTTAATAGTTATTATCATGTTCCAATGCAAAGGGTAGGTGTTGTCATGTTAATAGTACCAAGCATGACTGATGAACTCAAATAAGTACATTTTATTATCATCATTTATCCTATTTATTTGACTTGTTTTATTATATTATATATGAGAATCGATACATTAATGTTTGCTTTAGTAATTCTCAGGTAAAAACAAGCATTATGTGAAACTTGGCGATTTTGGACTAATTATGGACCAAAACAAGCGAGATGTCAAAAGTCTACTGAAATCCAGAAGATGCGCCGTATCTCACTCAACAAATACGACGCAATATCATACTTAGATAAATTCGAAGACCATTGCCTAACTTTGAAGAATGCGCCGCATGCAATTCTGTCATGCGCCGCATATGAAACTTTGGTCAAAGAAGAAGATCAAGCTCGTTCTACTCCAGATACGCCGCAATATACTTCTAACATACGGTGTATCACTATCAAGATTTCACCAGTTACAATCCAAGACAGCTAGAGTACATGCGCCGCATACAAAGATCAAGTTACGCCGCATCTGAAGACGGTGTACGAATATTCCAGAATATATTAATCTTGGACCCCACGCGAAGTTAAGTCAATGCGCCGCATCTATCAACTCAATGCGCCGCATCGATCCCTCAGACAGAAACTATAAATACCCCAAGGTCAGACGAATTTAAGAGACCTTTTTGTATAACCTTTGAGCCGAATCCAGACGACCAAGCAGCACAAGACACACCTCAAACAAAGATACAAGAGCTGTAAGAAGGTCCTGCATGTATTTAATTCATTAAGTAGTTTTGTTTTATTGTTTTAGTACGCTTTAATTCATCAGGATTGATGGGCTTGTGTCATGTGACTACGGAAGATCATGCACTCCCCTTAATATTGCTTTCCCATTAATTAAAGTTTATATGTTGATGTCTTTGGTGACTTTTATTAGTGCATTGATAACCTCTGTGTCTAGCTGAGTCTTGCTTGGGTCGCCATGCCCCTTCCTCACCTATTTATTCTAGCGTCTCTAGAAAAGTAGGATAGACATAAGTAATCATTAAGGGTTTATTCACCGATAAGATTAGAGCCAACGAGAAAGGTTTAATTATATACACTTCATATAAAACTAGCAATAAAACAAGTGACAAGCTATTTAATTATCAGGACAGGTCTTCTTATTGTCTCGAGTATCTATCTGTGTACGTGTGTGCTAATCGCTGATTCGTGTTCATTAGTTTAGTTTTCTATATAATTATAACCAAATTGTGCCAGTCTCTCAGGCTGAACCCCCTTGCGTTAGATTAGGTTGTATAACTAACTTAGGATATTAAAATACTGATTAGAATAACTAGATAATACGTTCCACTCTTAGTGATCGACACTCTGCTTACCATTATATTCATACTGACAGGGTACACTGCTCGTTAAGTGTGTGTGTTATTGATAAGTCGGCTAAATATAAATTTAAAACTTGAGTAGGCATTAATACTGCTAAACCGCAATGACACATCACGCGCATCAAGTTTTTGGCGCCATTGCCGGGGAGTGAATTGTTATTATCTGTTAATTTGATTAAGTATTTTAATTAGGTTTTTCTTTTTAGTTTTTTTTTTAGATTCTAACCACTAACCCTGTTGTATATTAGATAGATTGCATTCATTGTATAATTTGCATATTTACTGTTTTTGTGTGTTTTTGTTTTCTGTAATTTTTGTTTCTTTTTGTTTGTTTTTATTTTTGTTTTTCTTTTTTCTGTATTTTTCTGCATTCTGCTGTCGTTGTATTGTGCTGATACAAACGATACGGCGCATCTGTTTTCACAGATACGGCGTATTGCGTTTAATTTTTATAAAATACAACGCGTTTAATAAATTCGAGTACGACGTATTCTGTTTTTAATAAGAAATTTTTCTAAACGCTAACGCCATACGACGCATCTGTTTTAACAGATACGGCGTATTTTCTATTTAAATTAAAAACAGTTTTTCGAATTATTAAACAGAAGCGACGCATCGATCTTTATCGATACGGCGCATCTACTAAATCAAAAATCTTGTATTTTGAAACGTAACGAAAATACGGCGCATTAGCTTTTGTTAATACGACGCATTTAATTTTAATAAATATAATCGATTTTTGATAATTTAAACTTGATACGGCGCATTCTAATTCATAAGCGGTGTATCTGTTTTCTGAATAAAAGTCTGATTAAATTTTAACGTAATAAGATACGGCGTATCCAACCTTCTGGATACGGCGCATCGTATACAGATATCAGCAACTTTTATTTTTCTTATTCCCGAACGGAAAATATTCTAACTTACCCTTACACTAGGAAGTTTTTACTTTGAAATCTACCTGTCTTTAATTTTCAGGAACAATGTTCGATATTTTCCCAAACTGGTTCGGAAGACCCCAAAGAAACCTTACCATAGGAAAAGATGAGGTTGAATTTAATATGGAACAATCTATGAGTAAAACTAATTATGAAGATGATGAATGTTATAATATCGATGTTTCTGATGACACGATTAATCAATTTACTCAGAAATTGTTAAAAAGTAATTTGCTTGATTCTTTTCTGCTTAAAAATTTAGAAAACACAATCGCTATAGAAGATCAAGTTGATGAAAATACTATTGATAATAATTTCGCTGTTGATTCCGCTGTTTGTAACGTCATACGGCGCATCGGAAATATCGATGCGGCGCATTTATCTGATGATAGCAACGACGTAATAAAAGAACAAGTTTATTCCGCTAGTGCTAATAAAATTGATGATGTTAAACCTGTGCTTAAGGATCTCCCTTCTACTTTGGAATATGCTTATTTAAATGGGAACACTAATTCACCCGTTATTATTGCATCTGACTTAACGCCAAAAGAAAAAGAATCCCTTTTGCAGGTACTATATAAACGAAGAGGAGCATTAGCATGGAATATGTCTGATATTAAGGGAATTAGCCCGTTATTCTGTACACATAAAATCCTTATGGAAGATGAATTCAAACCAACTATCCAACCCCAAAGGCGTTTGAATCCAAAAGTCCAAGATGTGGTGAAAAATGAAATTGTGAAATTACTTGACTCTGGACTTATCTACCCAATTTCCGACAGCTCGTGGGTCAGTCCTATCCACGTTGTTCCAAAAAAAGGAGGAATGACGGTAGTACTCAATGACGACAATGAGCTAATCCCTTCAAGAACTGTTACTGGATGGAGAGTTTGCATCGACTACCGCAAACTCAATGATGCTACACGAAAAGATCACTTCCCTCTTCCATTTATTGATCAAATGTTAGAAAGACTATCAGGATATGATTATTATTGTTTTTTAGATGGTTTTTAAGGTTTCTTCCAAATACCCATTGCCCCCGAGGATCAAGAGAAGACGACTTTCACCTGCCCTTATGGAACCTTCGCCTATAGGAGAATGCCGTTCGGACTATGCAACGCCCCTGCTACTTTCCAACGTTGTATGACGGCTATCTTCCATGAAATGGTAGAAGACTTTATGGAAGTCTTCATGGACGACTTCTCGGTGTTCGGTAACTCATTTAGTGATTGTCTCTTTAAACTTGATAAAATGCTTGCTAGGTGTGAAGAAACTAACCTTGTTCTTAATTGGGAAAAATGTCATTTTATGGTTAGAGAGGGAATTGTGTTAGGACATAAGATTTCTGGGAAAGGTATAGAAGTCGACAAAGCTAAAATTGATGTAATTGCCAAACTACCTTACCCCACTAATGTAAAAGGTGTTAGAAGTTTTTTAGGGCATGCTGGATTTTATTGTAGGTTCATAAAGGATTTTTCAATGATATCTAGGCCTATGACCCAATTATTGCTAAAAGATGCGAAGTTTGATTTTTCTGAAGATTGCAAAAAGGCGTTTAATATAATTAAAGAAAAACTAACTACTGCACCTATTATAATTTCGCCAGATTGGAATCTGCCTTTTGAACTAATGTGTGATGCTAGTGATTATGCTGTTGGAGCTGTACTTGGCCAAAAGATAGAAAAGAAATTTAAGCCAATTTATTATGCTAGCAAAACATTAAATAATGCCCAAGAACATTACACCACCACGGAAAAAGAACTTTTAGCAGTAGTTTTTGCATTCGATAAATTTAGGTCATATCTTATATTGTCAAAAACTATGGTTTACACTGACCATTCTGCTTTGAAGTATTTGTTCAATAAACAGGATGCCAAGCCAAGGCTTATTAGGTGGTTTTATTTCTCCAAGGATTCGATATTGAAATTAAAGATAAAAAGGGTGCCGAGAATCTAGCTGCTGACCACTTATCTAGACTTGAAAACCCTAATATGGAGGTGCTTGATGAAAGGGAAATCGCTGATGACTTTCCTGATGAACACCTTATGATGGTAAGAATTAAGAGCAATGATAATACACCATGGTATGCCGACTATATAAACTTTATTGTTGCAAATGAAATTCCAAAAGGGCTAACATCCGACGAGAAAAGAAGGTTTCTAACTCGCGCTAGTGAGTATATTTGGGATGAACCTTATGCCTTTAAATTATGTCCTGACAATATTATACGAAGATGCGTAGATGGAGATGATGTCCCAGCAATATTGGCACATTGCCATTCAGGGCCGACGGGGGGACATCATGGTGCAATTATTACAAAAAGGAAAATCCTTGATGCAGGATTTTATTGGCCCACTATGCTGGATGATGCAAAAGATTATATAAAAGGATGTGATGCGTGTCAATGATCCGGAAATATTACATCAAGAAACGAAATGCCGCAAAACTATATCCAAGTATGTGACGTTTTCGACATATGGGGATTGGACTTCATGGGACCGTTTCCTGAATCTAAAGGTAATAAGTATATTTTGGTTGTTGTTGATTACGTATCAAAATGGGTCGAAGCGCAAGCGTTACTGGTATGTGCTTAAACACATACCTTTTCTTGACCAAAACCGGACCAAAATAACCAAAACCCGACCAAAATGCCAAAAGATATTGTGTTTTTGTGTTTTTGTATGTGTAGGGATGGATATTGTGAAAATTGACAAAAGACACAAGAAATCCGGGAAAACGAGCACGGGATATGGGAAAGACTCAAAGCCGAAGCCGGGAATGCTATTTATGCTCTAAAAGTCAAAGTCAACCCTTGAAGCTTCATCAAATGACAAGAATGGCCCTTGGATAATATTTTGATGAGTTGGCAAAATCAGTCCTTGAGATTTCAGAAAATTACACTAAAGGTCCTTATCATTTTACACAAAACAAATAAACCCTTAAATCCTAAAAACCTATACTTATATCCGGTTTCTATTTATTAATACCACAAACCCAAAAATACATCAACTCCAGCCCATCAATTAAACACCCCAGCCCAAGACCAAACCCACTATCCATCACCCAACCCAAATCATAAAACCCGGTCCACAACCTATAACCACTTACCCGGGTCAAACTTATACTAAATTACCAGTCAAACCCAAAACTACACACACCTCACACACGCGCCCAAACCTTTTCACCCCCAAATTACTGCCGATAAACCCTAGAAAATTCACTGCCACTCAATTAACCTCGGACTATTAATTACCCAATGATTAAAAAGTTCTGGAAGGTCCTGACAGTGCCAGGGACACGTGGGACTCACTGATTGGTCAAGCCGTGTCACTATCTTGATCCTAGGGCCAAGATTGAAACGTAGGGAGCAAGGGTGATCTAAGGGTGGATAGAGAGCAGAGGAGCACACGGATTGATGAGCTGGAAGACCCAGAAGGTTCCCCTGAAGCCTATAAATAGAACATCTCCTCATCACAGTCAAGTGTGCAATTTTTATGTCTTAAGAAATTGTTGCCATTTTGTTTACTGTTTTTAGTATAATCATTTTAATTCAGTTGTAATTTCTATCTTTCAGTTGTAATGTTCAAAAGTTATTAATGAAATTTTAGTTTTAATTTCTTATAAATTCGATTCTCTTTAAAGTTTTCAGTTTAATCTTAGTTTTTATTGGGATATCAGTAGCTTATATAAATCATTTCTAGCTTATTTACATTTTCATTTCATACTTATTTCACCTTATTGCAAAAATTCAAAAAAATTATATTGAAAAGTCAAAAAATCCAAAAAAAAAAACAATTCTAAACTCCAGCTTCAATAAGCTGTTTTATACATGTTATAAGTTCATATAAGCTGTTTAGTTTAGTGTGAGCTTTTGCTATGTTCAATTCTGAATTTATCTCAAATAATCCAAAAGTCAACAAAAAAGTCAACTGTCTTGGATCTGAGGTGATTTTGGCAAGCCAAAGTGAGTAAGGGAAGCATTTGGCCTGTCTAAAGACAGGCAAGCTTAGTGAACTCCCTCTGTTCTTGCTGAGGGAGAAGTTCTTGTAAGTTTCAATCTCATTTTTTTTTGTTCTATTTTGCATCAGTTGAGTTGGATTAAATTTAGTGTTGTTTGATTGTTAATCTTTGCTTGTTAGTTATTAAAAAAGGGATAGGTAATCATAGATCAGTTGTAGTTTAAGCTTATTTCAGTTGTTGTTGAGTAAATTAGTGCTAGCAGTTGGTTTTAGAAGCTATAATAGGGGCTGTTTTTAAAGCTAGGATCATGGTACTGTTCATTGGTATTGTTTTGAGTTTTGGTTGATTATTTATTGAGCTTAAGTTGCTGTTGTTAATTAGATGTTAAGGGTAGTATTTTGCTTTTGAACTTTTGGATCATTAGTGCAAGAATCTGCCATAATAAGCTCTAATGAATCTAGCTTAGATCAGTGGTAATTAAATGGTGTTTTTGTGGTTAGAATATTGTTATAAGTAGTATTCAAGAGTTGGTTTAAGTTTCAATAGTTTTACGCCACTTTTACATCTCTGCTGTCACAGAACAAGTGCAGACCTGCACTTGTTTCTACACTGTTGATCTGAGCTAATTTGTAGCTTATTTAATTAAGCTTCGGCCTTGAAATTTGGTTTTTAGTAAGTTAGTATAATAAACTATAGGTGTGATATCTGGGATTAAAGTTTTGTGCCTTTTTAGATAGCTTAAAAGAGGCCTGCAAAAGCCCCCTTTGGCTGTTCTTAACTTGTTCTCAGTTTAGTGTGTTCTCTTGCTCTGTTCTTGGCTTCTTTTGAATGTGTAATTGATTGATTTAATTGATCAATTTCAGTTTTTGAATAGTTAGTAGTACAAGCTTCTAAGATTAGCTTTTGTTTTCTATTGAATAGCTTTTGGTTAGCTTTTATAGTTGCTAGAATTTAGCTGCAAGTCAACCTTTTCTGTCCAAAACCAAAAGCTGTGCAGCAGCTTTTGGGATTTTCCCATAAGCTTTTCTGTTGATTGTCAGTTGTTTTAAGCTTGTGTTTATTTGTTTTATCATATTTGAGCTTTTGGAAATTTTTGGCTAGCTATAGCTTATTTTTAGCTTATTCTCAATTGCTTATTCTCTGTTTTAGCTTATTTAGACATAATCAGCTTTTGAAATTATTTTTCTTAAATTTCTTATTAAAAATTAAAATTACTCTAAAATTTTCAGATTTTATTAATTAGTTTTACTATTTTTAAATCATTAAAATTTTTTTAATTAGTTTTTAATTCATAAAAAAAATTATCAAAAAGTCAAAAAAATATTTTTTCTTTTTCCAAAAATTTTCTTTTATCAGTTTTAATATAGGAAAATTATTTTTATATTTTTAGGTTTTAAATTCTAGAAATTCACTTTTAAATCTCGTTTTAAATTTCGTCGCGTAACGTTTTTAAATTACGGTTTTCATTTTTAGGTTCGTATGCTTAGTATAATTGTACTTGTAGCTTAATTAGTTGTTTTAATTTTATATTTTTATTGTTCAAGTGTATAATCACCAATCAATCATTCTTTTCACACTCATTCACCACACGTATTCGACACGTTAACGACAACTCGATATTCAACCTTCGTTGGGACACGACCCGGGGAAAAAGCATACGTTGCCTTTTCCTTTGGAAAAATATACTAAAAAATACTAGATCAAAAAATGGCGCCGCTGCCGGGGAAGGTTGAAGTGAGTTCGTGATTTCGTTCGTCGAATCGTGTTTTGAAGACCCTTCCTCGGAAGTTTTCGTTTTCATAAAAATAAAAAAAATACAAAAATATAATAATTAAAAAAACACTTTTCCTAAAGTGTTTTCACCATTAATAATAAATCCTCGCTCTCGAGAGGGCGTTGTAAACCATTCCGAATAAACAACAAAAGAGATCGTGAAGTTAAACGTTACTCGGATTATTTCTTTGCTACAACCTATACACGGGGTTTAAGGAGGTCTTGACATTAAATTGCAGACCGAAAAGAGATCCATTCTTCTCTTCCGCCACGCTGCGCGTATTTTTGAAAGAAACGAGTTCGGTTGATTAACGATCACCAAAAAGATAATAATTCTAATTTTTCCTTCATTAAAAAAAAATCCAAAAAGACTTTCTTTTCAAAATTATTTTTCCATTATTCTTTTGTGATTTTCCATGTCTCTAAAATTTAAAAAAAAACCCAAAATAATCTTTCACGTTCACTTATTCACTTCACATATTCACGACACCGAATCGATTCAAACGCCGTCAAACCTTCGTTGGGAGAACGACCCGGGGAAATATTTTCACAAATATTTATTTGGAAATTATACAAATCAAAATGGCGCCAAAAATTAAAAAATTATTCTTCTTAATCCAAAATATTCTTCTTAATCCTCTTATTCGTTTAATTCTATCTCTTTCTCCCTCTATCCGTTTAATTCTAATGGCGTCACTCGGCTATTACTGCTTTCATTGTAAAAGTCCAATGGGTGATGCTCTTCGTTGTTACAAATGTATGTGTGAGCGGTGTGGAAATAACTGCAGAGACGGATTTTGTAATTGTTGCAATTCATTCATTAATACAAATCCAAATTCTTTCAATGAACCGTCAAATTTCTCCGACTACCCTCCACAACCCCAGATGTCTTCGTTCAATCAGCGTTATTACTGTAAATGTGGAGAACCGTTAGATGGTTTTTTATGTCGACGATGTACCTACGAATGGTGTGGAGATGATCTTATAAATGGAATTTGTTCAACTTGCGCTTCAAGAGCTGAAAATACATTCGCTTATGATTCTAATCCGAACTTTTCCAATTTTTCTCAAAACAATTTCAACCTCCCTCCACCAAATTCATATAAGCAAGAGCCGTACTATCAAAGCTTCAATAATACATCGTTTCAAAATTCACCAAGTTTTTCTTGTACAAATTGTGGGGGTCCTCATAATGATTATCAATGTCAACCGTGGAATCAAAATTACTATGAACCTAATCCTTGCTATAATACTTCCGGTTTTGACAATTTCCAACCCCCACAAAATCCCGTCTATTATCCAAATCAAGATAGATTGCTCGAAATTAAAAGACTTTTGGAAATCCTTGCGGAAGGGGTTCGTAATAAAAAACAAGCGCTTAATCAATATTTGGCGGATCGTAACACTTATACTCCCGATCCTCATGGGAAGTCTATGGAAGAATTACTTGCAGAAGAAAAAGAGGCTAAATTTCGAAAGGCCCTACTTTACTGTGACGATGATTCCGATGATGACGAGGAGAGATTTGTTCCGGTAACCTTCCCTCAAATAGCACCCGTCTTTCCTACCGTAGAAACCGAGGACTCTCTAAAAATGGGGGACGAGCATCTCGACACTATTCCGGCAACGGAATCAGACAATGTTGAGAACCTCGTCCCAATCCCAAGTGAGTCCGGGGAAATTTCTAACGATAATTGTGAAATTGTTGATACGGATGCTATGCCGTTTGATGATAATCGCGTTGAGAAAGATGAAGTTGAAGTTTATTCCGATTCTCACAATGAGTATACTCCGAGTATTGAAGACTCTTGTGGAGATATCGATGATGTTGAGGAATCGCGTTCCGATTATGAGTTCATTAGCTTAGAGGAGATAAAGGATTTCGACCTAGATGATGATGAGATCAAAGATGATTTACTTCGTGACAAATTGTCTAAAATCAATCTTCTTATTTCAAAGATCGAAGCTTTAAATAATCCGACTCCGTCTAGTGATGCCGTGATCACCTCTTCATTTCCTATCCCCGATATGGATAGTGATTTCTTACCCGAGCTTGAAATTTTTCGATTTGAAGAGAAGAGTAGTGGCAGTCCCACTATTCATGCTGATATTTCTCTTTCGGATTATGAGCGTTTTGACTTTGAGATCAACTCAGAGCTTATTTTGAGCAATATTTCAAATAATCCGTCACGTGACTCTCTTTTAGAGGAGGCCGATCTATTTCTTGCTACGGATGACTCGATACCACCGGGTATTGAGAATGACGAGAATGAATCATTTCTCTTTGATTTACCATCTTCTCGTCCACCCGCGAAACCACCGGACGTAGATTTTGAATCCGATACAGATGAGGATATTTTTGGAGTGGTGGACGAGATTTCTGAACATGATGTTCCAGTGCTTGATATTTTCCCCACCCTACCCACCTGTGATTCAGAATTTGACTTTGCTTTCGTCATCCGTGTGTTTCACCCATTCTTCACTTATTCCATCATTTCTCCATTTCTTCACTCTTTCAGGAGTGAAGATACCATTTTTTACCCCGGTATTACCATTTCTGGTTATTCTTTCTAAAAATACCGTGGGTATCTCATCGGAGTGGAACTTTCATGTGTTTTAATGTTTATCCAAACATCTTGAACGAAAGTCCGATTGATATTATCTTTTCCACATGCTCCCCCAAGGACAAATAAATTCGGGGTCGAGTCAAGCTCATGTGACTCGGTTACAAAAAACAAGCGCTTCGTGGGAGGCACCCCATGCTTATCCTCTATCTTCTTTCTATTTTCTTAATAAATCATGAAGAGGTCTCCTCTTCCATATCTTGTGTTTCGTGTTTTCTGTGATGTGTCCAGGAATGCCCGATGATGAAGACTCTCGTGCTCGTAGTTTCCTTCACGCTACTCGAGTTTCATCATTCGTTGCTTATCCGATATCCTAAAATCTTATCGTTTTACATATATCTTTTGGCATAATTAATAAACGGCCTTAGGTTTATGTAGGAGAGCCCTTACCTTTAAGACATTGAGGACAATGTCTCGCTTTAGTCTGGGGGGGTAATCTGTCGATTTGATTTTGCCTTGCATTTTTTGCCGTTTTCTCATGTAACCCCGTTTTTCCTCCAAAAAATTGAAAAAATCCAAAAAATGAGAAAAATTTTAAAATTTTTGCAAAAATATAATAAATTTTGACATTTTTGTTGATTTTCCGCTGGTGAGAGTAGGAATAAAATTCTGACTTGACCGGGCGTGTTGAGCCCTAGCTTGTCTCCTTAACCGTTTATAATCTATAAGCTCGTGCTAGTCTTTTACACAAGGAGCTATAAAACGCGAATTCTTTTTAAGAGTTTGCAAGTTCCCGTATCGACTTTATATATGCATGGCTTGATTATTTGGCTAAGCATTCGCGGATCTTATTATTTAAGATTTTAAATTTGCGAAGAACGAGAAATGATAGAGTTGTTTATAAGTTAGATTGCTAAACGTGGAGTAGTTGGATCTCTTTAGAGCTCATCGAAGTTATTTGTGGCTTTTTGTTCCCATAAACTTGTTTCACCCAAAAATAGTAATCTAGGAATAATTAAAGGTATTTTGGTTTTGGCGATAATTAGTTTTTATTTCTTCCTTAGAGAATTCTTGCTTATGAAAGTTGGGTACACATCAAGGTACTGCCAGTGTTATGGTGTAATAGACTATTCCATCTTGCCGGCTCGCAACCGATGTTGGGATTGTTATAAAAGCCGTAGGACTTGGGGTTTGGCAACACAAATAATTAATGAATAATGAATAATAATAATAATCCAAAGCCATAAAAAGTTTTCTACATCTTGCCAGTTCGCAGCCGATGTTGTAGACTTCTAATAAAGGCAGAGGAAAAATTCCAAGGTCATAATAGACTATCACATCTTGCCGGTTCGCAGCCGATGTTGTGATTGTTATAAAGGGCCAAGGATTAAATACGTTAATGTGCTTAATAATGTTAAAAATGCCAAACTTCGACTCCGGGGGTGTCCTAATAAAGGCTTCCATCTCTGGACTCGTAGATGAGTTGTTTCGGTCGCAAATAAAAGGGATATTCTCAAAATCGTGTTAAATCAGAGACCTTGATGTGGACCTCATTTTTGTATGCAACGGTTTTCGAGGGAAGGCTTGGAAACTACTTAGCGTCTAAACTAGGTATCTTTATCGGCTTAAAAATTATCGAAACGAGAATTCGAAGAAATTCATTTCTCACCAAAAATAAAATAAATAGAGGAAAATAGGAATTTGGGAACAAGGAGTCCACAATTAGCTTTCTGAGTAGTGTTGGCAATCTAACTTGTAAATGACAATGATTTCGTTTTTAAACTTAGTTTGGGGACTCGCAAAAAATCAGGAACGACGAATTTTATCCGTATGGTCACTTCTTTATGAGTCGTGTTTCCTGCTCTAAGACCCTAAAAGTTATCGTGAGATAATGATTGTCGACAAAGCCGTCACTTAAATAATAAGAAAATACAAAAATAAAATAAAAGGAAAAATGGGGAGTTTTTAGAACTTAAGATTTCTTGATCTCTTTTGAAAATTTTGCTACTTCTCAAAGTTAGTAAAAAGAGATTGGAAATTTTCGGTTTCAAAAACGTGTTTTTATAACATTGCATGAGGACATTGCAATAGCTTAGTCTGGGGGAATTTGGTATGTGCTTAAACACATACCTTTTCTTGACCAAAACCAGACCAAAATAACCAAAAACCCGACCAAAATGCCAAAAGATATTGTGTTTTTGTGTTTTTGTATGTGCAGGGATGGATATCGTGAAAATTGACAAAAGACACAAGAAATCCGGGAAAACGAGCACGGGATATGGGAAAGACTCAAAGCCGAAGCCGGGAATGCTATTTATGCTCTAAAAGTCAAAGTCAACCCTTGAAGCTTCATCAAATGACAAGAATGGCCCTTGGATAATATTTTGATGAGTTGGCAAAATCAGTCCTTGAGATTTCAGAAAATTACACTAAAGGTCCTTATCATTTTACACAAAACAAATAAACCCTTAAATCCTAAAAACCTATACTTATATCCGGTTTCTATTTATTAATACCACAAACCCAAAAATACATCAACTCCAGCCCATCAATTAAACACCCCAGCCCAAGACCAAACCCACTATCCATCACCCAACCCAAATCATAAAACCCGGTCCACAACCTATAACCACTTACCCGGGTCAACTTATACTAAATTACCAGTCAAACCCAAAACTACACACACCTCACACACGCGCCCAAACCTTTTCACCCCCAAATTACTGCCGATAAGCCCTAGAAAATTCACTGCCACTCAATTAACCTCGGACTATTAATTACCCAATGATTAAAAAGTTCTGGAAGGTCCTGACAGTGCCAGGGACACGTGGGACTCACTGATTGGTCAAGCCGTGTTACTATCTTGATCCTAGGGCCAAGATTGAAACGTAGGGAGCAAGGGTGATCTAAGGGTGGATAGAGAGCTGAGGAGCACACGGATTGATGAGCTGGAAGACCCAAAAGGTTCCCCTGAAGCCTATAAATAGAACATCTCCTCATCACAGTCAAGTGTGCAATTTTTATGTCTTAAGAAATTGTTGCCATTTTGTTTACTGTTTTTAGTATAATCATTTTAATTCAGTTGTAATTTCTATCTTTCAGTTGTAATGTTCAAAAGTTATTAATGAAATTTTAGTTTTAATTTCTTATAAATTCGATTCTCTTTAAAGTTTTCAGTTTAATCTTAGTTTTTATTGGGATATCAGTAGCTTATATAAATCATTTCTAGCTTATTTACATTTTCATTTCATACTTATTTCACCTTATTGCAAAAATTCAAAAAAAAATATATTGAAAAGTCAAAAAATCCAAAAAAAAAACAATTCTAAACTCCAGCTTCAATAAGCTGTTTTATACATGTTATAAGTTCATATAAGCTGTTTAGTTTAGTGTGAGCTTTTGCTATGTTCAATTCTGAATTTATCTCAAATAATCTAAAAGTCAACAAAAAAGTCAACTGTCTTGGATCTGAGGTGATTTTGGCAAGCCAAAGTGAGTAAGGGAAGCATTTGGCCTGTCTAAAGACAGGCAAGCTTAGTGAACTCCCTCTGTTCTTGCTGAGGGAGAAGTTCTTGTAAGTTTCAATCTCATTTTTTTTCTATTTTGCATCAGTTGAGTTGGATTAAATTTAGTGTTGTTTGATTGTTAATCTTTGCTTGTTAGTTATTAAAAAAGGGATAGGTAATCATAGATCAGTTGTAGTTTAAGCTTATTTCAGTTGTTGTTGAGTAAATTAGTGCTAGCAGTTGGTTTTAGAAGCTATAATAGGGGCTGTTTTTAAAGCTAGGATCATGGTACTGTTCATTGGTATTGTTTTGAGTTTTGGTTGATTATTTATTGAGCTTAAGTTGCTGTTGTTAATTAGATGTTAAGGGTAGTATTTTGCTTTTGAACTTTTGGATCATTAGTGCAAGAATCTGCCATAATAAGCTCTAATGAATCTAGCTTAGATCAGTGGTAATTAAATGGTGTTTTTGTGGTTAGAATATTGTTATAAGTAGTATTCAAGAGTTGGTTTAAGTTTCAATAGTTTTACGCCACTTTTACATCTCTGCTGTCACAGAACAAGTGCAGACCTGCACTTGTTTCTGCACTGCTGATCTGAGCTAATTTGTAGCTTATTTAATTAAGCTTTGGCCTTGAAATTTGGTTTGTAGTAAGTTAGTATAATAAGCTATAGGTGTGATATCTGGGATTAAAGTTTTGTGCCTTTTTAGATAGCTTAAAAGAGGCCTGCAAAAGCCCCATTTCGCTGTTCTTAACTTGTTCTCAGTTTAGTGTGTTCTCTTGCTCTGTTCTTGGCTTCTTTTGAATGTGTAATTGATTGATTTAATTGATCAATTTCAGTTTTTGAATAGTTAGTAGTACAAGCTTCTAAGATTAGCTTTTGTTTTCTATTGAATAGCTTTTGGTTAGCTTTTATAGTTGCTAGAATTTAGCTGCAAGTCAACCTTTTCTGTCCAAAACCAAAAGCTGTGCAGCAGCTTTTGGGATTTTCCCATAAGCTTTTCTGTTGATTGTCAGTTGTTTTAAGCTTTTGTTTATTGTTTTATCATATTTGAGCTTTTGGAAATTTTTGGCTAGCTATAGCTTATTTTTAGCTTATTTCTCAATTGCTTATTCTCTGTTTTAGCTTATTTAGACATAATCAGCTTTTGAAATTATTTTTCTTAAATTTCTTATTAAAAATTAAAATTACTCTAAAATTTTCAGATTTTATTAATTAGTTTTACTATTTTTAAATCATTTAAATTGTTTTAATTAGTTTTTAATTCATAAAAAAAATTATCAAAAAGTCAAAAAAATATTTTTTCTTTTTCCAAAAATTTTCTTTTATCAGTTTTAATATAGGAAAATTATTTTTATATTTTTAGGTTTTAAATTCTAGAAATTCACTTTTAAATCTCGTTTTAAATTTCGTCGCGTAACGTTTTTAAATTACGGTTTTCATTTTTAGGTTCGTATGCTTAGTATAATTGTACTTGTAGCTTAATTAGTTGTTTTAATTTTATATTTTTATTGTTCAAGTGTAAAATCACCAATCAATCATTCTTTTCACACTCATTCACCACACGTATTCGACACGTTAACGACAACTCGATATTCAACCTTCGTTGGGACACGACCCGGGGAAAAAGCATACGTTGCCTTTTCCTTTGGAAAAATATACTAAAAAATACTAGATCAGTTACCAACAAACGACAGCAAGGTAGTGCTTAAACTTTTGCAAAGTTTGTTCGCTAGGTTTGGAGTTCCTAAAGCATTGATTAGTGATAGGGGAACACACTTTTGTAATCACCATCTAGGAAGAGCTTTGCAACAATATGGAGTGTATCATAGGGTTTCCACTGCATACCATCCTCAATCCAATGGGCAAACTGAAGTAACCAATAGGGCTATAAAACGGATTCTAGAAAAAACGACTGGATATAATCCGAAAGGGTGGTCTGACAAGTTAAATGATGCTTTATGGGCATTTCGTACAGCCTATAAGACACCGACGGGATGCACTCCATTTTGTCTTGTATACGGAAAAGCATGCCACCTACCGGTCGAAATAGAACAAAGTGCATATTGGGCTTTGAAGAAATGTAACATGGATATGGAAGCTGCAACGAAGAACCGTTTCATGGAACTCAATGAACTCTACGAACTAAGAGATGAGGCCTACAGATATACTAAGATCTACAAAGAAAGAACTAAAAGATGGCATGACTCGAGGTTACATGGGGATAAAATGTTTACTATTGGAGAAAAAGTGCTGCTATTTAATTCTCGATTAAAGATGTATCCAGGTAAACTTAAATCAAGATGGACGGGTCCGTTCGTTGTCAAGAAAGTGTATCCATATAGGACTATTGAAATATGCGATAAAAATGGTTATATATTCAAGGTAAACGGGCAGCGAGTTAAAAAATACTTTGATAATAAAATTGAGGATACTGAGAACGAGGTGGTGGAGTTTGAACCCGAAGTATTGAAATAAGGAGCTGAACGTGAGTCTAACTTGAAGACTCTGGAATAAAGACAAGTGCTGACCGGGAGACAACCCGAAGGAAAAATTTTTACTTTTCTGTTCTGTGTCGAGTCTGTCAGACCTGCAGAAGATGCGGCGCATCTCCATCATAAGATGCGACGCATCACCTGCACTGGTCATATCTTATTTCATTTTCTGCATTTTTATTTTTTACTTTAAAACTCTCTGTCAGTTTATTTAATGCGGCGCATCCCTGGTTAAGGATGCGACGCATCTTTTATTTTGATTCGTATTTATTCCAGGCTCGATACGGCGTATCTTCTTCATTAAGATACGGCGTATCGACTGACCTGATGATTTACAGTTTAATTTTTTTAGGTTTTATTTTTACTAACTACTAATGTATTATGCAAGTTTGAACCTTCTTAACTCAGGTGTGTTAAAGTCTAAATGGTATTATAGATTCCTGCATTTTTGTGGATACATCATTTATGAAGCTTAAACGTTCTTATCCACAAGAAAGTTGATTTTTGCTCTTATACGAATAATGGAGGATCATACCGAGCAAATCTCAGGGGAGTTTTTCTGTTCTAATTCTTTTATTTTCCAGTTTTTAACCTTTGACACAAACAACGAGGACGTTGTTTAACTTAAGTGGGGGGATGGAGAATTAGAACACTTACTTGTCCTAAACTTTTTCAAAATATGCTTAAAATGCGCTTAATATATCAAAATTTAAATTTTTTTTAGCATGTTTTTGTTTAAAGTCTAAATTACATAACCGCACACATAACTCTATTCTTTCAAAAATATTAAAACTTTAGTGTGCCGGTGACTTGTAAACTTTAGAACTTGGCTTGTATACTATTCGAGACCACCATAATGAGTATTATCTATATAATTGGAGTGACTTGTCTAAATTGGTAAATTTCTAGGATTACACCCAAATAGCCTTTATATGTTATGTGATATTAACTAACTACACTGGTTAGTTAACCCCCGTATAAACCCTTTGTTTACTCTCACTTTTAGAGTAAGATACCCCTAGAAAACCCTCAGAGCCATTCCTTTCGTTTCTTACACCTTTGTTATAATGTTTCGATACACCCTTACACCTTAGCCTACCCTGTAGATTAAAATCCATGGTTAATTGCTTTAGGCAAAGTGTGTTTCCTTACATTACCTGTGTTCGCGTGCGTAATTCATTATCTTTGGTTAGGTCGGGAAATTGCACAATGCAATTGGTATGAAAGTAAATATTGTATAACTTTTAGTTTATTTTTCGTGTGCTTGCTACTTTCACTATTACAGTTATTACTGAAAGTATGAAGAGTATGGAAAAATTATCCGGAAAAATAGTGATAGAAAAGTTGTGAAATTTTACACATATATGTTGATGTCAAAAAAAAAAAAAAAAAAAAATCGAAAAAAAAAATAGAAAAGAAAAAGAAAAAGGAAAAGTTGGAAGTTTGTTTTAACCAACTTAGGTAAAGTTTTGTATTAAGTGGGAGATATCACCACTATTTGTTGTTGTATATTATATTTATGGATTGAATGGGAGTTGGCCGTTATGGGAACGCCAACTAAGGTTATTCTTTGATTGAGATTTTGTTGAGTATAATTCGTGTCTACCTAAAGCGTGTGTTTCAAGTGTTAAAGCGTGAGTTATTCAATGATATGAGTCTTATTCATGGGATGGTTGAGAAAGTGATTAACCACACTTAGGATTTTAATTTATCTGTTTTGTTTATTTTTCATTTTACACCAATTTGTATCCCAAATATTATCCATACCCTATATCATTCTTCATCCAAACCTTTGATTTATTGAGATTAGGGATTTGAGCAATCTTAAGTATCGTAGTCGTGGATTCGGCTATGTATTTATGATTTTTTCGCCCTTTTTGATATAATATTATTGGTGAAGATTACTTGGTCCTATCTTTAGCCCATTTAAGTTAAGGAATTGAGCAATTGCAAGTATCGTGGTCGTGGATTCGATCATGTATTTGTAATTTTGTCGCCTTTTCTGGAATATGAGATCGATAGAGATTAAAAAGGATGATCAACACTTAACCAACAAACCCTTTTTACCGCTTTAGACTTGTTACTCCTTGGCTTTAGTGGGGAGATGCGTATACTTGCCAAGCCTATGATAGAATATTCGTCACGACTAAGCAACTAAACGATTTAGAATTGTTTTACATTAAAAATTATTTTGGTTTCTACTTCGTTAAGTGTTTGGTTGTGTGATTATGACAAAACGAATACATGCTTAAATATAAAAATAAATCCTAATATCTTTAAGGATACATTTTCATATGATTAATTCTAAGGTTTACTTGGGGACAAGTAAAGTTCAAGTGGGGGGATATTTGATGAACTCAAATAAATACATTTTATTATCATCATTTATCCTATTTATTTGACTTGTTTTATTATATTATATATGAGAATCGATACATTAATGTTTACTTTAGTAATTCTCAGGTAAAAACAAGCATTATGTGAAACTTGGCGATTTTGGACTAATTATGGACCAAAACAAGCGAGATGTCAAAAGTATACTGAAATCCAGAAGATGCGCCGTATCTCACTCAACAAATACGACGCAATATCATACTTAGATAAATTCGAAGACCATTGCCTGACTTTGAAGAATGCGCCGCATGCAATTCTGTCATGCGCCGCATATGAAACTTTGGTCAAAGAAGAAGATCAAGCTCGTTCTACTCCAGATACGCCGCAATATACTTCTAACATACGGCGTATCACTATCAAGATTTCACCAGTTACAATCCAAGACAGCTAGAGTACATGCGCCGCATACAAAGATCAAGTTACGCCGCATCTGAAGACGGTGTACGAATATTCCAGAATATATTAATCTTGGACCCCACGCGAAGTTAAGTCAATGCGCCGCATCTATCAACTCAATGCGCCGCATCGATCCTTCAGACAGAAACTATAAATACCCCAAGGTCAGACGAATTTAAGAGACCTTTTTGTATAACCCTTGAGCCGAATCCAGACGACCAAGCAGCACAAGACACACCTCAAACAAAGATACAAGAGCTGTAAGAAGGTCCTGCATGTATTCAATTCATTAAGTAGTTTTGTTTTATTGTTTTAGTATGCTTTAATTCATCAGGATTGATGGGCTTGTGTCATGTGACTATGGAAGATCATGCACTCCCCTTAATATTGCTTTCCCATTAATTAAAGTTTATATGTTGATGTCTTTGGTGACTTTTATTAGTGCATTGATAACCTCTGTGTCTAGCTGAGTCTTGCTTGGGTTGCCATGCCCCTTCCTCGCCTATTTATTCTAGCGTCTCTAGAAAAGTAGAATAGACATAAGTAATCATTAAGGGTTTACTCGCCGATAAGATTAGAGCCAACGAGAAAGGTTTAATTATATACACTTCATATAAAACTAGCAATAAAACAAGTGACAAGCTATTTAATTATCAGGACAGGTCTTCTTATTGTCTCGAGTATCTATCTGTGTACGTGTGTGCTAATCGCTGATTCGTGCTCATTAGTTTAGTTTTCTATTTAATTATAACCAAACTGTGCCAGTCTCTCAGGCTGAACCCCCTTGCGGTAGATTAGGTTGTATAACTAACTTAGGATATTAAAATATTGATTAGAATAACTAGATAATACGTTCCACTCTTAGTGATCGACACTCTGCTTACCATTATATTCATACTGACCGGGTACACTGCTCGTTAAGTGTGTGTGTTATTGATAAGTCGGCTAAATATAAATTTAAAACTTGAGTAGGCATTAATACTGCTAAACCGCAACGAAACATCACGCGCATCAATAGTACCAAGCATGACTCATCCCTTCTTCACCATTGCTATGTGGAACTTAGATGTGCTTATAAATAAGACGCATTATCACATGACAATATGCAAAAACACAATTACTACTTTGTATTCAAACCAAAAAAAGTTCTAGTTTATAAGAAATAACTGCCAATTTTCGAGCTAGGCATTCCTAAGTGTCAAAATGGAATCACTCCAAGTCCAAGAAGAGTGCATCCTAATTGAGAAAGTGTGCCAGATTTATGAGAAACTTTCGAAGCTTGAAACACTCAAGCCCTCTAAAGATGTCGACAACCTCTTCACTCAACTCATCCATGCAGGCATCCCGCACTCTTCTATTAATATAGCCAATCTTCCAGCGAATATACAGGAAATAAGGTCTAAGCTCATTAGACTTTGTGGTGAGGCCGAGGGCCTACTTGAAGCTCACTTCTCCACAATTTAGGATCTTTCAAAAATCCTCTTCATCATCTTAATATTTTTCCTTACTATTCTAATTATCTCAAGCTTGGTCGTCTCGAGTATGACATCCTTAATCAACACTATTCCACCACATCAGAAACCCCTAAGCGTGTCGCGTTTGTGGGGTCTGGCCCATTACCTTTCACCTCAATAGTCTTGGCTTCTTACCATCTCAAGGATACAACTTTTCACAACTATGACATTGACTCTACGGAAAATTCCATGGCTTCTCGCCTGGTTTCAGCCGATCATGACTTGTCCAAAAGAATGGTGTTCCACACTGCCGATATAATGGATGTGACTAATGAGTTGAAGGATTATGGTGTGATATTCTTGGCAGCACTTGTGAGAATGAATATGGACGAGAAAAATAAAGTTATTCAGCATTTGGCTAAGTACATGGCACCTGGTGCCATACTCATGCTAAGGAGCGCCCACAGTGCCCGTGCTTTTCTTTACCCCATTGTTGATCCTAATGTTCTTCATGGGTTCAATGTTCTCTCAATTTTTCATCCAGACGATGATGTCATTAACTCTGTTGTGATATCACGTAAGTTTGTGGAACCGATTAACATTGATACACTACACCATTTTGGACCAATAGCGATGAAATTTTTTTCGCGACAACACATGTTGTCGCTACAAGTCCACTAAACGACAAAAAGTGGCATTTTGGGGTCTATCTTTGACCAAAACTTTCCGCGACAATATTTTTTCCTTTTGTGACAACATGTTGTTGCAAAAGAATTACTATACGACAAAACAGAGGCTTTCCGGTTTCTAAATTTTGACTAGATTTTTTTGCGACAACATTTTGATTTTTAACGACAATGATGTTGTCACTAAAAGCTTTGCTTGTTTTGACTTTTGACTTTTATCTTTAGCAACAACCATGTTGTCACTATAAGTTTTGTGACGAAAAATATTTAGGGGGAAAATTGCCGCCTAAACTTGTAGCGACAACATTCGTTGTCGCGATAAATGTTTGTGACAAAAAAAAGTCAAAGTCAAAAAATTTTGGTATTTTGGGGGGAATTTGCCGCCCAAACCTTTAGTGACAACATGTTGTCACGAAAAATGTCGTCACTAAAGATTTAGACATAATTTAAACTAATTATAAATTTTTTTAAAATGTTATAAATTAATTAAATATGATTTTAGTTATTTATAAATAATTTAAAAATGATTGAAATTTATTATAAATTCTTTTTAAATTGTTATAAATTAATTTAAAATGAATTAAATTAATTATAAATAACTTTAAAATGTTATAAATGAATTAAAAATAATTTAAGTTAATTATAAATAGTTTCATTTAATATATAATTAAAAATAAATACTTTCATTTAATATATAATTAAAATTAAATGCTTTGTGTTAATATAATTAAAATTAAATACCTTTATTTAATATCTAATTAAAATTAAATACTTTTATTTAATACTAATACTATAATGGGTGGGACTCAAATTATAAAAAATGGCGCCATCACGGTTGGACGAGGAGGAGGTTATGGTTTTCGACTTGAGCGCGGTGACATGTGGCTTCTCCGATGGTTTACGACGAGGAGGTTATGGTTAGATGATGATGGTTGAATCTTGATGGGTAGAAAGGTGGTGCAAAAGGGTTTAGCTTACGCTCATAGTTGTGTTTTAGGGTGGTATAGGGTTATGAGTCGAGATGTTCTAGATATTCATAACATGTTAAACGGATGAGTCGAGATATCATGGATATACATAAGATGTTAAATTGATGAGTCGAGATGTTAAAGATATACATAACATGTTAAACGGATGAGTCGAGTTTTTATGAATATACATGACATGTTAAACGGATGAGTCGAGATGTTATGGATATGCATAACATGTTAAACGGACGAGTCGAGATGTTCTGGATATGCATAACATGTTAAACGGACGAGTCGAGATGTTATGGATATACATAAGATGTTAAACGGATGAGTCGAGATGTTATTGATATACATAGCATGTTAAACGGATCCTCACAAAATTTCCCGCCAAAGCTAACTATTGGTGCCAAAATTTCCCGCCACTTTATGGACACAAGGTTAACTCTTATCCTCACAAACTCATTATATACTCTCTTATCCTCACAACCACCAACACATTACTCACTCTTATCATCACAACCAGCAACATACACATTGTTATCATGAAGATGGCGCAATTTGAAGCTTTTGCTTGCCGTTGTGGACGAGGAGATGTAATTTTGCGAGAATCGCATCAACGTGACACCCGTGGTAAACTATACTATGCATGTCCTTTATCAAAGGTGAACAATTACATTTTTTTGTGTAATATATAAATAATTTGGTTAGTTGTTAAAAATAATTTTCTTTACTCTTTAACAGCCTCGGTTAAGGGAATTTGGATGTGATTTTTTTATCGAAAAATGAACGACTTCGTCTAATGACGGGTTCTCCTGGAGCTTCAATGCCTCCAACTCATTCCGTAGGACCTTCAAGAACTCCAACTTACTGCAAGACCTTCAACATCGAGTCCTGGAAATGCAGAGTGCTCAAACTATATCAAATTGCATCAAATTGAATGGAAAGATAAAGGTACTCGAGAAAATTCTAGAAATGTATATGCATCCCCAGAACCACACAGTTGATTCAGCTGCCCTATTTCACGACCTTTATAATGACATGGAAAAACTTGATTTGGAGTAATTCGTATGCTTTAATGTTTAAACTTTTATCGATTTGTAATGTTATTCGTACGCTTTAATGTTTGAACTTTTATCGATCTGTAATGTAATTCGTACGCTTTAATGTTGGACGTTTATTGATTTGTAATGTAATTCGTATGTATTTTACGACTTTGTAGGTTTAACGTACACCAAAGCAATTTAGCATTTCAAACGTAATTAAGCATTTGGAAACTTCAGAAATGACAAGTTGAATGACTTTTATTATGATTTAACACTGTTCGGTTTGACGCTAAGCTCGGTCAACATTTTCGAAAACTTTCACGGGAAATAAAAATGGCACGTCATCCCCATACGTAATTACCAAAAACCAAAGTCAACAATCTGGTTAAACGGATGAGTCGAGATACTATGGATATGCATAACATGTTAAACGGATGAGTCAAGATGCTATGGATATGCATAAGATGTTAAACAGATGAGTCGAGATGCTATGGATATGCATAAGATGTTAAACGGATGAGTCGAGATGCTATGGATATGCATAAGATGTTAAACAGATGAGTCGAGATGCTATGGATATACATAAGATGTTAAACGGATGAGTCGAGATGCTATGGATATGCATAACATGTTAAACGGATGAGTCGAGATGCATAACAGGTTCTGAGTTAACTAGGTCATCTCGACTCATTCGTTTAACATCTCATGTATAACGATATCATCTTGACTCATCCGTTTAACATCTCATGTATAATGATATCATCTCGACTCATTCGTTTACCATGTCTTGTATAACGATATCATATCGACTCATCCATTTACCGTGTCTTGTATAACGATATCATATCGACTTATCCGTTTAACATATCATGTATAACGATATCACCTCGACTCATCCGTTTAACATGTCTTGTATAACAATATCATATCGACTCATCCGTTTAACATGTCTTGTGGTTTAAAACCATTCGATTTATCCGTTTAACATCTCTTGTGTATAAAAACCGAAACGAACCGACGAAAACCGAACCGAACCGAAATCGAAAACCGTTAGTATATAAAACCGAAACCGAACAGAATATGGTCGGTTCGGCTTGGTTTTCGGTCTAATAACGCTCAAGTTGTGTATGTTTTTAATAGCGTTATCCATATTTTTGTGTATGTTATTTGGTTATAATCGTATGCTTTTGTTGCTTAATTCGGTAATTCGTGTTATAAATTTAAAACTAGTAGTCGTGAGACACATCACGGTCTAATATGCTCAACCCTAGTTTTAGTATAATGAACATAATACTTTTTTTAAAAATATTTCGTACTTTTTAAATTTATTTATTATATAATTATACCAAAATAAAGTTAAAAAAAAAAAAAAAAAAAAAAAAAAAAAAAAAACTTTTAGTGACAACATATGTTGTCACTAAAAGTGTAATGTTGTCGCTAAAAGTTTCGTGCCAAAATTTTCACCAAAAGTAAAAAAAACCCGCCTAACCTTTTTGCGACAACAATGGTAAAATGTTGTCGCTATACATTTTGGTACCAAAAAGCAGATCTACACTTTCAACTCATCTTATTCATTACTCCATTTTTTTTTTCTTTTTTCTTTTCGATGTTTGTTAGATAGTAGATATATCATTATGCATCAATCGAATAAATGGACTTGTTCATGCTTGTTATTGATTGCCCAATGTCCTTGATATTGCGGAAATATGTTATATATGTTTAGGTTTGGCGAACATGTGTTTCTATTGTGGAAATATGTCCTTGATATTGTGGGTTACTTTTTGAGACACATACCTGCAAAATAGAAAATTTTATTGGAAGTATGCCGGTTGATGTTTTGTTGTAAACAATGGAGAATCATTGAATTATTTGTTTCTGGTGAATCGATTCATAAAAATATATTCTGATTATAACAAAACAAATAACAGATGTGGAATTCTGATTGCTGCGCGTTTCATGATTTTTTTTTTTCGGATCACGTACAATTGATCTTCTAAATGGTTGAAACTCATGTTTGCTTTTGTTCTGATTGCCTATGTATGTTTGGATTTCTCTTTTAGCCGATACATGTACTAATTAGTAACTTTCTCGTTTATTTAAGTCATTAACCCGTTTTGACCCATTTTAGCCCAAACATGTACACGTTATGCTAAAATGGGTCAAAATGAGTGAAACGGGTGTAATATAAATGGCAAAGTTACTTATTAGCAAACGTTTGGGCTAATAAGTAACTTTGTCATTTATATTACACCCGTTTCACCCATTTTAGCCGATACATGTACTAATAAGCAACTTTGTTGTTTATTTAAGTCATTTAATCCCTTTTTTTGACCCATTTTAGCCCAAACATGTACATGTTATGCTAAAATGGATCAAAATGGGTGAAACGGGTGTAATATAAACGGCAAAGTTACTTATTAGTACACGTTTGGGCTAATAAGTAACTTTGTCGTTTATTTGATTCATTTCACCCGTTTTGACCCATTTTAGCCCAAACATGTACACGTTATGCTAAAATGGATCAAAATGGGTGAAACGGGTGTAATATAAACGGCAAAGTTACTTATTAGTACACGTTTGGGCTAATAAGTAACTTTGTCGTTTATTTGATTCATTTCACCCGTTTTGACCCATTTTAGCCCAAACATGTACACGTTATGCTAAAATGGGTCAAAATGGGTGAAACGGGTGAAATATAAACGGCAAAGTTAGTTATTAGTACACGTTTGGGCTAATAAGTAACTTTCTCGTTTATAGTACATCCATTTCACCCATTTTAGCCCATACATGTACTAATAAGTAACTTTGTCGTTTATTTGATTTATTTCACCCGTTTTGCCTCATTTTGACCCATTTCACCCGTTTTGTGACTTTACAGAATCGGATGATAGAGATTCGAAAAGAATAACAAGGGAAAGAAGAGCAACTTACTGATGAACAGATTGTGGCATGAGTTTTGGGAACTAAACGAGGGTTTAACCCGGGACGGGGTAGGGTGTTGAGGGGTAGTTCTTCGTCGTCTTCTTCTGTACGCTCCCACCCCGCTCCCGCAGCACCACTGACTCAATCTCAAATGGCTGCTATGGCGAAGTACGTGATGGCGACTCAACAGTATGTTATGAACCTGCATGAACACTTAGCGGCGCGTAATATCTTTGATTTGCCACAGCCCCCTGTGCTCGACCCCTCAATGTTTATGGACGTTAATGAAGAAGAAGATGCGGCAGAGTCCGAAAGTGAGTAGGTTGTTTATTTGAACTTGTTTAGTTTGGTATGTTGAACAACTTCTCGTTTTGGACAATTTATGTTTATGAAGTTGAACAATTTACGTTTATGTCGTCGAACTAAATCGTTGAACCATGTAGTCTTTGAACAATTTATGGAATGTAGTTTGCTTTAGTTATTGGGTGTGTTGATTTGAATTATGGAAAATTTGGTTGCGGAAACATCTGGAAAACAGGTCGGAAACCTGGGAAAACGCAACAAAACAGCCTAGTGTTTTGTAGCAGATGCCACTTTTAGCGACAACATGTTGTCGCTGTTAGTAATATTCCATTTTTATTTTTTTTCAGTGACAACTTGTTGTCGCTACAGGTTGTCACTAAAAAGTTGTCGCAAAAAATTGTCAGACTTTTAGTGACAACATGTTGTCACTAAAAAGTCGTCACAAAAGAACGGGGTCAATGAAAGTCAAACTTTTAGTGACAACATGTTGTCGCTACAAGTGTTGTCATAAAAAAGACATGAGTCAACAAGTCAAACTTTTGGTCAAACCTGTTGTCACAATAGGTGAAAAATGTTGTCGCAATAACTTATAGCGACGCGGCTATCGCAACAACGCTTTCCGTGACAACATGTTGTCAAGAATATACTTATAGCGACAACATTCCGTTGTCGCTAAAAGCACTGACTGGTGTAGTGATAATAACTATCTTCATTTGGATATTGGCTCTCTCATGGCATCAAGTTGCAAGTAGTGTGATATCCAACCATTCAACCATCCACTTGATCATATGAAAATGATTGATGAGTCGATGTGATCCTTCTGTTTTGAATCTTAATGCTCATGTCACAAACTTATGGCTATATGTGTGGCTAATGGTGTGTGACTAAATGTTTGTCTCAGTTTTCTGTTGTGTTTCAAAATTTTAAGAAATAAATAATCATTTGTGATGTTATAAAGGAAGTCATTAAATTAATGCCAATGATTAGAGAATCAAAGTCAAATCCAGAAGCTGTGAAAGGGAAGTGACATTGTTTGAAATGAGATGCTCTACATATGATTATCAAAATAAATTTGAAAGTTGTGATCAGGAAGTGCATAGTAGATCCCTAATTAAAGGCACTTAAGGTAAACAATAGTCATATTGCAGACTGAATTCAACTACTTAACAAAGAAGGAATCATATTTAGGAGCGGTGCTTATACTTGTCAGAACTTATTAAGACATGGTGACAAGAGGTGTCGGCATGCATTACGATATATGTCATTTGTGTGATGAAGTTGTCGAGTGTGAAGATCACTGGTTCAGAATCAGATATGGTACAAAATCAGGAGCTGGTGAGGTGGGCAAAGAACCATTTGCTGATGTATCTCGCCTTATTGACGAGTGATCTGTTGTGCAATCTATTGGATACGCAAGGCCAGTAATGCCTGATGAACTTTCAAAGGATGAAGATGAAGCTTAACTAGCTTAAGATAGTTAATGGGATTATAATCAACAAGCTTGTGGTCTAGTGGTTGAAGCTTAGTTAGTTAAGCAAGCCACGGGTGAGAGTAGTACTGGGTGGGTGACCTACCGGGAAGTCCTCACTTGTGGACAACAAGCTCTGTTGGTATTAGGCAATGAAGAGGAGAGCCTGTAAGCCAATGTTGCGCAGGTTCAAATCCGAGCCGCCCTCGATTTTCATCCGGCCGTTACTCCAGCGAGGAAGTCGTGTGGAGGCGGTACGGTTTCCGGGCGGATGCCTCCAACCAAAAAATGAAAGTCACCTTCCAAAAAAAAAAAAGTTAATTTAGAAACTCCGTCATGTGACCATAACATCGTAGCATGTGGGGTTGATCTTTCAAACCTTTGTTTGTTCATTGGTAGATTATATTTCTTTATTTCCTTGTACTGTTCTTTTCTAGATTACTAATTCAGATGGCTAATACATATATTATTGTTTACCGTCTATTTTTAGTTTTATTGTCTGTGAAAAAGAACTGGTAGAACAAAAACAGAATGAAAATTGTTCAAGATTATTTATTAATCAGTTCAAACATAATTTTAAAAGTGAGGAACAAAAAAGTAAAGCTCAGAAGCACTTGTTAAGTATCTGAAAGAACAGATAAATGTGAAGGACCCAGCCAACACTTGAAGTGCAATTGTCATCACAGCTTTAATATGCACCAGCGGAGAATCGAACCCGTGTCTGTACCGTGGCAAGGTTCTATTCGACCACTAGACCACTAGTGCTTCATGTTTGGATCTTATATGAGTATCTGTATGATTATGATGCATTCGAGCTAAATTGAACTGTCATTTTGTTATATAATCTCTGGGCCAAGTTAGACTTCAAGATTCATGGAATAAGTTTTACACAATCGTAACAGGTGTGGGCACGGTTCGTTTTGGGTTGGTTTTTGGCTAGAACTGAAACCAAACCGAAATATTTGGTTTTTATAAAACTCAAAACCAAACCCGAGTTGTTGTTGGTTTTGGTTTCCTTGGTCATATATCGTTTTCGATTTGATTTTTCGATTATTTCATTTTTTTACCATTTAAATTTGTGTTTGGTCAATTAGTAGAGTATAGACAAATTACATATGAAAACTGATTATTCTTTTTTAAACATTTTTGTTAATTTAAACCTAATAATGTTATCCCAAATCTGTACACATACGGAGAATAAATATAGTTGAAACATAGCAATATGCAAGCCAAACACACATAGTATGGTCATTATCGTATATGTATTGATACATTGTCACGTAAACACATATATACATAAACGTTAAGACAAATATATTTTAATCCACCCGCACAACATATTTGTAAATTTGATTTATTTATATTATATTTATATTATTATACAACAAAACTGGTGTTGTTCGGTTTACCGAAACCGAACTGAAAATTTTCGGTCTTTGGAAAAGTAAAAACATAACCACTGATTTTTTGTTTTCAATCGGTTATTTCGGTTTGGTTTTGGTTTCCCCGGTTTTCTTGCTCACCCCTACTCACCCATGTCCCCTAAACACCCAGGTAGGCATGTATACACGGTTGTTAAATTTATGTTATTTTAGTCACTTGCTAGAACAAACGTTATCAAACAAAATTTCACTATATATATTAAAATTCACTCTATATATTAAAACACACTCTATATATTAAAACACAAGTCTGACAAGTTGATTATTATATTGTTTTATTTCGAGCCCATTAAGTTAGCCGTTAGTCTGTTTGAACCTGCTATTTTGTGTGATACCAGCTCATTTTCACTAATAGTGTTTCGTTTTGCCACCTGGTCTGACTTTTTTATGCAGGATAAACATCCACCGCTTTAACCATTAGTCATTATCCTCCTCGAAATTGTCGGCTTCTCTATCTTTCTGGAAATTTTTAGGTGAAGGTGTGGTGGTTGGTGCTTTTGATGATAGAGGTGTTGGGAGGTGTTCTATTCCAACTACAAGATCAGAATATACGTAAGTACTTCTTCTATAGCTTATGTTTAATTTTACATTTTTATTAAATCTTTTTTTGTATTTTTGGGATTGCTTATTTTAACGGTAGGGCTATCTTGCTGCTCATCTGAGCTTTGGAAGAGTTGTGTAGTCATCAATCAAAAGCTGTGTAGTCATCAATCAAAAACAAGAAAAAAGGAAGGTATAAAATTATTTATATAAAATCTAATCGTAAATTAGGGTTTTGTTATAATTTGGGGGTTTTGCTAATTTCAGGTTTATTTATAAATTTTACGTGTTTTGTAGGTTTTTTGTTTGTTGCCTTGCATTTACCGACGTTTGATTGGCTGATGATTCACTCATGTTTGTACTGCTAATGTTCGAATTCTGCCAACGGTTATTGGTATTTGCTTATTGCAGTTTCGATCATTTTTTTTTATATTTGTATGGTGTTAGTTGTCATTGTAAGAAGCTGTGATGCGTGTCGTGTCAGTGGGCTCGATAAAATTGAGATGCTCCGCATCTTGGCTAGGCAATGTATTACGTTTGCAGCCATCGCGGATGCGTCCTCTTTTTCGATTGTTTCCCTGTCTGAGCCTCTTATACAATGGTATTGACACGTTTAATGTACTTGGATAAGGGGCTGTGATGAGCATGTACGGGTTAGATAAAACTAAGATGCTTCGTACCTTGGCGAGGCAATTTTGTACTTTTGCAGCCATGGCGGATGTATCCTCTTTGTCGATTGTATCCCTATCTGAGCCTCCTGTACAACCATATGGACACCTCTTACATCACGGGATGCTGATGCTTACAATTATATACATTATAGTTTATATTAAACCATGATACAAACAACACCGTTTTCGTCGTGGGTTTCCCGACAAATTTTAGGGGCCATTTTTGGCCTAATATGTATTAAAACCGAGTCTCGGTGGCAATATAATAATACCGGTTCCATTAAAAAATTGTTAAACGTTTACCCCGTGATATTAGCCCATCGATTAACTGATTATTGGCCCATTATGTGGCTTACTGCGTTCTTTGGCCCGTGTCTGACTTTTTTATGCAGGATAAACATCCCACCGCTTTAACCATTAGTCATTATCCTCCTGCGGTTTAATGTACTTGGATCAGTGGCTGTGATGAGCATGTACGTGTTCGATAAAACTGAGATGCTTCGTACCTTGGCGAGGCAATTTATTACTTTTGCAGCCATGGTAGATGTATCTTCTTTGTTGATTGTATCCCTATCCGAGCCTCCTCTACAACTATATGGACACTTCTTGCATCACTTGCTGCTGATGCTTACGATTACTATAAGTTTATATCAAACCAAGTTGAATACGGTACCGTTTTGCGTATGGGTTTCCACCCAAAATTGGTGGACTGTTTGGCCTGGTCTTTGTGGTCTGGCGATCGTAACCCAACCCAAAAATAAGCCTACCTATTTTTTAGATAAGTCTTTCTCTTTCTCTGAACATTTGATAACTTTCTGGAACAATCTCATTAATTTGTGTCATTAAAATGTTATGAGGATGTTGGCAGAGATTAGTATTTGTAAACGAGTGTGAATTGGCATTAGTGATGAAGGTGGTTTGCCATGATTATAACAGCTATTGAATTAAACGTGTGTAGAATATGTGTATTTGTCGTTGAGTCTGCGGTAAGTGTGGCCGGAATAATAGCCTCTGATGATTGGTATATTATTGAAACTGTTTGAGGTCTGAGAACGTCCATATCGTGGCAGGGCGTTTACACTAACGCAGCCATGTCGGTTGTTCCGGCTTTCTGAAATCTGTTCCATATTTACAGATCCAAGTATGTGTTATCAGTTGTGATGTGTACGATTATCTGGAACATGTTAGATTTGTGTAAGATATGTGTGTGTGGTTTCCCATGATTATAACAGCTGTGAAATTAAACGTGTGTAGAATATGTGTATTTGTTACTGGGTCTGCGGTAAGTGTGGCCGGAATAATAGATTCTGATGATTGGTCTATTATTGAAACTGTTTGAGGTCTGAGAACGTCCGTATCTTGGCAGGGCGTTTACACTAACGCAGCCATGTCAGTTGTTCCGGCTTTCTGAAATCTGTTCCATATTTACAGATCCGAGTATGTGTTATCAGTTGTGATGTGTACAATTATCTGGAACATGTTAGATTTGTGTAACATATGTGTGTTTATTGAATGTGGTAGGCATGTGCAGAATATGAGTATTTGTTACTGGGTCTGCGGTCAGTGTGCCCGGAATAATAGGCTCTGATGATCGGTATATTACTGAAACTGTTAGGTCCGAGAACGTCCGTATCTTGGCAGGGCGTTTACACTAACGCAGCCATGGCGGTTGAAAATAAGTAAATTTGCTTTTTAAGAAGGTTTTTATGGCTGTGATGATTGTTGGAATTTCGGCGAGATGTTCCAATCCTAACTTGGTAAGCCAATGACCGGATGGCATAGCATATATCCCAGCTATGCAACCGGATTCCTTTGCAACCGTAACGGAATTCGGATACTTCTATGACTTGAACACCATATACATATCTGAGCCTAATCTTTTATTGCACCAAATTTCTGGAAAACAGTTACGGCAATAACAGCTTTAGACTTGCCGTTCTATTTTAAGTTGCTTTGGCTTTGGCTGAAACTGATATGTCTCAAATTAGTTTTAAGCTTTTCTTTTTGGGTGTCAATGTATTATGTATTGCTCATGAAATATGCCGAAACAGTATGTGCTTTTTTTGTCGGCGTGTCTGTGCGTTCCTCTGTGTGTGTGTCGTTTAGTATTTTGAACAGCTATTCATGTGATACCATAGAAACAACTATCTTGGCAGTGTGGGATGCTGTTTCTGTTTCTGTATCTGTTGCTCCTATCTTGGCAGTCTTACCAGCATCCCAGAAACCAATGTCTATAGCAGAGCTATTGGAAATTAATCGTCATAATGTGCCGGTAATGAAAAGATATGATTAAACGTGTTTTTACAACATTACTGCTACTAATAATTATCTTTCAACAGTCACAACAAAGGTTCACAACAGAAGCTGTGATTACGAGTTTTGACGAAACGAAAGAATGATACATGAATAGGTGCAGGACATGTAATCAAAAAATTGAAGACGGTTCACCACATTGGCATTGTCAGCAAGCTGGAATAGAGGTTGTACCAAACTACAGGTTCGTACTATACGTATACAGACACCTTTACTATATTTTAGTTTCTTTAAATAGACTAAACAAATATAAACACCACCTTTTTGCAGCTACTGGAATAGAGAGAATTGAAGGAACTGTGAGTATGGCCGGGTTGAGTAATGGGTCAAAATAAGGTGTATCAAAGGGCTTGGGTTACATAACGTCACAGTAGAATGTATGAAAGGAATCACTAAACTAGAGGTGGTTCAAATGGTTTCTTTTAATATTTGCTAAAGTCAGTCAAGGAGTTGCAGGCTTTGGAAGAAACATCAGTGCACCAACAAGCCCAGCAAGTGCCCCTATTGGTTCTACTGATGAATCACAGACACAACCCTCAGAACAAACCGCTGAAACTCAAGCGCCTGCTACACCATCAACACCAAGTGTTCCTTCAGGTAATGTGCTAATTTGAACTGTTTATTATAAACATGTCAATTTGGATTATAGTACGTTATACACAATAATTTATTTCACAATGGGTTTAATCATACATATCGCTAAAAAGAGAGATTGAAGGCAGTCAAATATGTATTTAGAAACACGCAACATTTCAAATCGTTTTTTCATGAATTCGAGTTATTGTTGCTATTATATGTAAAGCGTTCTATTTTAAAAATGAATAATTGAAACTTAAATAATGGACAAAAAGGTGTTAATGGGTCAACCCAACCTGACTTGACCCACACACCAAAAAAAAAAAAAAAAAAAAAAGGTGAGATTGTTCATCCTAAACTCATTTTGACATGTTACTCTACCTGCGAGACTTGCTTATCTTATTGCATGTACTAAGTTGGGAAGTTTTGAGCTGATTAAGGTATTAAATGTGTATGATCTGAATCAAAATCAACACCATCCACAAATGAGGCATCTGGAAGCAAATTTGGAGCAGCAACTTACCTTATGTTTTTTATTCTTTTCATTGGGATGAAGCTACGAGTAACATGTTATTTCTTATATAACTATTCTGTATACAATACCCGTCACGAAGATTGCAAGGCTGCAGTTGAAAACTATTAGCGTACAAACCTATACATCCTCAACAATTTAACGAATTTCAGGAGGAAAAAAAATAAAAATAAAATAAACTACGGTTGTTTTTTATAAATCTAACGAATAGCCCCCCGCAACGCGGGGGGTCGTCTCCATCGTTTCTATTAAAACGACTATAAATGTTGTTGTTTTAAACAATCAAGTGAGTATTATAAACCCTTTGAAGTGGAGACAAACAGTCTGTTTTGTAGTCATGCAATGAAAAAAAGAAAAGCACAATTTAAAGTTGTCTTTATGAGTTGTTAGCTTTTATAAAAAGTGATGGTCATTTGTGTTTTATTATTTTTGTAAGATCTAAACAACTTGATTGTGTGTATGATTCGGGTGGCCTTGGTTCATGGAAGATTAGATCCATGTTTGGATGAGTTAGAGAGATGTTAGAGAGAGAGAGAGGGAACCCTTGAAAGAAAAATGTGAAAAATTAGATTGAAGTGAAATGAGAGTTCCAACCCTTCCCAAGTGTGGGAAGGGCTTTATATAGTTACTAATATTGTGCCCCTAGTGGGCTGTGGAGTGAGCTGACAGTGGGGAAAGCCCCGACCCACTCCACGAATATAAATACAACTAAACTAATAATACTAATAATACTAATATTACTAAGCAAATATTAATAAGCCTACGAGCTATGTGAATGCTAAATAGATGCACGGGGTGACCAAGCCTTCATCTGAATATTTATATTCCTAACAATCTCCCCCTAAGGGAGGTCACCCCGAAAATAATAATTTGAATTCTAGCATTCTTTCTTCTGAACTTGTCTTTATAGCTCGTAGTCTTTGATTCTTCAAAGTCTTGTATCTTTGTGCATTGTGCATCCAGCAGTAATCATTTGATGACTGTTTGATTGTCTTGGATGATCTTTGAGTATTCTTCGACTTTATCATCCAACATTTGTTTCCAAGTCATCTTACAGCAGTATGTTTCCATGTGATGTGATAATCTTCGAGTCGACATGCTCACACTATTTGAAGTCATGATCTTCAGCATCAGAGTTTGCAGAAGCAATGTTGAAGGTCTTTTAGGTTGATCATGACTTTGTTGAATTACAATGATGATGTAGTGTGAACATGTGGTAGAGGATTGGCATCTTGTCTACAACCAGCTACAACCGCAACCAGCTACAGTATCCAATAGCTACAACCGCCAGAAGTTCCTGCATACGACAGTTAGCAATAAAACGTCCGGTACTTACAGGTTCGGACTTCGAGATTGTTAACAGCATAGTGTGAAAACTCTCTCTAATCCTTGCCAAGACTGTTCCTAATCGAAAACCCACATAGGGCTTTTTAAGATCGTACCGTAGCATATCAACGATTAGGTGAGTCGCTGGAGATCACTCCATGACTGTAGACCGTTTGAAACCGCCGCGATCACTAAGCGTAATCCACAGGGAATTACCGAAGTGACCTGCTTTCAGGGCTGCTTGATGTTGACCCTGGCAGGAATTTCCATTCAATCATTGAGAATTACATTTGTAAATTCTCTCATAAATGTTCTGGCAGATTGCTAAGATCTGCGTAGGACTCATGAGTTTACACCTGGTGTCCTTAATGTTGAACAACCAGTGTAGAAATAATTCGTGTTCCTATGAGATCTTTTTATGTATCTCGTGGCTCTAGACTCTATTGTGCGTTTTGATTTGGTGATCGGAGGCTGGAGAGGACTGCCACCTTTTCAATATCATCTAACTCGGAGTGAGAGAGACGATAGAAATGTATTGAACTCCGTGACAATTGAAACAAGAGTCCTTTGAGGGACCTTGAGTGGATAGGGAGGGTTGTGCAGCGTATCACTGGGTCCATGATACTTTGTCTTCAATGCCAGCAATCAACTTAGTGATTCTGACAGCATATGTATTGACCCGGTTTCTGCCTAAAGTGTAAGGAGGGCTTCTTTCTTTTCACCCTTTATCTTTACATTTCTTTTTCATTCTTCAACCCCTTCAGTGCTTACCGAGACTTCATTACTAGAACCTTGTTGGGTTTGTTCCAGTACTAGCTCCATCTCAGTCGGCACTCTTCCCTTATCCACTTTTCTCCTCTTTTTTTTTTTTTTTTAATCATACCTAAGGACTTCTACACTAACTAGTGGATTGTCCCTGGGTAGATCCCTCCGGCTCTGGCGGGATCGTGGGAACTTGAGCCTAACCTAACCATCCTTATAACTCCATACATTCATTAAAATGGTCGGTCTTTGGTGTACTTCCACGATAGCCATAAACCAAATCTTTGAAAAATCTCTCAAAGTGTTCATGATTCTGAAACACATTTTTGCAAACACTTGAGAGTTTTATATTTTTCAAATGCTCCCCCTCAACATGTGCTCGATTGATTGTTTTATAAATTTGCACATGTTAGGTAGAGCTCGCACTTTTTGAATTGATCAACTTTCAGTGAACATGACCGATTCGAGACACGCTTACATCACTGGTTAGACCAACTTGAAATTATTACCCGTCCTGGTCAAGTTCACAGAAAGTTTCTCGAAACGGGACACTCTACTCAGACACATCCTTTTCGAGACACGCTTACATCACTGGTTAGACCAGCTTGAAATTATTACCCGGCCAGGATATGTCCTTTCGATTGATGACAATTTGTGTTTCGTCAATTCATTGGTTACGTCTGAGTCACGATCTCATGCGGTGCCAAATCCTTTTTGTCCATTTGCTCCCCCTCAATATGTGCATCGATATGCAAAAAAGTTTAGCACATATGGGAGAGCCTAACGTTTAATTCCAAAACATCACATTTTCATCAGGTTTCATATTTAAATCACATTCTCTCCCCCGATCAAAAATTTCAAACCTTTTGAGATTTGTGATCCCAATTGATTTAAATAAGTTAAAAAATGTGGGAGAAAATGTGTCTGATTTAATGTAGTCTGATGATGAAACATACTATGCTCCCCCTTAAACTAAGAGGGAGATTCACTGCTTATTATGCACAATTCGACAATTATGACACAAATGATATTGACCTTTTTGCGCAGATGATGTAATCACCCACTTTTCTGAGTGAGACAGTGGTCAACATCGCTTATCCATCCACCAACAAGTACGTCCAAAAATTGTAGATCCCCACTTGGCGAGATCGGAACAAATATTGCTTTGTTTTACTGAAGGTGGTGGTGGTGATGACGGTGTTGTTGTTGTTGTTGCTGCCGATGTTGTTGTCGTGGTGAATTCTGAGCCAATCAATAGAGTATGAAAGTCTGATCACATGGTTAGAGCTGGAACTGGCACATTCATATTGGCTATGGAATCTGCATAAGAATATCAACACAGATATACATACATACAGATACACTGTTCCTTAATAGCTACCCTTCAACAGCTTGCCACGTTATAATACCAAGTTCATCTTATAATCAAACCACAATCAGGAAATACGTCAAACCACTATCTATCATGAAGAGCAATTAGCAATCATGAACATGGCAATTCACCCAGATTTCAATATTCAATTCAGGATCTTAGGAACATGATTCAAACATGTTAGCTATATACCTAAGCGAATCCTGAGAACATATGCACAATATCAACAACAATTAAGCAGCAATTGACTTAACAAAAGTCAAACAACATTTGAAACTCATTTATTCAGATCATACAAATGTCGTTGGAGTATTCAAAAACATCAAACACAACTGGTTTTCTACCTTCTTTTAGGTTTAGAGTCTTAAAGTACTTAGGGGATTAAACGTAGGGGTGGCAATCGAGTCGTGTCCGTGTCGACCCACTCGGGTTGGCGGGTTGGTAAAGCCTCAACCCAAACACGACCCATTTATTAATCGTGTCAAAAATCTCAACCCTAACCCGCACACACCTAACATGTGTAACCCATTTATGACCTGTGTAACCCGTTTAAATAAACTAGTTAAAAGGTTTAATTAGTTTGAGTGTTGAAAAATGTAAGTGTTCAAATAATAACACATAGATACTAATATATATTATAGTAGCACTTAAGAAAACATAGATCCACATCCTAAATAAGTACATATATCATATTAGGTAGTTATATATTTTATTGATTAAAAGTTTATATATTTAAACGGGTTCACGGGTTGACCTGTTTAAAATTACTAAACCCATACACGACCCATTTATTAAACGGGTTATACGGGTTAACCTGTTTTCGACCCAAACCCGTTTATCCTTGATCCAAACCCGTTTATCTTCGTGTCGTGTCCGTGTCGGTTAGCGTGTCGTGTCGAAAATTGCCACCCCTAATTAAACGAGGATTCCAAAGTAACACAAATGAGCCTTCTAGATACATAAAGCTAGGAAACTATAACAAGTTGCACATAATGTCCTAAACTTTCTAGCAACTAACACGTTTGGCCATTTGATATAAAGATTTTGCAAGATCCCCTTCAACTAATACCCCATTACCTTCAAAACCATTTCTAACAAGTATGAATTAACCAAGAAATCCATTTGATGATATAAAATTTGAATTCACTCTCCCCCTCAATCAATGACTCGTATTCTAGTTAAAGATTTGTAGTCGTTGATTGAGTGACAAATTTTATGCATAATCCAAGTTTAAACAAATTTCATACAACACATATTCACCAAGTGTCTCACAAATAATTTTCAGAAGAATCATAGAATGAAAACTATTTGTATGCAAAGAAGATTTCTCTTCCTTTACCAGAAATGATGCACTGAAACGTACATCAGATCGAAGAAACATGGATATAAAGTAATCCATGCCCATGTGAACATCACCCAGTTGGAGGAACAGCCGTCTTTTTGGCGACGTGCTTTCCCCATTGTGAAGCGCGGGTTGCTATCTAAAGTAATAGCAAGCCATTTAGACATGTTTTAAGAATCCATTTTAACTTCTGCTCGAGCTTCATTTATAGACCCGTGCCATTATTGAATGACATTTCTAAGTCTGTAAATGTTATCGATAAACAGAAGACATGCCTAGGTGAAACTATTTTTGGTCTTTTCTAATTTTTTAATTTTTATGGTTTTTCTGATTTTACGTTTCTCTATTTTCAATTAGCAAGATTTCTATATATCTATTTACAAAAAAGGTATAAGATATGAAAAAGAATGTAAGAAGCAAAATATATACAAGGATACGAACCGAAAACCATTACTCCTCAGCTTCCAGAATATCTCCGCTGCCATCGCTTTACTTGTTGAAGAGTAATGTGAGCACATTTAATCTTAGGGATTAATTCAGGATTTTCACTCTCCGCTAATTAGTGCTCTCCCCTAATCTGACAACCTTTCTGATGAACATCCATAATAGAAGAAAGAATTTGGATGAACGCCCATAATATGAAGAAGTCTTTAGATAACCGAATGCATGCCGTCTTTAGTCTTCTAACACATGGCGGAGAATGTAGAGAAGACTGAAGACTAGACCTTCTTCAAGATTGCCAAATATGGAGGAACAGAATACCAACCATCTTCATCTCACCAAATGCCTTCCAGTAACCTTACATATAACCCATCAGCCCGCAGCGTACACATGAGACAATAACACACAGCAGAGAATGAAGAATAGACTGACGACTCGACCTTCTTTAGTCTTTAGTATAACACCAAAGTAACAAGTTGAACCACTGATCATCTATAGTATGTATCCATCCTTGGATATTAGGCCCTGATCACGTGAACCTGTTGTGCGTCCTTGATGTACACATTCTCTCTCCCTTGATGGTTATGATTAATCAGCACATAACGTAGCAGTGAAACGATAATACCAAGGTAACAAGTTGAACCACTGATCATCTCTGTGGTTATCAACACCGGAATAACTTCAACTCAGAAGCAGTATAAAGCCCGATCACGTGAACCTGTTGTGCGTCCTTGGTGTACACATTTCTCTCCCCTGATGGTTACGATTAATCAGAATCATCATCATGATGTGTACATGTAGTCTGATGACGTATACATGAAGCATTGACTAGAAACCCTTTGTTACTGATTGAATCAGCCCGTGAGAAGATGTCGATTAGCATTCCATGACCATGTTCTTCAACACCTTGATAGACGGAAGAAGTAGTGTTGGAGAAACATGGTTTGCACGACTCCTGAACTGACGTATTCAGGAGTCGTATGACCATTTCTCAATCATCAATCAACATGTAGAATAATATTCACCCTTTCCCCCCTCAAAAATTGCATATGCCTGCCAACTGCAATTTTTTGATGATTGAACTAGTGAATATTAATACCATCAACGGTAAGTAGCTCCACTTGACGGTTCTTGAAGACTGACATGTTGTTTATTCACCCTTTCCCCCCCTCAAAAATTGCATATGCCTGTCAACTGCAATTTTTGGTTGAATATGTGAATAAAAGTATACTCCAATATGCGCCGATCCACTTGAAGATTGAATAAGCACGGAAAGAGCATGAATCTTGTTGATGAGAATGGCCATAAATAAGAAGATTTCTCTTCTTCCAAAGATAAAGCGCACTGAAGCGTACACCTTTCTTTTCTTTGAAGAACGGGGCCTGAAGAGATGTCAGCAGACGCCATAATGATGAAGAGCGAGGCCTGCACTGATGTGTACAGACGTCATTTCTCTCTTTTCTACTTCTCTCATCTAACTCGTTACCAACCCCATTATCATTTTGTCGGCTTGATGTCGTGACCACTGATGGAGAATAACCCAGTATGATGAACTTGAGACTGAAGTAACATAACCCGAACTTGTGACGTACACTTGTACTAATGAGTGACAAAGAGCGGTGTAGAGACTTCGTGCAACATTGAATCCCTAAGTACTCTATACTCTTCAACCAACCAACCATCAAGTATAAGACGTACATCACCTCTTGGATATCCACAACTTCGTGTGACACTGAGCACTACAACGTAACTCCTTAAAGTGATAGTTATTTTGTAATAGAGAGAAAGAAAAAATAACTAGATATCCAAGTCCTCATCATTGTAAAGGTTGAAAGCTCGAACAAGGATCTCCAAGAATCTTCATCCAACCTCCCCGATATCTTCAGATACTAAGTACACTCACCCATGAAATTTCACTTCAGCCTCAAATAAATAATAATGAATTAACACCGTTGTCACATCTTGTGGTTAATGCCCAGATCTAGCCCTTTATGATGAATTAACTGAACTTTGATAATGGTTTTAACCCGATCACGGTCAAGAGCGCATTGCCCATCATCACGGGATTTTACAAATCTATGGTTTAAACCGAGAAATAAGTTCTTTCGCGGGATTTTACAAAACCAAGAAGAAACCGTGAGACAGTAACAGATTGAATGTGGCATGACTGATTTGATTTTGGAGATCATCAGTTTGGGTTAAGAATATCTCGTGAGAATAACAGATCTCATCACAACTTTTAAAACCTTTGTCCAACTAACCAACCTCGTACACAAACAACTAGTTGTGACCACTTGATGAAGGAAACCCGATATACCCATATTGCAAATGAAGTAGAATTAATCAAATTTGTTACCTAAGCTAGCATTGTTGTTGGAAGAACGGTGTTAAGTCTCTAAGTATGTAATGTTATCCTGACAAAGTAAGAGACTTTCATCACCTCTTGCGATTATCCACAACGTCTTCTACGTGTGACACTGAGTACTACAATGTATCTCCTTTAAGTGATAGTTAACCAGGTCCTCAACCATCCACCCCGACTTCTGGAAACTAGATAACCCAAGTCTTCAACTTACATTTTAAGCACGAGCAAGTTATCATTGAAATCATGCATCCATCCATCCCCGATTTCAAGATAAAATAGGTAGACTCTTTCGTGAAATCCAACTTCACCCTCAAGCAAGGAATGCCAAATTAACTTCGTAATCATTTTGTGCGGTTGAATAGTCAAAGGGAGAAGAAACATGCGCTAATTCTTAGCAGAGCCCATGACTCATAGTCAGTCCAATCAAACATAGCTGTTTGACCCAGCTGCTTGGATGATATCAGGTGCAGTGCCTGGAATAGTTATTGTACTGTGTACAGGATTTTACAGTTCTTGAGATTTAACCGAGAAATAAATTCAATAGCAAACTGTACAACAGTAAGTATCAGACCGCTGAAATCTTAGGCAAATAGCTAAGCCCCAAACCGCTGAAAGCTAAACCACTGAAACTGGAACCGCTAATATTCAAACCTCTGGAGACTGAACCACTGAATCCTGAATCGCTACGATCTGACCCGCTGAAACCGGAACTGCTAAGATTCAAACCGCTGGAGACTAAACCGATATGATCTGAACCGCAGTAACCAGAACCGCTAAAATTCACACCGCTGGAGACGGAACCGCTAGGAAACTCGCACTAATTCTCCCCCTCAGAAAGGGCATGAAATGACCCTTTTTGCCAAAGCTGAGAGTCCGTGATGTTAGTGAATTTGTCAGGCACAATTCATGGAAAGAGACAGATAAAACTACTGAAAAGAAGATGGTTATTAAGACTCTCTTCTTGTAGTAACCCCTTGCTTGGCTCCTCATCAACGGTTTAGAAGATTAACAAAGTCACTGAAGCTCATAATATGCCAAAACCGCTTGATGAAATGTGTTAAACTTAAGAGTGAGCAAACGGTTAAAACACATCTCTAACCACATCACCTCCTGTCTTTAAGTCTGACCACCTCTTTAGAAGATCTTGTACTACAATCCCATTAGAAGCTTGAGAAACAACAATCACTTGATGAAGCTTGAGAAAGGACAAGTCCGTGACTTATACTTGCACTAAATTTGTGATTTAGAACCTATATTGAGCACAATAACGTAACTCCTTTAAATATAGGTAGTGATATATACCCAACCTTCCATCCTTTATTGTATATATCCACTTCTTGAACATCCAAGTCTAATCACCCTAAATACGCTCGAGCAAGGGTCATCAAACATCGTGCATCCATCCACCCCGAGATGTTTGTGACACTAAGTACACCAACCCGTGAATTAACAAACCAACCAAGTTACCATAATTTCCCAATTCCTGCTGATCTCGAAGCACAAACTTATCCCAAAAAATAGTCAAACCCCGTAAGTTTTATAATGTCTAAATCCGAGTCCCGCCTACTTGTCCAATATTAATTTCACGGGATTTTACAGCTCTTGAGATTTAAACCGAGAAATCGAATCTTTCGTGGGATTTTCTAAAATCAACTAGAGAAACCGTAAAATCAACAGGAACAACTAAGAGTAAATTGCAATACCTATCCTCAAAATTCAAGTCAACGAAGTCAAATCTCAACTTGATCAAATTGCAACAAGTCAAGTCACATTTTGTCAAATTGCAATAAGTCAAATTGCAATTAACCAAGTCGCAATAAGTCAAATCGCAAGTGTCAACTCGCAACGTCAAATCGCAACTGGTCAAATCGCAATTAGTCAAATTGCAACAAGTCAAATAGCAACTTGTCACCTCGCAATTAACCAAATCGCAATTGGTCAACTGTAACTCAAATAGCAAAGATCAGGTTGCTGGCTCACTCAAGACGTAGGCGCCAATAGTACAATGCGGCCAAATCCACAACTCTGTAATCACGTTGATGTTCATGAACCCAAATACTAGCCGTGACATGTGTATCCCCGTGGACTTTTGTAAATTCAAATACCACATATCATTCCACCAATTATTAGCACACAATATCAACATATATTAGATAGCTCATTGGCAGACCATTAAATCGTCACACACCATGCAGACCATCCAAATTGTCAAATAGCAATCCAGTCCATATGCCATATAGTCCGAATGAGAATACTAATAATGACTCGGCCCAAGTGTGATAAGATGCAAGCCCACACAACTTAATCCAATATCCCTTACCCTAATCATCAGATATTTAATAACACATTAATCCTAATCTTCATAACCCTAATCTAAACATTATGCCCCCATCTTCTCTTTCACTGCACTCAGCCACATACAAAAACCCTAATCCCATTCTTAATCCGCCTCCTTTTTCATCTTCATTTCTTCGAACATATCTCCAAACAATCGGATCTCATCAAGCCTCATAGATTCATCTCTATCATGTCATAACCAAACACACCATCTCCTTCATCGCATCCCTTTAAAAGAAAACCATCATCTTAATCCGAACCAAGCAAACCCTTTAAACATCATCTCATCTTTGGTACGAATTACCAGCACCACTCTCCTTTTCTTGATAGATTAGTGAACACAGCAGAGAAGCGGCATCAAGGTCATTAAAGATGATCTCGGGTAGGTGTTAATTTTTGTTGTGAATTCATTATTGTTTGTAACTGAAAGGAAAGAGTGATTGAGACATGGGTCTTGGTCATTCTTTATATGTATTCGGATATTAACACTAATTGTTCGGTCTATGATGATTAATGTTCAACTAAAAGGATCTATAAAAGATTACTGAAAAGAAAAGTTGAACAATCTAAGATTGATATGCCTTCTTCATTTTTCATGTCGAAGGTATGATGTTAAGTGGTTTGTTGTTTTTGTTGTTTTAGTCATCGTATGTGGTTTGTTGTCAGAATGTGGGGTTAATTTGATTGTTGTTTTGTTTTGTTTTGACTGTGAGACTTGGACTGATGACGTATAACGAGGGAGACTGAAGTCAAGCATGAGTCAAAGCATTGTGTTGTAGTCAAATCATCCTAGACAAAACGCAACACCATTTGAAATTTTGGCAGCATGCTGTTTGATCCCTTGATAATTGGTTTTGAGTAGGCAAGTCGCAACATCTTAAGGACACAAATCGATACTTTTGCAAACAGATGTTATAGACCCAAGTCGCATGTTTGCAAAACACAAAATGTTTGCAAAACACAAAACGCATGCTTGCAGGACACAAAACGCAAGTGACAGAGTTGTCACTATCACCAGTTTTGTTTCTTTTTCCATTTCTGGAAACATCCAGATCACCACCAACAACTGTGTACAAAACGCAACAAATGCCAACATCAAAGCCACAAAACGCATACTGGGCAAACACAACAACAACACACAAATCGCAAAAGAGTCACTTTCATAGCTTTGTCCTTTTATGCCATTTACAGAAACAAGCCAAAATACACCTTACCAAGGCTGCATAAAGTTAACTTAGTATGCCACAAAACGCAACTATGAACATCACAACCAAAAGACACGATGTAAAACTGCTACCAAGACAGAAATGAATACCACACGAAATAGTTAAATCTCTTGATGCTAAGAATAATGGCCCATACGAATTAGTTAAAACTTGATGACAAAACTGCCACTAAGCACAACCATAAATAGTTAAAGGCCCACACTCGATGTCAAGAGACTTTAACCAGCCCACATGAATCTTAAAACACATCTGGATTTGAAGAATTCGAGCAGTTTGTTAGAACAAAGATTCGAACAAAAGCAAATGAGCAAAACAGTTTAGTCAAACTCTTATAACAACACATATGTGACCAAAACTTGTTAAGACAAAATGATATGTGAACCAAACTGTAAAGACAACATGATACGAACCAAATGAGATGAAGCCGACACACAATCAAACCGAACCTAACCATGGCTCTTGATACCAATTATAAGATCTAAACAACTTGATTGTGTGTATGATTCGGGTGGCCTTGGTTCATGGAAGATTAGATCCATGTTGGGATGAGTTAGAGAGATGTTAGAGAGAGAGAGGGAACCCTTGAAAGCAAAATGTGCAAAATTAGATTGAAGTGAATGAAGAGTTCCAACCCTTCCCAAGTGTGGGAAGGGCTTTATATAGTTACTAATATTGTGCCCCTAGTGGGCTGTGGAGTGAGCTGACAGTGGGGAAAGCCCCGACCCACTCCACAAATATAAATACAACTAAACTAATAATACTAATAATACTAATATTACTAAGCAAATATTAATAAGCCTACGAGCTATGTGAATGCTAAATAGATGCACGGGGTGACCGAGCCTTCATCTGAATATTTATATTCCTAACAATTTTTGTAAAAGTGTTGCTGTTTAGTTAAAAGAATAGTCAATGGGCTTGAGTTAATCTAATAGGCAAAAAGAAAGCCCAAAGAAAAGCCCAAGCCCACCTTTGTATCAAACCTATAAATACCCTCCAACCTCCCATTTCACAGGTTGGAGGTGTGTGTATTAAATGTGTGTTTCTCTCTCTAGTTTCTCTCACTAGAAATCATTCACCACACTTCTCTCTTGTGCCTCTCATTGATTGTAGTTGTAAGATAAGGTTAGATTGAGACGATAACAAGTGGTATCAACAGCCAAACATTGATCTAGGGGTTTAATTTTTGATTTTCGGTACTGATCTTAGCGATATTTCCGAGTTAGGAAATTTTTCTCCGAGTAAGTCCAAAAATTTCCGAGTTAGGAAGCAAAAATTTCCGAGTAAGTCCAAAAATTTCCGAGTTAGGAAGAAAAAATTTCCGAGTAAATGCACAAACTTCCGAGCAAATCTTCCGAGTAAGTCCAATTCCTCCGAGATAGGATTTCCGAGTAAGACCTAATTTCTTCCGAGCAAAGTTTTTTTTCCGAGCAAAAGATTCCGAGTAAGTACAATAATTTCCGAGTAAGTGAAAAAAAAATCTTCCGAGTAAGACCATAATATTCCGAGTAAGACCAAAAGGATTTCCGAGCAAAGTTTTTTTTTCCGAGTGAAATGTAAAAATTCCGAGCAAGGACATTTTTTTTCGAGTTAGAAATCCTCCTACTTAGGAATCCTCCTACTTAGAAATACTCCAACTTAGGAATCCTTCAACTTAGGAAGCCTTCAACTTAGAAATCCATCAAGTAAGCAAAACTCGAGAAAGGACAATACTAACATCAAACACAATCCTATTTCTTTGAACCGATCCAACATCAACTTTATCATACAATATTTCAAAGATGACGACTCAACAAGACATTCATGCCGCAGGTTCAGAAAACCGTCCTCCAATGTTAGAAAAAGGTGGTTATCTTCCATGGACGAGTCGTATGAAAATATACATGAAAACAAAGCCTCAAGGACAAGGTAGACTCTTGATCAAATCCATAGAGGAAGGTCCATTCAAGCCTCGTCAGATTCAAGTCACAGCTGGGAATCCTGATGCAACACCTCCAATTGAAGCAACCTTCCGGATACAAACGGAAGAGGAATACACATTGGCAGATTGGAAGCAAATTGAAGCAGATGACATGGCAATGCATTTAATCCAACTTGGTTTACCACAAGAAATATTATGTGCTGTAGACAGTTGTGAAACTGCTCATGCTATGTGGGAACGAGTCAAAAGACTCTGTTATGGTACAGAAATTGGTAAACAAGACATGGAAAACAAGCTTCTGACTGAATGGGAGAAGTTCACATCCACTCCAGCTGAACAGATTGAATCTTACTACACACGGTTTTGTACTCTAATGAATGAGTTGATCAGAAACAATTTGGCACCTAAACCAATTGTTCAAAACATCAAGTTCATCAACAACCTTCCAGAAGAATGGGGACGATATGTCACTATTGTCAACCAAACTAAGAATCTTCACGATGTGAACTATGATCAGCTCTATGACTTCCTAAAACAAAACCAAGCAGAGGCGAATGAAGTCAGAAAAAAGAAACAAGCAAAACAACAAGATCCTCTTGCACTCATAGTCCAAACACCTATACCTGCAACAGTTAGTGCACAACCTTCTTCATCTTCATCCCAACAATTCATGCAACAACAATATAATCCTCAAACACCGTTCTACCCACAACAACAATAGGTAATCCCACAACAACAATACCCGCAACACCAAGAACCCGATCTTAATGATCAAGATGAGTCAACTGCTGCTTTGACTCAAGCTTTTGCTTACCTAACAAAAGCATTCCAAGGACGCTACTCCACACCCACCAACAACAATCAACGAATCTCATCGAACACTCGCAACAAGCAAATTGCACAGCCGAGTTTCAACATGGGACAACAAGGACAGATGGTTGGGGGATACGGGAATCAGCAGGGATATGCTCCAAGATATCAGATGGGTAATCAGAATGCAGGGCAGTATGTTGGTAATCAAATGGGTCAGTATACAGGGAATCAGATGGGTACAGCTGTTGGTAATCAAAGGGTATAGAATGCTGGGAATCAGTTTGGGAATGTTGCTCAGGGAGCTGTGAATATGAATCAGGGTAATGTGATGAAATGCTTCAACTGTCAGGGTATTGGTCACATGGCTAGGAACTGTCCCAACAAGCCGAATAAGCGGGATCCAGCGTATTTGCAGAAAGCATTAATGTTGGCACAAAAGGAAACGACTGGGCTTCAGTTGAGTGCAGAAGAGAATGACTTCATGGCTATTATGGATAATTCTGAAGATCAAGAGGACATCGATGCAAACTGCATTTTTATGGCAAATCTCCAGGAGGCAAAGTATGACACGGATTCGGAAGCACCTCCTGCTTTTAACACAAATGCGGTTTCTGAGGTACAACCATATGCTATATGTCACAATAATGAAATGTTTGATATGTCACCTCAAAATGAACAGCATCCTGAGACTCCTAATCTCATTTATGATACATATATGGACGAACCAAGTTGTAGTAATACTAATTTGGTAACTCCAGATATGGATCCTAATGAAGAATTCGAGTCACAGCATACTGATAATGATGAGGAAACACGTGCTATGTTTGAATCATTATTGCAAAATTGTAGTATGGAAATTGAAAAGGTCAAAAAGATCAATCGCGATGTTATGGCCGCGAATGCAATCTTGACCACTGAGCTTGAGAGTTATAAGGAAAATGCAAAAGCTTTTGATTTTCACAACAAACGTCAGACAGATCTTGAGGTTAGCTTAAGAGATTCTGAGTTAAGAGAGAAACATTTGCAAATAAAATTTGACACTCTCGATGTTAATTTGAATTTGCAAATCAAATCTCTTAACAAAGAAATTTCTGAACTAACCAACCAGCTTTCAAAACAAAAATCAACTTATTCCAATCTTGAAAAAGAAAAGAATGAGTTGAATGAAAGGTTTTCAAAACGTGAAAAGGATCTTCTTAAAGAGATTTCTGACAAAAAGGAAACCATTGCAAATTTGGAAGATTTGCTTGTAAAAATGGGACATTCTGCACAAACAATTAATTTGTTAATAAACGATAAAAACCCGATTTTACATACAATGAAGAAAGTGGCTATCGGTTATGAAAACCCTTATTATCTCAAGAAAGCTCAGAAAGAACATAATGTGTTATATGATGGTACTCTTATAAATGATAAACATGATCCTATAGAGGTTCATGATTCTGATGAAACGATCGAGCTTGCTCAGGAGAGTAGAATTAAAATGAGACAAATGAACCCAGAAATTAAACCAATAGACTATAACCAGCTCAACATAGACTATGGAGTTCATTTAGTTCCAAAAGAGTCACCAATGTTTTTCAAACAACCAGTGGCTGTCGCAAAATGAATATTTGTCTCAAAACATCTGTCTAACATCGAACAAATGGCATCTAAAAACACTTGTGAAACAAGTGAAGCTAGACTATATTTGGTTGATCTTAAACAGAGAATTGAAACACTTCAAAGTATTGTGGCATCCAAGTCAAATAGTAACAACAAAGAGTGGTTTTCAAGTTTTCATTCTGAACTAAAAACGATGTTTGAAAATGAAATTAATCCACACATTGCTGCAATCTATGTGGTTGTTCAAAATGTGGAACACAATCTTTTGAAAGAGTCAGCAGAATTCGTTAAGGACCACAAATCCTTAGTGAAGGAAGCTAATGAATACTTGGAACGCATAATGATTTTGGAAAAACAAAATGACTCTCTCTCCTTCGAAGCTCTATCGACTGACATTATGTCTATTATTTACCAAACATATTCTGTTGAGGATGATGAACGACTTCGAGCTGAGACTTCCGAAATTGTTGTAAAATATGAAAAGGCACTTGCCAAGATTGAAAAACAAAATGTCACATATTTTAAACAACTTGATCAGAAAAAGGAAGAATGCAAGTATGACAAATTGTCGTATGAGCGTTCTTACCACAACATGCAAAACCAAATTGATCTTTTGAAATCTCAGCTTGCAAGTCAAAAAGGGCAGGGTGAGGAAACTACGGGTATTGCACCATTAACCCCCTTGCCTAATGAGAAACAAAAAGAGAAAGTTGTTGTCGAAACATCGAATGTAATAGCACCTGGCCTTTATAGGATTAGTCCCACTACTGCGTCTGCCTCTACATCTAAAACATATAGGGCGATAGACAAAAGTAAGAAAGATACTCCAAATGAGTCTAGGAATGCTACTACAACATCTAAGGACAACAACAAAAATTCTAATGAGTGTGCCTTACCTTCTACAGGAATAGAAAGCAACTCTAGGAGCAAAAGACAGTCTAGGTGCAATAACAAGAAACCTAGTGTCTCGCCTGTTTCTGAGAGTGCATGCAAGAAAGTAGAAGAACACCCTAGGAATTTACCGCTTTCCAAGAAGAAACATGTATCATCTAGTTGTAATGATAAGACTCTTGTTTCTAATGCATGTAATGATTCTGATTGTTTAATGCAAAAGAAATCTTTGTCTAAAAATGCTTGTGATGATAATGTTTCTAATGATGTGAAAAAGAATGATATGCCTAAACAGAAAAAGAATCCTTCAGTAACTAAGGCTAAGTCTATATATATTCGAAGACTTATTGCAAAAGCTAGGAAAACCACTAGCAGCCTATTACCTAAGGATCACACCAAGTTTTGTGATTGGAAACCAACGGGTAGAAAGTTTGCACTTAAGAATGGCACATTAAAAATAGTTCCCAATGCATCCAAGGAAACCAATTCTAAGTGTAATTCACCTGTTTCATCTAACCCACTGGAACCAAATGTTAAACGGTTTCCATATACAAAATCATCTGTTCTTTGCAGGTCATTGAAATTTGTCTTTGGATCGTCGACTCGGGTTGCTCCAAGCACATGACCGAGAATCTGAAGCTGCTGATCAATTTTGTGTGGCAGTTCATGGGGACTGTACGTTTTGGGAATGATCATGTTGCAGCTATTCTGGGTTATGGAGATCTTCGGTTTGGAAACTACTTAATCACTCGGGTTTACTATGTCAAAGGGTTGGGACACAATCTGTTCTCAGTAGGGCAGTTTTGTGATGCTGATTTAGAGGTTGCTTTTAGGAGAAACACTTGTTTTGTCAGGAATTTGGTGGGGAATGATCTCTTAATTGGGAATCGTGGCACCAATCTCTATGCAATTGACATAAACTAAATGGCCTCTTCATCTCCTATTTGTCTCATGACCAGGGCAGGCGAAACAAAATCCTGGTTGTGGCATAGACGTTTGTCCCATCTGAACTTTGACACGATCAACAAGCTTGCCAAAGACAACATCGTCTCCGGTCTTCCTAAATTCAAATACACCAAAGAACACCTATGTCCATCATGTGAGCAAGGAAAGAGCAAAAGAGCAACATATAAACCTAAACCCGTACCTAGTTCGGTTGATAGGTTGCATTTGCTGCACATGGACTTATGTGGCCCAATGAGAGTTCAAAGCATAAATGGGAAAAAGTATATTCTTGTAATTGTTGACGACTATTCAAGATATACATGGGTAAAGTTTTTGAGATCAAAAGATGAAGCACCAAGCACCATCATCACCTTTCTGAAGCGTATTCAAGTTCTACTTCAAGCTCCAGTTAGGATAGTAAGAACGGACAATGGCACAGAATTTGTAAATCAGGGGTTAAGAACATTCTTTGAAGAAACTGGTATTACACACCAGACATCAGCTGTAAGAACTCCATAGCAAAATGGAGTAGTTGAAAGAAGAAACAGAACTCTTGTGGAAGCTGCTCGCACAATGCTGATTTATTCCAGTGCTCCGTTATTCTTATGGGCTGATGCTGTTTCTACTGCTTGTTTTACTCAAAACCGATCCCTAATCCATCCAAGATTCAATAAAACCCCATGTGAACTTATCAACAACCGAAAACCGGATATTTCTTATCTTTATGTATTTGGCGCTTTATGCTATCCAACGAATGACAGGGAAGATCTGGGAAAGTTGAAAGCTAAGGGTGATATTGGAATCTTTATTGGGTATATTCTGAAAACTCGAGGGCATTCAGGGTGTATAACAGGAGAACGAAAAAGATCATGGAGACGATGAATGTGAAATTTGATGAAATTTCACAGATGGCTTCTGAGAGACTCGCTCTAGAACCCGCGCTTAACCCGATGACTTCTGGACATATCAGTTCAGGACTCGCACCTCAAGGAGCTCAATCAATTCATAAAGAACAACCCACAAATCAGGAACTGGATAATTTCTTCGAGTTTATGTATGATGAATACTATGGTGGCACTTCGACAAATGCATCTAACCAACGTTCCGCTGCACCCACTCAAAATCAACAACCACCACCACCACCACCAAATCCAGATGCATCCACAACATTCAAAGCTGGCGCACCAACTCCCTCCACATCATCAACATCTACTCCATTAACTCCAGTAATTGAAATTGTTCTACCAAGAATTGATGAGCAAGAACAAAATAATGCGGTGTTAGACGAAGAACCATTTGAAAACCCGTTTGGAACGGAATCTGCTGAATCTTCTTCAAGATTACATGAACCGTCTAACACGCATTCGTTCAGTCCAAGGTACCCTTCAACATTACAGTGGACAAAAGACCATCCGATAGAACAGGTTATTGGTGAACCCTCAAGGCCAATTCAGACGAGAAAACAATTAAACACCAATTGCGACATGTGCATCTATGTCTGCTCAGTCAGTCTCATAGAACCTAAGAACATTCGGGAAGCAATGGCAGATAATGCCTGGATTGAAGCGATGCAGGAAGAACTTCTTCAATTTCAAATCCATGACACCTGGGATTTAGTTCCAAGACCAATTGACAAACTAGTCATTGATCTTAAATGGTTATGGAAAAACAAAAAGGATGAAGAAATGACTGTAATTCGCAACAAAGCTCGTCAGGTGGCAAAGGGATACAGACAGGAAGAAGGGATAGATTTTGAAGAGTCATTCGCACCAGTTGCAAGGCTTGAAGCAGTCAGGATTTTCTTAGCTTATGCGGCTCACAAGAACATCACAGTTTATCAGATGGACATCAAGACGGCTTTCTTGAATGGTAATCTGAAAGAAGAAGTGTACGTGAGTCAGCCAGACGGATTCGTTGACAAAGATCATCCAGAATACGTCTACAAGCTAAAGAAAGCAATCTATGGTTTGAAACAAGCCCCAAGGGCGTGGTATGATGAGTTATCATCTTTCTTGTTGTCAAATAATTTCACCAAAGGAACAATTGATCCAACCTTGTTTACAAGAAAATACAAAAATGACATTTTGATTGTTCAGATTTAAGTGGATGACATAATATTTGGGTCCACTAATCCGCAACATTCAAAACATTTTGAAAATCTCATGAAAAGCAAATTCGAAATGTCCATGATGGGTGAATTAAAATTCTTTTTAGGTTTACAAATTCATCAATCCCCATGTGGTATTTTTCTTAATCAGGCTAAATATACAATTGATATTTTGAAAAAACATGGAATGGACAACTGTGACTCTGTTGGTACTCCAATGGTCACTTCACCCAAAATTGGCGCTGACCTATATGGGAAACCCATGGATCCGAAGAAATAACGGAGCATGATTGGTTCTCTCATGTACTTAACTGCTAGTCGACCCGATATACATTTTGCTGTTTGTTTATTAGCACGGTTTCAGGCAAGGCCTACCGAACTGCACCTCCAAGAGGTTAAACGGATCTTTTGGTACCTACAAAGAACCATTAATATGGGTCTTTGGTATCCGAAGGATTCAGAGTTTACACTGATAGCATTTTCAGATGCAGATCATGCCGGTTGCCAAGTTACAGCAAAGAGTACATCAGGCGGAGCACAATTTTTGGGAGAAAAGCTAGTAGGCTGGTCATCAAGGAAACAAGACTGCACTGCTTTATCAACAGCAGAAGCCGAGTATGTGTGTCTATCTGCGTGTTGTGCCCAAGTTCTATGGATGAGGACACAACTAACAGATTATGGTTTCTCTTTCGATCGCATACCTTTGTATTGCGACTCGAAAAGTGCCATAGCCATCTCGTGCAATCCGGTGCAACACTCCAAGACCAAGCATATTAGAGTCCGCTACCACTTCATCAAGGAACACGTTGAAGAGGGTACAGTTGAATTGTTTTTCGTGAAGATTGAATATCAACTCGCCGATCTATTTACTAAAGCCCTCCCAAAAGAGCGGATTGAAAACTTAGTTCGTCGAATTGGAATGCGAAGCCTAACTCCCGAAGAGTTAGAAAGTCTTCTCGAATCTTTGTGAATTATCTTATGAAGCTTCGCATGTAAATATCTTTCAAGAAACAAAATATAAAAATAGAAAATTTCAAAAAGACATAAAAAATATAAAACATAAAAACCAAAAATATTCTTCTCACGACATGTCTCTCGTATAATCGATATTCTGTACGTATCTAGAAATGTCATTCAACAATGATACGGGCATGTACAGATGCTTGAGCGGGAGTTCATTTAAATTTTTTCTAAAACATGTCGTTTCTCAAATTTTTTTCATTACGGCTTTCGTGCATTTCAGTACGAAACCCGCGCTACATTGATGACTTCTGATTATTTCCGATCAGGACTCGTAATGTAAATGGCGAAAAGCAAATCCTTGAGCACATGATCAAGATTTTTCAAAATCTTTCTCATAAGTTATGTGCTCAAGACAACTCCCTCCTAAACCCTTAAACTGATTTTAAACTCAAATGTTTAACAAATTATGCTTTGTTTAAGGAGGAGTATCAAACGAAAAATGTTCCAATTTTCATGCTAAAATCCGCCTTTATCTCCAAAACTGTTTTGCATTTAATCTCTTGATATCAAAAATATCAATGCGTGCTATTTTTGAGGGGGAGATTAGGTATAAGGGGGAGATGACGTGATTAAAATGTGATCTAAGATCGTGGATTGAATCTCAAGACTCAGTTTTAACCCTCGAATTGACGAAACTAAATGTCCGTTATCGAAAAGACTTGTCCTGGACGGGTAATAATTTCAAGCTGGTTATCCAGTAATGTAAACGTGTCTCGCAAAGGACTTGTCTGAGTAGAATATACCAATTCGAGAGATGATCATTGAATATGGTCGGGACGGGTAATAACTTCAAGCTAGTCTAACTAGTAATGTAAGCGTGTCTCGCAATGGTCATATTCATTGAAAATCGATCATTTCAAAATGTGCGAACTCTACCCAACATGTGCAATTTATTTCAAAAATGCATGAGCACATGTGAATGAAGGGGGAGTATTTCAAAAAGCAAAACTCTCAATGTGTTAACTAAATGTGTTTATTCATAAACACTTTGAGAGATTTTCATAAATGGGTTTATGGCATGTGATCGATAATTGGTATGTGCTTAAACACATACTTTTTCTTGACCAAAATCAGACCTAAACGACCAAAAACTAACCATAAATGCCAAAGATATTGTGTTTTTTGTGTTTGTTTCTATGCAGGTACGGATATCATTAAATATGGACAAAATCAAGCAAATTCCGGGAAACCGAGCACGAGATTTGGAAGAGTGATTTAAAGCCGAAGCCGGGAGAGATATTTTTACCCAAGAGTCAGAGTCAACCCTCAGAGTCTCACCAAATGTCAAGAATAACCCTTAGATCTATTTTGGAAAATTGACAAAATCAGTCCTTGAAAATTCAGAAAATACATAATTGGTCCCTATAATTATTAAACTACATATCCTAATCCTTATAAACCTTATACCCGGATTCCATAAAAAAATACCCAACCTATACATTAACCCACAGCCCACCAAACCATAGCCCAACGGCCCACTCTCTATCCCAACCCAAGATCCGAACCCAACACCTAATACCCGGTCAAAATAATAAAACCAAATCAAAAAAATAAATAAACAAACAAACCCGCGCCCTTTTTCCCTTTTTTTTACCCAGATTTTCACTATTCAATTGATCCCTAGATTTAACCGTACAAAATTACTGAGATTAAGGGCATGATTGTCCAATCATAAGGTATTAGAGTGTCAGAGAAGCACAGAAACATACGAATGGGCTACGTGGCAGCATACTATTGGACATGACACCTCATGGGAATTGATCAAACGGCTATAATGATTGGGGGATTGATCTGAGGGTTGATAAGAGCTCAAAGAAGCACAAATTCACACGAATTGATGATGTGGCAAGCCTGGAACCATTATCAGTGGCTATAAATAGAGAGCTCTCCTCATGAGCTAGGGTTGTTCAATTTTTATGTTTTAGAAAATTGTTACCACTTTATTTTCTTGTAAAATTTACTGCTTTTCTTAGTGTAATCATTTACATTTCAGCTGTAATTTCAATTTCAGTCTTGTAATCTCAGTTTTATTAATGTAATTTACTTTTTCAATTTAAACACCTTGTTGAATTTACCTTTTAAGCATTTATTCAAAATCTGTTTTTAGCTTTCATTTAGTTTCTATAAGCTCATTCTAGCTTCATTATTAGTTTGTTGTGAGATACTCTAGTTTACTTCTGTTTTAAACAAAATTACAAAAAGTCAACATAAAGTCCACTGTGGTCAACATAAGCTGTGGAAGAAATAAGCTGATCTCATCAGCTTATTTGGGTATTATTTTGGCTTATTGGATAAGCCTAGGTAGTTTGTAGCTTCTGAGATCATTCAAAAATCAGCAGGAAAATTTGTGAGTACCAAATTTCCTTTCAAGCTTATTTTCTGCTTATTAGTGATCAGTTTAATTTCTAGCTTATTTGTCACTTATTTCTGATTTTTTAGATTATTAATAGCTTAGATTATCATAATATAGAATAAATCATAGCTTAAATTAGCTAGGTATAGTGTAAATTAGGAAGATCAGTTCTGAAAGAGGTGTTTGGTTTAAGATCATGCTTTGTGATTAATCTGGCTTCTGCTGTTCTAGTGCTATAGTATGAGTTTTGTTTGAGCTTGTTAAGGATTTTAGAAGCTGTTTACATCAGATTTTAAGCAAATAGAACTAAGTTGAGGTTATTGAGTCATTAGGTGCAAATCTAGATCATAAACTGCCCTAATAAGCTGTAGATAAGCTGGGCTTATTTAGACCCATATTTTGGTATCTCTGAGTCATAGATAGTTGTTAAAGCAAGGTTCTAAAGTGTGGTTAAATTTGGTCTTGTTTTGAAAGAGTTTAGCGCCAAAAACCAAAACTGCTGCATCAGTATACACTGTGCAAACTTGCATAATTGACTGCTGATCTCAGCTTCTTCCTTGCTTATCCTTTTGTGCTTATTGGCTGAAAATTGGTTTCTAGGTAGCTAGTAGTAGTAGCTTTTAGGATTAGAGCTTGGTTTTCAATTTTTAGCTTATTAAGTAGCTTAAAAGTGGTCTGCAAATAGCCCCCTTAAGTCTGCTCAGGCCTGCAACTTTAGTCTGCAACATTAGCTTTTATTTTGACCCATGATCAGCTGTTCTTTGCTTCAATTGAATAAGAAATTGAGCTTATAAATTGGGCATTTTTGGTTTAGAGATAGTCTGAAGTATCAGCTTTAAGGATCTGGTTTTTGTTTCACCCAATTAGATTGTTGCTAGCTTTTAGAACAGCTTAAAGTTTGTTGTTTGTTCATTGTTTCTTCCCTAATTTTGGACTGCTCTCAACTGCTAATTGCTTATTCTGTTTGCTTAAATGGTCACTATTAGTTGTTTTTAGCCTTATTTAGTGTGGTAATCTGTTTTCTAGCTGTTGGCAATTTCTGATACTGTAGAACTTATTATAGTGCTTATTTGAAACTGCTTATTCCCCAATTCTGCTTATTAGGGTTTAGATAAGCTCTCATTTCATTTTTCTCAGCTTCCTAATGTAATTTTAGAATTTCCTGTAAAGTTTCATATTTTTCCTAAATCATTTGCTATTTTTAAATCATTTAATTAGTTTCTTTAGTTTTAAATTCATAATAAATAAAATAAAAGTCAAAAAAAAATATTTTTCTTTTTCCCATAATTTTCTTTTATCATTTAGAATGTAGGAAAATTATTTTCATGCCCGTAGGATTAGTAGTGCTTCAAATTCACTTTTTATTTTGCGCACTTACGTTTATTTTTATTAAAACACTCGTTTTTTAGTTTTAACCATGTTTTAGCTTAAATGTTCTTTACGTTATCATTTCATATGCTTTATTTGTTAATTTCTAATGTTAATTTACTTTCCGTAGTGATAATAACCAAAATCCCACTTTTATTCTCCATTCACTACACGATTCACGATCCCGAATCACAATTCCATTCAATCTTCGTCGGGACAACGAACTTCGGGTTTTCACATTATTTCCATTTTGTGATTTCTCCCTTGATCTATAATTGTTACATCAATTTTTGGCGCCGCTGCCGGGGAAGGTTGAAGTGAGTTCGTGATTCCGTTTTTCGATTCGTGTTTTGAAGACCCTTCCTCGTGGAGTTATCGTTTTCATTTGTAAATATTTTTTTTATAAAAACCCAAAAAGATTTTCTCTTCAAAATTTATTTTCCTTTTTCTTTTGTGATTTTCCATGTTTAAAAATCCAAAAATATTCTTCTTAATCCTCTTATACGTTTGATTCTTTATCTCTCTCCCTCTATCCGTTTAATTCCTCTTCTCTATGTCTTCATCTTACCATTATGGTTGTCAATGGTGTGGCGGTCCTCATAATGGTGGGAATTGTCCCGGTTGTAGCATGGTGGAATCGGGAAACGGGTTTGTCTATGACCAAAATCCTTATTCTTACCATGAAACACCCGACTATTTCAACCAGCCACCACACCATGAGATGGAAACATATTCTTGTGAACATTGTGGAGGTCCACACCCGAGTTTTGATTGTCAAGCAAGGAATACGTTTGTCTATGAACAAGTTCCATTTAATCAAAACTTCGGGTATGACCATTATCCACATAATTCACCGAATCAGTCACAACAATCATATTGTTGTGAGTACTGTGGAGGTCCTCACTATAACTCTGATTGTCAAACGAGGAATCCGCTTGTCTATGAGCGTGGTCCTTGTAACAATTATGATTATTCTTATCATGACCAACCTCCACAGTATGAAACGATTCAAACACCACCTTAGCCAATCAATCCAGAAATTCTCTGTGATTTTCAAAATGCACTAAATGATCTTAAGGAATTTCTTAGTAAAAGACTTCCCCATGAAGAACCTCGTCAGAAAACTTATGGAGAACTTCTAGCTGAAGAACAAGCAGCTAGAGTAAGCTCCCAATATCGTCAAACTTTTGTTTATGATGACGACGATGATGAGGATTCTACGTGGGGAGTTTGTGAGAGTTCGTCAGCTGCAGCCACTCCCGTCCAGCAGAAGCTTTGTAGTAGTTCACCAGTTGCTGTCACACCCGTTGAAAAGCAGGAAGATACAAGAACTATGGGTGAATTATTAGAAGAAGAGCGGAGGCAAGTTATAAGAGCTCTATATGCTAAGCATAAGATCGGCGACGATCATGACGAGGAGTGTGCCACTGGAGATCTTCAAATATCAGATGAACCTCCGAGTGGCAATCCCACTCCGCCTATCATTTCCGACTCTTCCCCTTCCCTCACTCCGTCTGAGGGAAGTGATCATCTCTTGGAAGAGATCGATGCTTGTCTTAAAGATGAATCAATTTCTCAAAAAATTGATGATTCTTATCTTGATCCGGAGGGAGATATTCTTTGTATTGAGAAATTATTAACCAAGATCCATCTCATTCTCTCCCTCCGAAGGAAGTTGAAATCAATCCACCAAAGAAATTTGATGACCTTGTTCATGAAACTTTCAAAATGACTATCACCAACCCTCTATTTGAGTTCGAATCGGAGTTTACTTTGATTTCTGATAACCCACACTTTGATATTCAGATGGAGGAGAATGATGATGTAAGATACTGCAAAAACCCATTGTAATAAATCCCGTTGATTAATAATAATCTGGTGTTACCGTTTAACAAAACCCATTTTTACGGGGAATTTAAAATTTTTCTGGTTATACTATTTTCACCACGACACGTCATCACGATATTTACCAAGTAACGACATTAGTTCACGACATGTATTACGAAACATAACTATTTCACAAAAACTAATATTTCACAAATCACCATTTACACTAGTTTTATATTTCCCACTAATTACAACTTATATTAATACATTAATTACCACTTATCTTAACTACCAAATACTATAACCACATTTCTTTTCACTAGTTACTAACCAAACGGGCTAAACAAATTCACCAGCCCATCACCATTCGCCCACTGTTCCAAGCCCAACTCCCAAATTCAGTTTTTACTTAGTGATTTTATGTAAATTCGACTCCAACCCCTCACCAAAACGACCCTAGTTCTCTCAATTATTAAACACAATATACCAATATTTTTGCACCGCCTCATTCACCACCCACTAGGCTATTCGAGTGCCAAAGTTCAGAAATGTACGACACGTTTTGATATGGCTTTGAATGCCAAATTGTTTGTCCCATTTCACTAAATTCGTCATATACAAAAATCACAAAACACATCCATTTCAAGTCATGCCTTTTCCTATGGCTTTCTAATGACCATGTTAGCATTATGTGATGTTTATAAGAGAGTTAGGACTGCAGGAGAAAGTGTGGCTCGCTACTTCCATTTTTTGAACACGTCAAAATACAAAACATATATATATATACATTCCAACAAATAAAGATAAGTTCTACCTACTCTTGAATATCTTTCTAAGATCTGTTATGGTTAGAAAACATGCCACCTATGTCCCTCAAATATCTCCATCCACAGTAACCCTCAATGATTGATTTGAAAGTCTTCGGAGTCAACAAAAACGTGTGAATTACATTCTATAAAATACCCTATCTCACCACCCCTACCACACACTTCCTACTCTCATCTTAACTCTCTTTCACCTCACAAAATACCCTTAGAAGGCCAGGAGTCTTCTGTGACAACAAGGGATACTTGTCGAGTAAAAAGGAGCATATACGTTTAATGTATCTTCAAGTCTAGCGAAGTGGGTCATTTCCCTTGTGTTCTATTCGACTTCCACAGATCCTTCACCACCTTTGAAAGGTGCAGTAAGTGCCTACTCTTCTTCATGCTTTCATATCTCACGTACACACTTCACACATGCATATTTCTCTCAAACGTATACATCGCTACAAGTTTATTTGCATGCATCATTCGTTATTTTAGTAACCCATGTAAAATGACGAGCCTCCATCATGGAAGGACTATGGGTCATCACTCACACTCCACTCTCACAGTTAAGCATCGCACTTCATGCATTAATCGAACGAGTAAACATTTTATATCACACGCTGAAACTAAACTTGAAAACACTTAAATTTATTTTAAGAGTTTTGTACACAGAAAACAGTCCAAGTAGGCTCCAAATATGACTTCATATCTCACGAATCCACTTATTGATCATATCTTTTCTTTACACGATCTGTTAAACAACATGGCTAGCTACGTTTTTCATATAGATAACTTGTAAAAACAATCGCGTCTCGATCCTCTAAAATGACCAAAGAGAATCGACCAACTCATATATATCACCAACACTTAGAAAAATTCTAAGTCTTTTTAACCCAGAAAACTGCTCCATATCGCCACATAAACGGCTCGGTAAAACTTAAATCCATTTAACGACCCACCTATAATATTGCATGAACTGAAAGACCACCTTGCAAACTAAATAGTTCGTGTTTGTACTTTGTTAAAATAAGCTCACTTACTAGCTTTAAAATCGTTAAACCAAATCACTACCATCGTGTGATGCACAAGTATTCAAAAATAAACTAAAGTGTTTTTCCTTTTATAAATACGCCTCAAGTAGGCCAAGTCATGACCCGTTTAATTCAAATCCGTACACGTAACGTATGGATATTTTTATACAAGTCAGATGTCGACTTAACTAGTTACATGTTTCGTATATTAAACTTTCTCTTATAAGCTCAAAACGACCCTCGAATCCACTCATTTGAAACTGCCTATCGCTAGACCCTTAAACCTTATTTTCAGAAAATTTAAATACAATCCGAGTGGGCTAAATAAAAGCCCATTAAGCATTTGCGTTAGAACGGCCCACTACGCCCATGTGATACATTTTCAGACTCATAAAAACAGCCCAAGTTCAGGCCCAAAACAGTTTACACGCCCTCGCCTCTAGATTTCTTAACGGGCCTTAAGTTGATTCGTTAATTGGCCCATTAACACAAAAATAAGCTCTTTTCTGGAATAAGCAATTGAAATAAGTTATAATGAACTTAATAAAGTTATAAAAATTTTCAAAATATTTTTCCCGTTGTTTTTATGCAAAAAGGACTAAACATGTAACGCATTTTCCCGTTAAAGGACTAAAACTGCCAATCCAAGAAAGACAAGGACTGAGACTGTGAAAACAGAATGTTTAGGGTATAAATGGACATATTATTAAATTCCAAGCCTTATTTGTACTTTTGGACAAGTTTTGGACTATTTATGGACATTGGACTTAACGAAGGACTAACGATGTGACGCAAGCGCAGTTAGGGTAAAAAGAGTAATAGTTGAAGAAGGACAAGAACCAACTAATCTTACTTGACATTCTTATTTCATTTTCCATTTTTCATCACCCCATCACTTCATATGCATTTTATACACTTTAGTTATGCATTATTTAATATTCGTTATTTATTATAACTAGAAATTTAGCGACTTCACTTTGCATATCATTTCATCATATTTTGAGGAAGTAATACTTTGAGTCAATTGACATAAGAGTCAAAATAATAGTATATTTAAGCATATCACACTCATATCATCCAATCGTTATACGATTTCTCACTTTCACACTCATTGTTGGTAGTAAGTCAGAATCTTAGACTTCCCTCATATTCAGGTCTCGTATTGAGGACGTTTCCGTGATCGTTTCCATAAGCCTTACTTGATCTTATAATTCCATCTTGTCAGATACACTCCAGGTGAGTCGTGGCCCCTACTCTTTTAATACTTGTTTTTAATAACTCTTTTGGGGGAGATACATGCTTCAACTATTTTAAGTATACTTTATACTTTGAAAAATCTCATGATTTACTCAAAATCATCAACTATGTTTTACATGGTTTGGATCACCCTTTTGAAAGGGATATATGCTCGTTATACTTGCAAATTGCTTGCTTAGCTAAAACACTGAGTTGAAAAATAACATTTTCAAAATACTTGTTGTAACATGATACTGAGACCCATTATATGCATTCATATAACAACTAAATGTACTGGTAACTTTACTATGATATTTCTACATTTCACTAGAAATAATTGCCAAAACTAAGGTACGCATATTCTATGAACCCCTGAAACCTATATTGCCTAAGTTTACTATATTGCCATAAAGTCCCTCGATCATGAACCATTAATCACTGCGGTGAACGCGAATATAGTGAACAGCTTCGAAACCTGTTAGAGGCTGACAACCTGTCCCACTAAATACTTTGACGGAATGCCTTATGGTTAGTCGTATTTAGTCGCGACCCACTATATTTGAGAAAAATAGGAATTGGCAAATCACCTATTACATGAGGGCTAACACCCATCATTAACCTGATGTGGACACCGCCGTTTACGGTACATTGTTAACGTTTTGCGTGTCATGAGGCTTAGGGCAATATAACTTTATGAATATATGAATGTTTCATATATATTAAGATACAGCTGTATTTAGTTAAACACCACTCCACACTGATAGATTTCAGACACTATATTATTGTTTTCACTATGTGTTAGGATTATGGATCCTGTACTTGGAACTTAATTGTTATCATATGTGACTTAGTTGTGACTTCTAATAAAGACAGCCCAAATTGCTTGGTATATCGTTACATTTAAAAGTTGACCCATCATATCATTTCGAGCGTATAACAACGTAGCTCGTTTTCATTTAAAACTTGAAACTCATGATCATTTGAGTTCATACATGATTTACTTGTGGATTTTTACCCAACGCAACTTACTATTTACTTCAGGAAGTACTATTATTTATTTCAACTACCACTGTACATTCTTGAATTCATGGAAATAAATCATTTTCCCATTAAACTCCACGAACTCACCAACCATTGTGTTGACGTTTTAAGCATGTTTATCTCAGGTAATTAACGGAGCAGGACAAGACACGGAGCGGGCATTATATACTCTGATAATTTAAATGGTGTAAAATCAAATATGTCATTCTTTCCAAATTACTACACTTTGTGGGATCTTCAAATCAGATATTTCACCTTTGTACCAAAAGTATTATTTTGAATGACATATAACTTTCAAAACGCCTTTCCAAGCCGTTTTATGAAATTCTAACTTCGATCCTCACCGTAACACCCTAATTATTTTTCCGCTGCCACATAACAAATTAGGGGGTGTTACAGATTGGTATCAGAGCCTATGGTTATAGAGAACCAAATGTTTTCAAACATTGAACTATAACTACACTTTCAAAATGAATGATTTTACACCATACCATTTTACGCCCTCCGTGTCTGCAGACTGCCGTGCTCAATACATTACCTATTAAGATTATTTTGCATTAATCTTTACATGCTTGATGATTACTCTTCACACGCTACACACTGTATTATTTCACACTCACTGTTACACCCTTAACGTACGAATTACTTATAATTATTATTTTTGGCTACTACAGTACCATGTCTCCCAAACCAATTGATATTACCAAACTTACCCTCCATACTACTCGTACATCACCTACTTATCATATCACTCCGGATGCTGAAAATTCTTATGTATTAATGTCACAACCTCAACCTAATACGGAACTTACTCAATTACCACTCCCATCATCACCTACTCACTCGCCTCCACGTCAGAAACTCAGGATAGCTGCTGAATCTGATCCCGATGAAGAGTTGATTGGTTGTCCGACAACATTCGAAGTTGGACAGAATTCACACCAAGAAACGATTTGGAAAGATGTTGAGCCAAATTCTCCATTACCTACACCACCACTTCCACCTGAACCCGGTAACCTGGCGCAGAAAAGTCAGGATTTTAGCACCTTATGAGCCCGAACCTTTTATGACACCATTTTGGAGCTACCTCAATGGACCTATTAAGAAGATACACCTATGCTTAGTATCAATTATACCACCATTTCCACCTTACTCCCTACTTCACCCCTAGACATGATCAAGATAACGTCACCATACCTTACCACCACTACTATCATCATCCCCTCCACCGTCGGTTGGACCCGACTACTCGTTAAGACTACTCACCTAGACTTACCCGTTTACACCTCACCAACAGGAGCTGACTCCTAGAGAGAATTTGCCATCTTAGGTCTCCCTCACCATTACTATTTCCCACCTGCTTTCACTCCTCCAGCCCGAGTCCTCGAGACTGGAGAGAGCTTCAGGACAGCAGTTGCCCACACACCTACTCCTCCCACCATCATGACGCAACTGGAGCGTCATGAGGAACAAATCGATACACTTCTGAACGTCGTTGACAGAGACACCTTAACTTGCCTCATGGAACATTAATAAAAGACCTTGTATCGTTTGCTTTGTAAAACAATCGATCAAGTTATTAATATTATGATGTTTACAGTAAGTATACCCAGACCTACTACAATATTACCTATGATTGTTATGATTCCTCATACCAGCCCTGACTAGGCTATGACCATGGAATTCTCTAAGACAAAATTTCGGAAGAAAACTTGATGAACTTCGGCTTTTTGTAGATGAAACAGTTTGTTCCTTAGCAATCCCATATTAAGAATTGAGCATTTATCTAAGATATTACCCAGACACATCATGATTTATGATGCTCAATTAGTTATGATTTTGCAGTGTGACCACATTATTAAGACTAGTATACAAATACCTTGTTACTCGAATTATTCTAACATGGCCATTTAAGTGGATTCTAAATCCGTGTTTCTGGTGATATTGATAGAAGATGGCCAGCATGAGCAGTACAAATACCCTACTAGCACCAACCACAACCTTGACACCTGAAGTTATCCAAAATTTAGTAACCAATATCGTTGTTGTGGTACTCGAGGTAACTACAGTAGCTTGTCCAAGTAGCAACAATATAGCAAGAGAAGAAAAGAAGACGGCTAAGTCATATAAGCATATCCATGAAAGTTTCACGGGTTGTAGACCAATGCATCTTAAAGGTACAATAAGAGTAACTAAACCTGCTATCACCATTACCCAAGGAATTCTAGACCAAGAAGTTAGACGAGACACTACAAGAATCGGTGCCCAACCCAGAATACCACTTAAGACAAAAAGACCGGTGGAAGAGAATGGAAACCCTTTAGAACCTTAACAACGTCAAAGGATGACACCAATGTGTAAACAAGAAGAGAAATTCCTGTTGTGGATAAGTAAACCCTAGTTTAAAACTCTTTAAGTTGTATTTCCTCCTTGTACTTTACCTTAGGTACGATGGATGTAACCTAAGTACAACAACTATCTTTCTACCGTATGAAGACTCTACCTTGTAACATTTCCGAAATAATCATAATCCACGTCTATTTCAATCTCTATTCTATTCTCCCTATTCATAGTCGTTATGTAACAATACTCTGATATCACTTTGGGAATTTGATTTAACACAATTTCTGACCAAATAATAGATTATCACCATCTTGTAAGAAATCCTCACCTAAAACTTAAGTCTATACCAAAGATATCCTAGTATCACTTTAGAAATTCCTGACTTATCCTCGGAATATGAACAAAAACTTTATAATTCTTTTGAAAATAATCAGAGGGTGTCCGACTTTGTGACGGAACCATTATAATTGAACCATATAAAACTCTTTGAAGAAGCATAAATATCACGGTGACTGAGCCAAGCATTACATTATTTGGTCCTCAAATTATACATAGCCTGATCAACTATGTCTAATTTAGGAAGAATCATGTCATGAATGAAACAGTTATCTTTCAGATTTCCTAATAACAATCTTCATTCAAAAGCAAAAATTTGGAGACGAAATCAACTATTCACAAACGACACTTTTGACCAACCACAAATAAATACCTACACATATTACCCACCATTCTTATGATAAGAAACCGACAAAAGTGCGAATATTAGAATCTTAAGAATTCACAAAGACTTATGAAAAGCGCAAAATAGCAAGAAATTTTATTAGAATACACGGAAATTAGTACATAACGATAAAATTAGCAACGATAATGCTAAAGTTACAACTATTTATTTCAACCGTCCTACTATCTATTTTCCCCACGCCATATCCACGATAAGAGCTACAATCACCAGCGGGACGACAAACGCTGACCAAATATTGGAAGTCTTCGTTCGGAGCATACATCGAGTAGATAACCACAAGAATGACGTACACAATCGCTAGCATAGTGAGGAAGTGCGGCATTTTTGAGATGTGGAATGAGAGAAAAATAGTTTGTGGAATAATGGAAATTAAAATGAAGTAGTTATAGGCTAAATCTAGCCGTTGGAGCCAAAAACTAGCCGTTACATTTCACTGTTCACGACCGTTGGTATACACTGTTCACTAGCCGTTAAATTCCCACAGTTCCAGACCGTTATTCACAGTCCTTAGGTTCATTAATTGACCAAACATTTGAATTTATTCCATTTAGCATGAATAAATCTAACTAGATCTCGTTTCCTCGATTTTCGGATAGAAACCTCCCGACAACATTTTCCATAACCCCTCACCACTGAACACAACATTTTATCAACAGATATCACAGACTGAACTTCGGGACGAAGTTCAAAATTGAGGGGTGGATACTGTAAGATACTGCAAAAACCCATTGTAATAAATCCCGTTGATTAATAATAATCTGGTGTTACCGTTTAACAAAACCCATTTTTACAGGGAATTTAAAAATTTTCTTGTTATATTATTTTCACCACGACACGTCATCACGACATTTACCAAGTAACGACATTAGTTCACGACATGTATTACGAAACATAACTGTTTCACAAAAACTAATATTTCACAAATCACCATTTACACTAGTTTTATATTTCCCACTAATTACAACTTATATTAATACATTAATTACCACTTATCTTAATTACCAAATACTATAACCACATTTCTTTTCACTAGTTACTAACCAAACGGGCTAAACAAATTCACCAGCCCATCACCATTCGCCCACTGTTCCAAGCCCAACTCCCAAATTCAGTTTTTACTTAGTGATTTTATGTAAATTCGACTCCAACCCCTCACCAAAACGACCCTAGTTCTCTCGATTCTTAAACACAATATACCAATATTTTTGCATCGCCTCATTCTGTAGGATCGAGTGCTTCTAGCTTGATAGGGCTTGGTTAAATGAGAATCTCTAGGAGTAAGACTTGTGTTTATGCGGAAGGTAAACAACAAGAATGTAAAGAAGAAAATAATAGAAGACAATGATCCTAAGAAATTGTGTTATTGAATATTGTAATCTCGTACATAACTCATCGACGGGATGTTTCTTTTATACTGATAAGAAACCCTAACCCGTCATACAAGAAAACGTGTGAAGAGATAAACATGATCTCTTCTAAAAATAAATCTAACAAACTTTCTAAACATACGGGATAACAATTACTAAAACCCGCAGTAACAACTACTATCAGCAGAAACAAAATTAAACTATCGGCAGGAACCAACTGCAGCAGCAATGAATAACTATCAGCAGGAACCAGCTTCACTATCGGCAGCAATGAGAAATCCTTATTTCTCAGAGATCCTAACAATCCTCCCCTAATCTTGAAGTTGACTAGGTTAACTTGCAAGATTCCACTTGATAGAGCTCGAACTTCTCAGGCTTGAGGATTGCAATAGAGTGTAAGTAACCAGCAGTAACACTTGGAAATTCCAGCAGCAACTTCAATAGTTCAGCAGCAATAGGAAATCATCTTCAAAAGAATAAGCTGGTCACCATGTCATTCATTTGATCTGGACTGCTACTATGACAATATGTACATCAAATCACTTTAAGTTTCATACTATTCTCATCACATCCAGGTGTGTTAACTCCTGTGAGAGGTGAATCATTGAAAATTAATGGATTTGATGTCTCTTTACCAATAGCCATCACTACTGGAGTAGCCAATGTTTAGGTTTGTAAGACCATGGTACATTGATAACCATCTGATTTTTAGTAAACCAGCAACTATAAACGGATTTGACTTGTCTTTACCTATAGCCGTTTGCTCAGGACTAGCCAATTCTTGGTTTCAACTGAACCTTGGTGAATTGAATACCAAATATGGATACCAATTGTCTTTACCACAAACCATACTTTTGTGGACTAGCCAATTCTTTGGATCCCATACAGGGTTACATCCATGGTAAATTGAGAACCATTTCAACTCTCAGGAATGAACCATGGGTGAGTTGAAGTACCCTATAGCTTTAAGCAAGCTATTACAGCTATCAACGGATTTGATTATCACACCAGAGCCGTACCCTCATGGTGAGTCAACTCTTTCCTGTCTGAGAGACATGGTGAGTTGAATACCATTTGTTGTGTAGGTGTAAACACCAACACTGTACCTGCAAGGTGTTGCTCAAAACCAACTTATTAGCACACAAAATATACAAGAATTTTTTTTTTGAACTAAGAAACATAAAAGAAAAGAAAGAAAACCAAAGAAAAGAATATACTCTACAACATAAAGCCTCCCCTTAGGCTAATGCCTCCCCTCAAAACCAGCAAAGAAATATACAACAACATGATCAGACAAACAGGACAATCACCAAGGAAACCATGGAGAGTAAGCCATTCGCCCTCCAAAGATTGGATTAAAATAAGCAGGCCTGAAATCCCTCTGAAAGGATGAGGAAGCACCAGCAGGAATGGTTCCCTGACTATCAGCCGCAACAGACTTACCTGCAGGAACATGTCTATCAACAAGAAAGGGAGCTCTATAAGAGTTCATTCCTGCTGTATGTGGAACATATGGTGGTATTTGTTTAACATTTTTCCACAATGATCTGGTCTGTTGTTGCCCACCATTCATCTCCATTCTCTTCTCATGATAATCACAATCTTTAATGAGAAGATATTGACTACCACACACAAAACATGACTTCTTCCTAACAGCCTTGTTCTTAGCATAACTTTTCTTATTACAGACAAAATCATCACTAATGGAACTAGAGACAAATTTGTTTTTAATAGAATTACTTGAGCTGTTGTCTGAGAAAGCTGTTTTAGAAGCAGATTTATCATTAGTTACACTTGAGGACTCATGGTACTTAGGTGTTGATGACTCTTCACTTGAATCACATGAAACAAACTCTTTGGACTCTGCTTCTGAGGACTTGACACTTGTGGAACAAGAGACAAAATCATCAGGTTCAGGTAAGTCTCTGTACTTTTTGCCATAAACCATTTGTGACTCATCTGAGTCAATGTCAGAGAGAGAGTAGACAGGGGTAGGCATAAAAACTCCTCTGATAGGTGGAGGAACTGCATTCATTCCTCCTTTTTTTACAAACTTTACAGGAATTTTATAGTCAACAGGTTCAGGGTCAAACACACTATACTCATTAGGGTCATAGACTTGATCTTGCCCTATGTAGTCACCAAACCCTAAACCACGTTTAGTTATTACAGACATAGAACTATCAACTAACTTGTGTAGGTTTTTAGATGAATCTTTCCATTTATCAAACCTAGCCAAGGAATTGTCTAGCTTAGTCTACAAATCCTGTTTTTCTAACATGACCTTAGCATTTTGAGATTCAGAATATTTAAGTTCATTAGCAGTGTTTCTTAAATCTCTCTGTAAAACCTTAATCTTTTCCTCATAAGCTAACTCATTCTTTTGGAACCAAACCTTTTGTTTTTCTAAGGTTTTAACAGCATTATCATAAGCTTGCACCTTAATAAAGTATTCATTATACTTAGATTTCATGTCATCATATTCTTTATTAAGAGTTGAGTATAATTCATGACAGGCAGGATTACATTTTTGTACCTGAGATGGGAATCCCATTAGAGCATATTCTTCCAAATTTTCCTTTGCCTCATAGGATTCATCATTTTCAGTCAGCTTTGCCATAGAATCATTATGGAACAAGGTTCTAATCTTCCTTGCCCACATTTCAAATTTATCTCCTGATAGCGACATTGTGAAAAAGGTTCAAGAGAGAAGATTTAGAAATGTTTTCTTCTTTATCAGAGATCCTCACCAGTCTCTGATACCACTTGTAGGATCGAGTGCTTCTAGCTTGATAGAGCTTGGTTAAACGAGAATCTCTAGGAGTAAGACTTGCGTTTATGCGGAAACTAAACAACAAGAATGTAAAGAAGAAAATAATAGAAGACAATGATCCTCTATGGATCAGACTATGAACTAAGAAATTGTGTTATTGAATATTGTAATCTCGTACATAACTCATCGACGGGATGTTTCTTTTATACTGATAAGAAACCCTAACCCTAACCCGTCATACAAGAAAACGTGTGAAAGAGATAAACATGATCTCTTCAAAAAATAAATCTAACAAACTTTCTAAACATACGGGATAACAATTACTAAAACCCGCAGTAACAACTACTATCAGCAGAAACAAAATTAAACTATCGGCAGGAACCAACTGCAGCAGCAATGTATAACTATCAGCAGGAACCAGCTTCACTATCAGCAGCAATGAGAAATCCTTATTTCTCAGAGATCCTAACACAGTCACCACCCACTAGGCTATTCGAGTGCCAAAGTTCAGAAAAGTATGACACGTTTTGATATGGCTTTGAATGCCAAATTGTTTATCCCATTTCATTAAATTCGTTATATACAAAAATCACAAAACACAGCCATTTCAAGTCATGCCTTTTCCTATGGCTTTCTAATGACCATGTTAGCATTATGTGATGTTTATAAGAGAGTTAGGACTGCAGGAGAAAGTGTGGCTCGCTACTTCCATTTTTGAACACGTCAAAATACAAAACATATATATATACATTCCAACAAATAAAGATAAATTCTACCTACTCTTGAATATCTTTCTAAGATCTGTTATGGTTAGAAAACATGCCACCTATGTCCCTCAAATATCTCCATCGACAGTAAGCCTCAATGATTGATTTGAAAGTCTTCGGAGTCAACAAAAACGTATGAATTACATTCTATAAAATACCCTATCTCACCACCCCTACCACACACTTCCTACTCTCATCTTAACTCTCTTTCACCTCACAAAATACCCTTAGAAGGCCAGGAGTCTTCTGTGACAACAAGGGATACTTGTCGAGTAAAAAGGAGCATATACGTTTAATGTATCTTCAAGTCTAGCGAAGTGGGTCATTTCCCTTGTGTTCTATTCGACTTCCACAGATCCTTCACCACCTTTGAAAGGTGCAGTAAGTGCCTACTCTTCTTCATGCTTTCATATCTCACGTACACACTTCACACATGCATATTTCTCTCAAACGTAAACATTGCTACAAGTTTATTTGCATGCATCATTCGTTATTTTAGTAACCCATGTAAAATGACGAGCCTCCATCATGGAAGGACTATGGGTCATCACTCACACTCCACTCTCATAGTTAAGCATCGCATTTCATGCATTAATCGAACGAGTAAACATTTTATATCACACGCTGAAACTAAACTTGAAAACACTTAAATTTATTTTAAGAGTTTTGTACACAGAAAACAGTCCAAGTAGGCTCCAAATATGACTTCATATCTCACGAATCCACTTATTGATCATATCTTTTCTTTACACGATCTGTTAAACAACATGGCTAGCTACGTTTTTCATATAGATAACTTGTAAAAACAATCGCGTCTCGATCCTCTAAAATGACCAAAGAGAATCGACCAACTCATATATATCACCAACACTTAGAAAAATTCTAAGTCTTTTTAACCCAGAAAACTGCTCCATATCGCCACATAAACGGCTCGGTAAAACTTAAATCTATTTAACGACCCACCTATAATATTGCATGAACTGAAAGACCACCTTGCAAACTAAATAGTTCGTGTTTGTACTTTGTTAAAATAAGCTCACTTACTAGCTTTAAAATCGTTAAACCAAATCACTACCATCGTGTGATGCACAAGTATTCAAAAATAAACTAAAGTGTTTTTCCTTTTATAAATACGCCTCAAGTAGGCCAAGTCATGACCCGTTTAATTTAAATCTGTACACGTAACGTATGGATATTTTTATACAAGTCAGATGTCGACTTAACTAGTTACATGTTTCGTATATTAAACTTTCTCTTATAAGCTCAAAACGACCCTCGAATCCACTCATTTGAAACTGCCTATCGCTAGACCCTTAAACCTTATTTTCAGAAAATTTAAATACAATCCGAGTGGGCTAAATAAAAGCCCATTAAGCATTTGCGTTAGAACGGTCCACTACGCCCATGTGATACATTTTCAAACTCATAAAAACAGCCCAATTTCAGGCCCAAAACAGTTTACACGCCCTCGCCTCTAGATTTCTTAACGGGCCTTAAGTTGATTCGTTAATTGGCCCATTAACACAAAAATAAGCTCTTTTCTGGAATAAGCAATTGAAATAAGTTATAATGAACTTAATAAAGTTATAGAAATTTTCAGAATATTTTTCCCGTTGTTTTTATGCAAAAAGGACTAAACATGTAACGCATTTTCCCGTTAAAGGACTGAAACTGCCAATCCTAGAAAGACAAGGACTGAGACTGTGAAAACAGAATGTTTAGGGTATAAATGGACATATTATGAAATTCCAAGCCTTATTTGTACTTTTGGACAAGTTTTGGACTATTTATGGACATTGGACTTAACGAAGGACTAACGATGTGACGCAAGCGCAGTTAGGGTAAAAAGAGTAATAGTTGAAGAAGGACAAGAACCAACTAATCTTACTTGACATTCTTATTTCATTTTCCATTTTTCATCACCCCATCACTTCATATGCATTTTATACAATTTAGTTATGCATTATTTAATATTCGTTATTTATTATAACTAGAAATTTAGCGACTTCACTTTGCATATCATTTCATCATATTTTGAGGAAGTAATATTTTGAGTCAATTGACATAAGAGTCAAAATAATAGTATATTTAAGCATATCACACTCATATCATCCAATCGTTATACGATTTCTCACTTTCACACTCATTGTTAGTAGTAAGTCAGAATCTTAGACTTCCCTCATATTCAGGTCTCGTATTGAGGACGTTTCCGTGATCGTTTCCATAAGCCTTACTTGATCTTATAATTCCATCTTGTCAGATACACTCCAGGTGAGTCGTGGCCCCTACTTTTAATACTTGTTTTTAATAACTCTTTTGGGGGAGATACATGCTTCAACTATTTTAAGTTTACTTTATACTTTGAAAAATCTCATGATTTACTCAAAATCATCAACTATGTTTTACATGTTTTGGATCACCCTTTTGAAAGGGATATATGCTCGTTATACTTGCAAATTGCTTGCTTAGCTGAAACACTGTGTTGAAAAATAACATTTTCAAACTACTTGTTGTAACATGATACTGAGACCCATTATATGCATTCATATAACAACTGAATGTACTGGTAACTTTACTATGATATTTCTACATTTCACTAGAAATAATTGCCAAAACTAAGGTACGCATATTCTATGAACCCCTGAAACCTATATTGCCTAAGTTTACTATATTGTCATAAAGTCCCTCGATCATGAGCCATTAATCACTGCGGTGAGCGCGAATATAGTGAACAGATTCGAAACCTGTTAGAGGCTGACAACCTGTCCCACTAAATACTTTGACGGAATGCCTTATGGTTAGTCGTATTTAGTCGCGACCCACTATATTTGAGAAAAATAGGAATTGGCAAATCACCTATTACATGAGGGCTAACACCCATCATTAACCTGATGTGGACACCGCCGTTTACGGTACATTGTTAACGTTTTGCGTGTCATGAGGCTTAGGGCAATATAACTTTATGAATATATGAATGTTTCATATATATTAAGATACAGCTGTATTTAGTTAAACACCACTCCACACTGATAGATTTCAGACACTATATTATTGTTTTCACTATGTGTTAGGATTATGGATCCTGTACTTGGAACTTAATTGTTATCATATGTGACTTAGTTGTGACTTCTAATAAAGACAGCCCAAATTGCTTGGTATATCGTTACATTTAAAAGTTGACCCATCATATCATTTCGAGCGTATAACAACGTAGCTCGTTTTCATTTAAAACTTGAAACTCATGATCATTTGAGTTCATACATGATTTACTTGTGGATTTTTACCCAACGCAACTTACTATTTACTTCAGGAAGTACTATTATTTATTTCAACTACCACTGTACATTCTTGAATTCATGGAAATAAATCATTTTCCCATTAAACTCCACGAACTCACCAACCATTGTGTTGACGTTTTAAGCATGTTTATCTCAGGTAATTAACGGAGCAGGACAAGACACGGAGCGGGCATTATATACTCTGATAATTTAAATGGTGTAAAATCAATTATGTCATTCTTTCCAAATTACTACACTTCGTGGGATCTTCAAATCAGATATTTCACCTTTGTACCAAAAGTATTATTTTGAATGACATATAACTTTTCAAAACGCCTTTCCAAGCCGTTTTTCTGAAATTCTAACTTCGATCCTCACCGTAACACCCTAATTATTTTTCCGCTGCCACTTAACAAATTAGGGGGTGTTACAGATGAGTCCGTACCGGAACTTGAGCTCGCAGATTCTCATCATATGATTGATTCTCTTCATGAGGAGTTCTCCGATGAACTCGCTCCTATCATATCTCCTCCAGAGTATGATTACTTTTCTTTTGATGAAGATCCTGACCCGGGGGGAGATGTACTCTATCTTAAGAGTTTGATTATCGATGATATCATCCCAACCCTCCCACCCGCGGTTTTTATTGATGATAACCATAAGAGCTTCAATGATGATATTCAAAATAAGAAAAACGGTAATTTTGAGGATGAAGAATGGATCCTCATTGTGATTAAGATCCTTCTCCCTTTCTTCACCTATTCGGTGACTTCTCCTCTCATTCACTCCTTCGGGAGTGAAGACACCATCTTTGACCCCGGCATCACTCCTTCTTTCAAGCCGTGGGTATCTCATCGGAGTGGAACTTTCACATGCTTCAATGTTTATTCAAACATCTTGAATGAAAGTCCGATTGAGATTATCTCTTTCACATGCTCCCCCATGGACAAATGAATTCAGGGCGAGTCTAATCTTTCCAACTCGATAAAAAACAAGCGCTTCGTGGGAGGCACCCCATGCTTATCCTTCTATCTTCTTTTCTGTTTTCTAATAAGTGACGTGAGGAGGGCTTCCTCTTCCATATCTTGTGTTTCGGTGTTTTTTGTGTATGTCCAGGATTTGCCCGAATTATGCAGACTCTCGTGCTCGTGGTTTGCTTCTCTCCACTCGAGTTTCATCATTCGTTGCTCATCCGATATCCTTAATCTTATCGTTTAACGTTTATCTTTGGCATAATTAATAAACGGCCTTAGATTTTTGTAGGAGAACCCTTACCTTTAAGACATTGAGGACAATGTCTCGTTTTAGTCTGGGGGGTAATCTTTCGATTTGATTTTGCCTTGCATTTTTTGCCGTTTACTCATGCAACCCCGTTTTTCCTCCAAAATTGAAAAAATCAAAAAAAAATGAGAAAAATTTAATTTTTTTTGCAAAAATATAATAAATTTTGACATTTTGTTGACTTTCCGCTTGTGAGAGTAGGAATAAAATTCTGACTTGACCGGGCGTGTTGAGCTCTAGCTTGTTCCCTTAACCATTTATAATCTATAAGCTCGTGCTAGTCTTTTACACAAGGAGCTATAAAACGCGAATTCTTTTTAAGAATTTGCAAGTTCCCATAACTGACTTTATATATGCATGGCTTGATTATTTGGCTAAGCATTCGCGGATCTTATTATTTAAGATTTTAAATTTGAGAAGAACGAGAAATGATAGAGTTGTTTATAAGTTAGATTGCTAAACGTGGAGTAGTTGGATCTCTTTAGAGCTCATCAAAGTTACTTGTGGCTTTTTGTTCCCATAAGCTTGTTTCACCCAAAAAAATAGAAATCTAGGAATAATTAAAGGTATTTTGGTTTTGGCGATAATTAGTTTTATTTCTTCCTTAGAGAATCCTTGCTTATGAAAGTTGGGTACACATCAAGGTACTGCCAGTGTTACGGTGTAATAGGCAACTGATTCCTGATAGTACGTGCTATTGTCTCTATTGCTATAAAAGCCGTAGGACTCGGGATTTGGCAAAATATATAATGAATAATGAATAATAATAATAATAATAATAATAATAATAATCCAAAGCCGATAAAAGTTTTCTGTTTCCTGACGGTTCGCTCCCGTTGACTCAGACTTCAAAAAGGCAGAGGAAAAATATCCAAGGTCAAAATAAGACTCCCGATTCTTGACGGTTCGCTGCCGTTGTCTAGGTTGTTTAAAAGGCCGAGGAATAATAATATGTGCTTAATAATGTTTAAAAAAAATGCCAAATTTCGACTCCGGGGGTATCCTAATAAAAGCTTCTGTCTCTGGACTCGTAGATGAGTTGTTTCGATCGTATATAAAAGGGATATCCTCAAAATCGTGTTAAATCAGAGACCTTGATGTGGACCTCATTTTTGTATGCAACGGTTTTCGAGGGAAGGTTTGGAAACTACTTAGCGTTTAAACTAGGTATCTTTATCGGACTAAAAATTATCGAAATGAGAATTTGAAGAAATTCATTTCTCACCAAAAATAAAATAAATAGAGGAAATAGGAATTTGGGAACAAGAAGTAATACACAAGTAACTTCCATGGATAGTGTTAACAATCTAACTTGTAAATAACAATGATCTCGTTTTTGAGCTTAGTTTGGGGACTCGTGAAAAATCAGGAACGACGAATTTTATCCGTATGGTCACTTCTTTATGAGTCGTGTTTCCTACTCGATGACCCTAAAAGTTATCGAAAGATAATGATTGTCAACAAAGCCGTCACATTATAATGAGAAAAATACAAAAATAGAATAAAAGGAAAAATGGGGAGTTTTTAGAACTTAAGATTTCTTAATCTCTTTTGAAAATTTTGCTACTTCTCAAAGTTAGTAAAAAGAGATTAGAAATTTTTGGTTCCAAAAACGTGTTTGATAACATTGCGTGAGGACACAAGCAATATCTTAGTCTGGGGGGATTTTGGTATGTGCTTAAACACATACTTTTTCTTGACCAAAATCAGACCTAAACGACCAGAAACTAACCATAAATGCCAAAGATATTGTGTTTTTGTGTTTGTTTTTATGCAGGTACGGATATCATTAAATATGGACAAAATCAAGCAAAATCCGGGAAACCGAGCACGAGATTTGGAAGAGTGATTTAAAGCCGAAGCCGGGAGAGATATTTTTACCCAAGAGTCAAAGTCAACCCTCAGAGTCTCACCAAATGTCAAGAATAACCCTTAGATCTATTTTGGAAAATTGACAAAATCAGTCCTTGAAAATTCAGAAAATACATAATTGGTCCCTATAATTATTAAACTACATATCCTAATCCTTATAAACCTTATACCCGGATTCCATAAAAAAAATACCCAACCTATACATTAACCCACAGCCCACCAAACCATAGCCCAATGGCCCACTCTCTATCCCAACCCAAGATCCGAACCCAACACCTAATACCCGGTCAAAATAATAAAACCAAGTCAAAAAAATAAATAAACAAACAAACCCGCGCCCTTTTTCCCCTTTTTTTTACCCAGATTTTCACTATTCACATGAACCCTAGATTTAACCGTACAAAATTACTGAGATTAAGGGCATGATTGTCCAATCATAAGGTGTCAGAGTGTCAGAGAAGCACAGAAACACACGAATGGGCTACGTGGCAGCATACTATTGGACATGACACCTCATGGGAATTGATCAAACAGCTATAATGATTGGGGGATTGATCTGAGGGTTGATAAGAGCTCAAAGAAGCACAAATTCACACGGATTGATGATGTGGCAAGCCTGAAACCTTCATCAGTGGCTATAAATAGAGAGCTCTCCTCATGAGCTAGGTTTTTCCAATTTTTATGTTTTAGAAAATTGTTACCACTTTATTTTCTTGTAAAATTTACTGCTTTTCTTAGTGTAATCATTTACATTTCAGCTGTAATTTCAATTTCAGTCTTGTAATCTCAGTTTTATTAATGTAATTTACTTTTTCAATTTAAACACCTTGTTGAATTTACCTTTTAAGCATTTATTCAAAATCTGTTTTTAGCTTTCATTTAGTTTCTATAAGCTCATTCTAGCTTCATTATTAGTTTGTTGTGAGATACTCTAGTTTACTTCTGTTTTAAACAAAATTACAAAAAGTCAACATAAAGTCCACTGTGGTCAACATAAGCTGTGGAAGAAATAAGCTGATCTCATCAGCTTATTTGGGTATTATTTTGGCTTATTGGATAAGCCTGGGTAGTTTGTAGCTTCTGAGATCATTCAAAAATCAGCAGGAAAATTTGTGAGTACCAAATTTTCTTTCAAGCTTATTTTCTGCTTATTAGTGATCAGTTTAATTTCTAGCTTATTTGTCACTCATTTCTGATTTTTTAGATTATTAATAGCTTAGATTATCATAATATAGAATAAATCATAGCTTAAATTAGCTATGTATAGTGTAAATTAGGAAGATCAGTTCTGAAAGAGGTGTTTGGTTTAAGATCATGCTTTGTGATTAATCTGGCTTCTGCTGTTCTAGTGCTATAGTATGAGTTTTGTTTGAGCTTGTTAAGGATTTTAGAAGCTGTTTACATCAGATTTTAAGCAAATAGAACTAAGTTAAGGTTTTTGAGTCATTAGGTGCAAATCTAGATCATAAACTGCCCTAATAAGCTGTAGATAAGCTGAGCTTATTTAGACCCATATTTTGGTATCTCTGAGTCATAGATAGTTGTTAAAGCAAGGTTCTAAAGCGTGGTTAAATTTGGTCTAGTTTTGAAAGAGTTTAGCGCCAAAAACCAAAACTGTTGCATCAGTATACACTGTGCAAACTTGCATAATTGACTGCTGATCTCAGCTTCTTCCTTGCTTATCCTTTTGTGCTTATTGGCTAAAAATTGGTTTCTAGGTAGCTAGTAGTAGTAGCTTTTAGGATTAGAGCTTGGTTTTCAATTTTTAGCTTATTAAGTAGCTTAAAAGTGGTCTGCAAATAGCCCCCTTAAGTCTGCTCAGGCCTGCAACTTTAGTCTGCAACATTAGCTTTTATTTTGACCCATGATCAGCTGTTCTTTGCTTCAATTGAATAAGCAATTGAGCTTATAAATTGGGCATTTTTGGTTTAGAGATAGTCTGAAGTATCAGCTTTAAGGATCTGGTTTTTGTTTCACCCAATTAGATTGTTGCTAGCTTTTAGAACAGCTTAAAGTTTGCTGTTTGTTCATTGTTTCTTCCCTAATTTTGGACTGCTCTCAACTGCTAATTGCTTATTCTGTTTGCTTAAATGGTCACTATTAGTTGTTTTTAGCCTTATTTAGTGTGGTAATCTGTTTTCTAGCTGTTGGCAATTTCTGGTACTGTAGAACTTATTATAGTGCTTATTTGAAACTGCTTATTCCCCAATTCTGCTTATTAGGGTTTAGATAAGCTCTCATTTCATTTTTCTCAGCTTCCTAATGTAATTTTAGAATTTCCTGTAAAGTTTCATATTTTTCCTAAATCATTTGCTATTTTTAAATCATTTAATTAGTTTCTTTAGTTTTAAATTCATAATAAATAAAATAAAAGTCAAAAAAAATATTTTTCTTTTTCCCATAATTTTCTTTTGTCATATAGAATGTAGGAAAATTGTTTTCATGCCCGTAGGATTAGTAGTGCTTCATATTCACTTTTTATTTTGCGCACTTACGTTTATTTTTATTAAAACACTCGTTTTTTAGTTTTAACCATGTTTTAGCTTAAATGTTCTTTACGTTATCATTTCATATGCTTTATTTGTTAATTTCTAATGTTAATTTACTTTCCGTAGTGATAATAAACAAAATCCCACTTTTATTCTCCATTCACTACACGATTCACGATCCCGAATCACAATTCCATTCAATCTTCTTCGGGACAACGAACTCGGGGTTTTTCACATTATTTCCCTTTTGTGATTTCTCCCTTGATCTATAATTGTTAAACCAATAATCTAGGATAATCATGGAGTAATAAGGTGATTATGGTTAGGTTATGTCCAATGATCCGCCAGAACCGGAGGGATCTACCCAAGGACAATTCCAATAGTTTAGAATTAGAAGTCCTTAGGTAATATTGAAAAAAGGAGTAAATGAGAAAGGAGAAAGAATGGGTTGAAGAATTAAAATGAAAAGTTTAATGAAAGGGTGAAAAGAAATAGCCCTCCATGAAAACTTAGGTCAGAAACCGGGTCAATACATCTGCTATCGGTACTCACTAAGGTGATACTGATATTGAAGACAAGACGTCATGGACCCAGTGACGCATTGCACCACCCCTCCTATCCACTAAGATATCTCTCAAAAGATATTTGTTTCATTTCTCACGGAGAACACTACATAATCTATCGGCCTCTCACTCCGAGATGTGTTGATATTGAAAAGGTGGCACTCTGCTCCATGCCTCCGACGACTAAAACCAAAACGCACATTATTGAGTCTAGAGACATGAGATTCATCAAATATCTCTTAGGAACACTTCCAATGAAATACACTTGTATTCATCAAAAAGGATACAAGTTGTATGAGTCTGAATGAGATCTAAGGATCTTGCCTTATGTCATGATGGTTACTCGCTTCAAACGGTCTATAGTCTTGAAGTGATACCTAAGTATACTTCAGAGGCTCTTAACGGCCTTGGTAAAGATTAGAGAAAGTTTTCACACTATGCTGATAATGATCTCGAAATCTGAACCTATAAGCACTGGACGATTTATTGTTAACTGTTTTATGCAGGTACTGACGAAAGTCCATTCACCATCATCATACATTTCAACATCTACAACGACGATGCAACGGTACAGAAGATGTTGATCAAGGCAAGAACGTCCAAAAGACGATACTTTGAAGATCACAAAGCATGAAGGAACAAAGAAGCAAGACTATTCTAAAACAACGCACTAAGCTCAAGACATTGAAGACGAATGACCTAATCACACGGAGCGTCATTTGAATGACCATCCCTTAGGGGGAGATTGTTAGCTTTTATAAAAAGTGATGGTCATTTGTGTTTTATTATTTTTGTAAAAGTGTTGTTGTTTAGTTAAAAGAATAGTCAATGGGCTTGAGTTAATCTAATAGGCAAAAAGAAAGCCCAAAGAAAAGCCCAAGCCCACCTTTGTATCAAGGGTTAATACATACAAATGTTACTGAAGTTTCCAAAAAATTTGAAAAAAGTTACTCAACTTTTTTTTTGTTGAATTAGGTTACTAAAGTTTCCAGTTCGAATAAGACAAAGTGATTTTCGAATAAGACAAAGTGACTTAATTCAAATTTTTTAGAAACAATAGTAACTTGGTTCAAATTTTGGGAAAACTATAGTAACTTGGTTCAAATTTTGGGAAACTATAGTAACCTAATTCAACAAAAAAAAGTTAAGTAACTTTTTTCAAATTTTTTGGAAACTTCAGTAACATCTTAATGTATTAACCCTTGTATCAAACCTATAAATACCCTCCAACCTCCCATTTCACAGGTTGGAGGTGTGTGTATTAAATGTGTGTTTCTCTCTCTAGTTTCTCTCACTAGAAATCATTCACCACGCTTCTCTCTTGTGCCTCTCATTGATTGTAGTTGTAAGATAAGGTTAGATTGAGACGATATCTTTATGAGTATTTAGAAGATAAGGCCATGTAGGAACATTTTTAGCTGTGTACTATAATTTAACCAACATATCAATTGCGGCTAAACGAGTTGTAGTTGGAGCTTACATTATAAGTTGGAGCTCATAATATAACCCGCACTATCACCTGAACCAATGTTTCGAGCACTTGACTAACTGCACGCATTCTGACTGTGACGTTGCCCTCTAATTAGCAACTTTGCAAACAAAAGATAAATAAATATCTACAAACTAGTAAGGTACCTGCGCAATGCGGCGGCGGCTACCCCGCGACTAAATTTTGTAATGAGCAAATGTTTTTCATTTATACGCTTTTTCTAACAGTAACTTACGAATGAATGACAACTTTTAATTAAAATAACTATAAGCAATAGCAATGAAACTATTTCATATCCAAATAAACATAAGGTCCGAATTAAAGATGGTAACATAAATAACATCTTTGAAACATAAATTAAAGATAGATGTCACTACAAAATAAAATGTAATTTTGCATAAATACAAATATGCCTACTATTAATATGCATCATCATTTTGTTAAAAACTTAAAATACTAACACCCTATTATATCAAAAGCTAAGTCCAAACTTATTTTGATAGTACTCTGCCCAATCTCAAGTAAACCAAAGTCCAACTTAACACAACTTTCGTCCCATATTAAGTTGAGATAACCGGCCCATGTTTGATTGAGATAACCTTGTTATATCACAAACACATTATCAGTTTTATTAAAACATGAAAAAAACGTTGTCGTTTGGTACTATTGCATTTTCCCGCCAAAAGCCTAGCCGCTGGGTTAGCCTGTTTTGTGTGTCCAGCCCATTGTCATCCATTAAGAAGCACTTTTTTTTAAAGACAGTACTACTGCTTTTCATACTATACGGTATACACAAGAAAATACAATGGCCTTTTTCTTTGGTTAGGTACTGATAATATTGACAATTTACAAACTGATAATATTGACAATCAGTTCCTCCATAATCTAATGCCATACTTTTTTAGATACATGCCATGCTTCATTTAATGAAAAGAAGTACACTTTAAACATTCTATACCCTCATACTTTGCATGCCTAAACCCTCACTTTCTTCTTCTACCCACACCTGTGCCTGAAACAATACAAAAACCACACAAAAACATACGGATTTCAGCTGCAAGAACAAGACTACAACTTTTCTATAAGGTCTGCCTAGGTTTTATGTTACTTTTATCTTGCTTCCTTTACATGTTTAAACTCTTGAGCCTTTTTCCCTGTTTTTTTTTTTGCTTTTTTTTGGCCTTTTGCTCATGCTTTACAGATTCTCTCTATAAAGTATCATAGTTACATTGTGATGTGTCTATATATGAACCTAATATATATGTGGCTGTGCCTTTGTTTAGTGCTTTTCCATGCCTTTGTTTGCTTATATGTGTCCAAAATCCATTAGGATTACCTTTGCAAAATATATGAAGACCAAAAAAAACCCATACGTAGAGTAACAACTAATGATATAGATCTAGGGAAGAATAGGCTGCCACCTAATGTAGATGGTGGAGCAGTGCAATTAGATTTGTTTGGTGGTCAGTGTACTGCTACTCAGAGTGCCGCCATTCATCCTTGCACTGATGGTGGGTATACAAAACATAGTACGTCGCAAAAACAAAAAGAATGCCATACCTTGCCTCTAAATTATGACTGTGGTGAAGGAAGTGCCATGTTGTTGCGCGAACCTTTAGAACCTATGGTCACTCACACAGATACGGAACGGTCTACGCAAATGCATGATGCACCTGCAGAGATACCAGGTATGTGTTATACATCTACATATTACTGCCGTGTCTTTTAGTAGTAATATATGCTTTACCTTGGTTAGCATTTACAAATAAGGTCTGTTACTGTCTGACAGGAACATGTGCCATGGAAGTTACATGAACCAATAGCACAGCCACTTTAGATATGCACCGTACATGTCATACAAGGCCTGCATCTTCCATGGATAAAGGAAAACGAAAAGTATTTGACGTTTACAATGGACAACAATTGCTATGTAATTTGCCTGTGCTTTTACTCAGCCTACATTTTTGACATTATTCTATAAATTCATGACGTAAGTACCTTTCTTTCTTACAGGTTCAGAAGATCTGTTTATTATAGATGCCGATTTGTTTGGTGGTCAGTCTACTGCTATTCAGAGTGCCGCCATTCAGCCTTGCACTGATGGTGGGTATACAAAACATAGTACGTCGCAAAAACAAAAAGAATGCCATACCTTGCCTCTAAATTATGACTGTGGTGAAGGAAGTGCCATGTTGTTGCGCGAACCTTTAGAACCTATGGTCACTCACACAGATACGGAACGGTCTACGCAAATGCATGATGCACCTGCAGAGATACCAGGTATGTGTTATACATCTACATATTACTGCCGTGTCCTTTAGTAGTAATATATGCTTTACCTTGGTTAGCATTTATAAATAAGGTCTGTTACTGTCTGACAGGAACATGTGCCATGAAAGTTACACAAACCAACAGCACAGCCACTTTAGATATGCACACTACATGTCATACAAGGTGTGCATCTTCCATGGATAAAGGAAAACGAAAAGTATTTGACGTTTACAATGAACAACAATTGCTATGTAATTTGCCTGTGCTTTTACTCAGCGTACATTTTTTACATTATTCTATAAATTCATGACCTAAGTACCTTTCTTTCTTACAGGTTCAGAAGATCTGTTTATTATAGATGCCGAATGTCCAACAGTTACACCGCAAGATCGTTTGCACCATGCACAATGCTTTCCTTTGTTACCGTCTTTAGATAACAGTGGCACTTCATCAACTGGCAGCCACAATACAAGCCCTGTAATTCCACCTTCCAATGATCTGAATCTGTCCATTCAGACTCAGCCCTGTGACAATCAAGGTTTCATACCTTTTTTTTGTTAGCATTAAATAAATAACTGCAATAGGAGTTTGCCTAAAGCTTTGGCACCTACTTACCTTCCATTTTTTTATGTATTTCCAGATGCAAACAATTTCTCAGCGTCCAGAGGCCAGTTACGAGCTGATCGTAGGCGACGGCTGCCTTTCTCACCAGATTTGCACTGTGCCTACCCTTCATCCAGTCAAAGTTATCAGAGTAGACGCCGCCGTCAGCCTCAAGGTTTCCCTGCATTTAAAAAAAATAAAAAAAATACCAATGAATCAAAAAAATAGCAGTAAATAAATGTGTTACTTACTGCATTACTTTCTACTTACTTACCACTTTTTTTTTCCTTCTTTGTTGAACTTGCAGTGTGCACGCCAGCAAACGTACGCCAAAGGCGGCCTACCTTGCAAACCAGACCTCAAACATCTAGACAAGGTAAGCTGCAAACATATCTTTCTCTTTTCACATGTTAAATGAGTACTTTATTTTCTTTTGCCCAGGAACTTTTATTGACACCTCAGTTTATATATGCAATATAGGCGTTCCAGATACATACATGTATATGGGCCGATGTGACCAAAATTGCCATCATTGCAGTGCGCGATTCTGGTATGATGAAAGGCTCACTACAAGTTCCAGAAGACGGCCAGAGTATCATAGATGTTGCAATGGAGGTCAAGTTCAGCTTGAAGCTCAAGACAACTATCCAGAGTATATTAAGGATCTTTTTAGGAACCGTCACTTTATGGAAAACATTCGTGCATACAATCAGATGTTTGCCATGACATCATTGGGGGCAGAAATAGACAACTCGATAAACACAGGCCGTGGTCCTTATGTATTCAAAATTTCAGGCCAGCTTTACCATCGAATAGGGAGCCTGTGTCCAGAAGAAAATGCACGTCCTCAGTTTCTTCAGCTATATATCTATGACACGGAAAATGAAGTTGCCAATCGGTTAGAAAGTTTTCAGAGGTATGGTCATGGTTTGCGTGCAGATATTGTCGAAAACTTGATTGAGATTCTCGATGACCACAATGAACTGGTCCAGTTGTTCAGGACAGCAAGAGATAAAATCACAGAAGCTGATGTTCCAGAATTCAAGATCCGTTTGTTTGGTGTTATTGGTTCAAACCAACATGAACTGCCAACGGGCGATTCTATTGGTGCGATTGTTTTTGAAGGTGGGCCAGATGTAGAGACTGATTTTGATGTGGTTATTGAGCAACATGATCGCCAACTGAAAAGTGTCAATAAGCTAAATGCTTCTTATATGTCGTTGCAGTTCCCCCTTATTTTTCTGTTTGGCGAAGATGGTTACCATCTAGGGCGTGTGTTACTGACTGACCGTTCATCAGGCGATTCACCAAAGAAGATGACAATGCTAAGATACTATTCATACCAGTTGCATGATCGACTCAACGAATATGTCCTACTGACACGGAGTGGCAGGCTATTCCAACAGTATGTTGTCACAGCCTACTGCAGCATAGAACAGTCATGGATTGACTACATAAGACAACACCAGAATGACATACGGAATGACTACATGGCCGGGTTATACGATGCTTTATCACGTGGCGATCAAGATGGATCAGATGTGGGTGCAAGGACAATTCTTCCTTCATATTTTACAGGAGGCCCAAGGTACATGTATAGCCATTATTTGGACGCTTTGGCTATATGCCGTGTGCATGGGAATCCATCATTCTTTATCACGTTCACGTGCAATGTTGGCTGGCCTGAAATCAAAGAATATATGCAAGAGTTCTCGCATGTAACAGTTGCAGACAGGCCCGATGTTGTTGACCGTGTCTTTGAAAGGAAGATACATGATTTTGTAGGATTCTTGCGAGATTCAAAACCATTCGGCCAAGTTGAAGCAGGTATTATTTAACTTGCATCTGCTGGTATCTCATAGTAAGTAGATGCATCTGTTACTTAAATACCTAATATATTCTTTCCACTTTTTTTTGGCAGTCTTATATACGGTAGAGTTTCAAAAACGAGGGCTGCCACATTGTCATTTACTACTGTGGGTGAAAGAAAGTGAACGTATACAAGCACATGAAGATGTAGACTTATATGTATCTGCAGAACTTCCAGACCCATTAACTGACCCTGAAGCCTATAGAATAGTCTAAGAGTTCATGATTCATGGGCCATGTGGGCCGGTAAATACATCTGCACCATGTATGCGTGGTGGGGATAAGTGTACTAAGGACTTTCCTAAGCCTTTTTGTCGTGCAACGTACATTGATCCAAAAGGATATGTACATTATCGTAGAAGAGATTCAGGAATAACAACAGTGAAGCAAGATATTACCCTTGATAATGGGTATGTTGTTCCGTATAATCGATCTCTGCTAATGCGGTTCTACGCGCATATCAATGTTGAGTATTGCGAATGGTCGATGCTTATAAAATATTTGTTCAAGTACATTTCAAAAGGCACTGATAGGATACTCCCTCGCATTTCAAGGTCTGTAGGAGATTCAGGAGCAAGCACAAGCCGCTCTTCAGTGCACATTGATGAAATAAAGAATTTTCAGGATGCAAGATACATCGGACCGCACGAAGCATGCTGGAGGATCCTTGGATTCCACATACATAGCAGAGATCCACCGGTCCAGATACTTGCAGTTCACCTTGAAAATATGCAGCGAGTTACTTTTAGAACCCAACAACAACTGCAGGCGATTGTTGATAACGAGCACAACAAGAGAACGACGCTCACTGAATGGTTCAAATACAATACTTACAATACAGATGGGCGCCATCTCACCTATTTGAGCTTCCCAAAGGAGTTTGTGTGGTATAAAAACGGCAAGTATTGGCAGCGTAGAAAGCGTTCTTCTAGCTTGGCGATTGGTCGGTTGGCGTATATACATCCTAGCTCTGGCGACGCTTTTTACTTACGCCTCTTACTGTGTCACCAAAAAGGCAGCATGTCCTTCCGCCATATCCGCTCAGTTGATGGAACCAGTTATCCTACATATAGGGCAGCGTGTGAAGCAATGGGTCTATTAGGAGGTGATCAGGAATGGAACATTGCTTTGCAAGAAGCATCTTTCTCAGCAACTGCAGCTGAAATGAGGAATCTTTATTGCTAGATCCTCATCTTCTGTGATGTTTCAAACCCGGTCACACTGCTACAATCACATATGGATTCCATGTCAGAAGACATTCCATTAATACTTGCAGAATCATTACATATACCAAACCTTCATGTCAATCCGGATGACTTGGAAGGTGGTCTTATGTTTGAACTGCAAGGAATATTGAACTTTTATGGAAAATCTGTCAAAGATTTTGGGTTTGATCTTCCTCCACCACAGTTATTGCAAATCTTGAATAACAGGGCAGTCATGCAAGAAAGATCTTACAACCGTGATCTTTTAAGAAATGAAAGTCAAAGGCTGATTGTTCAACTAAACACTGAACAACGGATAATCTTTGACCAAGTAATCAACGGTGTTCACAACCGTCAACAGAAGCTGATTTTTGTTTATGGTCACGGAGGAACAGGCAAAACTTTTGTTTGGAAAACTATAATTTCTACACTGAGATCGGAAGGAAAAATTGTTCTGGCAGTTGCTTCCTCAGGTATCGCCGCTTTGTTACTCCCGGCAGGACAGACAGCACATTCAAGATTCAAAATACCTCTTGATTTAACAGAAGAGTCGGTATGCAGTATCAAAAAAAATACACAGGTGGCAGAATTGCTAAAACAAACCGACCTTATCATATGGGACGAAGCTCCGATGAATGATCGCAAATGCTTTGAAGCACTGGATCGCACGTTAAGGGATATAATGAATACACCAGACAACCTGTTTGGGAACAAAACAGTTGTTTTTGGTGGGGATTTCAGGCAGACACTTCCTGTGAAGAAAAAAGCTCCAAAGCAAGAAATTATCGCCTCTTCTATCACACTGTCATACCTGTGGCCAGCTTTCAAAGTCATTAGACTTAAACAAAACATGCGGCTGGAACGAACAGGGCTATCAGCAGAAGATTATGAAGCAACTGACACTTTTTCTAAATGGTTACTTGAAGTTGGGAACGGTGCTATTGGCCAAGGAGACGAAAATGATCCGACAGATTCAAGATGGATAGAAATACCAGACATATACTGTATACCTGAAAGTGAAACAGATATCCAAGAACTTATTAGTTTTATATATGATCAAGAAACTTTGCAGTCACCAAACGCAGCATTATTACAGGAAAAAGCTATAGTATGTCCGAAAAACAGCACTGCAGACCAGATAAACTCTGTGGTCTTAGATATGCTGGAAGGGGATACTCACACTTTTACAAGTGTTGACGAGGTTGTGCCAAAAACAAATGATGGCGGAGCAACAGAACTGTTGTATCCTCAGGAATACTTAAACAGTCTTTCCTTTTCAGGAATGCCTCCCCATGAGCTTATAATCAAAATCGGTGCACCTATAATGCTGCTAAGAAACCTAAACCTAGGCGGTGGCCTGTGTAACGGAACACGTATGATTGTTACGCAGATATATAGCAGGCTTATTCAAGCAAAGATTATAACTGGTACAAGAATGTCCGAGAAAGTTTACCTGCCAAGGATTTTGCTTATAAATAAGGATGAAACCCTTCCATTTGTTTTTAAAAGAAAACAATTCCCGGTAAAACTCTGCTATGCAATGACAATCAATAAAAGCCAAGGGCAGTCTTTGAATAAAATTGGCGTATACCTACCTGAACCTGTCTTTGGCCATGGGCAACTGTATGTTGCACTGTCAAGAGCAACATCTCCTAAAGGTTTGAAAATGCTGATTAAACAGCAGCTAGGCAAGGAAAAAAACATGACTAAAAATGTTGTGTACAAAGATTTTTTAGCAATGGTTTCATCTCCACAGGTTCCACATGCTCATCTTTGCATTTTCAATATACTTTGCCCAAACTGTGGAATAGCTTATACAAATAACCTTTAGCCTGTTACGACAAATGTCTCATTATTATTCCTATCCTATATTAGATAATGTTCGACCAGTTGTGTGTTCGCTTATCTTTCCAATTTAGAATAACCATACTTGCATTGTAAACATTTTTTATACATTCACATACATCTAACCTTACTTTTATTATTTTGACATACAGGCAAATGGAACAGACCTCTAGCATTGTATCATCATCCAGTTCCAAAGGCAAAGAAATTGTTGCCCAATCAGAAGAAATTACCCTAGCTGATCTAAAAGAAACAGATCATGGTAAAGCTATAAATGCAAAGGTCTACCGAAAATGGGTCCCAACAAACAAACAAGGGAAACCGGTCGTGTTTTTGTACTGCTAATTGATAAGCAGGTGCATAATACTATTCAATGATTGATCTAAACAATTAACCTTTCTTATATTCTAAAAAAAAATTAATAAATAAATGAAAAATATATGTATATTAAATTTATAAGTTCCTGTTTCACTTACAGGGAGAAGCTATACAGGCCAATATCAACTTACGAGAAAAGAGCAAATTCGATGCCCTGCTTCAGCTCAATAAAACTTACAACATATCCGGATTTGGATTCCAGCCTGCAAAACCGTGGATGCGAGTTGTCCCCCACCCACTTTCATTGGCATTTGGAACATGCACACAAATTCAGGACATACCTGATACAGGTTTCCCAAGCCACTATTTCAAGTTTGCCACCCATCGAGAGCTGTATTCAAAAATAGATAATAAAGATGGGTTACTAACAGGTATATAATACATGCATATATAAAACAACCATAAATAATATACATAGGCCTTACTTATCATACTTGCAGATTACATTGGCCGTGTCCAATATGTAACTGAAATACAAAAATCAGTTAAAGCAACAACAAACTCAACTGTTTGGAGAGACATTGGTGTGCAGAACTTAGAGTAAGCATCGAACATTTATCTGCAAACCCTTATTTTAATGTCTGCTCTCATAAATATTCCGTAATTCTCACAGTGGCCAAACGGTGCGTTTCACTCTATGGAATCAAGATGCTCACAATTTCAAGAAACAAGAATATGAAAAAGCAAAAAAACCAACAATCATTGCAGTGAGTTCATGCTCAGTCAAAGAATATGGAGGTAAATTTAATACTTCATACTAATCATTTGAATTATTAACTTTATCTTTTAACATATATTTATAACAATACAGGACTTCAGCTTTCAGCGACAAATGCAACAGAATACTACTTCAATCCAGACATACCAGAATACCATGAAATTTGCAGCGTGTAACTTAATAGACTCAAAATACAGAAATACAATCTAAACTTACGAAGTCACTAAAACCATATACGTTAACTATGCAGGTATGACGAATTCTTTGATCCACCCGCAATACTAAATGTCCAGTACGAAAGATGTGCAGATCCACACCAAGAAAAGTTCAGAAACCGCGTCACTCTGGCAGATTTGGCAAAAGAAAATCCACAAAACCAGCAGGTAATCAACAACTTAAGTGCACTACTTAGCAAATAAAAACCTACTTAACACTTACAGTTATAATGAAACAGAATAGTCTGGTTTACTGTCGACGCAACAATTGACAAAATCATTACACAAAGGCCATGGTTTTTTCAAGAAATGCTCAGACTGTAAGCTAAAAATTTCTGACCGATGGTCGCATACCCATTGCAAGCAACCACCATCCGAAGACGAAGCACTTTACAGGTGAACTATAATATTAGCAAATTGGTATATGACTATATACACGCCAACTTTTATAACCAATGTATCTACGATAAACAACAGTTTCTATATTTTTTATACAGCTATTGCTTCAGACTCGAATTATCCGATGGCACTGCCAATGTGATAATGATATGTTTCAGTAATGAAGCAAATTCAATGGTAAAAGATTGTAAGGAACTGCTGCGAACAATGCCAAAGCAAGACTCCTATGATTACCCACCAGAACTACTTTCTCTGCAAGGAAAGAAAAAAATCTTTCAGCTACACTTTCATCCAGACAGTACAAAAGATCAACAGCTTTTCGTTCTCGACACATGCTGGGATGGCACGCCCTTATTGCCATAGCAAATCCTATCACCACTGAAAGTACAATGGACTCTTTCACAACAAATGCAACCCAAAGTGGAACACTTAACACCACACAATCTCCAACGAAAATGGACACAAAAGCAAACATTACCATCTCAGAAGGCCAGGCAGGTCGATCGCTTGACATAAAACAAACTCACACAACCCCACCAACCGAACAACCAAAACCAGTAACTGTCACAGCAGAAACAAAAACACCCGGACCGCTTGACCTAAAAGAAACTCAGGCCACAACAACAATACACACACCGACAAAAACACCAGCAGAACAAGAACCTTTGTCTGAAACATCAAAGGCCATCAAACAATCAGCTAGAAAAAGTACCAGGAGAACCCTTTTCACAGCCCCCGATGATGGGACCACAGCATCAGCGTCGAAAAAAACCAAAAAAGAAGAATGATCAGACCTAAATTGCAGATGGCAGGTGTAAAAACAAAATCCCAAACTATCTATGTATTAAAGTGTTCCTTCTAGACACTTACTTCTATAAGTATTTCTAGCAGCTACTTAGCACCAACATGTAAGCAACACCCTGTTGTCAGGTAGTCACATTTGCCTGTATTTTGTGGGTGGCCTCTGCAGCCATAACTTTAACACTAATTAAGTACTGCCTTTGCTTTTTGCTGCAACTACTAAGTATCTTATCAATTAACGATAGTAACACTAATGCATGCCACAGAAAAATTCCAGTCATTTTGCAACACAAAAGTAGATATTAACAAGCATACCCTTAGTATTATATTCACAGCCATTAAACTTCATACATTCTACTTAGCATCCCAAAAGAAAACATCTACAGAGCATACATACTTCTAATAAAAAGCCAAAAGACAACCAAAATATACCACACAAACTGGCCACCACATCGTTCGAACCAGAAAATATTGATCTTCTTCTCCTCTCTTCCTTTACGGGCTAGATCCATCGCCTTGGTCAACCCAGCAAGCACCTTCCTCTCTCTCTTCAGAGTCTCCTTCAAACGGTCCAAACCAATGTGACCATCCTCATGTAACGGTAAGAAACCTTCCCCTTCTTCCACCAAATCCTCTAACCACTTGACCTTTGCAGATAACTGATCGCGCTGCTCACCAAGCACCATTAACAGCTGATCATTTTCGGTGTAATCTTGCCTAAACGCTGCATACAAACAATCATCAACTTCATCAGAACCAGCAGCAAACTTTAGCTTTTGGAAATTAGGAGTACGGGCACGGGCATAGGCAGATGTTGTTGGTAGTGTAGCCATTATGGAAGCAAATAATTAGAGGAAAGAATTAGGCAGATCTACAAGAAACTTATTAGGGTTTAGGTTAAAATGAAAAGGGGAAAAACACGGGGGCACATATTCACACAAAACAGTGGGCAAAAAAAAAAAAAAAAAAAATAAAAAAAAAAAAAAAAATAAAAAAATATAAGACATTAAAAAAAGTTATTAAACTTAAATATTTACTAAAATTATTTACAAATTTTTAAAAAAATTGTATGGACAAAATAAAATAAACATATAGATATAAAGTCTATCATAAAAGCATACATAGTTAAAATAAAAATAAAAGTATTATAAAAGCATCGACAAACTTAAAAATGTTGTTTTTTATTCATGATCTTTCACTCCCGTTCGAATAAAACCGTACATAGCTAAAATAAAAATAAAAGTATTATAAAGGCATCGACAAACTTAAAAATACTGTTTTTTTACCCGCCAAAATACTGTGTTTTAAAACGTGCTCGCCCGCATCGCGGCGACCAGCGCCAATCTCGTTAACCCTAAACTCTTCATATCACATGCATCCACCCTTTTTTTTCTTATCCTCTTTATCCTACACAAAGATAATCACAGATCTTGTATTTCTTCCTTTTGAAACTTTGTCACTTAAAAACCATGAATCATAGAAGGCTGTTACAAGTTTATAGAATTGAAAATATTTATTTTTCAAGGTACAAATTTATATAATTAAAGATATTTAATTTCGAGGGCTGTTACAAGTTTATAGAATTGAAGATAATTCTTTCTATTATAAGCAAGTGTGCAATCTGAATTTTTTATGTTTTTCATTATAAGCAAGTCTCAAATATATTTACTTCGTATAAAGTAGTATAAAAGGATAAACTGTTGACCAATTGTTACTATTCATCTACTCAACTTAAAAAGATCTAGCTATATGAGAAATCCCAAAATAGCATAAACCAAAAACAACAACCAATCAGCCTTTTCGAACAAAAACTAATAGCTCACTTTGAAAACTTAATCGATAAGAAATTTAAGAAGAAGAAAGGTGTAAAGTGTTAGAAATTTGACCTCTATTTGCCAATAGTTATGTGAGAGATGATTAATGTGAAATTAGACAAACCACATGAAAGATTTTTACAGTTTATTACAAAATTTTGGTAGTTGGTACCAAATCATTCATAGCAACTTCATAAGCTTGGTCGATAAGAAAGACTGAAAGAGTTAAGGACTCGATTTTTAAATGATCGACTAACCGCATTACGCTAAACTACTTAAAACGCAGTGGAAACTCGATATAAATCTAAGAAAGTTGGCTGCAGAGTTCTAACATAAACCCTTCGTTTTATAATTACCCGATGCATTTCATCAAGTACAATGGTTCTTTTATAAAAATCAACAAAACAAAGTACATGGTGTTGAAGGAGTTCAAATTACATGTTATTACTAGCTTACAACTTATCAACAGGCCGAACTTTGTAGTACTCAAAGGGAATAACATATCCCGCATCAATCGACTCCATCTCGTACTTGAGAAATACGAAAACAAATCTGACCCACAGCGCACCAGCAAGTCTCAAAGGCCATGAAAATGGAGACTTAAGAAACATGATCCACCACATCTTAATGATCATGCATGCAATCATAAACATCATATTCACACCCTTAACTATAACACCCTTTATCATTTTTTCTTGAAAGATACCAAACTGGAAGGAGGTGAGGTATTTCGATCTAGCGAGAATTAACTACTCGATCAAGCGTCGTTTAAGTAGTTTAGCACACGTTTAAACGTTTAAGTAGCTAGTATTCAGTAAGACACTGATCACACAGTTGGCATATATAACAAGTTGATAGGGATGTATATATAGAGAGAATTTAAGTGGTTAGCTAATTCGTGGGGGTTGTAACGTGCCTCGTTCACTTTGGCTAATTAATTATAACCCCAAAAAATAGTTGAAAAATGGTCCTTGTCTAGCTAGCTTGTTCGGACCTAATCAAAAAATCGAATGGATGGTTATTTTTAGGCAAAAACTAAATTATCATGAAGAGAAAAGTTCAATATCTAATATTTTCTAAAGATCTAATGAACCAATTATTGTCATTCATTTATTTATTTATTTATTTTTTATATATTTTTTTATCAAAACATAACAAATAAACTTTTACTCTTTTTTTTAAAATTAAATATCTTGCAAACCTTTAATCGTTACGCAAAACGAATTATACCATCGCGACGAGAATTAAATCATCTTTCTATAGACGGGCACTTCGATTTTCGATCATTTTTTTTCAATTTTTTTTTCAGTTACGTCTAGAAAAATCACATGTGATTTTTTCAGACGTAACTGAAACAAAACGACAAAAAAAAATAATCAAAAGTATATCGAAGTGACCGTCTACTGAAAGATAAAAAATACTCATCGTGATGGTGTATTTTTTTTTCATTTGACAATTTACCGTTTGCAAGATATTTTATTTTTAAAAAAGATGTGGAAAGTGGGTTTTTTTAGATAGAAAATTGAGTGGCTCAGATTGGGTTTTTTTTTTTTTTTTTTTTTTTTTTTTTTTTTTTAATCGTGAATTATATCGTATTTGTGTAGTATCTAATGAAAAGTTTAAACTCTCATCAGAAAATATATTCGAGCTAGACTATGTTTGAATAAAAATAGAAATTACAATGCTGCGTACGAAGTGTGTGAATCATGCAAACATTTGTAGAACTCATTTTCTTTACTTTTATGAGATCGTTAATCGTTAATCGTATAATATTTAAGGTCATTGACTTGTTAACTTATTGTGAAACTTTTCAAAGTTATATAATTAATCAAATGGATAATTCCATATTTACCAAATCTAAATATCAAAATTTCATATTTACTCAAAACACAAGTTTTTAGTTTATAAGTACAATGTTTTTAAAGCATGTGTTGGGGAAATATGGAATTATAGTGTTTAAGTTGGGTATATATCTTAAGCAAAACTACAAATAATGTAATTTAACAATAACTACTCATAACCAAGATTAAATCGAGATTCGAGATTTATGGGTCAAAAAACGAATGTGTTCGAAGGTTACTCATAACCAAATTGTAATATATATTGTGGTGTATATATTTATTTGTGTAATTTCCCCTTCTTTTCATTTAAAAAAATGTATGGTGATGGGTAGTTTTTTATCCCGGAAAGAGCCAAAACGTTTTATTCATGAATCTCAATTATTGGTGTGTCCTTTAATAAAGTACACAAAAATGGTTGAACGTTTCATTTATTTATTCAATTATTGGTGTGTGCTTGAATAAAGTATGTACACAAAAATTGTTTGTGGTTATAGTAAAATTTGGATATTTGGTTTGAAATAATCGATCAAAAGGAAATTTAGGGGGTTTTAACTTTTAAGTATACAAAAAATAATATTAGTGTGATTAACTCATATTTCTAATCTATACAATAACCAAATTGCAGCTTTTACTTTTCATATAAAAATTTAACATGTTGTATTTAGTGTTGAACATTAAAAACAACTCGAGATATTGTATTATTGATTCGATATTTATAATGTGTTACATAAAAACCCTAACGGGACTCAAAGCCCACAACCGGGCTTGGGCCATCTATCGTCTAATATTTAGTACATTTAAGAATCTTTAGATATTTAATAACGGAACAGCCAACGTTGATTTGGTTCGGATCAGTTTCATGGTTTAGGTCTATCGAATGAAATAAACTTGATTGAGTTTGAAGAGGTTAGGTAAACCGCCGGGGTAAGTTTTTAACAAGGTAGCCGCGCCAGAAATGGGGTGTTACATTATCAAAGCTTTTGTGTGTGACCAATGGAAGTAATACATCATGTCGCTTAGGTACGTACTGAAAACGAAACGAAACAAAACAAAAGAAAGCTCAGAAGCACTTGTTTTATATCTGAAGGAAGAGATAAATGTGAAGGACCAAACCTTACACTTTAAATGCAATTTTCATCACAGCTTTGCACTAGCAGGGAATTGAACCCGGGTCTGTACCATGGCAGAGTACTATTCTACCACTAGACCACTGGTGCTTTGTGTTAGTATACAATATTATTGTATTATTACTGTGTTTATAGTGCATTAGAACATTAATCTTTACTCTATTATTATGTTTATGGGATAATGAATATTGAGTAGGCCAAGTTCAAACTCAGTATATTAGAACTAAAGATATATGAGACAGTATTTTACAAGTGTTCTTACTTCTTACCAAACCGAGTTATAGGTCTTGTTCCTTTCTAAAGCACGAAATACAACTACTTTTACGTTTGGACACTGTCGCTAACCACTTTTTACAAGGCTTTAACCAAATGTCTTAGTGTCATACAATATATCAAACATTGACTAGCTAACACATTTGTGAGAAACTATAAGAACTCGTACAGTGAATAAAGTTGTAACTTAATGCTCTTGACACTTTCGTTACGAAATTCAAACTGGACACTATATGATATTCTACTAGCAAAATTCAAAGGGGACACCTGATACACAGAGAGAGCAGTAAACTACTAAAATACGGAGTAATATAATCTTCCGTAATACTTTATCAGTACGTAATAAGTAAAGAAGTTGCTAGAAGATCTCACTTGAGAGTCACAGTTGAAGTATGTGGATTAGGTGACAAGAAAGATCGGTTTTAAGTGATGATGACATTAGCACTACTAAGTATGCTGGAAATTCCGATTGCTTCCCAGGGTCTAAACAAACTCTATGCTGACTCCTATACGAATGACGCACTAGATACATTCAGTTACCTGAGTTGTTTCCCACAATAGCTGTCTCTCTAACTATGAAGCTGATTGTCTACATTTTTCAGCTTAGGAAAGAGAAAAATATGATATTAGTCAGGAACAAGTTTTTATGATAAATGATATTTGAACTTATCGTATATATTTAACCGTCAAGTAGTATCAAAAGATAAGATGCCATAGGTTTTTAGATTTGTGATAATCAATTAAACACCAAAGAAATTGCAGAGGAATATCGCCTAAACTAAACTGATTATACTAATATATAGGCACCGCTAAAGTTCCAAAATCAGCTCATAAATTGATCAGTGATCACTGCAAGGTTTTTATTGCCCCCGCGTTGCAGTTAACACTAACCATGAGATGACTCACTTGCATCAATAAATAACCATGGTTTCGTGAATTCCTTTGTGGTTGATACATGGACATTGAACCCGTTGAGGCTTCACTAACCATGGGATGACTCGCTTGAACACTTATTCATGTTACCATCATGTAGGAAAGGTGAATGTCGTTTCTTTAAATATATAAAAATGAGATTACGAGAAGGTTTTCAACTACCGTTGCAGCATTTAGAGTAACTTCACATTGAGAACAATGAATGAAACAACCATCAAAGTCTTGTATGGAACTACTCCGTACCATTTATGAAAAAGATCAAGTATGCCATGGGGCCAAGGAGGTGTTCCAGTGTGTCATTTCCTAGGCTATGAAACTACTCAGATGTAAATTTAACTTGTAATAAAAACCGAGAAATAAACACGTACCAAAGTTGCTTAATTCTAGAACGGTAACACATAATATCTCCACTTGTACGCAAAAACACGGTTAATTTCTGAAATACTTTTCTATTGGATCATATAGTTTGAGCTAGAATTAAACACAAGGAGGTAAAAAAAAATAAAGCTCAGAAGCACTTGATTTATATCTGAAAGAACAGATAAATGTGAAGGACCCAACCTTACACTTGAAGTGCATTTATCATCATAGCTTTGCACCAGCCGGGAATCGAACCCGGGTCTGTACGTGGCAGGGTACTATTCTACCACTAGACCACTGGTGCTTAATGTTGGATTCTTATACCATTATATATTTATCTCTCTTTTTATGGTGAGCTTGAGCTGTAATCTTCATTTTTTTTCACAATCTTTTGAATAATGCTCAAGTCAAATTCTAACTAATATATCTGTGAATTGATGTGTTATTGGTAAAAAAGAAAAAATAAAATCTACAAAAGTGTGATAATCTATTCAAGCATGAGAAAGGAATTGTGTTAGACATGTTTTTTTGTTACAAAAGAAAATTTAAGTTTTGTTGTCATATAGTAAGTAGTTGTTAGCTACGACATTTGAAAAATGTTTTACGATAGAAATCAGTTATAGTCTTTGACAAAGTTTTTCAGTATTTTCACATTGTAACATGACTTTATAAACAATAGCTAACTTGTAGCAAAAATGAACCGGTGATCCTAAAAAGAAAAGAAAGTATTTCAAGTATTTTAATAAGTAACATCTTGAGTGATATTGTTTTTCATATATCAAAGAGTTTGATTATTTTGACAAAACAATTTTTCGAGAGCAATTATAGTGTGGGTAACATCTCATATCTCTTTTAATTTAAAAAAAAAAAAAAAAAAAAAAAAAAAAAAAAAAAAAAAAAAAAAACCCAAAAAACAACTCATATTTCCAACGTAAATTGGTATTAGAGCTTGTCAAATCCATTTGCGTTAAACAAGTTACAGCCATATCTATCGAGGAGTCATGGCACGATAGTAAGGATTTGATCTTAGTCCTATTATGTCACGGGACTCCGATAAAATTTTGTTTTGTAGTGTTAATTTTCGTAAAAAAAACATTAAAGTTTTTAAAATGCACTCGGTCATAATGCATTGTATTTCTAGTTCATGCTTAGTTAGTCAATCAATTGGTAAAAAGTGAACTTAGTTATCACTTAACTCAAATTGTTTTAACAAAAAATCATACATTTTTGTTAATTTTTTTCTTATTACTACAGTGAAAAAAATATTGTGCACCACGGTTATTTTTAACTCTAGTTCTGTCCCATCCTGTTGTCGTCTCAATTTTCGATGGTGAAAACTATGATTATTAGTATGTCAAAACGGAGACTTTGTTTCGCTTCTTTAGATGTGTTTGACGATGTCAAGAACACATTTGAAGAACTTGTTAATAAAGAAAAACACACCGACGATAAAATGAAATATTTGAAGCAAAAGAGGAGTCGAAATGCAGTTGTTTTAAGTATGATTCAGCGCGGAGTCACGCCATCAATCTTTCCAAAAATCATGTGACTAGAAAAGGTAAAAGAAGCTTGGTTATCACTTCCAAAAATTATGCACTTGATCGAATTCCTTAGCTTTTATAAGATTAAGTTATCTTAGATAAATCTAAAACAACTATGTAGAAACTGTCTAAGGATGTATTAAAGACTATGCGGAATCTAGTCTTTAATCTTAAAAAGAACTTTGTAATGTAACAGTAAACACAAGAACACAATTTAACAAACAAAACAACCTCAATATTATTGATGAATAATACGAATACTCAACAGTATTGAGGTTATACAACCTTGAAGCTAATCGACTCTATCAAAATTACGTATCTATTTCAATGCCCTAGGACCTCCTTTTATAGACTAAGGAGTCCTAGTCGGCTTACAATAACTTTCTCTACAAGATAAATCTTTTCTATAATTATCTAAGCATTCTAAACATATCAAACCGACTATACAATGTATATCTCATAAACAGTCTTAACTATAACACTAACAGTCTTAACTTTACTCCAGCAGCATTAACTATTCAGCAGTTATAACTTTGTACTGTCAGCACTAAGTTTGTATTAGCAGCACTAACACACTTAGCATATTCTTTGAAGTTTCTTGAGCAGTACTAAGTTTGCTTGAGCAGTCTTATCTTTACACTGGCAGCACTAAACACTTAGCATTTTCTTCATTGAAGTCCAAGAGTAGTCTCAACACCATAGAGCAGCAGTATCTTGATAATGAGCAGCAGTATCATGAAGAAGCTTTAAATCCCAACAATCCTCCCCTAAACTTGATATTTTCTCCCAAAATCATCAAATTTCTTCAATCAAAGCTTCATGTTCACCAGGAGGATGCTTCCAAACACTTCATTTTTGATTCTTCACTTGTATAATAAACCAAATAAGATCCAAACACATCTGACTATCATATCCAACTGAAAGCTTCTCATTCAACATCATTGTCATTTTAGCTTTTGATAAGGGATATTTCTTTTCCACCAACATGTAAAACTGAAGTCCTTCCATTGCCAAAGTATGAACTCCACAGGAGTCATATAACTTCCAAAACAATACTTTGTTTCCAAACTGAGCTCTCCAGACTTCATCTTCACAATGTGGTTCAAACATGATCTTCAAATCTCCCCATAAAACTCTATCCATGATGTTAGTTGGCCTTGTAGATCCATACTTAGCCTTAACCAACTACCATAGAGTTTCTAGATCCTCCCTATCAAAGCTTTTGAGCATATGACCAAAAGTGATAAACTTCTAAGACTTTCCATCAGCTCTCACTATCTCCCAATAAGCTTTCTTTCCCTGATAGTGAACTCTCCAATCAACAATGTTTATGGGCATTGTAGCCACAGGTTCAGCATCTATAGGTATCTCTTCATCATCTGATTTGATTACCATATATTGTTTTAGCTCAGTTGTACCTTTGTCACTACTATCTCTTTCATTCTGCCCTTCATCCACTTTTTGTTTCTTACTGCTCTCTTGTTCTAGCTCTATGCCTGCTCTCTTAGAACTTCCTCCCACCACCTCTGTTTCAATGGGCACAAATGTGTTTACTCTCTTAAAAACATTATCAAACATTTCTTGAATCTTTTCAAAGCTCATATTCTTCAATTGATTAGGCTTCCATTGATCCATGTTCTTTAAATAGCTACACATTATACTCCTTTTCTGAGCTTTGGTTGGTGGTTTATTCCTTTTTGCTTCAGCCCTCTTCTTTGCAAAGAACTTTTTCCTTTGTTCTAAGAACTCCATGAGCAGCTTAGCCTGCTCAGCCTCAGACAACTGTTCTTGCTCTTCCTGTTGCAGTCTTTGAGCCAAAAGAAAATCAGCATCACATTTTGCTTGTATGTCATCCCATTGATTCATCAGTGTAATGTTAGCTTCATCTTTCTCATCTGCAATTTTTACCTTTTCTGCTATCAATCTATTCTCCTCATCATATTCTGCTTGTAACAATCTAGCAGTTTCTTCATCAGCTATGAGTTGAGCTTTCTTTGACAAAGGTTTTACCACTGGTTCTTCTATCAAAATTCCTTTTCCTTTGCCCTGTAGTTGTGAAGATTGTATTGTTGTTGTTGCAGTTTCACTTGGCTCCTTAATGACAACCCCCTTGGTTGGTGGTTTTGTGCTCTTCAAAGTAGTAAGAGTTTGAGCCAACGTGATTTCATCATCAGTTACCTCAGTTGTTGCAGCAGCACTAAAAGTAGTCTCTTCAAGCCCAGCAACACTAACTGTTTCCTTGACAGTACTAACTTCAACAACTGTAGCATTAACCTGAGCAGCATCAATATTTGTCTCAGCAGTAGAAACCATCTCAACTTGCTCTTCTACAACAGTTTCTTCAACATTTAACCATTCATAACCAGCATCAACCATCTGTTTTTCAGTATCCATCATCTGAGCATCCTCCCCTGCAGCCTTGTCCTCATTCCTCCCCTGTTTGGAGGCATCCTCCCCCAAACTATCAGCATCACTAGCAGAGGATTCTACCTTTGATGTAGTACCCACCTTTTATAGTCTTTTTGGGTCCAGAGGTTCTAGATCTTTTTTGCTTCTCAAGCTTCTTTACTCTTTTCTTCAAACTAGTAATTTTATCTTGTTGAGAGTTTACTTTCTTTGTGAGATCAAGAACCTGTTGTTGTAAAGTGGTACAAGTTTCTATCAATTCTTTGAGTTGCATTCTACCCTCATCATTTCGGATTGTGTTACCTATCCCGAAAGGTGAATCATTGGGTATGTTAGATACAACCTCAAACCTAGTTTGAGCATCCATACCCCACATGGTTTTTTGGCACCTGGGACCATCACTTGAATCAGTTCCATGGGAACTTGACTCATTAGATGTTGCCTTGGATTGGGTCTTATTGATGTTACTACTGTCCTGCTCTGCATCTAAGCTAGTAGCAGTAGTAGCAGCCCTTTCCAAACTGTAACCCCTCTCCTTATGTACAGCCCCATCTGCAACCATGTGAGTAGAAGCACTAGCCTGAGGTAGCTCAGTGTTCTTTCTGCTTTTCCTAGATTTGTAGGTCTTTTGAGGTTGTGAGGTTGATGGTAAAATTGTGGGTGTGTGTTGGGTTTCAGTGGGGATTTCTGAACCTTCACCCTGGTTTTGTGGTTGGTACTGCCCCAACATTGTTTGAAACAATGGTGTGACAGTCTCTGAAAAACCTTTTCCAATCCTTTTCATATTGCTAAATATCTTTTTGGTGTGAGAAGGTGCATGATAAATTCTCTTATGAGTGACCTTTTCAGAAAATTGGTTGTCTAAAAATACTTGTAAAAACCTTGGATAGATATAAAATTTCTTTGCTAAAGTATCCAAGTTCTTAACCATACTATCAAAAATCAATTTATAAAAATTGAACTTCTGCCATAGAGCTGCTAAACTCATTCCAATAAGTTGTTTTAGGGCTTAAACATTGTAACACATAATGGATAAGAAACTTCCATTGAGGAGAGAAGAAGGCTTTAAAAAAAGTGAGTTTGTCAGACTGCCTCTCATTCCCCATCAATGCAAGGTTTTAAAAAATAGTAGAATTTGGGAAACACTCAAAACCTCCATCATCTGTTCTCCTAACAGACGTTTCAGTAATGATAATGTCCTGGCTATCTACAACAGCATGAATTTGTACTTCCTCATTGAGTGTTTTGACCTTAGCAGTAGACCAAAACTGTTCAATATGGGAAATATATATATTAGGACTTACAGTTAATGCATACCTAATGGGGTGTTGTTGGGTCTGTCAGTACCCAAGCGTCCTGAAAACAGGATTTGGACACAAATTAGCCAAGTGTTAATCAACCTTAAACACTCTCAAGTCACTGAGTGAACAGTCACTCAGTGAGTTACCTTCAAGATGCTTAGGACGAGTCTAAGAAGAAAGATTCACCATTCAGTGAGGCGGAACTCCCTGAGTGTCACTTAAGCCAAAGAAGAAGGTAATGGGTTCAGTGAGTATTTGACAAGAACTCACTAAACCCCCAGTCTCCTCAACAACAATAAATGATTGAAGACTGAAGACTGAAGACCTAGACTGAAGAATCAGAAGTCTGAAAGAAAGGCGGGATTAGGCGGGAAGAGTTTGAAGAGATAAGGAGAAGTCTTATCGGGCCAGAAGCGAACCTTCCCTAAAACGGCTTAAAGTCAAGAAGTGTCATAGCTGACACTCGGAAAGACTTTTTAGCTTATTCCTATTGGTTCTTGGAAATGACAAATACTGTTGTATTTTTCAGACACGCTAGGTTATTCTTTTTGTATTTTTTTTAATCATAGGTGCTCTTTTATACTTGTGTATAAATAGGAACAGATGGAGAAAAGTGGGAGAAGTTTTGTGCATTAAAAAGCTTAGACTTTCACAAAATTACTTTTCTCCTCCAAAGAGTAACCAAGTCCCTGAGATAGCTCAGTGGGTCATTATTGTTGCCACTCAAAGCATAGCTTGAGTTTAGAGAGGAGAACACACCATACCTTGTCTATTCGATCCCAAGTGTTTATTCCGCAAACACTTGGGTAATAGATTCTTTTGATTGATTTCTAATAAGAATTTAAACGTTGAAAAACTTGTGTTTTTATATTTACGTTTTACTTATTTGTTTAAATTAATCATTAAGTTAATTCAGTCATGGAACACAATTAGATTAACTTTGTAGTTACTTCTACTTGTGTAAAGGGAACAACAAGTGGTATCAGAGCCTCTGGTTTATAAAATCTTTTCAAAAAAACTAAGAGTGCTTAAGATTTTTAAAACCAAGATCCTACTATGGCTGATATTAATGTGCCCCAGCTCGTCGATAAAAAGGGTGGTAGCTTTTCAGCTGTTGCCCCCAGACTTGAAGCTAGAAAATTTAGCAAGTGGAAAAAGCGAATGCTTTGCTACTTGACTGGTATGGAACCATACTACATCACTTGTATCAATGAAGGTCCTTATGTCCCTAAGACTGCTGAGGGGTTAAACAAACCTGAAGCTCAGTGGACTATTGATGAGAGAAGGGTGGTCAATCAAGACCAACGCCTGAAAAACATAATTATATCTTGTCTTCCTGACGATATAATGGAATCAGTCATTAACTGTACTACAGCCAAACAAACTTGGGTTGACTTGATTAATAGCTTTGAAGGTCCCTCAGATACAAAGGAAAACAGGATCATGGACCTGAAACTTGAGTACAACACTTTCAGGGCAAAGGACTCTGAAAGTCTCTCTCAGACATATACCAGATACAAGACCCTGATAAATGAATTGGCAAATGATGGTGTAGTTTTGTCTGAGCATGAGATCAATGTTGGCTTTGTCAACAGTCTCCCTGAGAAGTGGCTAAACTTCTCACAGGGCCTCAGGAATGCTAATCACATTCAGACCCTTGAGCTCCCTGAGATCTATGAGAAATTTGTCTATGAAGACAACTTAATCTCTAGGAGATACCCAGACTCAAAGAAAGCTCTTGAGACCAAAAAGGCCCTGACTTTGATGAAGCGAAAAGTGTACCGCTTTTAGGGGGTCATTTAAGCCCTAATCCGCGATTATATGATCAAATATTGCCCTAAATCGTTTCTTTTCTCATTTTAGGTACTTGGGACGTGATTTCTGGAATATGAAGCATTTTGGAGCTTTTTGGACGTTTTTATGCTCAAGAATGAAGAAAACAAAAAGACCAAGGAAAGTCAGGATTTTACACCTGACGGCGTCAGGCTTTGGATGCTGACGCCGTCACTTGAAGATGAAAGTGGTGGAATTATACACGTGACGCGCCAGAAAGTTTTACATAGGAAGTCTGACGGCGTCACGTGTTAATGGATGTAGGCCGTCAAGTGTTAAGTTAAAGAGAGACGGGCCAGAGGATTTTTGAAGGTGACGGCGTCAGGATCATAGACCTGACGACGTCAGATGATATAGAGTGACGGCGTTAAAGTATTCTTACACGAGAAGGAACCTTAGTGAAACCGCCACAAGTTAATCAAGACAATCACAACTCGCGCGCGGAGTAGCTGTTACTGTTTTGGCCATAAAATCTTCATACGAACTCGGATTTAGGTGATTCAAGAGGCCACGGAATCGGGACGAAAAGATCTACAATTTGGTGAAAAAGGGGAGCTGACGCCGTCACTTGTTAATGCTGACGCCGTCAGATCGATGCGGACAGAAAATCAGCTATAAATACAACATCACAACTTCACTTTTTGTAAGCCCTAAACCCTAAGTCCGATTCTAGGGTTTAGGTAGGTGTTTTTCCAGCAACTTAGAGGGTTTCAATCATTTCATAAACATCAAATATTGGTTTGTTGATTCTAACTTAATTGTGTCTTTCATTATTGTGGATGTTTGCCCTTCATTGATCATGTTTTGCTAATTCACCTTGTGTCTACTTATGATTGTGTGAAACTTGTATATAATTAATTAGATCTTATTGATTCCTTGTTGATGTATGTGTTTGTCGTCATCAATAAAGGTGTGACACTTTAATAGATCTTATTGGTTTAGCTTATAATTCTTGTTTCCTATTGTCTCTTGTTTGATTGGGTGATATCGATGTTAGGCTTAAGAAAACTGGCTAACCTCCTATACGGTAACTTGCTTGAACGTCTTAAGAAACATGAACCAATGCGTGCTAGGTTTATTTGGTTGTATTTAATGCATGAGTGAATTCTAGTGATCCCATGTTAGGAGCTTCTTAGCCGGCTCGACATAGGAGTGAAGTAGGAGCTTATAGAGTTGGGGAAGTACGTACGCCACCCCACGATTGGTATTAAGGAATACAACCCGTCAATTAAAACAAGGTGTGACAATTCAATAGGTAGAATTGGATAGCTAGCAAGGAGTAACATATCATAGGTAGACATGCTTCACTTCCCTTGTAGAACCCTAGTTTACTTTCCTGCACATTAGTTTAATTAGTAGCTTTTGGGTTAGTTGATTAGCAACTAATTCCGCCCACTCCTTCAAACCAGAGATTTTACTTGCTTTTCATAAAATATAAAAATACAAAAAGAATCATCCCTCACCTCTAGACCTAGTAGATAAATTTCAATCCTAACGAACACTATTCTTTGAGTTGAACGATCAATCCCCCGGTACTTGCCACTTCACTATACTACATCGGTCAGGTACACTGCCTGGTGGGGACTGCAAGCCTCTTGAGATCCCTCGAGAGGTAAAACCTGTTGTAAGGTCGCAAAACCACGCATCAGACTTCCTCACCCATATCAACTGCCTTTTATTCTAATGGTGTTGTGCAGGATTTTCAAGAGGATTCTGATGATGAGATTGATGAAAGAACTAGTAATGAGTACCTAAATGATTTAAACTTGGAATTCCAAGAAAGGGCACTCCTTGCTAATTCAAAACGTATTATCAAAAGAAATCAGTCAAACTTTTCAAAAGCTAAAGCAAATGAAACCACTGAATGTTTCAGATGTGGTAAAAAGGGTCATTTTACTAAAGACTGTTATTCAAAAACCATCTCAGAACCCTCTTATAAATTTTCTGGAAACAGTTCCTCAGGAACTAGCAAGTTTCAACCTAAAATGCTTCAGTCGACCCAACATTTTCAAACCAATAATGTTCAAAAGGGTCAAAAAGACTTTGAGGCTAAATATAGGAAAGCTAAGGCTAAACTTGCCCTCCTTGAAACTAATCCCTCAATGTCTCAGGCTGCTCAAACTTCCAAACCTGTTCAGACAAAGAACAAGGTTCTTGTAGCCGAAGCCTATGACTGGGATGAAGAAGAGGTCTCCTCAGAAGATGAGAAAATTAGAGTAAGTGCACTGATGGCACTTTCTGAAGGGGATCAGCTGGCTGTTGGAAAAAGCCATGCAAGGAATGGAGAGTGGGTCAACATAACCATGAAGAAGGTAAACATTTTACTTTCAATGGATGATGATTCTGACTGGCAGTCCTATATGAATTACATTTGTGTAGATCTTAAGTTTGTAGAAGAACAAAGACTTAATTTGCTTTCAAAATATAACAATCTTGTGTTAGAATTAAATAAGTGTAGAGATGAATTGCTTGTATTAAAACAGGCCAAGTTAGAATCTATTACACTACAAATTAAAAACACTGAGATTTTGAAACAAAATCAAGCTCTTCAAAATGAACTTAACAAAGAAAAGGCTGTCATTGAAGGCTGGACTAAAAAGAACCCCAAAGTCTATGAAACTGTGAGTCTTATTCCTAGTGAAAACAAGAAAGTTATAGGAATAGACCAACTCACTAAAACCCCCAGTGATAGTCACAGAGAAAAGACTTTTATTCCAGCTGGCATATCTTTTGAGCAAGAAATGGAACCCAAGTCAAATGACTGGATTGTCAGGGACAACCCAGTCAGTAAGTTACCAAACTTTGAGACAGGAAAAATCTTGCTTCCTGAAAGTCAGGCTCTGAAAAATATACTTGGACTCACTGACCAACCCAGTAGTACTGAGTCAGTCAATGAGTCTGAATCAGAATCATTTACACCACTCCTACCTCTGAAAGTCCTTCAGGGAGCTGCACCAAGCTCAGACCTCACACCATTGGTCTACTCTCAACATTCTCCAAAGGAGAAGCCAGGATTGGAAAAAACCATCCTGAAAAGGCAAACCCCTGAAGTCTCAGTTCATACTGATGACTCATCAACTTCAATCCCTTCTGAAGTAAAAACAGAAAGCCCTGACTCAAAAATTGATCAGTTGGCTGAGCTTGCCAGGAAGCTGAGTAAGATGATTGAATCTTCTGAGAAGCCTTCTCAATCTAAGTTGAAGGAACCCAAATCAGCTTCCTCAAGCACCAAACCAAAACCCTCCAAACCCCTGAAAAGGTGTGAGCTGTGTCACTATACCAATCATTCCACTGATGATTGTTTTAGAATCCTTTACTGCATGATATGCAAAAAGGAATATCACAGGACCTCTGATCACCAATCATACACAACCACATCAAAGATTGCAAAATTTAAAGCACAGGCTTTAAAATACCCCTCTGATTCTAAGCAGAAACAGAAACAAAAGGCCAAGCCTTTTGCACCTTGCCCTCACTGTGGCTTCAATGACCACCTTCCTGAGGATTGCCTAATGGACACAAGTTGTGATATATGTGGTGATCCCACTCATGACACCTTAAGACATTAGAAGGTCATTCAGACCAGAAGAGGTATGACCAAGTCATCCTCTCAGTCTACTGAGTCTACTTCTGCAATCAAATGCAAAATCTATGGTAGCTCAGTCCACTCAACCACTGACCATAAATCAATTGTTACTTTTAAGAAGGCTACTAAAGCCAAGCCCTCCAAGAAGAGGGGTCCTATAAAGAACTAACTCAGTTTACCATTTGTGCAGAGGCATGCCAGGGAGCCAGTTTGGCATCTAGATAGTGGATGTTCAAGGAGCATGACTGGTGTGAAAGAATATTTGCACAAATATGTAGAAGAACCAGGACCCAAGGTAGTATTTGCTGATAATTCATCATGTCTCACTGAAGGTTATGGTTCAGTAAATTTTAGTGGTATAGTCTTTACTAGGATAGCTTATGTCAATGGTCTTAAGTACAATTTAATCAGTGTCAGTCAACTATGTGATGCAAATTACATAGTTCGGTTTGATGATAAGCAAGGAACCATCTTCAATGCAAATAAGGAAGTTGTCCTTATTGCACCAAGAAGACAAGATGTTTATGTGTTATACATGTCCAGTCTAACTCAGAATGGAACTTGTCTCTTTGCTAAGGCCACTGAAACCCTCAACTGGCTTTGGCATAAGAGACTCTCACATCTGAACTTCAAAAACATAAACAATCTTGTGAAACAAAACAAGATCCTTGGCTTACCATCACTTGTGTTTTCAAAGGATAAACCATGCTCTGCCTGTGAAAAAGGAAAACACCATAGAGCATCCTTTAAAACCAAAACAAACTTTTCCATCAAGAACTGCCTTCATCTTCTCCATATGGATCTTTTTGGGCCCATCAGTCCTAGATCCATTAACCATGAGAAGTATACTCTGGTCATTGTGGATGAATACTCAAGATACACTTGGGTTTACTTCATGACCAAAAAGAGTCAGGCAGCTGAAACAATCATGTCCTTTGTCAGGAACATTGAAAATCAAAATGACATTAAAGTCAAACAGATTAGGACTGACAATGGGACAGAGTTCAGAAACTATGAACTTTAATGTTTCTGTGATGAGAAAGGAATTTCCTAAAATTTTTCCTCTCCTTACACACCTGAACAAAATGGTGTTGTTGAAAGGAAAAATAGAACACTCATTGAAACAACTAGGACAATGCTAAATGGATCAGTCCTTTCCAAACACTTCTGGACTGAAGCAGTAAAAACTGCCTGTTACACACAAAACAGATCCATCATTGTCAAGAGACATAGCAAAACCCCTTATGAGTTATTCAAGAGAAGGATCCCTGACATCAGCTACTTTCATGTCTTTGGGTGTCCTGTGTTTATTCATAATCACAAGGATCACTTAGGGAAATTTGATGTCAAAGCTGATGATGGATACTTCCTAGGATACTCTCTTGTCTCAAAGGCCTTCAGGGTATTCAACACTAGGAGACAGCAAACTGAGGAAACATTCCATATTACCTTTGATGAGAGTACTGAAGCAATCAATGTCTCTAACACTTTAGTGGAAGAGATAGGTATTGATGATTCATCAAGATACCCTCCTGATGAACATCATCCTGACAATGATCCTTCCACTCAGTATCAAGCAAATGCTGATATCTCCTACTACATCATCTCTCACAACCTTCCTTACCCAACCATCATTGAGTTTGTTGAAGCACAAACAAGTACTGATGCAATCAATCAGTCTGAACAAAGTGCTCAGGAACCAAACAATCTCAGTGATCAGTCAACCCAGTCAGACACTCAAGATCCTGAAGATCATCAGGTGTCTACACCAGAATCCACACCTTCAACCAATCAGGCCTCCACAAGTTCTAATCAGTATCCAAGACCTCAGGACAGTTGGACTAGGTCTCAAGATATAGAACTTGTCAATATAATTGGAGTGTCTACTGAAGGCATGCTCACCAGAAGCATGGCTGCTAAACTAATAGCAGCCTCAGCCAATGAATGCCTATTTGTGGACTTCATCTCCACATTTGAACCCAAAAGTGTCAAAGAAGCACTTAAACATCCAAGTTGTGTTCAGGCTATGCATGATGAACTGGAACAATTTGACAGAAACAAGGTAATGACCTTGGTCAAGTGTCCTGAAGATGTATTAGTCATTGGCATGAAATGGGTGTTCAAAAACAAATCTGATGAAAATGGCATAGTCATTAAAAAACAAGGCCAGACTTGTAGCCAAAGGCTATAATCAACAAGAAGGCATTGACTATGAAGAAACATTTGCAACAGTAGCAAGGATAGAAGCCATCAGGATCTTCCTTGCATTTGTAACCTACATGAACTTCAAGGTGTACCAAATGGATGTAAAAAGTGCATTCTTAAATGGCTCACTGAAAGAAGAAGTTTATGTTCAGCAACCTCCTGGATTTGAAAGCAATGAGTTTCCTGACTATGTCTGCAAGCTTAACAAAGCCCTTTATGGACTAAAACAAGCACCCAGGGCATGGTATGAAACTCTCTCAGCCTTCCTGATCCAAAACAAATTTTTCAGAGGCAAGATAGACAACACATTGTTTATCTATAGGACAAATGGTGATGTCATCCTTGTACAAGTATATGCGGATGATATCATATTTGGCTCAACAAGTTATAAACTTTTCAAACAGTTTGAAAAACTGATGGCAAAGAAATTTGAAATGAGCATGATGGGAGAACTGACTTACTTCCTTGGACTGCAAATCAAGCAGACTGATAAGGGAACCTCTATCAGTCAAGAGAAGTATGTCAGAAGCCTACTGAAGAAGTATGAGCTCAGTGACTGTGCCTCAGTCAAAACTCCCATGGTTCCACCAAACAACCTTGGTCCTGACCTTACTGGAAAACCAGTAAATCAAACTCTTTTCAGAGGAATGATTGGGTCACTGATGTATCTACTTGCATCAAGGCCTGACATCCAATTCTAAGTCTGTTTGTGTGCCAGATATCAATCTGACCCAAGAGAATCTCATCTCACAGCTGTGAAAAGGATACTCAGGTACCTGAAAGGTACTCCAAACCTTGGATTATACTATCCAAAATGTTCAAGCTTTGATCTCAAAGGATACTCAGACGCTGACTATGCTGGATGCAACATGGACAGAAAAAGCACCTCAGGCTCCTGCCAAATCCTTGGTGGAAAATTAGTCTATTGGAGTGCTAAGAAGCAACAATCAGTTGCCATGTCCTCAGCAGAAGCTGAATATGTTGCAGCAGCCAGTTGTTGTGCAAATGTACTATGGATGAAAAGTCAACTCAGTGACTATGGAATCCAATATAAGATGGTTCCCATCTTTTGTGATAACACAAGTGCAATTGCCATCTCAAACAACCCTGTTCTTCATCAGAGAACAAAACACATTGATATTAGATATCACTTCATCAGGGACCATGTCATGAATGGTGACATTGAATTACACTTCATTCCTACTCAATATCAGCTAGCTGATATATTCACCAAACCTTTGAATGAAACAACTTTCACAAGACTGAAAGCTGAATTGGGAATGTTGGATATAGAGAATCAGTCCACTGATTGAATCCATCCAACTAAGTGTATATTCTGAAAACCTCATGTCCCTGACTCAATGTGTTCCTCAGTGAAAAAGATCACTGAATTACCTTCCCTGAACCCCTCACTGAATGAAATATCATTCAGGGCCCTCAAGATGACATTCAATGCTAACTTAAATGCTCCAAGTATTTAGTTAGTAAATGTCCTAGGTTGGTAACTGAATTCTTATTTAATATAAGAATATTTGTTCTTTTACCTTCTGGCAAGCACGTCTTGGGCCCCCACTTACCCACTTGGCATTTAATGCCTCTTCTCTCACATAAAAAATATGTGATGATGTAAACTCTGCAAATTACACCTTTTGCAGACGGCACAACTGTTCACCTCGACTGTTGCGCAAAACCCGGGAAAGTGGAGTGGTGGCATTTAATGCGGATCCCAAACGTTTTATACAAAACGGTTTTCAAATTTTTGAGAATAATCTGCTTAATGCCTAAACCACCCTCCCCTCCACTTCCCTATAAATACCCCCAAATAAATCAACACACACACGTTCTTAGAAAATCTTAAGCAAACTCTTGCCCTTTTCTCTCAAAAATTATTGTGTGTGTGTTCATCTTTAGAAAACCAGACCATCTTTTTTGTCAAAACCAAGACTCTTTTCAAAAAATGGTTGCTTCTAAAGCTATCACCTACGCCCCAAATGTGGAATTCACAATGGAGGGCGTGGACATGACCAAAAATAACGTCGTAGGAAATTTTGCCTACCCCGAAAAATTTTGGGCGTACAAGAATGTAGTCAAATATCTTCAAAACTGCTTTCTTGCTACGGCGTTTACAAAAACCCCCTCAGTCATTTATCATGACTATCTGAGGGAATTCTGGTGTACAGCACTGGCAACAAGCCCCGAGGACACCAAGGACTCCATAATCACATTCTCAGTTATGAACGGGAGAAGGACCCTCTCCCTGGATTACCTAACCTTTATCAAGGCCACAGGTCTTGATTTCACTGAGAACTTGGAACCTCAGCCCACTGACGCAGAAGTAAAGGCCGAATTGCTTTTACTAGGGCCACATGATGTAAAAAATCCTGAAGTGGCCCCAGGAACCCTTTTGGCCAAAGCGCCTATCATTAAGACTTGGTTCCCTGCTGTCTGGAGGATCCTGATGACCTTTGTCATTCAGGTCCTTGGAGGCAATAAATCCTCCACTGAGCAATTGAACACATCACAACAAATGATTGTGTTCAGCCTCTTGGAGGGTAGAATAATGAATGTTGGAGAGATAATCTTCAAGGACCTCGTAGCCAAGTGATGGTCCCTAATATTAATGTAACACAAGATCTACTCACTACAATTACCACGATATCAACTATAACTACATATGATAACAACTATAATAGAACAATGATGATTAACGAGAGATGAGAAGAGAATAAAGAGAAGAGAATGATTGATCTTATTTCACACTTAAGAGTAACAAAGCTTCCGCATGAAAGTGAATAAAACCAACAAGTTAAATGACACCCCATGCCTTCTATTTATAGAGAAATATTAGGGCAACATGCACATGGGGTGTTTCTAGAATAATTAATACAAGATAGCCGGCCCATGGGCTCCTAATGAGCCGTGGGCTATTACAAACATAGAACCCATAATTAGCAACCTAATTTCGATAATGAACAAGACTTGAATATTTGTGAAACGTGTTCCCAACAATCTCCCCCTAAGTCTTGGTCATCTTGGTTGCTCGACGTCATCTTTGCTTCATTGGCTTTTGACATCTTCATAATCTTTGTTCTTTGTTCTTGTTCTGATATGGTATGGTGACTTCTCGATATGCCTCTCTCCAATAGTGTCTTTTCGTCTTTTCCACCATGCTCATATGTTCTTTGACTTTTGTTCTTCATATATCACGTAGTTCTCTCTTCATAAGCTTGATTTTTGACCTGTGAAAGGTTAACGTACTTGATCTTTGACTTTTCTTTAATTTCTTTGAACTTTTGATATTCCTTAGTCTTTGTGAGAACTTTGCTTCAGTATGTGAGCATGATGGAAAGATGGTGGAACTCCATGTATTCATGATTCGCTGCAGGTAAACAGTTAGCAATAAATCATCCGGCACTTACAGATTCAGACTTCGAGATCGTCAACAGCATAGTGTGAAGACTTTCTCTAATCCAAACCCAGGCCGTTCTGAATCGGATACCCCCGAAAGGGCTTACACAGACACACCGAAGTGCATCCACGATTCAGTGAGTCGCTGGAGATCACCCCACGACTGTAGACCACTTTTGGAGCAAACACTAAGTGTAACCCACAAGGGATTACCGAAGTGACCTGCTGTTAGGGTTGTTTGATGTTGACCCTGGCAGGATTTCCATTCAATCACTGAGACTCATAATTTTATGAATTCTCTCATGAATGTTCTCGGCAGATTGCTAAGATCTGCGAAGGACACTCTTATAATTTACAACTGGTGTTCTTTTTGTTGAACATCTAGTGTATGCTAAGTGTACCTAAGAGATCTTTGATGTATCTCATGGCTCTAGACTCAATTAAGTGCTTTTATTTGGTCGTCGGAGGCATGGAGCAGATTGCCTCCTTTTCAATATCAACACATCTCGGAGTGAGAGGTCGATAGATAATGAAGGGTTCTCCGTGTGAAATGACACAAGTGTCTATTGAGAGACACCTGAGTGGCTAGAAGGTTTAGTGCATTGCGTCACTGGGTCCATGACAACTTTATTCTTCAATACCAGTGTTACCATAGTAACATCCAGTAGCATATGTATTGAACCCGGTGTCTGCCCTAAGGTTGAACAAATGGAGGGCTATTTCTTTTCACTCTTTTCTTTACTTTTCTTTTTCATTCTTCAACCCCTTCTTTCTCCTTTTTCAATCATACCAAGGACTTTTCTATTACTAAACTATTGGAATTGTCCTTGGGTAGATCCCTCCGGCTCTGGCGGATCATAGGACGGTTATTCCTAACCTTAATCACCTTATATCACCATGACTATCCTATTGTTTCCATAAACCAAACTTTTTAAAAAATCTCTCAAAGTGTTTATGATTATGAAAACATATTTTGTTAACACTTTGAGAGTTTTGTGATTTTCAGAAATACTCCCCCTTAACATGTGCTCATAAGTGGTTAAGGTAAATTTGCACATGTCGGGAAGAGTTAGCACTTTTTTTGAATTGATTGATTTTCAATGAACATGATCATCGCGAGACACGTTTACATCACTAGTAGAACTAGTTTGAAATTATTACCCGTCCAGATCACATTCAAAGAAAATCGCTCGAAATCGGTTCATTCTACTCAGACACATCCTTTGCGAGACACGTTTACATCACCAGATAAACTGGCTTGAAATTATTACCCGTCCCGGACATGTCTTTTCGACTACTGACTTTTGTTATCGTTAATTCGAGGGTTAATTCGTGAGTCGAGCTCTTGTGAGATTTCAACATAGATTTACCATATTTTAATCATATCGTTATTCTCCCCCTCAAAAATAGCATACTCATGTTGTTTTTGTTAAACTTTTGATTAAAATATGCTCTTTTTGAGGTTTACGGGAAGAATTTTAAGAACTTTTGTTTTTGAACAAAGATTATATTTCAAATACTCCCCCTTGACAAGGGAATACTTGTCCTTATGAGCAGAATTTTGAAAAACTTAGAAAAATTCTGGTTTAATTCTACTCATAAGTAAGAAGCTTTCGCTCCTTTGATCAGGATTGAGGCACTGAAGCGTGCCTCATGGTCCTTTCTTTACAGGAATGGGTTGTGCACTGTTATGTGTGCACAAGCCATTTTTAACAATCATATTAGCAAGAATCATCAATCAAAGAATAAACCAAATTCTTACATCATCCTCCCCTTCCAAATGAGGTGTAGACTGGATCTGGTCTTTGGAATGTACTGACCGGGAAGGATGGACGTCCTCCAACATAGCTTTCAAACCTCCTCATCTGGTCTCTTTGGAACAGCCTTCACTCAACCTTATTCACAAATTGTCGGATCTGTCTCAACTGATCATTCGTCCATCTCTTTGTCTTCTGCAACTGTTGATCACGAACCCGAATGACTAACCCATCACAGACCTTCTTTAGCGTGTGGTCACAGAACTTATGAATCTCCTTATATGCCATGAAGCAGTTAATCGTCAGATCGCTCTTGTAAACGAATCCAAAGGTTGGCTCCTTCTTGAAGGTATATTGAGCTTCATTGCTTATCTTAGGAAGTAATAGATGTGGTGCAGTTATGTTCAACTTCTTCTGATAGCTCTCGACCCCTAGCTGAAGATCTTCTACCCGTTCTTTTATGATCTTCCGTCTGATGAAATGAAGAATAGAAGTGTTGAATGCGTATTGAAGATCTGGTGTGAGATGTTGCAGTCTCCCTTGAACTTTAATCAGATACATGTCTTCAAGATCGTTAAGACTTAAGTCCGGGAAATCCGCTTCAGAGAACGTGTAGATCTGTTGGTCATGCCTTCTCACTTTGATCTCGGATAAGAAAGTGTAATCATGCTTCTTCTCCCCCTTTACAGTTACCACAACAACAATCCTGAGGTCACTTCTCACTGAATCCGGAGACTTCTTGGTTAGTTTACTTTTATACCACGTCTTCCTTTTCTCGAACCAGTGATAGATGCCCAACTCTGCATCTTGGTTATAGTGCACTTTCTCGGGAACGAAGAGATGAGTTGCTGTTTCCTCGATGGCAGGGTTTGTGTAGTTTGCTCCTGGTATCAAAGTTATAGAGGTTGCATATTTGGGTTTACATTCAACTCCATGGATAAGTAAATCCAGGTCGTTGTTGAATAAGAATTGATAAGGGATGGATGGTTGACTTGAGACTCGTAGTACTGGCAGTGGCTTCGTCCAGTCTGTGATGTATGGTTGGTTGGCTCTGGAGGTGCTTCCAGCCAATATCACATCTGGGTTAGTCCAGCTGAACTCGCTAGACATTGTACGGGCAATGTTTTCGAGATGATACTCGAGCTCAGCTGCACTGGAGGAGTTGTCTTTTAGAAGATTGAAGGCATCATTTTTTATTCGACGAAGTTCTCTTTTAGTCATCTTCTTGACCTTCTGAGTATGTTTGAGTTGTTGTGTGAACTCAAATGTACTGTCTTCCATCTTAGAATCTTCGTCTGTGTGTGTTTGAGCACTCGCCAACTGGTCAAACCATTCATTCCCTTGAGTGTCATCATCATCTAGCCATGAGACTACGTTCGATCTTTTAGAATATTTCCTGCTTATTGTAGCCTTGGTCTTTGGTGGTGAATGAGGTTGATCAAATTCTTGCTGAAAGTCCATTTCCTCAGTGGCAACATGCTCAAAATGATGCTTTGTCTCCTTAGGTCCTGACTCCGAAGTCTTTTGTGGTTGAGATGCTATTGTAGTTGACGATCCGATAGGTTCTTTGAACTGTGAACCAGATTCGCCTTCACCCTTGTGTTTCTTGGATTGGGTGTCAGGGTCTTGGTCTTCATCGTCTCGTGGACGTTTTCCTTTATCGGTCGTAACCTTGCAAGATTCCAGATTAGCATTAATAGCCTCACAGAGAGCTATTTCTTCTTTTGTAGGTGAGAAGATTGCTGTGAGTTTGGTGAGGAGTGCTTGTTGGAGTTCTTCGGTTGTATAATCCAGAAGCTGCTTTGGTTGGGTTGTTGAGTCATGAGGTGTTGATGTTGTGATGTTCTTAACTTTTTCTGCGATGTTGGTGTCGACATACGCTTAAATATTTTTCATAAGCTCGGACATGTATTTCTTGACATATTTCTTTGTGTTGGCCTTAGCTTCCTTGAGCAGTCGTACTTTAACATCATCATCAAGGAATTCATCCATGCGTTTCTTGGTGTCCTGCAACTGTTCCACTTGCTCAGACAGACCTTTGACCATACTTTTCAACTCATTTACTTGGTCACTTAGCTGGTTGTTTTTCTTTTCTCGTGCCAGCTTCGCTGCCTTTTTCAACTTTTCAGCTGTAGGAGATATGACTTCAACCCGTGTCAGCCTCACGATCTTCTTAGTTTTCTTGCCTTTGATGATTGTTTTTAGTGTTTCTTCAGTTGTTGTTGTTCTTTTTGCTGGTGATGGTTGGGGTGGTGGTGATGGATGTGATGATGATTCATGAGGAATTGGAGCCTTTGGTGGTGATTCAGGAGGTGTTGACGCCTTAGGTGGTGAGGCAGGATGAGGCTCATGAGGAGTGAGAGTTAAATGAGGTGGAGTGATTGGTGGTGTTGAAATGTACTGATCAGCTTCCTTTTCTGCCTCTTCTTTCTCATTCTTCATACTTTCTTCTTCCATCCTCCTTTCTTCTTCTGACTTGTATTCAGCTTCAAGTTTGTTTTCAGCTTCTGTGGTTTCATCTCCAATAGGCTGATCATCATCTTCTGATTCAGTCCAGAAATTATTAACGTTTCCTTCTACATACTGCTCCTTAACACCTTCTTCCAGCATGTCATCTATTATTTCCTCATCTGTCATTATTTCTTTGTCCTTGTCGGGTTGATTAACCGGACTTGGTGGTGGAGGGATGTCTTCAGCATGTGACTCAGGCCTATCGGGTTGATTAACCAAATCAGGCTGAGGTGTAATTTCTGTAGCAACTCCAGACCCTCCGGGTTGATTAACCGGATAAGGGTGGGTTGGAGTTACTTCTTTAACAGTTCCAGATCCTCCAGCTCCTTTTCGTTGTTCAATTTTCCTTAGTTCTTCAACCCTTAACTTTGCTCTTCTGGCTTCATCTTCTTTGTGAGTCTTTTTGCTTTCTTTCATTGCTGCAATAGTATCTAACTGTTCTTGCATGTAAACAGTTTCTTCAGATTCTGTTTCTGAGTCAGATTCCTCTTCAGCATGAATCCCACCTTCTTCTTGTTTTGGCTTTGGAAGACTAACTTTAACTCTTCTTTTGATGGTTTTAGGAGCAGAAGGTTTGATTTGCTTGGACGCGCTGGACGCCCTCCCAGTTTTGCTGCTTCCTTTAGAACGAGTCTTAGAAGATCCCGTTTCTTCACCAAGCTTGGCACAACCGACTTGACCTTTATTGAAAGCACTATCATAATCTTTGAAAGCTTGGGTCTTCTTAATTGAGTCAGTTAACAGTGATTCTGGCAGTCTTGACCCTTGCTTGTGTGAGCTTCCTTTGGGAAAGTAGATCTAGCTGATAGTTTTGTCCAACTTGTACAGATGCATTTCTTTGTCTCCAGGACGAGGAGAAATGTCTTTGTTCTCGTCAAGTAAAAGACTGATGAGCAGTTTGGTGTATCGAACAATTGGAATTTTGTTGAATGATTTTTGCATCTGAAAGGTCATGTCTTCCCAGATAAGTTCAGCATAGTCAATCTTTTCCTGATTGACTAAACCCCAGAAAATTTGAAGATGTGACAAACGTGGATGCACATGACCACTATCCCTTCCTGATACTGAACGGATCATGATATAATATATGGTTCTCCAGGGTTGTGGGATGTACATGGCGTTGACTTTTGAAATTTTCGTCAGTGGCGTATCTGTTTGAACATCGTATCTAATCTCTTTGAGGAATTTGAGGACTTCATCTTCGGTTGGTGTAGGCCAATATCTGTTAGCAGGTTCTGGTGGTTCTGGTAGATCCAAGGCTCTGCAAAGGTGATTTGGAGTGACTTTAACCTTTTTGCGATCCAGTGTGCATGTGAAGTACCTCTCATCTGAGTCTAGCTCTAAAGTATTCCACAATTGATGAATGTACAATTCAGGAATGCTATCAGATCTGTCTAGTAAGCTCCTACACTTGTGTCGTTTGAGTACTTCTACAGCAATCTGACAGCTTGGTTCAGGACATTTTATCTTTTCAAAATCCACCCTCGCGTTGTTCTTGCCAAATTCTGCCTTGTACCCTCGTGGGAGAACATCAGCTCTTGTGAGCATTGGGAGTGATTGTTGTTGGGTGCAGCCATTTGAGATTGCTGAAACATCAATCAAGCACAAATATGCAGGATACATGATAGTTAGCAAATATTTAAACTTGATGTTACACATGCGATCCTTTTGTTGCTTAGATTGATTTTACATTTTTAACCATAGCAGTTATCAAATTATATCAATTTTACCAATTTCTATAGAATTTGTCCAATTTCGATAGACTTGGAAATATCTAAGGAATTTGTTCAATTTCTATAGAAATCACAATTGCGATAAAACCACATTTGCGATAACATCACATTTGCGATAGAATCGCATTTGCAATATAATCATATTTGCGATAGAATCACATTTGCGATACTATTGGCAATTTCGATAAATTCTTATACAAGAGTTTTCGATAACAACTGTAGTCGTACTGTTCATCAGATTTTAACGCGTTTCATCAAAACCTTGTTAAATTTTGTCTGGACTTTTTCAATAGCATCCTATGATATTTCTGAGTCTTGTATTCAAATTATAACATTTTTTAACCACAGAATCAAAAACTTCATCCTGAACGTGTTCTTAAACCCTAACAATCTAATTCACGCCATTGGTGTTTCTGGGTTCAATTCAAAGGCACAGACATTCAATTTAACGCATAAGGACAGCATATCATTGGTTTAATTATACTACAACACAAACAATCACTTTTCCCCAAATTTTACGCTTAAACCCTAAATTAGAACAAGCAAGATTTGTGATTCTGGGTTCAATTAAGCATGAGCAACATGTTAAGGAACTTTTTAGACTAAATCCCACCAAAGAATTACAACATAAACACACAGAATCAAATTATACGATTTCGCTTAAACCCTAGATCTTAAACAATCGATTGTGACAAATTGGACCGTTGGATTGTTAAACCTTTCAAATCCATTGTTTATAATCACATATTAAACATTTATTTACTCACAATATCGAAGGATCATGATCGGATTTACTGGTTTGATTATAGCCGTGGATGAAGGTGGGTGAAACTATTGAATACGGTGGGTGAAGTTGTTGTCAGTGAAATTGAATTGTGGCATTAACTGCGGTTATTTTTCACCTTTTTGTTTAACTTGTATTAACTTTGCCATTTTCACACCTTTACTCCCCTAACCCTGTATTTTCTCATTCAAAATCCTAACTTTCACATTTTAACTATTGGCCTAGCAACTTTAACACTTTGATGATAATACCACCACTCTTTTTGAAGCAACAACTTTGAGGAAATTATGCAAATACAAACTTTAAAAACTTTTAAAAATTTGAATTTCATTCTCCCCCTCAACACTTGTTTAGAAATAATTGTTAACGTTTTGAAATAAACAATGTGTTGAAGGTTTTGTACTTGCATTTTTTTTTGATGAAGATTAAATGGAAAATCTTTTTGTGTTTTTGAATATTTATTTACAAAGATAGTGTTGATGTTTGACTCGGTTTAATTATGTTTAAGAAAATTTTCCAAGTCATCTGGAGTCAAACATCGCATACCAATCTGGTGAACCAGTTTCACAAATCTTGCATGAGGCAAGACTTTGGTGAACAAATCCGCCAATAGGTGTTCAGTACCCACGAAGTATAATTCAACTATACCCATTTCCACGTGCTCTTTGATAAAGTGATACCGGAGAGCAATATGCTTCGATTTTGAATGTTGAACCGTGTTGCACGAAATAGCAATGGCACTCTTGGAATCGCAGTACATTGGAATCTTGTTGAAGATGTAACCATAATCCATCAGTTGTGATCGCATCCATATGACTTGAGCACAGCATGCTGACATGGCCACGTATTCAGATTCCGTTGACGATAGTGATGTACAATCTTGTTTCTTTGATTGCCAAGAGACAAGCTTGTCACCCAAGAATTGAACTCCCCTTGATGTACTTTTGCGTGTGTCTAGGCATCCTGCATGGTCAGCGTCTGAAAAAGCAACAAGTTCAAAACCAGAATCCTTCGGATACCAGATCCCCAATGAATGGTTCCCTTTATGTATTGAAGGATTCTCTTAACAGCAGACAAATGACGTTCAGTTGGTCTTGACTGATAACGGGAGCATAGATACGTGGCAAATACAACATCTGGCCGGCTAGCTGTGAGATACATGAGAGACCCAATCATACTACGATATTTCGTAGGATCAATGGGTGTGCCATGTAAATCAGCATCTAGCTTTGGGGATGAGGAAGACATGGGGGTATTATAGGTGTCACAGCTGGTCATGCCATGTTTTTTCAAAATCTCTTATGCATATTTGGACTGACTTAGGAAAATACCACGGGGTGATTAATGAACTTTCAGTCCTAAGAAGAACTTGAGTTCACCCATCATGGACATCTCAAAGTTTTGTTTCATTAGTCTTGCAAAAGCGTTTGAATATTTTTTGAGTTAAACCAAAAATGATGTCATCTACATAAATTTGAACAATGAGAATATCCTCCCCGTGTTTTTGTATAAACAAAGTCGGGTCAACTAATCCTTTAGAAAAGTGATTGGCTTGCTTAAGGCCACAGAGGGCTTTCTTGAGCCTGTAGACGTAGTTCGGATGCTCTGGATCGATGAAGCCCTCTGGTTGTGTAACGTACACCTCTTCCCGGAGTTGTCCATTGAGAAATGCCGTCTTCACATCCATTTGATAAACCGTGATATTCTTGTGAGCAGCGTATGCCAGGAACATTCGAACGGCCTCAAGACGCACCACTGGTGCAAAAGATTCTTCGAATTCGATTCCTTCCTCTTGACTGAATCCTTTAGCCACCAACTGGGACTTGTTACGAATAACCGTACCATCCGCATCTAACTTATTTTTCCAGATCTACTTCAGCCCGACGACGTAAACCCAATCTAGTCTTTCTACCAATTCCCAAACTTCCAGCCTCTTGAATTAATCCAATTCCTCTTGCATAGACTCAATCCAATTGTCGTAGGTAAGGGCTTCTTTAATGTTTTTGGGTTCGGACTGACAAACGGTGAGTGCATAAATGCAAGTTTCACCGTCTGTATGGAGTCGTTGTCGTGTCATGACTGGGTTTTCTGGGTTGCCAATTACATTCACAAGGGGGTGATCCTTAGTCCATTTGTGTGTGGAAGGGTAGTGTTGATAAGTATGGTGCAGATTTGACGGTTCCAAATTGCTCGTGGATGATTCTCCGATGTCAGGAATGGTAGGAGCTGGAGCAAATAGATTGAAGAACGCATTGCCGTCATAATCTGTTGGTGTGGGTACTTCAGAAGAATGTAGAGGGGGACCTTCAGCTGCAGGCGCAGAAGTAGAAGCTGTTTGATCTATGGATGATGATGTTTCTGGTTGAGGTGCATCTTCAGCAACTGTTGTGGTTGTAGTTACTGGTGTATCAGGTTCTTGATTATCGACGAGTGGTTGTGCAGCGGAACTTGTGGATACATCAGAAGCACAACAAACAATAGTATCATCAAACAGTGGAGCAAACAAGTCTTCTAGGTCTTTGCAGTTTAGAGAGAAGGATGCAGCTGAAGGATCAGGGAAGTTGAGACGGTTTGATTCGGGTCCTAAGCTGTTGTGCTCAGAAGCCATATCGGTGAGCTCATCGAAATTAGCATGTATAGTCTCCTGAATCTCTCGGGTGCGACGGTTCCAGATTCTGAATCCCTTAGAATTTTCACAATAGCCGACAAAAATCCCTATATCCGCTTTGGCTTTTAATTTCCCAAGGTCATCACGATCATTCATTGGATAGCAGAGAGCTCCAAAGACATTAAAGTAGTTAATGTTTGGTTTTCTGCGATGAACAATCTCATATGTTGTCTTGGTGTGACGTTTGGTGATCATGCATCTATTTTGGGTGTAGCAGGCAGTTGAAATGGCTTCTGCCCAGAGATAATCCGGTAGTTGAGCATTGATCAACATCGTTCTTGCAGCTTCCACTAAAGTTCGGTTTCGTCTTTCGACCACGCCGTTCTGTTTGGGGTTGCGTGCAATGGATGTTTGATGTTCAATACCCACTTTCTCATAATACTCCCGAAGAGTCTGATTCTTGAATTCAGTTCCATTATCTGTTCGAATTTTTCTGACGGTGTTGCGTAACTGAACTTGAATCTTTGTGAGAAAGGTGATGATCATTTGAGGAGCTTGATCTTTTGTACAAAGGAAGTATACCCAAGTCCATCTCGAGAAGTCATCAACAATTACCAATATATACCTCTTCCCATTGATAGTTTGAACACGCATAGGGCCACAAAGATCCATATGAAGAAGTTGAAGAACGTGATCAGTACTGTGCTCGAGTTTAGGAGGAAAGTGAGCACGAGTACTTTTTCCTTGTTCACAAGCAGGACACAGATGATCTTTGGCATATCTGAATCTTGGAAGACCATCGACCAACTTTTTACGAGCGAGCTCGGTCATAGTTTTGAAATTCAGGTGAGACATGCATTTGTGCCATAGCCATGCTTTGGTGGAATGTGCCTTGGATAGTAAGCAGATCGGAGATGAAGCAGTCATGTCGGAGAAGGAAATAGTATAAATACTGGTGACACATTTTCCTTTCATCAGGTCATTTCCCTGTAAATCTCTAACAAAACATGTTTTCTCCCGAAAAGCCACTTCTAAACACCATCGCGGAACTGCCCGATGGAGAACAAATTATGACCAAGGCCCTCGATATAGTAGACACGGCTAATTTCGATATTCCCGTTGACGTAATCACCATATCCCATGATAGTTGCGAAATGATCATTCTCGAACCTGACAGTGCCTATGAACTTCGCGACGAAGTTTACTAGAAGCTTTAAGTTGCCTGTCATGTGCCGGGAACACCAGCTATCAAAAATCCATAGCATAATTTGAATCACCTGCATCACAAGAAGAGGACACAGGAGAGTTGGAACCGGTGGATCCCGTTGGGTTAGTAATACAAGTTTTAAGCATCTTTGGAACCCAAGTAAAACTAGGTTTATATTGTAACCAACGCTGCCACGTCCAACTAGTTTGTGCTTTCTTCCTAGTGAATGCGCTTGGTGAATGGACTGTCCTAGGGGCAACTAAGGTCTTGTCAACGGTGATTTCAGAAACTACTTTTGGCGGTTTTCCTAAAATGGACTTAGCAGCGGTTATGGGCCTATAGGAAATGCCAGTAGTACGTTTCTGTTTTCGTGACAAAAGGGTTTTAGCAATACATTTCTGATGATTACCAGATAATACACTAGCATGACAGAACACACAGTAAGCATCAACCATAACAGCATTACAAACATTCAAAGATTCAGCATTCATTACATCATTTTCAGAATTACACTTTGACAAGTTGGATTCTAATCTAGACATAACATGCGTTTTATTCGACTTCCTATTGTGAACTTCTACTTCAGCTTCTTTAGGTGATCCACTCTTAGGTTTCCAGACCCTAAGCTTCTTGTTGGTCTTTGTGGTGGTCTTGGATCTTCTAACCTTAGGAGGGTTCCCTAATCCTGTGGAAGTTGAAGCTTGCACATTAGTGGTTATTGAAGATGCTTTCTTATGAGTCTCATCTACTCTGTACATTCCTGGTGCAATCACATTATTTGATACAAATTTCCCTTTGTCAAGTACTCTTATTTTTTCCTTCAAATCAATGATGATGAGTATTTGTTCTTGAATCTTTGATTCTAACTCTCTGTTTAACCGAATAGTGTCATTTCTGTTTTCACAAACTCGATAAATGTCTTTTTCATATTCAGAAATTTGTTGTTTTAAAACAGCATTTTCTTTTTCAAATTGACTGTTAGAAGTATGACTGTTTTGGAAAGACACTGATTCCTTTTGTCTTTGTAGTGCTAACTCAAAGTTAATACTCTGAGCATGACACCATTTCAACCTTTGGTTAAGTTTGAAAATTTCTTTTGCACATTTGGTTTCCACATCATCATTGATTTGTCTAATCTTCTCATTTTCTTTTCTCAGATTATCAATCTCAAGTCTCATTGTCTCAATTTCAACACAGTGATCATCAACAAGCAATTCATTGCATGACAAATAGATAGCATTCATAAGCACAAATATCACATCAGAACTGAGAACATTCATCAAGAGTCGATCTGAATCTTTTTCCAAAGCTTTCTTTTGACATTTTTGTTTTGCAATTTTGTTATCTTTTGCTTTGAAAATGTTCATCATTGATTCAACTTCTGATTGAAGTTCCTGTTCCCACTGTGTCGCACAAAGTCGCAGGTGTTTGACATGTGGCAAGAATCGTTTTTGAAAAACTTCTCTCTTTTCTTTCTCATAAGGAGAGAGAAAAGTGGAGATTTTGATTTCAGAATTTCTTTCAATTGCGTCTTCCAAAAGTTGGATGTCGTCCATAAATGTTTTAAAATATTTAAGAATGCGACATTCTTTTGGCATTTGTTCATTAACACCTTGATTTGGTAATGGACCATTGACTTGTGCTACAGTGGTTACTGGACCAACTTCAGATGAAGCATTTATTTCGGTTAAAGACCACGTTTGATTAGATCTATCTTTTTTAGGAACAAAAGTTTCACTAATATGAGGTGCTTTTGAATAATCGTATGGTTTGTTATAATAATATAATGTACACAACTCAACCTAGATCGACTCTCGTCCTCGTGTTCCAGTTCCTCTTCAGTATTATATACAACCACACGTGTGAAAGTATCATCCAACAATAATTATGTACAGTACAGCTTTGGATTTTCCTTGAGCGCTTTGTTTAAAAAATGTGGTTGATCATTTCCAATTGCAAAGCCATATCCTTGGGGATTTGGTTTGACCGTTAATTTTTGAATAGTTGTTACAGATTCACCCGTTTTATAAACAACGTTTTGAAATTCTTTAAGTTTGCTTTCCAATGCCACAATTTTCTCAAGGTATGAATTAACACGTTTCCGTGAAACTTGTCTGTGTTCAGAAAAATTTTCTTGACAAGTTGACAATTTTGTTTTGGTTTTAGAAAGTTCAGAATGGAGAATGGAGAATGTCAACCTGTTTTTGAAAATCAAATATTTCTTGTTCCTTTTGTGAAATTATTTCATTCTTGGAAACGGTCAATTCACGAACTTGATGTTCTAAATTTTGTACCTTCACGTATGACTCTTGGAATGCAGACTCAAAGCTTTTCTCACGTTTTTCTTTGTTTTCAAAATTTGAAAGTTGTTGCTTGTAGCACTCAAGATCCTTGGTTAACAATGAAATTTTGGCTTTTAAGTTTCTGTTAATGTCATTGCATTTATCAATCTGAGATTTTTGTGCATTCAATTGTGTTTGGGTGGTCAACAATAAGGTCATAAGCTCTGGATCTGTATCATGCATAAGATCATTTTGTTCAAGATGATCATGATTGTCATCATCAAAAGAATCATCAAATGAAACCACTGGGTTAATTTGATCATCATCAAATGTAACAACAGTGTTTATTTGATCATTGTCTTGAGATGAGAATGATGAATCATGTTGACCAATATTTTCTTGTGCAGATGAAGATGCAGATGGTGATGCAATTTCATGAATAAGACAATCAGATTCGGATACCTGAGATAAGCCGTCGGTATCATAGACCGGGCCTGTCTCACTCATATTCATCTCCTGCATGTTTGCCATCAACATTACGGCTGCATTTGCTTCAAGGTCTTCCATTTCATCATCAGAGAATGCATTTGCCATAAAGTTGTGTTCTTTCTCGGTCAAAGTACCACCAGCCTTTTCATCTTTCAATGCCAGAAGAAGAGCCTCCTTATGATAAGCACTGCCCATTGTCCTTGGCTTTGGGCATGCATTTGCCATATGACCATTCCCACCACAATTGTAGCATGTGATTGATGTATTTGCAATCCCTTTCCCTTTATCTGCAATCTGAGTCCTCCTCTGTGTATTACCCATGCTGTGTCTTCCATTTTCTCCTGAACTGAACCTTTGACCACCAGAATTCCCCATATAATTTCCTGAACCAAATCGTCCTGAAGCCCTGTTCTGAATTTCAACCCTTCCATCATTAACCACTGCTTGATTCCTTGTGTTGGATGAATACCTTAAACGATTGTTCGACCTGTTTGAGAATTTGCTAAAGGAGCGAGCGATCAATGCAAATCCCTCGTTCAAAGAGTTAAAGGCATCATCTTCATCGTTGTCAACGTAGGAGTACATACTATAATCAGTGTTGTCTTATGGGACGAGTTGATTATCAGAGTATTGTGAAGGTGCTTCATATGGGACAATTTGGTTTGAAGGTTGTGGTGCAAAACCCGAATGAGGTGGTGGTGGTTGAACAAAATCCTGATTTGGTGCAAATTGAGATTGAGCCATTAAAGCAAGTGGGTTTGAAGTAGGTACTGATGAAAATCCTCCACGAGCTGCTCGATCCTTGTCAGCTTCAGATTGGTGATGTTTGAGGTAATCATACAACAATCCATAAGATACGGTGTGTAGATTCTTGGATTGTCTGACGAAAGTCACATATTTTTGCCAATCCGGTCCGAGACACCCCAGAAACTTAGAGTTCACAGTAATCTTTGGTAAAATGATGTTGTGACGATCCAGATCGTTGACAATGTTGGTAAACTGATGGTAGTATGATTCTAAAGACTCCCCAGCTTCAATTGTGAAATGTGTGTATTCCATATACAACTTAGATTCCAAGTCTTCCTGATTTAACTCCGTACCTTCCATGAGAAGGTGTACATGCTCCCACATATCCTTTGCTGTCTTTTGGGCATCGATGCTCCTGAAGATAGGATTTGGAATCCCTTGGAGGATGTAAGACATAGCCAACTCATTAGCCTCTTGTTGAAGAACTTGTTCTGCAGTGAGTTGAGCTAGAGGAATAGGGGTTGTAGTAGCTTCTCTTGGTGGAACATGATTTGGATCTGCAGGAATGGTTGTAGTAGGAGTTGGGTACGGTCCATCAAAGATAACCTTCTTCAGATACTTCCCATGAGGTTTCTTCAACTCGATAAATCGGAGAAAACGACTGGACCACTGCACATAATTCCCTGGTGTTAACATCGGTGGTATGTCCAAAGACCCTGCTTCATGTCTCGACTGTTGACTGCTTATGGCTTCGCACATTTTGTTAAACCATTGTGGTTCTCTTGAAGGTGTTTGGTAATTTTGCATTGGTTCTTGAGGGATTTGTTGTTGTGGAAGAAATTGATGTTGCTGTATTAACATGTGATGTTGTTGATACTGTGGTTGATACTGTGGTTGAAATGGTTGTTGACGATACTGTTGTTGTTGTTGATTGTAGAAGTAGTTATTTTATGGTGGTTGAGACATCCTTGTGTTTTTGTTGATCGTGTAGACAATTAAGATGTGTGTTATGAGTTCTGAGGTTTGGTTTTGGTTAAGTGGTATTTTTGTTCAATTTCGATAGATTACTATTCACGATAATTGCGATAACACTGTTCACGACAATTGCGATAACACTGTTCACGCTGCCAATTGCGATAAGAGACTGAATTGCGATAAGGTTGTGAATTGCGATAAGGTTCTGAATTTCGATAAGATTCTAAATTGCGATAGCACAGAGAATTGCGATAACTCCAAGAATTCTGATAGCTTCAGCAATTGCGATAGAAATTGATAATTGCGATAAGCTTTCTAATTGCGATAGAACTTGCAATTGTGATAAGTTATCTTAATTGCGATAGAAAAGGCAATTTCGATAAGTTAACAGAATTGCGATAGATCTTGCAATTTCGATAGGTTATCTAAATTAAAATTCTGATCACTTTCTCAAAATCTTATACAAGATATGAGAATAACCGTCAAGTCGAAGTATTTTCACAAACTTATACAAGCAAGGAAAACACTCAACTCCAATTTCGATAAATCCGTAGGCTGCTGAAATTGCGATAAACCCTTGCGAGAATTGCGATAAACCCTCTTTTTCACAATTGCGATAAACCCTCTTTTGAATCAAATTGCGATAAACCCTCTTTTCACCAAATTGCGATAAACCCTCTTTTCACCAACTTTTTCAGATTACTTTTTACGCCTAGAAAATGATGATTTATCCGATTGTTTTTGGTTTCTAACGTTTAATTATACGTAAATATGAAGAAAATTGCAACCTTTAACGTGAAAAACCAAACTTTTGGTGAATTTCAAAAAACTAGCAACGAACTAAAACTAGTGATAATCTAATGAAACTCGAACAAAAACTCAAATAGCAAATTTGAATCTAATCTCAATTCACTATTTTATCTTTTCACTTTACAAGCTTGAAGATAAGTGAACGAAATGAGATGTTTGGTCGTTTTTAGCCACAAAACCACACGTAATCTACTAAACCAAACGTAAAAACTGATAGAAAACGATTTAAACTACTCGAAAACACACAACTAATTATCCTTTGGCGTATGATACCACTTGATGGTCCCTAATATTAATGTAACACAAGATCTACTCACTACAATTACCACGATATAAACTATAACTACGTATGATAACAACTATAATAGAACAATGATGATTAACGAGAGATGAGAAGAGAATAAAGAGAAGAGAATGATTGATCTTATTTCACACTTAAGAGTAACAAAGCTTCCGCATGAAAGTGAATAAAACCAACAAGTTAAATGACACCCCATGCCTTCTATTTATAGAGAAATATTATGGCAACATGCACATGGGGTGTTTCTAGAAGAATTAATACAAGATAGCCGACCTATGGGCTCTTAATGAGCCGTGGGCTATTACAAACATAGAACCCATAATTAGCAACCTAATTTCGATAATGAACAAGACTTGAATATTTGTGAAACGTGTTCCCAACACCAAGCTATCAGGAAAATCTAGGCAAAGACATACGTCTTAACCTAGGTTCATTTCCTGTGTGCTTCAGGACCTACTAGGCTCTGAATATGTTAGGCCCTCCAAACCTGACATCTTACACAAGGCCAACTATTCTAGAGACCTTACTGAGGTAACACCAGTCCCCCTGACCACCTACATGCTGATGGTCATTCAGGGGGCAAACGCGGTTTCCCCTGTTCCTTCTCCTACAAAGGAGAAGAAGAAGAAGAAGGCAGGGTCCAAGAAGGTGGTTAAACCCAAACCACTCACCCTTGAGACTTTTGCCTCAGAGCCTAAAGAAAGGCAAACAACGACCAAGACCTCTGAGACACCCACTACTGAGACCCTCTTGACCGTAAAACAAATGCCAACGGAGGGTACTGAGAAATCATCCTCAGTATCCTCGGGCAAAACCTTTCCACATGGCTCTACTGACATACACAAGTCAGTGGGGTCTGGAACCTTCACCCTTTCACATCCCGATGAAGGCATTAGTCAATCACAACCTTTGCCTGAGGGAGTACAGGGTCCTATACCCTTAGTAGAGCAGCACTACTCCGCTGAGAAGGCGACCCACACCTAATCACATCCTGTTTACGGTCCTGAGAAATCACACTCAGGATCTCAGGGAGAAACGGTCCCTAAATCCTCATAAGGGCAGTACAACCCTGATGGGAAGGGGGACCTCAACCAATCATTGCCTCATGATAGTACTGGAACACACCCACCAGTCCTTGAAGGCACCCAGGGGGACAAAGACTCAGAGGGATTAAAACCACCCGCTGATACGGAACCCACAACCCCCCATGGCGAATCCAGTCACTTGGGAACTGACTCCACGGTCCAGGCTGAGCAAACCCACTCAGTGCACTTGGAGGGGTCAAGACCTGGCCACAACGAAGGCAAACCCTCTTCTGAGGGGGAGCTGGATTCTACCCCGGTTCCTACTTTGGCGAATCTTCAGAACTTAATAAATGAAGTATCAGACGAAGAGATGGTAGATTTTGGGGACGAATAAATTTTTGGTGCTGGGGAGGAAACGGAGACTGACACATACAATTCTCCTCAGCACACTGAACAACCATCTCCTCCTCCTGAGGATCAGCCACAGCAACTCACCCAACCATCAACATCATCATCATCATCATTAGGTCACTCATCTGCTCCTGCTACTCCTCAGTGGTTGCAGAAATATGATAACATTCTTCCTCTCACGGAAAGGCAACTAGTCATGTTCCTCCGCAAGGCCAACCATGCCCTTTTCCATGAGATAACTGAAGAACAATTGGACCAGCATACTGAAGCGGCAGTCTCCTATGCCGACTTTAGGGCTACTGTTGAAAAATCTCAGGCTGAACTTAAGACATCCCTGGACAATATGGGTTCTAAACAAGACAAGCAGCTCTCCAACATATTGAAGACTCTTGATTCAATTCAGGAGGAATTCAGAGATGATCCAGCCCTGATAACAAAGCTGACTGAGTACATGGATACTCAAAAGACCACCTCCACCAACATTACTGAACTGCTCAGTCTCCTGAAAGAGGTGGATCTTAAACCACTGAGGTCTCAGCAAGACTCAATTCAACAGTCAGTTGCTAGTTCGCAAGAGTGCCTGACCAAGATATCTACAACATTTGATCAGCTCTCCAACAAACATAATGAGCTGATCAACCATTATACCACCAAGGTCACTGAACTCACAACAACTCAGGCTACAATGGCGGCAGACATCTCCGTCCTGAAGAATGAGACCTCTGATGTCAAGCAAATGGTCTCCAGTATAGTGTCTATTCTTCAGGCCTCTCCAGTTCCCCCACCTCCTTAGTCAACAGATGCCTCTACTAAAGCACCAGCATCTGTTGAGGGGGAGAAACCTGATGAACCTACTCCTGAACCTCCATCTTCTGCACTTGTTGTTGCAACAATCCCTGTTCAAACTGAAGCAATAGCAACAGAAGTTCCTGAGTCCTCCACTAGTCAACCCCCTCCCACTGACAAAGGGAAGAGAATCATGGTGACTGAAGATCCTCCTCAAATGCAACTGGTGCCAGCATCAACCGAAGTACGTCCTAATCCGGATTCACCGTTTTGGGTCACCTTAGAGGATGGGAGCAAATTCTTTGGAACTCCGCAGGAAGTAGCCGAAGTCCTGGATGAACAGGACAAAAGAAAGGCTAAAAAGAAGGCTGAGCAACTCAACAGACCCATAATTGTTGAAGTTGCCAAGGAGGTAATAAAGGAAACTGATCAGGTCATCAAGGGGGAAGAATTCCTTAAGCTTCAAGCCGACCACATCAGGGAACACAATGAGCAGGTCAGGCTTAAAGATGAAAGGAGGAAAAAAACCTATGAGAGGTATATGTGGCACATGACGAAGACCAAGGGAGAAGGCACCATCACTGATATGACCATTCACCTGACCAAGCCTATAAGCGTAACGGTTCACAGGGGGCCAAGAAAGTATGAGGTAAACAAACCCTTCAAGTTCTCAAACTATGGGCTAAGGGAATGGGACATGATGATGCCCATCCTGAGGAAGAAGCAAGGCAAGATTGTTCCTAGCCTTCTGAAGACACTGAACTCCAAATATGAGGAACTGGAAAAGGTGGCTAAGAGTTTAGGAATAGATCATGAAAAGGCGCTTGCTTCTCATTGCAACAGGAGCCTGAACAGTTCATAGCCGCCCTTCATTGCAACAGGATTCCTCCTCAATGAGTGAAATTTGTTCCCAAAAAAGTCATCAAGACTCCTGAGTATGGTATTTTCTTCGTTGATGAGTTTGGCCAACCGGCCTTCCAAAGGGTCAGTGACATACATTTTGTGGAAACGACTACTCTTCTGGCATACAAGCTAATGACGATTCAAGAGAAGAGCCCTGAGAATGAAGAGTTTGTCAAGCTGTTGGATAGGATGATGAATGAGCGACCTGACAAAGAAGTGTTAGTATCGAAGAAAGCTAAGTTGGAACTCATGGGTATCTTGGACCCTGAGTCTTATGTTTAGATGTTAGGACTTTGTAATGATATAAATAAAATGTTGGCTCATGTTTTGTTATATCAGTATCCTTTCATAGCTTTCTAGTATATTCAGTATGAGAAGAAGCCCATTTGCTCACTCATTACTGATCAAAATACTTAGGCATAATTTATATCCAAATAGGGGGAGATTGTTGGGTCCGTCAGTACCCAAGCGTCCTGAAAACAGGATTTGGACACAAATTAGCCAAGTGTTAATCAACCTTAAACACTCTCAAGTCACTGAGTGAACAGTCACTCAGTGAGTTACCTTCAAGATGCTTAGGACAAGTCTAAGAAGAAAGATTCACCATTCAGTGAGGCGGAACTCCCTGAATGTCACTTAAGCCAAAGAAGAAGGTAATGGGTTCAGTGAGTATTTGACAAGAACTCACTGAACCCCCAGTCTCCTCAACAACAATAAATGATTGAAGACTAAAGACTGAAGACCTAGACTGAAAAATCAGAAGTCTGAAAGAAATGCGGGATTAGGCGGGAAGAGTTTGAAGAGACAAGGAGAAGTCTTATCGGGCCAGAAGCGAACCTTCCCTAAAACGGATTAAAGTCAAGAAGTGTCATTGCTGACACTAGGAAAGACTTTTAAGCTTATTCCCATTGGTTCTTGGAAATGATAAATACTCTTGTATTTGTCAGACACGCTAGGTTATTCTTTTTGTATTTTTTTAATCATAGGTGCTCTTTTATACTTGTGTATAAATAGGAACAGATGGAGAAAAGTGGGAGAAGTTTTGTGCATTAAAAAGCTTAGACTTTCACAAAATCACTTTTCTCCTCCAAAGAGTAACCAAGTCCCAGAGATAGCTCAGTGGGTCATTATTGTTGCCACTCAAAGCATAGCTTGAGTTTAGAGGGGAGAACACACCATACCTTGTCTATTCGATCCCAAGTGTTTATTCCGCAAACACTTGGGTAATAGATTCTTTTGATTGATTTCTAATAAGAATTTAAATGTTGAAAAACTTGTGTTTTTATATTTATGTTTTACTTATTTGTTTAAATTAATCATTAAGTTAATTCAATCATGGAACACAATTAGATTAACTTTGTAGTTACTTCTACTTGTGTAAAGGGAACAATAGGTTTGCATTCAAGAAATCAACGATTTCTGCAAATCCTTCACTTTCTTTGGGTTTTTGTAAGTGTTGTTCCCTTAACACGCTTAGAGTTAACTATAAAGTTAATCTATTTGTGTTTATGACTAATACAATGTATTGATTAATTCTAACAGTTAATGAAACATAAATATAAAAACACAAAGTATTTTCAACGTTTAAATTCTTATTAGAAATGAATCAAAGAATCTATTACCCAAGTGTTTTGCGGAACAAACACTTGGGATTGAATAGACAATGTATGGTGTCTCCTATCTAAACTTAAGCAATGCTTTAAGTGGTAACAATTCGACCCACTGAGCTATCTCAGGGATACGTTACTCTTTGTAGGAGAAAAAGGGGGTATTGTGAAAGTCTAAGCTTTTATTGCACAAAAATACCTTACCCACTTTTCTCCATATGTTTGCTATTTATAGGCAAACATGTTAAGAGTACTGAAGATTAAAACTACATAAACAAATAGGAAGCGTGTCTGACAACTACAACAGTAGTTGTCATTTCCAAGAACCAATAGGATTGCGCCAAAAAGTCTTCGAGTGTCAGTCCTGACACTTCTTCGACTTTTAGCCACTTGAGGGATGGTTTGTCTGACCCCGATAAGACTTGTTCTTATCTTCTCAAAACCTTCCCACTTTATCCCACCTTTTATTCAGGCTTCAGGTTCTTCAGTCATTTGCCTTCAGTATTTAGTTATTTTTGTTGAGGAGACTTGGGGTTCAGTGAGCTCTTGTCTAATGCTCACTAATCCTATTACCTTCTTTTTCATCTCAAGTAACACTTCAGGGAGATCCGCCTCCCTGTGTGGTGAGTCTTTCTTCTTAGACTCATCTTGAGCATCTTGAAGGTAACTCACTGAGTGACTGTTCACTCAGTGACTTAGAATGTTTTCGGTTTAATTAACACTTAGCTTAATTTGTATTCAAATCCTGTTTTAACGACTCTTGGGTACTGAAGGACCCAACAATCTCCCCCTATTTGGATATAAATTATGCTTAAGTGTTTTTTATCAGTAATGAGTGAGCTAATGACTTCTGCTCATACTGAATGTACTCGAAAGTAAATAAGGACACTGAAATAACAAAACAAAGGAACATCATTTTATTAATTTCATTACAAGGGTCCTAACTACTAAATGTACATGATAGAGGTGTTGCAGATTCTCAGTCCAGTTTGTATCCAAGGGCTTCAAGCTTGGGTCTCTTGGATTCTAGCTTATGTTGATCAGGATGAAGTTGAATCTTGGTTCTCAGGTCTTGGCAGAACCTCACATTTTCAGGACTCTGGATTGGTGAGGCCATCATGAGAAAACCAAGCATGGCTTTAATTCCTGCCAGATCAATATCACTCCATCTTTGGAAGGCTGGATCTCCAAACTCATCAGTGAAGAATATCCCTCTCTCAGGTTGTTCTATGACCTTGTTGTTCATGAATGTAACTCCTTCAGAGAGGGCTCTGTTGCATTCAAGGCTATGGACTCTGATCTCAGGCTCAGATCCAATTATCTTCCTCTTTCTTCTAGAGGTCTGAGAGGAGGCAGGCTGACTGGCTTGAGCAGGGAGAAGTGAGGGAATACCAAGTTCCTCAGGTGTTGCATTCAGCTTTTCATATCTAACTTTCAAGGACTTCATTAGTTCCCTGACAGCAACATTTGACTTCTTGAATATGATTGGACCCAGTTCATCCAATTCAGTGATCCCAAAGTAAGCTGATGCGTGGTTTTGCGACCTTACAACAGGTTTTACCTCTCGAGGGATCTCAAGAGGCTTACAACCCCACCAGGCAGTGTACCTGACCGATGTAGTATAGTGTAGTGGTAAGTACGGGGGATTGATCGTTCTCCACAGGGAATAGTGTCGTTAGGATTGAAAAACTATTCTAATAGGTCTAAGGGTGAGAGAAGATTCTTTTTGTGTTTTTATAATTTTATGAAAGCAAGTAAAATCTCGGGTTTGAAAGAGTGGGCGGAATTAGTTGCTAGTCAACTAACCCAAATAACTACGAATGCAAATAAAATAAAATAACTGAAAATGAAAAGGTTGATGAAACTTATATGGAGAGAAATGTGTTTACTTAGATTTCCTTACTCCCTAACTATCTTTTACCGGTTGATTAGCGTGTATTAATTGCGTGGATGACGGGTGTATTCCTTAATACCATTCGTGGGGTGGCGTACGTACTTCCCCAACTCTATGAGCTCCTACTTCACTCCTATGTCGAGCCGGCTAAGAAGCTCCTAACATGGGATCACTAGAATTCGCTCATGCATTAAATACAACCATAAAAACCTTAGTACGCATTGGTTCATGTTTCTTAAGACGTTCAAGCAAGTTACCGTATAGGAAGTTAGCCAGTTTTCTTAAGCCTAACATCGATTAACATTCATCCAATACAATTAATAACACACTAATAACCAACAATCAATAGCTAGGTTTCATTAGATCTAAGCAAACACAAAGAAAACCTAGCCTAGCATGTTAAACAAAAGACAAGAACAAGATAGAATCAAACAACACATAGACATATTGAATGATTAATTGATAACTTATCTTCAATGTAACATGGAAGATCTCAAGGCAAAAAGCCTTGAAAAAGCTGCTAAAATCGTCTTAGGGTTTTTCACACACAAAGTTCCACACTAATGACAAAAAATTGCAAAACTATATATAGAGTTCATGGGCTGACGGCGTCACGTTATGGATCCTGACGCCGTCACCTCGCCGCTTTTAGGGTTCCCGGATGGCCTTCCTGACGCCGTCCCTCTTTAGTGCTCCAAAATCCGTTCTGGCCTATCAGGGGGTGACGCCGTCAGAATTGAGCTTGACGCCGTCCCTCTTTAGTTTAAGCCTTGACGACCTTGATCATATTAAAGGGTGACGCCGTCAGATTTTTCATGCAAAATTCTCTGGCTTATCATGAGTAATTTTCATATCCACTTCTTTTGCCAAGCTATGACGCCGTCTGGACCAATTTCTGACGCCGTCAAAGGTACTTTCCAGCATAATTTTGAGACTTTGTCGTTTTCTTCACTTTTATGCTCCAAAAACGTCCAAAATGCTTCCTTTTCCAGATTTCTTCTCCAAAGTACCTAAAATGACAAAAGGAACGATTTAGGGCAATATTTGATCAAATAAATACGATTTAGGGCTTAAATGACCCCCTATAAGCGGTACACTTTTCGCTTCATCAAATACCCTTACACTTGAGATTTGCTTGTCCTCAAGCAAATGCGCTTTTATTCTAATCAAAATACAAGTTAGGGGTCATTTAATGCTAACATAAAAGTAATTACAACAAATATTCGTTCCATTTTAATCATAATAAGCACGGAGATTACAAACTAGCACCTCACAAGTAGTGTTTAGATACTTACATCTCTCAGGTGTCATCAAAATAAATCTCATAAATGAAAACGGATAATATCTCTCACTACCTGTCATAGCAAATAGATTACCATAGGCTTGGGAAAGGATCAAAAACCTCCTCCACTAGGCGTAAGCACCTAAGATAAACTATCAAAGAGGGCTTTTAAATGGGTTATAACGTTAGGTGTAGGGATATGATAAACACGGTTTTGTTGGATAAGGGATATTTTACTGGTGGCGAGTTAAAGATCTTGATTAATTACATGTACTATACAATGTTGCTAAGCCAAGACTCGACTCGATTTAAGCTAATGAAAGAAAATAACAAAAACATAAAATAAACATAAAATAAAACGGGATGGTAGTCCGTATGTTTTTTCTATTTTTCTTTTTCTCATTTTTTTGTATTTTTCTTGATTTTTTTTTTTTTTTTTTTTTTTTTTTTTTTTTTTTTTTTTTTTTGCATACACTTTTGCCCTACCATCCAAAATAATACATCATAGGGGCGCTGCATCCCCCTTACACTTGAACTTTTACATAACTTTACAAATAACTATTCTAATGACTCGAATTAAGATAATTAAAACACTTGGAGTACTTTCAAAATATTTAGCACATATGGGGGTAATAAATGATGTTCTTCCCCATTACTCCATTACACTAGTACTTTACCCATGAGTCCCAATCGTCCCAAAACAATATGTACAAGGATATGACTCGACTTAGCAACCATGTAATCAATTAGATAATTAACTTGGGTTTAAACAAATGTTGTCACAATAATGCACTAAAAATGAGTGCATACAAGGTAGGCTAAGGCGATTTGGGTGTACATTTTAGTGGGGTGTAACAAATTCTTCCTTTAAGTAAAATGCTTAAAGGTCGAAACGAAAAGATAGGCTCTGAGGGGTGTACTAGGGGTATCGTGTACTAAAAATGAGTACAACGCAAAGGGTGTGGGAGAATTACTTGACCAATGTAGGCAATGTAATTATAACAAAAACACAGGTGTAAAACAATGGGTTAATCCTAATGCCTCTTATCATGTAGTAAATCTAACTACACGAATGTAGTCTCACTTGTGGCCTCGGAATGGTCCTAACGCAAGTTCTAGAATCTAAGTGCTACCGGTACACACATCATAGCATAAATGTTTTTCCTACCAATTCTAGGGGCGAACCTCACATATTTGGGGGTGGAAAATTTTTTAGTGGTACGGTTTTGTTGTGCTAGTCATATAACTCCTATCCGTGAGACGCTCATTAAGATCAAAGTTTCACTCCTAAATGTTGTAAAAAAATTTAAATTTGGCACTAAAATTGCCCTAACAGGTATTTATCTCAGTTTTATTACACATTTACTATTAAACAAACAAAAATCAAACGTAATAGCATTCTCTAATCGTACTTTTACCCCCCCCCCCTTACACTTAAGATGAACATTGTCCCCAATGTTCAAATAACAAGATGTAAAAGTAATAAGGTAAAAGAATGAAATCAAATACTCCCCTGATTCGCTCGGTGGATAATGTGGTAACACGGTTAGATCTTCTTCCAAAGTAATGTTGAAGCTCCATGACTAATGCATCGCCAAAATCTTGATCCAACAAACATTTCCTTGTCCAAAATAACCTGTTAAACCTGAGAAAACAAACACGAAAACCTGCATAACATCGGCGGGATAAACTCTATATAAGGATATAATGCTTGTGGAATGATAATTTTGCAGATTCCTGGAGATTATAAGTTATAGATTTAATAAAAACTTTTTATGAAAACAAAACCTTCAAAAATTTTCAGAAAATTAGATCTGACGCCGTCAGGTTGTAAAGCCTGACGCCGTCAGAAATGATCTGACAGAATTCTCATGTTAAGTTTCCGGAAAAATTTTGGAAAAACCTCTAACTTACTTCCTGGAATTCCTGCAAAACATCATTATGACTCGATACAAGCATTTGACTCAAACAAATACTAATATGTATGTTAATTTATTATCGTTACGATTCATGTTCATTTGTTCTAATAAACCGATTTGGATTTCCCTTACACTTATCTTTTGCAAAATACCTTTATATGTAGTTAAGACGAAGTTAAAAACAAGATAAAGCATTTTCACAAATTAGTTTTGAACATGAATCAATAATAATAAAATTTAAACATACATACGGAAACAAATAAAATCAAACAAACAAATAAATAAACACACAACGCAAATAAAGCTTGGGTTACCTCCCAAGAAGCGCTTTTCTTTATTAACGAGTCTTGTAGCTAGACTCAAAGTCACGTACATTACGTGACTCCATCATTGGTCACGGTTCCTAGGCCATTCTCATTTGATTCTCTATCAGAATTACTCTCATAGTAAAGGTATTTCGGATCCTCGAGATTAAAAGGATTGTTTTGGTATTTAGAACTAAGCTCCTTATCATGCTTAAAGAATCCACTTGACAGGTCAAAAGTGTCCTTACATCCCCGTCTCACATCATCGTCACATAACACGAGTTGGGAACTTAGCTCATCGAGCCTTCCATAATCAATCTCCCTGAATTCTCTCATCTTGTAAGGCGTTTGGTATGAGATTTCCCTAATCCCATCGGTGAAAGTCATGATCCCATTGAGCTCGTCCACAACCAAGCTTGTGGCATTGCAAAAAGGTGCCCCAAAAACAACTTGTGATAACCTGGGATCGATGTACTTTTTGATATTATCGACGATTGCGAAGCTCATAGTGAATGTCATATTTCCTACAAACACCTGCACATCATTATCTATGCCAACGTCATCCATCCCTTTATGAATCATTCCCCATCTGCAAATGTTGTTATAATGAAACAAGGACATCACATTTTTGGGTAAACATGTGTCAATGTAAACATTATAAAAATGCTTGTGACCAATCATGCAAGGTATTTTGAGATTATTCGGATCACGTTGCTTAATTCGGCCAGGCCTTCTACCGTGTAGCCCCCATGTGTTGCAAATTGCTGATGGTTGATACTCATACACTTCTTCACTGCCATCCCGAAAAATCACTTTCCTGACACCATCGGTAAATAATGCACTACTATCATCCTCGTCGAGTATCACTCCCGTTGCGTTTATGAATGGTTTACCTAGAACAAGGCTAGTTAAGGATGGGTTGATGATAGAGTCCATGTTATTAAATACAGTTAGCTCGATATGAAAGAGGAACTTTTCTATCACAATTGGTACCCTTCTTATTACCCCGATGATATTAGACCCTTCATATTTGACCTGTTCGGTGAAGGCTTCGTTATATAGAGAAAGGGATATTGCATTCATAGAAGAATTGGGGTTTATGTAGGCATCTTTAATGAACTTTTTCCTAGTGGTGCAAGATATCTTAAAGACCCTGGGCGCGCCATCCTCTATTCTCTCTCCAAATCCCATAGGCAACTTTGCTGTGCTCCTCTCAAGTTCCTCCACCAGGGGGTGGTCTAGCAGTACTGGGAGCCCATGAGGCATTTCGGATTTCTCTTCCGAGCCCTCCTCATCACTCACCTCTCTTGTACTCGAGTTCTTTGGTGAGTCTAGATAGTCGTCGGGCGCCTCGGGGTTCTTTTCGGGAACTTCACCCTCCATTTCATTGTCCACATTCTCGGTTGATTGTTGGTCTAGATTGGGTTTAGGAATAGGTATTGTTGTAATGGTGTTCACGAAGTGGAGAGGTTTCGAAGGGGTATGAGTATCTCCAGTTTCTTTTCCGTTTTGTGATATGTGTTTGAAGAGTTTACTAGGGTGCTTGATTTTTACAGGAGGGGGTGTTTGGTGAGTCACCGTGACAGATTTGATCTCATTAACTCGTGCCAACTCACAAGTTGACCTGCCAGCAAGGCGATCATTGATAACCTTTAACAGGTTATCAACCTTGTTGTTCATATCAACTTGCTGTTGTCTGAATTGATTCTCAAGTTTGGAGAGCTGTGTTTCTTGAGAGAGAATGAATTTTTGCAGTGATTCCTCGCGATCTTGTTGTTTATGCGTATGTTGCTGAGGATAATGTTCAGACCAGGTGAGTGGGGTAGAGTCATTGAATGATACGCTTCGAGTTTGGTTCCAACTAAAATTTGGCTTACTCTTCCATGCCTCATACCTATCTTCGGAATTCTTGTGTCCATAATTAGTAGTGAGCCACTTATCTCCCGCCTTATCGATTCGTGAGGATGCGAATTCTTTGAAAGCCTGTTTGGGGAGTTCCATGCAATCATGAGTGTTGTGGGGTCCACTACATAATTTACACGAAGAAGTGATTTTGTTCACTTGGCTTGAAGGTTTAGGAGCCTCGTAGGATTTCATGAGAAACTTGACTTGGTCTTCAAGTTCTATGATCCTACGGTCGGAAGTGCTTGAATTGTTCGAAGGCAAAGATATTGCTTTGACCGTTTTATTCAAATCACGGGGATCACTCCAACTTTCGTTGTCATAAAGAGCAAGATCCTCTAGGAGAGCCCATGATTGTTCCGCACTTAGATCACGTAGCTTACCACCGGCCGATTGGTCAATGATTTGCCTTGTGGAGAGATTGATATGGTCATAGAAGATTTGGACTTGGAGCCAAAGTTCTATGCCATGGTGAGGGACTTTTAGGAGTAAGTCCTTGAATCGAGTCCATGCCTCGTAGAAGGTTTCGCCTTGACGTTGTTGGAACATCAAGATATCATTCCTTAGCTTGGTAGTTCTTCCCGGTGGGAAAAACTGAGCAAGGAAACGAGTGGTGAGATCATCCCAAGAGGTGATGGATCCTGCGGGTTGACGCTCTAGCCATTGACTAGCTTGGTCCCGCAAAGAGAATTGAAAAAGACGCAGTCGGGTCGTCTCTCGAGTGGCAACATCAAGGTCTATAGAATCAACGATTTTGAGAAAGTCCTTAAGATGTTGGTTAGGATCTTCGGAACGAAGTCCATGGAATGCGCATCCGCTTTGCACCAACCGGATGGTGTCGGTTCGCAAGGGAGTGACATTGGCTCCTTGAGTGAGCTCAATGGTGTTTCGATAGCCATGGTGGCTAGGACGGGAGTACTCTCCTAAAGTACGGGCTCTAGGAGGTGGTGGTGGTTGTTGTGGTGGTGGGTTGTTGGGATTGAGGATATTACCACCTTCCATGATGTCGGATGGTAATGGTTACGAACAGAGAAATGAAGAAAAAAGATAAACTAAAGAAAACCTAGAAAAATAAAATAAAAATCTCACTAGAAAGGAATCTAGTGAGTAGACCTAATAAAATAAAAATTCAACCTAAACAATAACTATTCCCCGGCAGCAGCGCCAAAAACTTGATGCGTGGTTTTGCGACCTTACAACAGGTTTTACCTCTCGAGGGATCTCAAGAGGCTTACAACCCCACCAGGCAGTGTACCTGACCGATGTAGTATAGTGTAGTGGTAAGTACGGGGGATTGATCGTTCTCCACAGGGAATAGTGTCGTTAGGATTGAAAAACTATTCTAATAGGTCTAAGGGTGAGAGAAGATTCTTTTTGTGTTTTTATAATTTTATGAAAGCAAGTAAAATCTCGGGTTTGAAAGAGTGGGCGGAATTAGTTGCTAGTCAACTAACCCAAATAACTACGAATGCAAATAAAATAAAATAACTGAAAATGAAAAGGTTGATGAAACTTATATGGAGAGAAATGTGTTTACTTAGATTTCCTTACTCCCTAACTATCTTTTACCGGTTGATTAGCGTGTATTAATTGCGTGGATGACGGGTGTATTCCTTAATACCATTCGTGGGGTGGCGTACGTACTTCCCCAACTCTATGAGCTCCTACTTCACTCCTATGTCGAGCCGGCTAAGAAGCTCCTAACATGGGATCACTAGAATTCGCTCATGCATTAAATACAACCATAAAAACCTTAGTACGCATTGGTTCATGTTTCTTAAGACGTTCAAGCAAGTTACCGTATAGGAAGTTAGCCAGTTTTCTTAAGCCTAACATCGATTAACATTCATCCAATACAATTAATAACACACTAATAACCAACAATCAATAGCTAGGTTTCATTAGATCTAAGCAAACACAAAGAAAACCTATCCTAGCATGTTAAACAAAAGACAAGAACAAGATAGAATCAAACAACACATAGACATATTGAATGATTAATTGATAACTTATCTTCAATGTAACATGGAAGATCTCAAGGCAAAAAGCCTTGAAAAAGCTGCTAAAATCGTCTTAGGGTTTTTCACACACAAAGTTCCACACTAATGACAAAAAATTGCAAAACTATATATAGAGTTCATGGGCTGACGGCGTCACGTTATGGATCCTGACGCCGTCACCTCGCCGCTTTTAGGGTTCCCGGATGGCCTTCCTGACGCCGTCCCTCTTTAGTGCTCCAAAATCCGTTCTGGCCTATCAGGGGGTGACGCCGTCAGAATTGAGCTTGACGCCGTCCCTCTTTAGTTTAAGCCTTGACGACCTTGATCATATTAAAGGGTGACGCCGTCAGATTTTTCATGCAAAATTCTCTGGCTTATCATGAGTAATTTTCATATCCACTTCTTTTGCCAAGCTATGACGCCGTCTGGACCAATTTCTGACGCCGTCAAAGGTACTTTCCAGCATAATTTTGAGACTTTGTCGTTTTCTTCACTTTTATGCTCCAAAAACGTCCAAAATGCTTCCTTTTCCAGATTTCTTCTCCAAAGTACCTAAAATGACAAAAGGAACGATTTAGGGCAATATTTGATCAAATAAATACGATTTAGGGCTTAAATGACCCCCTAAAAGCGGTACACTTTTCGCTTCATCATAAGCGAACCTAAAGGGCTCATGAATTTCAAAGTTCCTCTTATCAGGACCTCTGAAAATAGTGATGACAGCAGGCTTGGTATTCTGATGAATCTTTACATCAGTAATGGGTTCAGGTCTCAGTCTGCTTGTCATGACCCATTGGTACTTCTCAATTCTCTTTTGTCTTATCTCCTCAGTCCTTTTTAGCCTTTCTTCTCGTTTCTTCCTAAGAGCCGACATTTCAGCATCCTGAGCTTTCACAAAGCTCTCACCACCCTTTCTTCTAGCAAGTTCTTTTGGCTCAAGACCAATCTTCTCAGCCTCTTCTCTGACAACCTGAATGATGGCAGACTTGTTTTGCCTTTCATCTTCAGCAGCTTTCTTCAACCCTTCTTCCTTTTCTAAATGAGCCGTAATTTGGGCCTCAGTGAGGTGATACATTACTACATTTATTTCATAAGGGACCCTGACTGGCTCATCAGGGTTTGGCCTTCTTTCAGAGGAAGCATGCACCAAGATTGTAGGCTCAGGCTCAGTGGTTGTGAGAATGCCTTTGCCTTTGTCTTGGTGAGATGAAGATGGGGTTGTCTTAGGAATCTCCCCCTCAGTGTGAGAAGGAGGTTGTTCAGGTTTTTCTTCAGTGACCTTCTCCCCCTCAACTGTTGCTTGAGTCATGGTGAGAGCAAGAGTTGGAGTGCTCACTGAAGTTGAGGGAGCAGCCTGACCTTTGAAGGCTTGATAAATCTCAGTCATCATCGATTTGATGTCTGAGGTGTCCTGCTGAAGATTTGAGACCTTAGCCTCAAGAGAAGCCTGAGAAGCCTCTATTGCTGTCATCCTTGGCCCAAGATTCCAAGCCAAGGAAGAAGAAGATGTAGCCCAAGATGCCAAGTGTGACTCCATAATACCCAGGGAAGACTTGATGGAGTCCACTATAGAGCTGAGTCCCTGAAGATTGGAGGATTTCAGCATGCTTATCAGCTCAGTCAACTGAGTAGACTGTTGATGGTAGTCCTCAGAAGCCTGAAGAATTTTCTTGTTAAGCTCAGGGTCATCTTTCACTGACTCTTGAATAGTTGCAACGCTCTTGTGTATGTTGGTGAGAGCTTCGTTGAACAGTTTAAGATTCTCATCAAGATTTTTCAGGGAGAATGAGATAGATGACTTGTGCTCATTAACATCATCATGATAGGATTCCACTGATTCCTTCAGGTTGACATAATTAACAGCAGCTTCACAGTGTTGGTAAAAAAAAAAATCAGTTAGCCCAGTAAAGAGAGCATTGTTGGCCTTTTGTAGGAACTTGACCAATTTTCTTTCAGTGAGAGGAAGAATGTTGTCATACTTCCTGAGTTCTGGAGGACAGGATGATTCAGAGTCTAAAGAATGATCAGCCTGAGACTCTGTTTCTTCACCAAGTGGAGAGGACTGATGCGATTGTTCAGTGGGTTGAGCATCAGTCTCCATATCATCACCTGCCTCATACAATTCTTCCTCACTCTCAATACTGAGCTCTTCATCAGACATAAGAACAGCCTGAAGATCCGCCATCGACTGAATCTGCAACGGGGTTTGGCCAGGTCCTGACCCTTCCATAATAACTGAGTGGGTTTGCTCAGCCTGGTGTTTGGGGTTAGTTCCCGAGAGACTGGATTGGGTGGTGGGTTCAGTATCAGCGGGTGGTTTAAATCCCTCTGAGTCTTTGTCCCCCTTTGCGCCTTCAAGTACTGACGGGTGTTTTCCAGCACTATCATGAGGCACAGTTTGTGATTGTTGATGGACCCCCTTTACATCAGGGTTGTACTGCCCTTTTGGGGATTCAGGATCCTTGAATCCCTCAGGCACTGATTGTGATTTATCAGTTCCTTCATCGGGATGTGATTGGGTGTGGGTCCCCTTCCCAGTTGAGTAGTGCTGCCCAACCAAGGATTCAGGACCCTTTTCTCCCTCAGGCGCTGATTGTGATTTGTCAGTGCCTTCATCGGGATGTGAGAGGTTGAAGGTTCCTGACCCTACCAACTTGTGTATGTCAGTAGAGCCATGAGGAAACTGAAGTTTACCCCATGACACTGAGGATGATTTATCAGTGACCTCCGTTAACGTTTGTTTTAGGGTCAAGAGGGTCTCAATGATGGGTGTCTCAGAGGTCTTGGCCATTGTTTCCCCTTCTGAGGGTTTTGAGGCAGAAGATCCAAGGGCGAGTGATTTGGGTTTAACCACCTTCTTGGTCCCTGCCTTCTTTTTCTTCTTCTCCTGCTTTTCAGGAGAAGGAATGGGTGAGACAGCTTTGTCACCCTGAATGACTACCAGCATGTAGTTGGTCAGGGCGACTGATTGTACCTCAGTAACGCCACTAGTATAATTGGCCTTGTGTAGGACATCAGGTTTAGAACCTTGAGCGTCAGGCCTCATATAATCAGTGCGAAGTAGGTCCTGAAGCACGCAGGAAATGAATCTAGGATAGGACATGTGTCTTTGCCTAGACTTTCCTGAGAGCTTGGACACGAGGTCTCAGAAGATTATTCCTTCGATGTCTATTTTTCTACCCTCCAGGAGACTGAACACCATCAATTGTTGTGATGAGTTCAACTGTTCCGTGGAGGATTTGTTGCCTCCCAGGACCTGAATGACAAAAGTCATCAGGATCCTCCAGGCTGGGGGAAACCAAGTTTTAATTATTGGTGCTTTAGCCAATAATGAACCTGGGGCCACCTCAGGTTGTCTGGGGTCATGTGGCCCTAGAAAAAGCAACTCTGCTTTAACTTCTTGGTCAGTGGGGTTGGGCTCAAAATTCACAGCGAAATCAAGGCCAGTGGCTTTGATAAAGGTTTTGTAATCAAGGGAGAGGGTCCTTCTCCCATTCATCACTGTGAATGTTATAATTGAGTCCCTGGTGTCATCAGGGCTTGTTGCCACTTCCGTACACCAAAATTCCCTCAAGTAGTCATGATATATGACTGAGGGGGTCTTTGTAAATGCCGTAGCAAGAAAGCAGTTTTGTAGATACTTAACTACATTCTTGTACGCCCAAAACTTTTGGGGATAGGCAAAATTGCCTACCACATTGTTCTTGGTTAAGTCTACGCCCTCCATTGTGAATTCCACATTTGGGGCGTATGTAATAGCCATAGAAGAAGCCATTTTTGTTGGGAAAGTCTGGGTAATCAACAAATGGTCTGGGTTTCTAATAGCTAAGAACACACACACAAGATTTTTTAGTTTTTGAAAGAAAAGGGCAAAATTTTGCTTAAGATTTCTAAAAAACGTGTGTGTGTTTCTTGTTTGTGGGGTATTTATAGGGAAGTGAAGTGGAGGGTATTTTAGGCATTTAAGCGGTTATTTTCTCAAAAGATATTATTTTGAAAAACGTTTTGAATAAAAACGTTTGAGATCCGCATTTAATGCCTAACCACCCCACTATCCCTGTTTGGCGCAACTGTCTAGGCAAACAGTTGAGCCGTCTGCAAAAAGTATAACTTGCAGAGCTGAGTCATCACATATCTGTTATGTGATTGGAGAGGCAAAAGAACAAATATTCTTATATTAAATAAGAATTCAGTTACCAACCTCGGACATTTACTAACTAGATACTTAGAGCATTTAAGTTAGCATTGAATGTCATCTGAGGGCCCTGAATGACTTTTCATTCAGTGAACCTGTTTATTCAGGACTTGGGTTTAGTCCTGATGGTTCAAGGGTTCAGGAACTTGGGTTTAATTCCTGAGGACTTAAGGTTCAGAAACTTGGGTTTAGTTCCTGAGGTTCAAGATTTCAGGAACTTGGGTTTAGTTCCTGAGGTTCAGTGATTCATTTCACTGAAGAACACATTGAGTCAGGGACCTGGGTTTTCAGAATTTACACTTATTTGGATGGAATCAATCAGTGGACTGATTCTCAATATCCAACATTCCTAGTTCAACTTTCAGTCTTGTGAAAGTTGGTTCATCCAATGGCTTGGTGAATATATCAGCTAGCTGATATTCAGTAGGAATGAAGTGTAATTCTATGTCACCATTCATGACATGGTCCCTGATGAAATGATATCTAATATCAATGTGTTTTGTTCTCTGATGAAGAACAGGGTTGTTTGAGATGATAATTGCACTTGTGTTATCACATAAGATGGGAACCATCTTGTACTGAATTCCATAGTCACTGAGTTGACTTTTCATCCAGAGTACATTTGCACAACAACTTGCTGCTGCAACATATTCAGCTTCAGCTGAGGACATGGCAACTGATTGTTGCTTCTTAGCACTCCAACAGACTAGTTTTCCACCAAGAATTTGGCAGGAGCCTGAGGTGCTTTTTCTGTCCATGTTGCATCCAACATAGTCAAAGTCTGAGTATCCTTTAAGATGAAGGCCTGAACATTTTGGATAGTATAATCCAAGGTTTGGAGTACATTTCAGGTACCTGAATATCCTTTTCACAGCAGTGATATGAGATTCTCTTGGGCCAGATTGATATCTGGCACACAAACAGATTGAGAATTGGATATAAGGCCTTGATACAAGTAGATACATCAGTGATCCTATCATTCCTATAAAAAAGAGTTTGATTCACTGGTTTTCCAGTAAGATCAGGACCAAGGTTGTTTGGGGGGACCATGGGAGTCTTGACTGAGGCACAGTCATTGAGCTCATACTTCTTCAGTAGGCTTCTGACATACTTCTCTTGACTGATAGAGGTTCCTTTATCAGTCTGCTTGATTTGCAGACCAAGGAAGTAGGTCAGTTCTCCCATCATGCTCATTTCAAATTTCTTTGCCATAATTTTTTCAAACTGTTTGCAAAGTTTATAACTTGTTGAGACAAAGATGATGTCATCAACATACACTTGTACAAGTATGACATCATTATTTGTCTTGTAGATAAACAGTGTGTTGTCTATCTTGCCTCTGACAAATTTATTTTGGATCAGGAAGGCTGAAAGAGTTTCATACCATGCCCTGGGAGCTTGTTTCAGTCCATAAAGGGCTTTGTTAAGCTTGCAGACATAGTCAGGAAACTCATGGATTTCAAATCCAGGTGGTTGCTGAACATAAACTTCTTCTTTCAGTGAACCATTTAAGAATGCACTTTTAACATCCATTTGGTACACCTTGAAGTTCATGTATGTATCAAAAGCAAGGAAGATCCTGATGGCTTCCATCCTTGCTACTGGTGCAAATGTTTCTTCATAGTCAATGCCTTCTTGTTGATTATAGCCTTTGGCTACATGTCTGGCTTTGTTCTTAATGACTATGCCATTTTCATCAGATTTGTTTTTGAATACCTATTTCATGCCAATGACTGAAACATCTTCAGGACACTTGACCAAGGTCATTACCGTGTTTCTGTCAAATTGTTCCAGTTCATCATGCATGGCCTGAACCCAACTTGGGTGATTAAGTGCTTCCTTGACACTTTTGGGTTCAATTGTGGAGATGAAGTCCACAAATAGGCATTCATTGGCTGAGGCTGCTCTCAGTTGTGCAGCCATGCTTCTTGTGAGCATGCCTTCAGTAGGCTCGCCAATTATATTGACAAGTTCTATATCCTGAGACCTAGTCCAACTGTCCTGAGGTCTAGGATACTGATTAGAACTTGAGGCCTAATGGGTAGGATCAGGATCAGACACATGATGATCTTCAGCATCTTGAGTGTCTGAGTGGGTTGACTCATCACTGTGATTGTTTGGTTCCTGAGTACTTTGTTCAGACTGAATGATTTCATCAGTACTTCTTTGTGCTTCAACAAACTCAGTGATGGTTGGGTAAGGAAGGTTGTGGGGAATGATGTAATAGGAGATGTCAGCATTTGCTTGGTACTGAGTGGAAGGACCATTTTCAGGATGATGTTCATCAGGAGGGTATCTTGATGATTCATCAATACCTATCTCTTCCACTGAGTTGTTAGAGACACTGATTGCATCAGTGCTCTCATCAAAGGTAACATGAAATGTTTCCTCAGTATGCTGTCTCCTAGTGTTGAACACCCTGAAGGCCTTTGAGACAAGGGAGTATCCAAGGAAGTATCCATCATCAGCTTTGGCATCAAATTTTCCTAAGTGATCCTTGTGATTATGAATAAACACAGGACACCTAAAGACATGAAAGTAGCTGATGTCAGGGATCCTTCCCTTGAATAACTCATAAGGAGTTTTGCTATGTCTCTTAACAATGATGGATCTGTTTTGTGTGTAACAGGCAGTCTTTACTGCTTCAGTCCAGAAGTGTTTGGAAAGGACTGATCCATTTAGCATTGTCCTGGCTGCTTCAATGAGGGTTCTATTCTTTCTTTCAGCCACACCATTTTGTTCAGGTGTGTAAGGTGAGGAAATTTTTTGGGAAATTCCTTTCTCATCACAAAAACATTCAAGTTCATAATTTTTGAACTCTGTTCCATTGTCAGTTCTAATCTGTTTGACTTTGATGTCATTTTGATTTTCAATATTCTTGACAAAGGACATAATTGTTTCAGCTGCGTGACTCTTTTTGATCAGGAAGTATACCCAAGTGTATCTTGAGTACTCATCCACAATAACCAGAGTATACTTCTTATGGTTAATGGATCTAGGACTGATTGGTCCAAATAGATCCATATGGAGAAGATGTAGGCAGTTCCTGATGGAAAAGTTGGTTTTAGTTTTAAAGGATGCTCTGTGATGTTTACCTTTTTCACAAGCTGAGCATGGTTTATCCTTTGAAAACACAAGAGATGGTAAGCTAAGGACCTTGTTTTGTTTCACAAGGTTGTTTATGTTTTTGAAGTTCAGGTGGGAGAGTCTCTTATGCCAAAGCCAGTTGAGAGTATCAGTGGCCTTGGTAAAGAGACAAGTTCCATTCTGAGTCAGACTGGACATGTCCAACACATAAACATCATGTCTTCTTGGTGCAACAAGGACAACTTCCTTATTAGCATTGAAGATGATTCCTTGTTTATCATCAAACTGAACTATGTATTTAGCATCACATAGTTGACTGACACTGATCAAATTGTATTTAAGACCATTTACATAAGCTATCCTAGTAAAGACTATACCATTGCAGTTTACTGAACCATAACCTTCAGTGAGACATGATGAGTTATCAGCAAATATCACTTTGGGTCCTGATTCATCAACATACTTGTGCAGATACTCCTTCACACCAGTCATGCTCCTTGAACATCCACTATCTAGATGCCAAACAGGATCCCTGGCATGTTTCTGCACAAATAGTAAACTGGGTTAGTTCTTTCTAGGACTCCACTTCTTGGAGGGCTTAGCTTTGGGGGTCTTTTTAACATTTACAATTGATTTATGGTCAGTGGTGGAGTGGACTGAGCTACCACAAATTATGCATTTGATTGCAGATGTAGACTCAGTAGACTGAGAGGCTGACTTTGTCATACCTCTTCTGGCCTGAATGACCTTATCACGTCCTGAGGTGTCATGAGTGGGACCTCCACTATTTTCACAACAATTGTCAATTTGACAATCCTTAGGATGGTGGTCATTGAACCCACAGTAGGGGCAAGGTGCAAAAGGCTTGGCCTTTTGTTTCTGTTTCTGTTTAGAATCAGAAGGGTAGTTTAAAGACTGAGCTTTAAGGCTTGCCATCTTTGATGTGACTGAGTGTGTTTTGTGATCAGAGGTCCTGTGATCATCCTTTTTGCAAATCATGCAGTAAAGGATTCTATAGCAATCATCAGCGAAATGATTGGTATAGTTACACAGCTCACATCTTTTCAGCGTTTTTGAGGGTTTGGGTTTGATGCTTGAGGAAGCTGGTTTTTGTTCATTCTTCTTGGATTGAGAAGGTTTCTCAGAAGATGCAATCTTCTCACCCAGCTTCCTGACCATTTCAGCCAACTGATCAAATTTTGAGTCAGGGCTTTGGGTTATTACTTCAGAAGGGACTGAAGTTGATGAGTCATCAGTATTTACTGAGACTTCAAGGGTTGGTCTTTTCAGGATTGTTTTTCCCATTCCTGACCTCTCCTTTGGAGAGTGTTGGGAGTAGACCATTGGTGGGAGGCCTGAGTTTGGTGCAGCATCCTGAAGGGTATTCAGTGGAGGGAGTGGTAGATATGAATCTGATTCAGGATCACTTACTAACTCAGTACTACTGAGTTGGTCAGAGAGTCCAAGCATATTTTTCAAGGCCTGACTTTCAGGAAGCAAGATCTTTCCAGTCTCAAAGTTTGGTAACTTACTGACTGGGTTGTCCCTGACAATCCAGTCATTTGACTTGGGAAGCATTTCTTGCTCAAATGATATGCCAGCTGGAACAAAGGTCAATTCACTGGGACTCACATTGGGGTTAACCATGAGATGGTCAATTCCTATTATTTTCCTAGGGATTAAACCCACAATATCAAAGACCTTAGGGTTCTTTTTGGTCCAGCCTTAGATGACAGCCTTTTATTTGTTAAGTTCAGTTTGTAGGGCTTGGTTTTGTTTCAAAATTTCAGTGTTCTGAATTTGTAGAGTAATTGTTTCTAATTTGGCTTGCTTCAGTACAAGCAATTCATCTCTACATTTATTCAATTCTGACACTATGTTGTTATATTTTGAAAACAGGTTAAGCCTTTGTTCCTCAACAAATTTAAGATCAACACAAATATAATTCATGTAAGACTGCCAATCAGAATCATCATCCGTAGAAAGTAAAGTGTTTACCTTCTTCATGGTGATGTTTACCCACTCTCCATTCCTTGCATGGCTTTTCCCAACAGCCACCTGATCACCTTCAGAGAGTGCCATCAGTGCACTCACTTTAATTTCCTCATCTGAGGAGACATCTTCTTCATCCCATTCATATGCTTCAGCTACTAAAACCTTGTTCTTTGTTTGAATAGGTTTGGATGTTTGAGCAGCCTGAGACATAGAGGGATTAGTTTCAAGAAGTGCAAGTTTAGCCTTAGTTTTCCTATATTTTGCTTCAAAGTCTTTTTGACCCTTGTTTTGAAATTGTTGGGTCGACTGAAACATTCTAGGTTAAAACTTGCTAGTTCCTAAGGAACTGTTTCCTGAAAATTTGTAAGAGGGTTCTGAGATGGTTTTAGAATAACAGTCCCTAGCAAAATGACCATTTTTACCACAATTAAAACATTCAGTGGTTTCATTTGCTTTTCCTTTTGAAAAGTTGGTCTGGTTTCTTTTGATGAAACGTTTTGAACTAGCAAGGAGTGCCCTCTCTTGGAATTCCAAGTTTAAATCTTTTAGGTACTCATCACTAGTCCTTTCATCAATTTCATCCTCAGAATCCTCTTGAAAGTCCTGCACAACACCATTAGTATAAAAAGCAGTTGATATGGGTGTGGAGGTCAAGGCCTTTTTGGACTCAAGAGCTTTTGAGTCAGGGTATCTCCTTGAGATTAAGTTGTCTTCATAGACAAACTTCCCATAGATCTCAGGGAGCTCAAGTGTCTGAATGTGATTAGCATTCCTCAGGCCTTGTGAGAAGTTTAGCCACTTCTCAGGGAGACTGTTGACAAAGTCAACATTTGTCTCATGCTTAGACAACACTACACCATCATTTGATAGTTCATTTATCAAAGTCTTGTATCTGGTATAAGTCTGAGAGAGACTTTCAGAGTCTTTTGCCCTGAAAGTATTATACTCAAGTTTCAGGTCCATGACCCTGTTTTCCTTGGTATCTGAGGGACCCTCAAAGCTATTGACCAAGTCATCCCAAGTTTGCTTTGCTGTTGAACAGTTGATAACTGATTCCATTATATCGTCAGGAAGACAAGATATAATGATGCTTTTCAGGCGTTGGTCTTGATTGACCACCCTCCTCTCATCAATGGTCCATTGAGCCTCAGGCTTGTTTAGCCCTTCAGCAATCTTTGGTACATAGGGACCATCTTTGACACAAGAGATGTAGTATGGTTCCATACAAGTCAAGTAGCAAAGCATTCGCTTTTTCCACTTGCTAAATTTACCAGCTTCAAGTCGTGGGGCAACAGCTGAAAAGCTTCCACCCTTTTTGTCGACTAGCTGAGGCACATTTATATCAGTCATAGTAGGATCTTGGTTTTAAAAACCTTGAGCACTCTTGGTTAATTTTAAAGATTTTATAAACCAGAGGCTCTGATACCACTTGTTGTTCCATTAACACGCTTAGAGTTAACTATAAAGTTAATCTATTTGTGTTTATGACTAATACAATGTATTGATTAATTCTAACAGTTAATGAAACGTAAATATAAAAACACAAAGTATTTTCAACGTTTAAATTCTTATTAGAAATGAATCAAAGAATCTATTACCCAAGTGTTTTGCGGAACAAACACTTGGGATTGAATAGACAATGTATGGTGTCTCCTATCTAAACTTAAGCAATGCTTTAAGTGGTAACAATTCCACCCACTGAGCTATCTCAGGGATACGTTACTCTTTGTAGGAGAAAAGGGGGGTATTGTGAAAGTCTAAGCTTTTATTGCACAAAAATATCTTACCCACTTTTCTCCATCTGTTTGCTATTTATAGGCAAACATGTTAAGAGTACTGAAGATTAAAACTACATAAACAAATAGGAAGCGTGTCTGACAACTACAACAGTAGTTGTCATTTCCAAGAACCAATAGGATTGCGCCAAAAAGTCTTAGAGTGTCAGTCCTGACACTTCTTCGACTTTTAGCCACTTGAGGGATGGTTTGTCTGACCCCGATAAGACTTGTTCTTATCTTCTCAAAACCTTCCCACTTTATCCCGCCTTTTATTCAGGCTTCAGGCTCTTCAGTCATTTGCCTTCAGTCTTCAGTTATTGTTGTTGAGGAGACTTGGGGTTCAGTGAGCTCTTGTCTAACGCTCACTAATCCCATTACCTTCTTTTTCGTCTCAAGTAACACTTCAGGGAGATCCGCCTCCCTGTGTGGTGAGTCTTTCTTCTTAGACTCGTCCTGAGCATCTTGAAGGTAACTCACTGAGTGACTGTTCATTCAGTGACTTAGAATGTTTTCGGTTTAATTAACACTTAGCTTAATTTGTATTCAAATCCTATTTTAACGACTCTTGGGTACTGAAGGACCCAACAGTAAGAATGTGACCATGTTGTGAGTATCAGCAAAAGTGAGGTTCGACATTGTTGTGATTGATGGTGGGTTTTTGCGATTAGATGATAATAAGAGAGTTAGGGTTTGTTTTGAGAGCGAATTATGCGAATGAAATCGATTAAACTGAATTATTGGTGATATAAACCCTTAATCGAAATATTTATGAAACAGTCCCTTGAACAAACAAGCAGTTGTAACCTCAGCAGCACTAAGTTATCCATAGCAGCATTAACTTATGCCTAGCAGTAGTAACCATGAGGCACCAGTACTAACCCCAATTCCACACCAATATAACACTTTTCTTTGCTTTTCCTGCAAAATGTGAGTCCAAAAATCACAAAAACACAAACAATAACAATTTTCATAATGATCACAACATGATTAGACTTAACAGTTGTAAGTATAACCAACAATATTAACTTGGCAGTTTTAAGTATAACTAGCAGTACTAAGTATACTTAACAGCAGAAACAATTTATGACTTGAATAACAATACTAATCCATATAACACTCTACAAAAACATAAAGAGATCAAAAACTTTAAAGATTTAACATTCCAATACTAGCAATCAAATATTGAAATCTACTTACATCAAAAGCTTTTGTAAGCAAATCTGCAACATTCTTGTCAGTATGGATTTTGACCATTTGAATTAATTTCTTTTCATTGTAATCTCTAATAAAATGATGTCTGATCTCTATATGCTTTGTTTTTGAATGAAAATAGGATTTTTAATTATGCACATAGTACTGTTATTGTCAATAAAAATCTTGGTATGCATAAAATTGTACCCATAATCAAGTAGTTGATTCTGAATCCAAAGCACATATCCACAGCAACTTAAAGTAGCCACATATTCAGCTTCTGTTGTGGAATTTGCAACCACAGTTTGTTTCTTGCACTGCCATGAGATCAATCTACACCCAAGAAATTGACAACCTCCTATTGTAGACTTCCTATCCAAGCTTGCTCCAGCATAATCACTATCAGTGTATGCTTCCAAATCAAAAGGAGAATCTTTTGGATACCAAAGGCACAATTTAGGTTGACCTTTTAAGTACCTAAAAATCCTTTCCATAACATGAAGATGTGAAGCCTTTAAAGTGACTTGGTATCTTGCACATGCACACACTGCAAACATAATGTCTGGTCTTGAAGATGTGAGGTACATCAATGAATCAATCATTGACCTATAAAGATGAACATCCACTTCTTCACCATCTTCATCCTTGAGCAGAGGCTTTCCAGTTTCCATTGGTGTGCTTGCAGTCTTGACATCTGTAAACCAAAACTTCTTCAAAATCTCAGCAACATATTTATCTTGACTGATAAATATACCATCCTTCTTCTGCTTCACTTGTAATCCTAAGAAGAATGTAAGTTCTCCCATAGAACTCATCTGAAATTTCTCATGCATCAATTTCTCAAACTCAATGCATAGCTCCTTCTTTGTTGAACCAAAGATGATATCATTGACATACACCTGGACCAGCAAAATATCATCTTTGTGCCTTCTGATGAATAAGGTCTTGTCAATCTTTCCTCTGTGAAACCCATTGTCCAACAAATATGTTGACAAGGTTTCATACCATGCTCTAGGAGCTTGATGTAGCCCATACAGTGCTTTTTCAACCTTGTAAACTCTATCAGAAAAATCTGGATCTTCAAACCCTGATGGTTGACACACATACACCTCTTCTTCAATTTTCCCATAGAGAAAAGCACTCTTGACATCCATCTGATACACCACAAAGTCTTTAAATGAAGCATAAGCTAAGAACAACCTAATTGCTTCAATTCTTGCAACAAGGGAAAAGACTTCATCATAGTCAATCCCTTCTTCTTGTGTGTACCCTTGAGCTACCAATCTTGCTTTATTTCTTATCACAATTCCTCTTTCATCTTTTTTGTTCCTAAAAACTCATTTAGTACCAATAACCCTCTTTCCATTAGGTAACTCCAACAAAGTCCAAACCTCTTGCAACTTGAACTGTAGAAGCTCTTCTTGCATAGCCTCTATCCAGCTTGGACCATTTAATGCTTGAATCACCTTTTTGGGTTCTACTTGTGATAAGAAACAAGCAAACAAACAATTTTGAAGATCTTTATGACTGTTTCTTTGTTTAAGAGTTCTGACAAACAGTCCTTGTTCCTTCAAATCCTTTGACATCTTCCTTATTTGTACAGCTGAATGCACATCTCCAATCACTTGAGTCATAGAATGATTTTTATGAATTCTTGTTGTTGGAATAGGACTGACTGGAATTGTTGGATCCAAATTATTCATATCAGCCACTACAGCATCATCTTCAACATCACTATCAACCCATACTTCCTCCAAAGCAGGCATTTCTGGATCCCATGGAAATTCATTGCTTTTATTTCCATCACCAGTATTAACTTCTGTGCTATCAGCATTAATAGATGAACTAGCAGTTTTAACATTGTTAGTGCTATTTCCTTTACTAACAGTATTAACATCATTAATGTTGTCATCTTTATCATCCTTCTCTTGATCATCACATTCAGTTTCTTTCCTTGGATCATCATCAACCTTCTTTTCATCATCACTTGAATCTTCATTATCACTTGAAGGTTTGACTTTATCTTCTTGAGAACTCTTTGGATCTTGGGTTGAGAATGGTGGATCAGCAGTCCATAATGGCAGCAAAATGTAATCTTTTGCAGGTTCTGTCTCCTTTCTAGCTTGACCTGCATCATTATTTGCTTTTATACCTGCAAAACCATTAGACTGTGTACCTGCAACAACTGGCTCATAATTCATTGTCTTTGTTAGTGCATCAATATCAAAAAACCAATCTGGTCCACTACCTACAACATTAGGTGTACTCTCACTAAACCTAATATGCAAGTTCTCTTCCACTATCATTGTTCTACTATTGAATACTCTAAAGGCTTTGCTATTCAAAGAGTATCCAACAAAGAAACCTTCATCAGCCTTACCATCAAATTTGCCTAAGAGATCTATGGTATTGAGAATAGTAACAGGACACCCAAATGGTTTTATAAAACATAAAGTTAGTGTTCTACCATGAAAAAGTTCATATGGGGTCTTGTTATGAGGCTTAACAACTAACACTCAATTTGCACATAGCAAGCAGTACTAACTGCTTCAGCCCAAAATGTAGTTGGCAACTTAGAATCAGCTAGCATAGTCCTAGCAGCCTCAATTAGTGTCCTATTTCTCCTCTCAGCTACACCATTTTGTTGAGGAGTTCTAGCTACACTATATTGTCTCAAAATACCCTTCATCTCACAAAACTGATTCATCTCTCTATTCTTGAACTCAGTTCCATTTTCACATCTAATCACTTTAACCTTATGATCCACTAGGTTTTCTATCCTTGTTATGAAAGACTTAAGAATGCCACTAGTCTCATCCTTAGTAGCTAGAAAGAAAACCCAAGTAAACCTACTAAAATCATTTGTGACAACTAGGCAATACATCTTTTTCATTAAGTTTTTTACAAATGTTGGACCAAACAAATCCATATGCAACATATGTAAAGGTTGACTGATTGAGTTCTGTGTTTTGGACTTACAAGAGGCTCTGTGCTGCTTTCCCTTCTGACAAGCAACACAGGTTTGATCATTTTCAAAAAGTTTTAAAGGTAAACCTCTTACAAGATTTTCCTTAACCAATTTGTTCATAGTTTTAAAATTCAAGTGACCTAGCCTTCTATGCTAAAGTTTAGATTCATCAGATGTGGCTTTTGCAAAGAGACAAGTTAAACCTCCTTTGGGAACAATATTCTTTAAATCAACACTATACATGTTGTTCTTTCTAGGAACTTTAAGTAAGACTTGACTTTCATCAATTAACTTAAAGCTTGGAGATAAAACAACACATTCAGTGTCAGTAAAAAGAACACTGTTCTTTTTGTCACACATTTGTGAGACACTAAAGAGATTAAACTTCAACTCTCTTACAAAATACACATTCTCAAAATCTAGTTTACCAGTTTTGATTGTACCTCTGCCTGTGATTTTTCCTCCTTTGGGGTTACTCCCAAAAGCAACATATCCTCCATCAATTTCTTCATAATCAGTAAGATAGGACATGTTCCCAGTCATGTGCCTTGAGCATCCACTATCAATCACTCCTTGATCCTGTAAATCCACCTGTGGATTGCCCTGCACATAAAGTAAGAAAATCAGTTTCTTTTGGGGACCCAAGCCATCACTGACTTGGATCTGCCTTGTGCATCAACATAATCAAATTTTTTTAGGATGATTGATGCACTGTCATGTTTGGAAACATGGTCTAAAACTTTAATCTTTGGTTTCCAAACCCAACAAGTTGAGGCCTTAACAGCATAAAAATGATTTCCCTTAACATTATTAATTACTGCTTTTGGCTTAGCAGCATTAACTACTGTATTATTTTGAATGGGCCTTTTAACAGTTGAATGTGCTGTTTTTGAAAAATGTGACATTGACTTAGCAGCATTCACTATTCTTTGGTGTGAGCAGTATTAACTTATCTGGCTGTATTAACCAATACTGCTGGTTTTCTAGCAGTATTAACTGATACTAGACCAGACTTCATTAATACTGCTCTTGGAACAAAGTTCTTATTAGCATTGGGGTGAGTCTTTTTAACAAAATTTTGGTGATTCACCCTTTTAGAATTGTTCCAAACAGGTTGTATCATCTTTTGATTTAGAAATTTGTTTTGATGGTGACAACAATCATACTGCAGATGATGAAAACTACCACACACATAACAAGCTTTATTGAAAATCTCAAAATTACTTCCTAATCTTTGAGACATCATGTTATTCCAGTTCCTCTGATTACCTCTAGGACTGTGTGTGTTGTTCCTAGATTGCTCAACATGGTCAACAATTTTCCTAGTCAACTTTTTGCCAAAATTAGGTTTGACAAACTCTTTCTTAACATTACTAGGCTTAACTGTTGTATTATCAATCTTAGGTTGAGCTACATCCTGATCCTCATCATCAGACACCCAATCTTCAATAATTGGTGCATCATTATACTTCCTAACAACCTTAGGCTCTTTTACACAAGACTTAACTCTACTCTTCTCAACTATAGACTCATTAGTGAACTCATCTAGACCAGTAAAAGATAAATCAGTAGCTGGAGGCACAAACTTTCCTGTGATATGAGGAGGAACTTCATTATAGCCTAAACCACTACCTTTCTTGCACTTATCGACTATTTGACATTCTATGATCTTGTTCACACTTTCAGATGCATGTTCAAACCTATTTACTGTAAGCTGAATGCTTTCTTTTTCCTTTTGAGCTATTCCAAGCCTCTTCCTAAGCTCTTCAATAATGTTTTCTTTTACAAAAAGTTTACCTTTTAAGATATTAATCTTATCTACATACTCAAACTCTTGCTTCTTAAAAAATTCAAGTCTTTCCTCCACTGACTCTAAACCTTTCTTATAACCTAAAACCATTAACTCAGACTTCCTTAAATCTTCTAACAGTTTATTATTTTGAGATTTAAATGACTCAACATTTTCTAAACAAGATTTATAAGAACAACCAGAATCATTTGATACCTCATGGTCAGAACTTGAAGATGAAGATGAGTATTCCATAAGTGCATAGTTAGGTCCTTCTTCAGCCTGATCACTCCAGTCATAGCCACCAAGACCATCACAAGACACCAAAGCTGTAGAATTAGATGTTTCCACAGGCACAATTCTCCTTGATCCTTCCTTGTTCTTGTTGTCTTGGTTCCTTGGAGCTCTGCATTCTCTAGCAAAATTTCCCTTCGTATGGCAGTTGTAGCACTCCACCTTGGACTTATCAAACCCAATATTCTCATTGTTATTGACAGTTAGCTTCCTTCTAGTATTCTGCAAGAACCTTCTTGCCCTCATAGTCAACATAGCCATCTGCCATCTCAAATCCATCTCTTTAATATCATCTGGATGAATTTGTTGCAAGTCCTATTGTACAAGCTGAGGACTATTTGGTTGACCAGCAAGCAATGCATAAATAACAACATCACTCAAGTTATCAACAATTGTAGAATTAGCAGCATTAACTTAAGTGCTAGTAGTAGAAACTCCATGAGCAGTATTAACTACTCCATCAGTACTGCTAGAATTGTTGTTTGAGGAGGACACAAAAGCCATGTTTTGTGTGCTTGTACTAGAGCTAGACATCCCTTTGACCTTTGGCTCATACACCTTGAGATTGTTGTAGAGGTCATCCATGCTCATAGTGTCTAAATCAAATTTGTTCCTCCACACAACAGCATGTGTGTTCCACTTTGGTGACAAACTTCTTAGTAACTTCTGATTGACATCTTCTTGGGACAGTTTTTCACCCAAAAGCTCCAATTGACTAACAAGCTTTTGAATCCTGTCAAAGGTCTGATCAAGCATCTCAGAACTTGGAGCAGAGAAGTTTTCATACCGCTGTTTCAACTGATTCTTCTTTGTAGCAGCATTCCCACCAAATCTTTTCTCTATAGCTTCCATCAACAACTTGGCATCTTTTATTGAATTAAACGTTAACTGATGTTCATTAGGAATGGCCATCATCAACGTACTTCTGGCTTTCATCTCAAGTCGTCTCTGAGCCTTGTCATCAGCAAATGTAATAGGCACCAACGTTGTAACACCTTCAGCAGATGTTGTTGTTTTTGGTAAAGTGTTACCATTCTCTGTGACTTCCCAAAGTGCATAGTCGATCATCTGAATATACTGTTCAATTCTCATTCTCCATATCTCAAACTCATTAGGTTTGAGTATAGGAACCTTAGATGCAGCCACCATATGTGCAGAATCTTGATCCATGTCTTCTAGTAATTTCTTGTATATTAAAACAACTTCTTCTTGGTCACAGCTTCTAGATCACAAGCTCTGATACCACTTGTTGATTCCAGTTATGCACTTGATCGAATTCCTTCGCTTGTATAAGGTTAAGTTATCTTAGATAAATCTAAAACAACTATGTAGAAACTGTCTAAGGATGTATTAATGACTATGCATAATCTAGTCTTTAATCTTAAGAAGAACTTTGTAATGTAAGAGTAAACACAAGAACACAATTTAACAAACAAAACAGCCTCAATATTATTGATGAATAATACGAATACTCAACAGTATTTAGGGTTATACAACCTTGAAGCTAATCGACTCTATCAAAATTACGTATCTATCTCAATGCCCTAGGACCTCTTTTTATAGACTAAGGAGTCCTAGTCGGCTTACAATAACTTTCTCTACAAGATAAATATTTTCTATAATTATCTAAGAATTCTAAACATATCAAACCGACTATACAATGTATATCTCATAAACAGTCTTAACTATAACACTAACAGTCTTAACTTTACGCTAGCAGCATTAACTCTTCAGCAGTTATAACTTTGTACTGACAGCACTAAGTTTGTATTAGCAGCACTAACACACTTAGCATATTCTTTGAAGTTTCTTGAGCAGTACTAAGTTTGCTTAAGCAGTCTTATCTTTACACTGGCAGCACTAAACACTTAGCATTTTCTTCATTGAAGTCCAAGAGCAGTCTCAACACCATAGAGCAGCAGTATCTTGATAATGAGCAACAGTATCATGAAGGAGCTTTAAATCCCAACACTTGGGATGAGACGTTAGAGTGAGAGCTATATGACTACAAACTCTCATACCAGATTACGAGAACACGGAGATGAACGGACATGAGTCACTAAATGACTATTCATTTAGATTAACCGATTTGGATAATCAGATGAAAAGTTATTGTGATGAAATTCAAAACTAACAAATTGTTGACAAAATTCTCATCAGTATTCCTGAAAGTTTGATCTAATTATTGCAGTCATTGACACGAAAGACCTTAAATCTTTGGGTATTCAAGATTTGTTAAGTTCTCTCAAGTCACATAAGTAGCGGATTACACGCCACTGCGACAAGACGATCGAGAGTGTATTTTATTTTAGCTTGCAAGGTGAAAAGAAACCACAACAAGTCATACAAGCACGAGACACAAAGTTTTGCACAATGTAATGTATTATATCACTTGGCACGTAAAAATTGGTTTGTAAATTTTCTTTTTAAAGTAAAAGATTTTTCAAACTATCAAAAAAAACTTAATAAATAAATAAATAAATAAATAAATAAATGTTGAAGAAATATACTCCCTCCGTCTCAAAATTATTGTCAAGAGACAAAGATCACATAGTTTAATAAAAGTGAAGCCAATTTAATTTTCAACCACTCAAATGGAATATTCACCACTAAATTCTATAGTTTTTACTTAAAAAAAAAAGTGGACAATTATTTTGAGACATCTCAAAAAAGAAATATGGACTATAATTTTGAGACGGAGGAAGTAGTATATTTCCACACTTGTGAGTGTGAAAAATCAATTGTAATACTCAAGCTCTTCGCAACTTTCGCTACGGGTCGCCCAATTTTAACCGTTCCTCGTACATCTTAATATTACAGTTGTAATCTTGGGGGTGTTTGGCTAAGTTTATGAGTTGGGCTTATACGTATGTTATATAAGCGGCTTATTGCTTATATATCATAAGCTTATAAGTCCATGCTTAGTGTTTGGATTAGCTCATGTTTAATAACCTTATAAGCTCAAGTGTTTGGTTTTGCTTATATTGGTAAATAACCAAAAAGGACATGTTTGAGCAATAAAGATTACCAAGAACTAGCCTATAATGAGCAAATACAACATTGAATAGATGATTCGATGTTATGTACTTAACACTGAGCTATTTAATTAAATAGATAGTGATAAAATCGAGTAACAATGTGAATAATTCAAACAAGGAATGATACATTTGAGAACATAGATAGTGATAAAATTGGTAACATATATAAATAAATGATAAAATTGAGAACATATTATTCGATATACCAGATTAGATGGAGAGAGTGTAGCAAAGATGGAGGCGTAACTGTGATGGACGTTAAAGAAAATAAAAAATATGAACGTTAGAATTATTGGGTAAAATGAGGGTAAAGTTGTAATTTATATTGAAATATGTTATATAAGCCCAAACCCTTACAAAAGAAAGTCACACTTTTGTAGCTTATCAAAACAACCACATATAAACTCATAAGCCCAATAATATAAGCTTATCCACATACTTGATTTGACCAAATATAAGCTAATAAGCCCATAAGCCAGCTCTATAAGCTAAAACAAACTCCGCATAGGTTACCCATGATCATTTCAACCAAACCATCAAGATATTTACTTGGATAGGTTATTGACATTATATTAAGAGGGTTCTTGATCGGCACATTCTTAATTTTGATCTATACACTCTAACATACAATCTTCAAAAGAAACATATGATAAATTTAAAATTGCCTTAAACTTAAAGCACAGTTTAAAATATGCAAATCAAAATCATTAGCATTATATTAAGGGAGTTGATATTTACACATATATATTTACTTCGTACACAAAAAATATAGCGGGAGAAGTGTGGACCATTACTCTCATATTTAGCAAATATTATGTGCATCGATCAATAAAATATCTACTCCCTGTATTAACCATCCCAAAACACACATGGCGCCTTTCATTTCAAATTAACCAAACATTCCCCAATTCAAAACCCCAAAACCCTTCACTCTTCCTCTCAAATCTCATCCAACAAACCAATCACAATCATATCAAAAAATGATAGTTCGAACACCTTTACCCAAAAAACGAAGACCAGATGAATCATCCGATAGCCCTAACCCCAACTCCGGTCAATTCGTCATCTTCGAAGACCTTCCGGTCCCGGTTTCGGAACCCGAACAACATCAGCATTCATCCGATCAGATGCTTTGCACTTATCAGTGCCGCCAGCTGGTATAAATTGATATTAATTTGTTAATTGTTGTTTCTTTTTTTTAATATATTTACTGTATATGTAACCCTAACTTATTTATACGCGTTGTTGTGATTTTCGATAAATTACGATCGTTTTCGGTATTTGCTAGTTATCGCATAGGGCTTGTTTTGTAGGAATGTACGGGGGTGTTTGTTTAAGCTTATATGTGGCTTATGAGCTTATTTGTGTTTCGGCTTATATTTCATAAGCCTCAATTTTCCGGCTTATTTTGAGACTCGTGGGCTTATATAAGTTTATTATGACATGATAAACTTATATAAGCCCATAAGTCTCAAAATAAGCCGGAAAATTGGGGCTTATGAAATTTAAGCCGAAATCAAATAAGCTCATAAGCACACATACAAGCTTAAACAAACAGCCTTAACTCCGATGCCGGAGATCAATTCATTATTATCGAAGACCTCTCGGTGTCGATTTCGGTCCCGAACACTGACGTTCTGATCAGATGCTGTGCACTGATCAATCATTCGTTTATTATTTGATTAAATTAGATAGTTTTGTTATTTGCTATCAATAACCTAGGGCTTGTTTGATGTTAAGTTAATACAGTAGTTAATAATAATTGGTAGTTGTAAGTAGTGAATCGAATTTAATTTGTTTCGCGCCAAAAAATGCACACTGATCCCAAAACGCTTTGTCGTATCTTTTCGATATGTTAGGGGTTGGTATTTGTTAACAACCTAGGTCTGTTATTAATTGCTTATTAGTTCGTAGTAATTCGTTATTAGACAACTCGAGATTGACACGAAAACTACGTGAACTACTTAACTAGACTTTTGAGTTCCATAGTGTTTAGGTTAAAGTGCAGTTTTATTATTCTGTATACATATTTCTACTTAACTATCGTTACTATATAAAGTAAATGTTTATACCAAGTCAGTCGAGTGGAATTTGATATGACGATTATCATCGAGTTTGAGTCGATTTTGGAGCCCGGGTTTTAGTAGTTGAGCTGAGCTCGGGCTTGGTATTACTAGAGGAACGCACTCCTAGTCGTAAGTAATAAATAGAGTCTAAATTGTGAATTTGTTTCGCACCGAAAATTGTATAAAACGCATGGATGTGATGGAAATGTGTTTGTGTTTTAATGAGGGATTGATGCTTTATTGTTAACTGATGAAGAAGTGGAGAGAATGCTATCAGTGTTGAGGCAAATGATATGTGAGGCTTAGGCATTGGGTAATTTATAGGGTGTTGGGATTGCTTATTTCGTCTGCGTAAAAGGAAAAGCGAATGATTAGCTTAAATATAAGAAATTCAGGGATTAGTGTTTGGATTTGCCTATTATGTAAATATTGTACAAAAATGTGATAAGTAGATAAAAAAATAATGAGGAAATTCATTTGCATATATTTAAAGGTTTATAGGTTAGACACGAGGATCTAAGCACTTTGAAATAAGTTGCTCCCTACCTGCTTGTTGAAAACTGCTAATTTTGCCCCCAACAAAGCAGATAAGCAAAAGCAGATTCATTATTCAAAACACTCTAGTATATGCTTAAATGCTTAAAATAAGCAGTCTTAAACACCCTGTTACTGCTAAATATCTGTTAAGTGAAACAAGGGTTGCCATCACAGGTCAAAGCAGATTTCTTGGATGCCTTAAGCAGCGCAGAGAAGAAAGCACATGATTATCAATCCAAAGTTGAGACAATGGATGACGATCTGCGCAAATCTGGTGAGTCAAATATCAAGTTTTGGGGATACATATGAAGTTCTTTATTAAACAGCACTTACTAAAAATTTACATGAACTCGAAAATTTGTTGCTGTTGAATACGTATCTCTGCTTCATTGAATAACTTTGACATACATGATACATCAGTCTTTTTGGTTATATAGCTGTTGCTCGTGTCATTTATCTATGTGCTAGAACTAGAACAGCCGAAAGTTAAACCTTTGTAATTTCCACTTGACAACAATTAGAGACTCACAGAAAACAGGTTGTAAAAGCATCGTATGTGTTACAGATGCAAGTTTATACACATATTAATGTGTCTGGATGCATAAAGACAACAAGGTGGCTCGATGGGCTAAAATTAAAGGGTAAGAGTTAGATAATGCTATTAAAACTCTTTAAAGTTTGAAGATAAATGTTAACGAACCCCAGTTTGTCTAGGTTTTGAAACATTAGTCACATTTCATGTACACAATCTACCTCAATATGGTTCATGCATTCAAGGATCATCTTATCTATGCATATATGTGTTACTTCGTTATACTGAGAACACATCTTGAAACTAAGTTGAGTCACCCAGGTCCTGAATAATAGGGCGTAGACCCAAGACAAAGTTGTATATGTCATCAGTAAGACTCTTGCATAACACTAGGGCTTGAGACTCCCTTCACTCTATTGCTATTCAGGGACACTGAAGAATACAATGGTCAATCGTCAATCACTAATCCCAACACTTGTGACACACTACCATTAAGTTATTTATAAATCTTGACAATGCATAAATGTTGTAAAAAACATGTTTAGAGGAGCTTGGCTTTGCACTCCTGTGAAACCAAGGAACAAATCAACAAGGCTCCCTCACTCAGGGTAGCATACCACTTGGTGGAGTATAGGCCCTGGCCAATATGACATCTACTGGGGTAATATCATATTTAGAGGAGCAAGGGTTTGTCATGTTAGAAAATAGGGTTTGAATGCACTTGTTACTTTTGAATATTATACACATTCAGTAAAAGGTGAAATCATGGGCGGAGACTTAAAATATAGGTAAAATCTATGAATACGGCCAGCTATAAGTTTGGTGTTTGTTCAACATCTAATCTAGTTTACAGCGTTTGAAGATGGTTCTTATTATGTGTATCTCGTTTTTCTTTTATGATTGTTAGCACATAAAAGATGGTAGCTCATGACTCATCAATTGTCAGTTGTCAGCTTTTCAAACTACATATTGTTATTGGTAGGAATGTCATTTATCCTTGCTTCGTTTACTAGTTTCACTATATTTATTCACAATAATGATACCTTTTCTTTGCCCCATCTCATTATCACATCTTTGAGAATATAATCTATGGCTTTTGTTAAAGAGAAACTTTCACTTGCTGCAGAAGCTGAAAGGATGAAATTTCGGGACCAGATTCTATATGCAGAACAACAACTAGCTGCTGCCAAGGGACGTGAAGAGGCTCTGCAAGACCAGCTCTTGAAAGAGGTCAATGAATCACAAGAGCGACTGAAAAAGCAAATTCATATCCATAGTGAACTTGAGGTTTCAAATTTAACCATCTATCTATTTTTCAAGTCATCTTGTTTCTCTTTAGATCAAGACTATTAAGCAATTATTTTTATGTGATCTCTACTTATATAGTTTGTAATCTCAAAATTGGATAATCCTGTTTTAATAGTCTTGAATTTATGTGGAAATGGATAAAAGGTCAAGTGTTTTTATCATGATAGCAACATCTATAGGATCCTTCGTTATCATCATCTTAACGTCTGTTCCAAAACATTAAGTGTTATACAAATATGCATCGGTTCATTTCTACTCTATTGGTTACCTACGCCACCCAAATGTATAACATTATACAGGACATAGAAAGGGCTTTACCATCAGGAATTTGGATATCACATGGTAATACCATCTGTAAAGGGAGGACAGATTAACTAAAAAAATTTAGGCGATAGATAGTCGATAGTTGTGATAAACCCAGGTGTGGGTTGTGTAGTGGTAAAAGCTTGGGAGTCTCAGTATGAGGTCTCAAGCTCAAATCCCGCTAGCTACAAACTCCTGGGGCCACCCGCTAGAGCCATATAATCAACATTTGTGTCTTTACCCAAAAAATAATCAACATTTGTGGAGGGATAGTGATTTATCACGTCTTCAAGAAAGGTGGCTCGAGTGTGAGAGCTCTTTGGTACCAAAACACATAGGAACGTAAATAACAATGTAAAGATAAAGTGGTGGGAAGTGGGAACTAGGAACGTAATAACATCCACCGACCACCATTGAAATCCGATCTAAAAGCCACTGTATGGGAGTAATAGCTTAAGTAGGGTTTTTTTTTTTTTTTTCCTCCCAACTTCCCTCGAGTTTATTTTATTATCTATCTTGCTTTCCTGTTATTATCTTACCACGTTCTTTGTTGGGAACATGTTTAATTGAAGTTTGCTCACTTATGTAGGTAAAATATAGAAAAGAGATGGATCTTCGCAAAAAGGCAGAATCTTCATTAGCCTCAGCTGAAGAAAAGGCAAGCCTTTTAGAGGGAAAACTGAGCCACGTCTCTGAAAGCATTGAGAGGGAAAAAGTTCGTCTTCAGAAGGAACTTACACAACTGAAACAAGAATCAAAACTTTCCATTTCTAGAATTGGTGCAGATGTGAGCAGTCTTAAGTTGACATTAGTTTCATTTGTTTTACATGATATGTTACTAATTACTTCTGCTCTTCTGCTTAGCTTGAAAGGATGGAATGCAAAGCTAACAATTCCGAGAAAGAAGCAAATTTGCTAAAGGAACAAATGGAAGACCTTCAAAGAAAACTTAATGAGGTTGTATTGCGTCTGTTGCTTTACTCTCTTCTGAATTTATAGTTTGTATGGCACAGAATGTTTGTAAATTTGATTTTTTTACTTACCTTTGTGAAAGGCTCAAATTATGAACCCAATTCAAGTATAGTTATTGTTTTTTGTTTACCACATTGCTATCTAGCTCATAAACTCTCCAACTAATGGTATTTGGTGGTTCATTCTCATCCTCAGTGCTTGCATGAGAAGAATGAAGTAGAGAAAAAACTTTCCAACTTTACATGCCAAGAATCTCCTTCAGATGACAATATCTTGGTGAAGCATTTGAGAGAAGAGCTCAGAAATTATGTACGCTTCATTCTTCTTTATTGAAATCTATCTTCTTTTAACCGAACTAACATTGATTTGACATATTTATTGATAAAAGGGTCACAAATAACAGTGATCTTGACAAAGAATATAACCAGATTCTCTAACATTAGTTGCATCAACATCAGCCATTTGTTAAATTTAAGAGTAGTAAGCTGAAGTTGCATGTTTGGCTGTTTTATCTAGTCATGTGATTACTAGAACCATTAATATAAGTAGCTATACAGCTACAGTGGTTATCTAATACTGCTGCCCCCTTGTGTTCTACCCCTAACTCCCTAAGTGAAGAATTTTATCTCTTTTTCTCCACTCCTGTTACTTCCTACTTAAGAAAAACGAAACGAAGGTCATTAGTATAAGTGTTTATACAGCTACAATGGCTACAGTAAAGTTTGTATGTGTGCTCTATCAGAGGCCTTGCCAAAGTTTCTAGCAACACATGTAGACAGAACGTGTACTCTTGGTAGCACCTTAGCAGTGAATGTGTATGATTTTAATCACAGCATAGAAATAGCAATCTGATAAGCGCTTTTAGTAATCCATCATTGCTGTTAAAGTATGGGTACCTGGCAAAGAAAGTAATTCAAAATATAAAAAACTGGTAATTCTTGTAAGAGCTACCTTTTCGTGATGTGCTATGTACAAAATTAATCTTACTGCAAATTTCACTTGCAGCAGTCATTGATCGTTGTTTGTATATCAGGAATCAGAAGTTCGTGAAGCTAGAAAGTGGAAATCTTCTCATGAGGACATTGAATTACTTAGGGAGAAATTGTTGGAAGAAAGGGGCCGCAGAGAGAGGGCAGAATCTGAGATTACTAAATTATCTGAAGCACATGTAAATGCAAAAAAGTTGGAGGATGAATTATCCTCTTGGGAATCAATGATGAAGGAGATTCCTGGTGTAACATCTGCTGCTGAAATACCTCTCAAGTTTGAAGCCTTGCGCAAGTCTGTACCAACTTTGTTGTGTAATTTTTTTTTTATTATTCAATTATTATTATTGTTATTGTTATTGTTATTGTTATTGTTATTGTTATTATTGTTATTATTGTTATTATTATTATTATTATTATTTTTTTTTTTTATTTTTTTATTTTTTTATTTTTTTTATTTTTTTTTTTCATTTATTCTGTCTACTTTTTCGAAACAAAGTATCTAGTTGAGCTTTTAGAGCCAAAGCCAACTTTCGTCCACATTTTCCTCCTGTTCTTTTGAAGGTTGTTTTTCAATAGAGTTTAATGGATGTGTCATGCAAAACTTTCTGCATCTTTATTTGACGATATTAGTATATTCACTTACTTTATGAATTGGTGTTTTGCATCACAGGGAGGTTCTTGAAGTCATGATGAAGATGGGAGAGACCAGTGCACGTTTGAAACAAGTAGAGGTTGCTCTTGATGCTGCTGAAAACGCTAGACAGAATGCTGAAACAGAGTCTGCATTGACAAAAGAGAAGGTGGAACTTTTGAAGCTAGAACTCAAGCGAGCTGAGTTACTGGTAAGTTGATATCTTCTGAGGTTTCTTTAGGGTGGATATATAGGATCTTAACATATGCATGTGATAACTTAGTTTGCAATTTTGTTAACTCAAGTTCTTTTTTTTTGGTATTTTGTGGCCTTTTGTTGTTTTAAATAAAAAAGTGTTGGTAGTTTGACAATATTCTACTATTTCTCTTTCTTATTCTTTATAATAAACCAGTATGACATTTATGGGACCATGATGTGTCATCTTGCACGTGTAGTTGTTGGTACTCGCATAGTCGCATGTCATTGTGATCTTCGTTACTCACTTTTTTCTTTTCTTTGAAGCCATATTAGATGGTAAAATGAGACCATTTTATGCATCCTTTCTTTATATGTGCCTATGTTCTACAAACATTACATTGTGTGCCTTCTGCTTCACTATGGCTTAGAAAGTTATATTTTTGCAGCTTTCTTCAGTTACCGAGGAGAGAGATCATTTGAAAACTGCTCTTGATCAGCTGAAGCTGCAGAAGAATGTTGAAGCAGGGGCTGCGAAGTCTGATGCGACAGTTAAGGTTGTGGACAAGAAGTTTGGCTCTGATGTTTTCGTCGAGTGTGTGTGTGTGTGTGTTTGTGTATCTGTGTTAATTCAGATTGTGTTACTTTTTTTTTTTGGACAGGAGCTTGAGTCCTCTCTTGCTATGAAGGAAGATTATATAAAGAAACTGGAGAGCTCTATAGGCGAGCAAAAAGACCTTAATGCCCGTCAGCATAATGAAATAAAGTTACTTAATGAGAGGCTGAACAGTGAATCAAGAAGAATAAAATCGTTAGAGAGGGAGGATGACCGTCTTCGCTCAGAGATAGCTATATTGGAGTCAAAGGTTCATTCTTGAATGTCATTTTTCTTCTATAGATGGATTTTCTTAATAGTTTTTGTTTTGTTTTTGATATATTTCATTGCGTATGGAGTAAATTGTTACCTCGTCATGTAAAGAAAATACTTAAATTAATAACTGATAAAGATAGTCATCGTTACTTTTACTAGTCACATAGACTTCACCACTAATTTATATTGATAAATCTTATTTATATAGTGTGGAAGTGGAACTATTGAAAAACACAGCAAGGTCACCTAATGAAGTGCCTTAATATTACGTGAAATTTTGGATTATGATGCAAATTCTTGTCTTCTAATATCATTTAATTATCATTTGTCAGCTGTTTATATAATCTCTCATTTGCAGTTGGGTCATGGTGATTTTTCATCTGCAAGTACAAAAGTACTGCGTATGGTGAACAGCTTGGCAGTTGACAGTGAGGCAAAACAGACGATAGAGGCTTTGCAGAATGAATTACAGAAGACAAAAGAGCAATTACAAGCCATTGATGAGTTGAAAAAGCAGTCAGGTATTCTTTACTGTTTACTGAGAAAATGCAAGTTTTGTGTGTTCCTTAATATTTTATTTAAAGAGTTGGTCTTTCTTTTTTGGAAAAGTTGAGCCATCTATAAATATTCCCATCCACAAGAATTTAGCCAAACCCTACAGTGTTATGTATCTTAAAAAGCTAACCCTTGATCAAGGGGCAGAGCTTTCGACATTTGAAACATGATTTCTGCTTTTATGTTGCATGCTTTCTAGTAATATACTCTAGAAAAAATGAGGGAAAAGTTTTTAACAGTTACATTAGGGCCTTTTCTCTACCTCAGGATACCTTTATATCTCTTCACATATGCTCTGTGCTCTCCCACTTCGTCTTTTCACCTATATATCTTTGATGATTTTGGTTTGGGGTTGAGGTTACTTGAGTGTCCATGGCTAATGTGCTGTAAATAATGATTAACTACTTCTTGTTTTTTGTTGTTTGAATTTCTTGATGTCTGCTGTCATTATTAATGTTTGCTATTTTTTGTTATTTATTGCTGTTTATTATTTAGGTGATGCCCCGGTAGACTCGTACATTTCTGGAAAAATAGTGCAATTAAAAGAGCAGATTGCCACTCTAGAGAAACGTGAGGAAAGGTTAGCAACCTTTTTGGCATTTTCCAATGTTGAAAACGGTTTTGTTTTTTCACTCGTCTAAATCGAGTATTCTGTGTGATACAGGTATAAGACAGTTTTTGCAGAAAGAATCTCTGTTTTCCGCAGGGCGTGCTGTGAACTATTTGGTTACAAGGTATCTATAGAACTTCATGGCCTATTACTGGTAGTATGTTTGTTTCAGTTAATATTATATGTATCTTTGAACTTGTAGTCAAGGGGAAAGTATACAATCCCTGAGATTCTTAATTGACTGGTCACTAAAAATTTGTGGGAAGTCAACAATTTCCTTCCTTGCAGTCAAGGGCAAAATGTTCAATCATATTTTGAAAGCAAGCGATTCTAAGTTTATTCTCTTATACACCCTTGTACTCGGGAACAGTATACTTTTTGTTATTCGGGAAAAGGAGGGAAAGAAATATTTGAACTTTCAATATAAAGATTTGATGATAATAATAAGTTTGATGCATCAGGTAGAGTTGATCGATAGAATGTAGATATGATTAGATGATTTGTTGTTTACGTAAAGGGGGTCATGTTAAATGTGCATCAACTTCAGTTCAATGAAATTGTTATGAATTCATGTTCCTTTTATATTGGTGTACAGATTGTCATGGATGATCACCAGCGATCAGATGGGATCCCTGTTACACGATTTACCCTTCAGTCAATCTATGCTCAAAGTGATGATGAAAAACTTCAGTTTGAGTACGAATCAGGGAACACAAATATTTTGGTAAGATGTTAACATATGTTTCAGGTCAAATATTCAGCCATCAATGTAGCATGTTTCATATGGCAGTTATGTCTTATAATTGATAAGTAAAAGAAATTTTGTATTCAAGTATTCAGCCACAAGCCTTACAATACGGATTTTCTTGTCTAATGTTTTAGGGAAATGACTACACAAAGCAGCGTGATATATCCCAGCAGGTACAAACCTCTTTCTTTCATGCATTGTAATAAATGTTAGCTTTTCGTGTTAAATATATTTTGCATTCATGATAATAAATTAGGAAGTTATCAAAGAAATAACCATGTCTTGTTTTCAACTCCTCATGAACAGAATACGTACATCTACCAACCACCTTGTGTGGGATCTAATACGATATAAGTGTATTTTCAATAGTTTTATATTCCACGTATGTGCTAGTATTTTCTAGAAATAGTACAACCGTAAAACTACATTGCATCAGCTTGTACCTCACATGATGAGTAGCAAACCACTCATTCGATGGGTCATATCTTAAAGTTTAGCCAAAAGGGGAGCGATAAATGGTTCAAATGTGTTGAAACTTGAAAGTCACCCTAAGTTTAATATTTGATGGATACAACCTCCTAAGTTGTTTTTATTTATTGCTCAGATTGTTATTGTGATAATATAATCTTTTGTAGTCCTAAGTCGTAAATATGCATTTATTGTCATCTATGATCAGTATTTGCGGGTTAAACCAAACGGTACCAAAAAAAGGACCCGTCATTGACAACCTTGTCCCTCTTTTTCATCTTGTCACACACTTTTTGCTTGGAAATTGTTTATTGAACTAGTGATATTGTAGTTGGTGGATAACCAATCTAAAGGGAAATCTTTTCTTTTTCTATAGGTCGAGATTTTTGTTCGGAAGATGAACTCCATTCCTGCTTTCACTGCCAATTTGACAGTCGAGTCTTTCAACAAGAGGACGCTATCATGAGAGATAGCAACTGGTCTTGTTGCTTCACTGTACTTCAAGAACGGCCACAAACAAACTTTCAGATCGCTGCACCATTTATAATTTTTTACTGAATTGAGCGGTATTTTGCTAAATACGGGGCAATGGTGTTGAATACATTTACTACATTTAGTAGATTGTTTGTCACGTTCTTAATATATATTTGAGTGGTATGTTTTCTTTGGCTCATATACTTTTTTGGGTTCTTAAAGTCTACATATTTAGTAGTACATCCAAATATTCAATTAACTGGTAAAGTGTTTAATCAATTAAATTCCCAAATAATGAAATTGAAAAGATCTGGAAAATATTTATATAAAAACTAATGTGGATTTTTTTTTGCATTATGGGATCACTATGGATATGGGTTATGGACATGGGTTTGATAATGTAGTGGAATGTCAATGAATATAATAAATTAAAAACCGCTGTTTGAATTTGGCTTTGCTTCACAGCAATACAAAAACAAGATCAATGGTTGAGTATTTAGGGTATGTTTAGAGAAAGTAAATGTTGCAAATTGGAGATGGAGAATGTTTCCCTGTGCGATCAAGATATTGAAATGCAAAGTTGATGTTTTTTTTTTTGTTTTTCGAGTTAATTTCATAAATGGTCTCTGTGGTCTGTCGGGTTTAACGGGTTTAGTCTCTTTACTCTTTTTTTAACGGACCCATAACGGGTTTGATCCCTTGACCAATTTTTCTGTTAGTTTGACTGTTAGAAGGGATGAAATGACCAAACTACCATCATATTATTATTATTATTATTATCCTCATATTATTATTATTATTAGAGTAAATTACACCGTTCGTCCTTGTGGTTTGCGTTGACCGCAACCATTAGTCCTTTGACCAAAAAAATTGCACCGTTCGACCTTAAGTGGCAAACGTTATGCACCGTTTGTCCCTCCCTCTAACGAGGCCCACTAAACTCTCGTTAAGTCAGTCCACATGAGGGTATTTATATCCTTTTAAGTCTACAAATAAGGATAAGGTAGTCATTTTAGCATTATGACTCACTACTACCAAATAAAACATCTTTAAGATTAAATACTTAATATAATTAGTAGGCCCACTACCACCAATTAAACCACATTATTTCTTCTTCATCTTCACCCACCATCTTTCACCACTCCCACCATTACAAGGCACCACTCTCACCACCCCTGACCACCTTCTCAAACCTCAAAAAACAACACCCAAAAGCGCTAAATCAAAACCTACAAACACCAACATCCCATTTTTATAAAAAATAAATCAAAAGTCACAAGCAATTATCCATCATCTTCCATCTTTATTAAAAATTTAAAATCAACTACCTTTTTACTCCACCATCAATAACAAATCCAAAAATTAGTCCATAACAAATAGTTTCAAGCTACATAATTCAAGCTTGGAGATGAACATTGAATCCCAATAATTCAAGCTACATAGTTTCAAGACCCACATCTACAGCAATCAATGAACCAACAAACTATGGCTCAACACGACCTCCACTTAGAAATCATCTTCATCTATCAAAAGCTCAATCAACCGTGTACAGCCCAAAAACGACGAAAGAAGACTCACCCCTCCATTACCTCACTCAAATCTAACTCCTCACTAACCCCCCCCCCCCCCCCCCACCACCACAGCACAAAGCTCAATCGAGGTGGTTGGTTGTTTCGAGGTGGTTGGTTGTTTCAAGGTGGTTGGTTGTCCACATCACACTCACCAATCACCATCACCACCGTCGACACCTCCAACTTGTTGTCACCGCCTGTGTATGAATGGTTTGTGTGGGTTAGTATTTGTGATTTGGAAGTGATTTGATGTATCTGTTATTGGAAGTGATTTTCAACTGTCAATTTTCATAGATCTTTTGTTAGTTTTAATGTATTTGTTATTGAAAGTGATTTTATTTCTGAATTTGGTCAAGATAAACATGTGTGTGAATATGTGATTATGATTATTGGGAGGTGATAGTTGGAGATGCATATAGATAAAAGAAGAAGATAGAAGTTAAAAATAAAGGGGAAAATACTAAAATACCCTCACGTGGACTGACTTAACGAGAGTTAGTGGGCTCCGTTAGAGGGAGAGATAAACGGCGCATAACGTTTGTTACTTAAAGTCGAACGGTGCAATTTTCTTGATCAAATGACTAACGGTTACAGTCAACGCAAACCACAAGGACGAACGGTGTAATTTACTCTTATTATTATTATTATTATTATTATTATTATTATTATTTTTATTATAAAAAATATATATTTTTTTTATAAAATTAAAATTTTCATTAAACATAATAAATTTTACATAAAATTGGATGGGAGTCTAGACACAAGTTGTGCTCCCGCTCCTTTCTGAATACAAAAGCTAACTCTATGAAAGATAAAGACACCACTTTTAGCATTATTGGAGTTACTATTGGCAATAGACTTAATACGTGAAAGTGTGTTCAAAGCCTCTGTGTCGAATTCCCCGAACATAGAAAAAACAAACGGTACGAACTTGTATCCATTGTCCACACATTTGGATGCATACTTTCTATTTTTCTTCTCCACCGCATTGCGCAAGGCTACCCCAGGAGCCCATGAAGCCGCCCCACTACCAGCAAATGGAGAGATGCCAGTCACATCCAAGCATGCATCTTTACCTTGAAGCCAATTAAATAATAACAAGTCTGCAGGCCGTAGCTCCTTCCCATCCTCCGAAAGGAACCCCATAGGAGCCTCCTTACGCACCATGATCCCAACCTTAGAGCATATATCAACAAGAATATCACGCACCAGATTGTGTCTGAACTTCACACCCACTTCGCTGGAGCAGTGGACCGCATTTACAACTCGGGCAAAGGCTACCTTCAGAGAACATAGGTACGGTAAGCCTATAACACAACACAGATCGGAATTGGCGATGGTTCATCCTCTGACCCAAGCCGTCAATAGGGATGGTGAAAAGAAAATCCTGTGCATGTGGGGCGTGTATACAACTGAGAACAGCGACCTGTCTTGGACTTAGCGAGTACTTAGAAACAAGGTCTTTCTCAATGACACTAAAGTAACACTTTGCCAAGGTTTTCATCATTTGGGGGGCAGAAGCATCATTGGTGACAGCGAGAGCGTCTATGTTACAAGTAATGTTGAAAGCATTAAGAATATATACAAACACATATTTACATAGATAAACTACCCTTTGGTGTCAAAGCCTCTATGTCGAATTCCGCGAACGTAGAAAAAGCAAACGGTACGAACTTGTATCCATTGTCCACACATTTGGATGCATACTTTCTATTTTTCTTCTCCACCGCATTGCGCAAGGCTACCCCAGGAGCCCATGAAGCCGCCCCACTACCAGCAAATGGAGAGATTCCAGTCACATCCAAGCATGCATCTTTACCTTGAAGCCAATTAAATAATAACAAGTCTGCAGGCCGTAGCTCCTTCCCATCCTCCGAAAGGGAAGGAGCTACGACCTGCAGACTTGTTATTATTATTATAAAAAATATATACAAACACATATTTACATAGATAAACTACCCTTCTTTTCATCAAGATTTGCAAACACATATATACAAACATAGATTTACACAGATTTTTCGAACATAAACCAACCACATTTATAAAAAAGAAGATCAAACCATATCAATACAAACATAAATACAAGCAAAATCCTTTGCAATATCAAAGTCTAAATCAATAGAAAAACAAAACTTCCAACAGGAAAAACTTCCACATTCATCATCAAACACATAAAAGATCAAAACCCACCACCATCATAATCAAAACATTATCTTCTTCAAACCCTCACCTTCATAACCAAAACCCACCATCAATCCCCCTCCCTACTGCCACCTCCATAAAACACTCACCTCTCTCTACTACCACCATCAGAGAACCCTTGCCGCCACCACCAACCCCTCCCTTCTCCCTACTGCCACCACCAGAAAACCCTCGCCACCATCACCACCAGATCTGGTGTTCAATGGTTGGGGCTGGTTTTCAAATTTTTATTAAACCCACCACCAACACATACCATCACATAAATAAAGCAAATACACAAACCCACAAACACGATATTATGTTTTTGATGGAAAAAACATCATCTATTTTCCAGATCTGAAAAAATATAGTAAAAGTGACGACGTGGGTGGCTGGAGGTGATGGTGGGATGGTGATGGTTTGTAGTGGCAGGAGATTTGGTGTGTAGCCGGCGGTAGGCGGCGATGGTGAGGGTTAGGTGTCGGGTTGGTGGTGGATATGTGTGTTGTATGTTTTGGGATGATTAAAGTAGGGTTTGTTTTTGTATTATGGATGGAGGTGATGGTAGGATGGTGATGGTTGGGAGTGTGTTTGTGTGTGTTTGGAATTATGAAGAAGAAGGGTAAAAATAAAATTAGGCATACTTGTTTATAAAGAAGAAAGGTTTTTAGGATATGCGAAATGACACAATTACCCTCCCATGTGCACGTCACATGACCAACTTAATAGTCAAACTAACAGAAAAATTGGTCAAGGGACCAAACCGGTTATGGGTCGCAACCACAGGGACTGGATCCGTTAAAAAAAGTAAAGGGACTAAACCCGTTAAACCCGACAGACCACAGGGACCATTTATGAAATTAACTCTTTTTTTTAAATCATTTTCAACAGAAATGATATTAAGAAAAAAAGTACTTCCTAACAAATAAGCTTATAATTATAAGCAACCGTAAAAATAATTATGCAATACTTATGTTTGGCACAAAAGATTTGTAACCCCCCAAAATATCGCAGCAGAATGTAATATCATTGGGGTGCTACTTATTAGTAAAACATGCTAAAAAATTAACACAAAGGTTGAGTGAAATTCATAGGTTTACAAAGAAATAATTGACCACAAGATTTCAGAGTTAAAATAATAATTGCAACAAATACAATTATGGGTAGATAATTATTATTGCTTTAAGCTCATGACACGCAAACTGACTGAATGTTCATAAAATGAACCAATGCCCAGAAAGGTAAATTGCCATTTTACCTAAATTTCAAATATAGTGCGTTTGTGGTGTAACCACGGTGAAAATTTCACATTAAAATAAACTATCTTACATAATATTTATCCTTTTTCCACGTATAATTTTTTTTTATCTGATCATAACTGCTATCTAATGTGACGTAACTCACATCCTCGATAAACGTGCTCTCACGCATACCAACCTTAACTTACTTAATGTTTATTTTACATAAACATTTTCATATAAAATCTTACGATATACCATTTGCCATTTTACGTTAATTCGTTAACAAACGTACAAAACTAGACATTTCTTATCTATTAGAGTTTCTAACGAAACCCTAAATTATTATAAAAACAATTATGAATAACTAAACCCTAAAACACTAAAGTACAACTCATTTAAACCAATGTACAAGTTACTAAAGCACAGAAACCCTAAATCCACTTTAACTCCCAATATAAACCTTAATTTCATTAAATCATGATTTTATGTAATAAAATCACAAACCCTATATAATATATATATATATATATATATGAATTTTTATAAAATATAAATGTACAAGTCCTTTAAGGCAAGGTACAAGTCACTTATGCATAAAAACTAATTATTCATAAAAATCCTATTATAATCCTAAATATATTCATTTTAAAGCACATTGTCCAGGTATTTTATGCACCAACTTTAAAAATAACTTCTTAAATTATAAGTACAAGTTCTTAAACCTAATGTACAAGGCTTTTATGCACAAAAACCTAAAATCTCATTTATATACATTTAAACTTAATAAAATCAACATATAATTAATATAACATAACCAAGCACTAAAAATATATTTTTCCTATTTCTTAAACCCTAGTACAACCCTATTAAGCCCGTAGTACAACTCCTTAAAGCACAACATGGTTTCCTTTTTCTTTTCTCCATCATTCGACATACACCAAAATATATAAACCTTAGTTATTTTCTACCCAACAAACAATTAAGCAAATCCTTAAACCTTACCCTAAATTAGACTTGTTACATCCTTAAAACTCTAGTGTACCACATAACATAACCCAAAGTACCACTCAACAAAGCTATTCGATCCTAATCCTAAAACCCTAGTTCGAATCCAACAAAAATCAAACTAAACCAATTTCTTACAAACTCCTAAGTTCCATACTCACCACATACACCTTCCTAAGTTTCACATCTCCTTGTCCCCTAGATATTTAGCAAGGTTAGTAGCTTACATGGATAGGGAAACCTCCACATCACCCTATTTTCCCCCTCCTTCCATGTGTCACCCCACATAACTTGGCCACATCACCTTGTCTCTTTCACACCTCACAAAACACCTTAGAAAATCAAGAAACCCTAATCCTTCCTTGCCTATAAAAGTCGAACCATGCATACTCATTTTATCACCACCATTCGAACACAACCACAACAAGCCATACACTCACTCACTACTGATCCCACAGCCCTCATACAAGCCTAAGAAAGATCCTAAAAAGCCTAGGAGGAGGAAGAACCACTTGTGTCCATTTCCAAGTCCAAATCGCCCCATATATATTCTTTTAGTCGAACCTATAGCAAAGTAAGTTTAACTTACCTTTTCTCATTCTTATTATATATTTTAAACACTCTTATAACATCACTAAATATAGTCTAAAAGAGCCAAGGCCAAGAACTAAATAATTCTTTTTCTTTTCCTTTTTGTCGAACCAACTAATAACACCCGTAATTTATTTATTTTGTTACTAATCGGGAAACTCTAAAACATGTTAAAAGATGGATTAGATATGCCAATAATAATATTAACATGTACTAAAAATGATGGTATGAACTCAAGAATTAAAAACCAAAATTTTCTTTTTTTTTTCTTCTTTATCGAGCAACCAAACGCACCCTTAACTAATCTTCTTTTAGTGTGATCAAACAAGAAACCTTAAAAACACTTTAGGAATATATTAAATATATTTATCATCATATTAAATTGCATTAAAACTAGCTAGAACCTTTTAAAATCAAAAACCAATTTGTTTTTCTTCTTTTCTTTTCTGTCGCAAGACTGCTTCAGTCACCCAACTTTGGACTAAATTTTCGACGCCTAAATAACCTTTAAAAATTCTGAATTTTGGCCACAGTACAGACCACCTAGCTGGTTTTTTATAGGAAAAAGAAGGTCGTGAAAAGTTGGATTTTTCACAAAGTTATTCGAGTCTAAAATCTGTCTCTAGAAGGGGGGGGGGTTGAATAGTTTTACGTCTTTTTAATTTTATTATGAAAACTTTGTTTACATTTAAAAACTTAGATTCGAATTTATGTGAACTCAACTCTTGAACAATATGAACAAATATAAGTAAATCTAAATTAGCAATGCAAGTAAAGTAATGAAATGAAATGAAAGATAAAGATGGAAAGATCTAACCGCGAGACAAAGGATTTATAGTGGTTCGGCTGCAAGGACACCTTCCTTGCCCTACTCCACTCCCCGAGCACCTAACTCGAGAGTTTTCTTCACTATGTCAACAAGCTCCCTTATGGCGGAGAAAACCTTACACAACTTTCGCTTACACCGGTTTAACGACACAAAGCTAAATGTCGAGTTCTAATCGTAGCTAGAACCAATCTCACAACTTATATCACAACTTATTCACAACTTCTTCTTCACAACTTCTTCACGACTTCTTCACACCTTCTTCACGACTTCTTCACGCCTTCACTACTTACACACCTTAACTTCTTCACAACTTCACTACGGCTTCACAACTTCTTCACAACCTAGCACTACTTATATACTCTTCTACTTCTTCACGCCTTCACTACTTACACACCTTAACTTCTTCACAACTTCACTACTTACACATTAATCTAGCCTAACCAACTATGCTCACACCTATCTAACAAATATACACAACTTGTACAAATGAATGAATGATTTACAAAGTTTACTAAACTAACAACTTAAGTAACAAGATGATACTAAGTTGTAATACTTCTTCTCTAGTTGTTGAAGGAGTATTCTTCTTTTGCACTTGAATGGTAGAAGCTTGGATCACTTGGAAACCAATGCTTAAGAATATATGATCAAAGGATTTAGAAAGGATTTGGAAGGATAAGAAGAGATTTAGAACAGAAGGTTTGGGGTGCAAAAGGTGAGAAAAAAGTCCAGGGAAAGTCCAGTATTTATAGGCAAATCTGGACAGCTGGAGGAGCGGGGCGGTCCCCTTAAAATTAAGGGGGCCGCCTTGTATATTTAAGGGGGCCGCCCATCTGACCGTTGCCCAGATTTGTCTTTTTGTGGGGAAGGTTTTTCTGGAACATTTTTACCATTTTTGGTTGAAAATTTGAATTCATAATTTTATAAAAGATTAAACATTTTTATTTAATACCAAAAATGATTTTCTAAAAGATATAAAATGTTTTGGGTCATTTTATAAAAAATCTAGTGATTAAGAAAATGTTCCTTTGATCATATAATGCATTAAGCATTTGTTCATTCATACCTTAAGTGATTAAGTTGTAGAAATGAATATTTCCAACTAAATGCTTGTTTACTTAATAAGTTTATGTTTGATGAGTTTACATTTTGTGATCATCAAAACATAGAGATATGAATAAGTATTGATAATATTTTTAGGCATTATTTATATCAACAATCTCCCCATTTTTGATGATTACAGAACTTAAACTCATTAAATCCAAAACATTATTTTTGGACAAGTATTTAGTGAGTTTATATTCACTTCTCCCCCTTTTTGTAGAATCAAAAAGGCTATGCCGACAAATTTCAGATACAAAAGTTGTCGGGGCGAAAACTCCCCCTTGATGTGTGCTCCCCCTCGTTTGAGGGCACCAAGGAATCGAGATATGGAATACTTGCAAGAAAAATATTAGAAGCACAAGCATACATAGCAAAATATGGAATATAAAAACAACAATCATGGCAGACAACAATCATGGCAAATAAATATTAAGAACATATAGCAAGACATTAATTAGTATGCTTGAAACATATAACAAGAAAAAGGTCCTAAATTGCCAAAGAGAGCTTTCGGACTTGCTTGCGACACGAAAGCTTGAAAATAAGCATACAGTTATGCTTAGATGGTTGATGGTAGAGTGTTTGGAATGGAATTGGTTGAGTGAGGGTAAGGATGTTAGATTAATAGAGGTATATTTTTGGAGGTGGAGAGTTTGGAGGTGGAGAGTTTGGAGCGGAAAGCATGTGAATAGTATTTAGTTATTTGATGGTGAGGGAAATGGAGCGGATGGAGTGGATCCAACGATGTTATATCGATTTAGAGAAGGAATAGGATGAGGACGAGTGAGTAGATATTTGATCCAAGAAATATCTTCACTCAAGTGGAGATGTTGGATGAGATCTAGTAAGAAGATACTCAATACAAGTGAAATGTTTATTTAAGGCAATGATTTGTTTTTGGAGAAGGACACAACAAGAACAATAGTTGACATAATTATCAACTTGATTCAAATTGTGAGGCTGAGGTGAGCAATTTGAGTAGGGTAAGGATGAAGGATGGAGGTTGGCCCTTGTTGCAAGGTGCATAGCAAGGAGATCACTACGGTCATGGATTTGGTTGGGAATGTGGATTTGGTCATTTGGTGGAAGTGGAAGAAATTGGGGTGTGTAGTTGGAAGTAAAGTTGGATGTTTGACCAATATGATGAGGGTTTTGAAAGGTTTCAATGAGGTTGGTTTAAGGTTGAGATGTGTAGTTTGGAACGAAGGTGGAGGTTGAGGTTATTTTGTAATGAAGGAGGACTAGAAGGGAGTTGATCCAATTGAGCAAGGTGTAAGGCAAGAAGAGCACTGATGTTTTATACTTTTATGAATTAAGCTACCACTAATTAACCACTAATTATCTACTAGATCTAGAGAGAGAAAGCTAGAGAGAGAAAGAGAGATTGGAAGATGATCATCATAATATGGAAATGTTTAAGCATTCATCAACCAACCCCTTCCCTTGTAATGGGAGGGGTATTTATAGTTTTTACATAAGGATGGGCTTGTAGCCCTAAACAACATAATTAATTAACTAAATGACACAGCCCATGGGCCTTCTACATGGGCTGGGCCTAAAAAAAACTTAAAGGCCTAAGCAACCTATTACATTATGATCAATACTTGAATAAATACAAAACGTATTCCTAACAATCTCCCCCTAAGTATTGGTCATCAAGGTTGCTTGACGTCGTCTTTGCTTCTTTTGGCTTTGACGTCTTCATAATCTTTGTTCTTTGTTCTTGATTGTGATGTGATATGATATGGTACTGATTGCCGTTCTCCAATGGTCTTTACTTCTGGTGTCTTCTTGTCTTCTCCACCATGCTCACATATCTTTTGACTTTGGTTCTTTAACTTGTTCTTACTTCTTCAAACTTTATCTTGTGAAAGGTTGTAGTGCTTGAACTTTGACTTTTCTTCAACATATTCTGAACTTTTGATATTTCTGAGTCTTTGTAAGAACGTATCTTCAAGATATGAGCATGGTGAAGTCTTGGTGGAACTCCAGGTCTTCTCGATCCTCCGCAGCAGTAGCAGCAGCACGAACCAACCGGCACTTACAGGCTCAGACTTCGAGATCGTCAACAGCATAGTGTGAAGACTTTCTCTAATCCTTCCCCAGACCGTTCTGAATCGGATACCCCCGAAAGGGCTTACACGGACACACCGAAGTGCACCCACGATTCAGTGAGTCGCTGGAGATCACCCCACGACTGTAGAACATTTTGGAGCAAAAACACTAAGCGTAACACACAAGGAGTTACCGAAGTGACCTGCTGTCAGAGTTGTTTGATGTTGCTCTGGCAGGATTTCCTTCAATCATTGATAATCACAATTGTGACTTTTCTCACGAATGTTCTCGGCAGATTGCTAAGATCTGCGAAGGACACTTTCTTAATTTTACATCTGCTGCCCATGATGTAGAACAGCAGAGTAATACTAAGTGTACCTAAGAGATCTTTTTATGAATCTCATGGCTCTAGACTCAATTAGTGCACATTTGTTTGGTTGTCGGAGGCGTGGAGCAGATTGCCTCCTTTTCAATATCAACATTCTCGTAATGAGAGGTCGATAGATTATGAAGGGTTCTCCGTGTGAATGAAACAAATGTCTTTTGAGAGACACTTGAGTGGCTTAGAAGGTTTATTAGTGCGTCACTGGGTCCATGACATTTTTAGTCTTCAATACCGGTGATGCTCATCAACCAGTAGATTATGAATTGAACCCGGTGTCTGCCCTAAGGTTGAATAAATGGAGGGCTATTTCTTTTCACCCTTTTCTTTGCTTTTCTTTTTAATTCTTCAACCCCTTCTTTCTCCGTTCATTCATTTTCTCCTTTTTATATCATACCTAGGACTTTCTAGTTCTAAACTATTGGTATTGTCCTTGGGTAGATCCCTCCGGCTCTGGCGGATCATAGGACGGTTTTCCCTAACCTTAGTCACCTTATAACTCCATGACTATCCTAATGATGCCATAAACCAAAACCATTGAAAATCTCTCAAAGTGTCGATAATTAGTAAAGACATTTTGTTGACACCTTGAGAGTTTGATGATTTTCAGAAAGACTCCCCCTTAACATGTGCGCATAAGTAATAAATTTGAAGTTTGCACATACCGGAAAGAGTTGGCACTTTTGAATTGATTGATTTTCAATGAACCTGATCGTTGCGAGACACGCTTACATCACCAGTTAAACTGGCTTGAAATTATTACCCGTCCAGATCAGATTCAAAGATTATCGCTCGAAATTGGTACATTCTACTCAGACATATCCGTTGCGAGACACGTTTACATCACCAGATAAACTGGCTTGAAATTATTACCCATCCAGGATATGTCCTTTCGACTACTGACTGTTGTTATCGTCAATTCGAGGGTCAATTCTTGAGTCTTGTACTCATGAGATATCATCGTTGCTTCCACCATATTTTAATCACATTTTCATTCTCCCCCTCAAAAATAGCATAATTATGTTGTTTTTGACAAACTTTTGATTAAAATATGCTCTTTTTGAGGTGTTTGTGGAAGAATGTCAAGAACGTTTGTAGATTTGGAACAAAGATTTTTCAAATACTCCCCCTTAACAAGGGAGTACTTGTCCTTATGAGCAGAATGTTTGAAAACTTTAGAAAAAACATTCTGGTTTTAATTATGCTCATAAGTAAGAAGCTTTCGCTCCTTTTTCAGGATTGAGGCACTGAAGCGTACCTCAGGGTCCTTTCTTTGGGGTCCGGGTTGTACACTGTTATGTGTGCACAAGCCGTAGTGATATATGAAAGCAAAATGATGAAATGAAATGATGATCAACTGAGACAAATTGTACCAATCAAATTATGCAGGACGTCGGAAAGTGAGAATGTTTGGAATTTTGGCTCGTCCTCCCACGTAACTCTCCAATCTTCTCATTTGTGTTCGAAACTTGAGCTTTTTGTCAATTCTCTTGATGAACTTAGCTGCTTGCTTTGCGTCATTTCTGCTCCAATTCATAACCCGTAGAAATCCCGACTTTGAACCCTGGTAATGATTATCCAGAATCTTTTCAAGTTCAGACTTGACCGTTTCCAACGTCTCATCACCAAATTTTCTGAGATCTTCAAATCCCATGAATTGTGATATTTGGTTATTACGGACGTAAACCAATCCAAACGGTCTATCCATGAAGGTATAAGGGTTATTGTCATGAACTCCTGTCCGATTAATGTCTGGCTTGATGAGGTTAATCTGTTTTTGGTAGCTTTCTACCCCAAGCTGTACATCCTCAACTCGAGTTCTGATGACAATGCCGCAGATGTATAAGAGAATGGAGTTGATAACATCATACTGAAGTCGTCCAGGAAGATGTTCAAGTTTTCCCTGGATTTTTAGTAGATACAAGTCTTCGATGTCGTCGAGAGTCATATAGGGGTAGTCAGCTTCACAGAAAGAATATTCTTTGTCGTCTGACCTCCTGACGGTAATCTTTTTCAGAAAATTATACCCATACAGTGGTTCGGTTTCAACGCTGATAATGGATAGAATCTTGTTGTTTGTGATCCACACCACTTCGTCTGTTGTTACTTTCTTGGTGATCATGAATTTGTAGTACAATCTCCTCATATTAGGCCAGTGATGAACCCCTAACACAGCATCGTCATTGTATTTATGAACTTTATGACTCCAAAGATCATCAACTTTTTCTTCCAAACCTTCAATGGCATATAACGCTGCTGGATATTTGGAGAGTGAAGTTGCATATCGTACCTTAGGGTCCGTGCTTCCGCAGATGAGATAGACCAAGTCACGGTTGAAGAAGTACTCTTTTGGTAACTTTAGATTCTTTGGGTGACCAATGAGGGGTAATGGTTTGGAGTAATCATTGTAGTGTATTGGTACTTTTGGTTTATAGGCTTGTTCATCGGCGATGTTTTCTCCTAGAGCCCTTGCGACTTGCTCAATATTGTACTCAAACTCCATCTCAGTAGTCGTCACAGTCTTGAATTCTGTGAAACCTTTGCTACGAACTCGGATAATGTCAGATAAACCCAATTTCTGAGCTTTGATTGCTTTCTTTAGTCTCTTTGTAAAGTCTACAACTGATCCTTCAGCGGGTGTGTCATTATCCTCATCAGGATATGCATCAACCATATTTTCAAACCAATCGTACTTTGAAGCTCCTGGATCAACCCATTCTGGTAGTGGTACGTCCTTTTCCGTACCAGATGGAAACACAACTTCATGAACTCTTATTGGTACAATGGGTATTTCATTATCTGAACTGACATTATCGTGAGATTCTGTATCCTCAAATGGACCACTTCCAATAGGACTGAAGACCGGTTCACTTGATTGATTAGCTTTTCCAGAAGAGTGTGCTGTGTGACCATGGCTTGTTGAAGACGAAGGTTTCCTCCTTTTCTTTCCTTGATTCCCTGGGTCATCCTGATGACGCTTTAATGTCTTGGTTTGTTTGCAGGGTTCATCTTGTTTCTCAGCTTGTTTCATTGAATTAAGTAACGCTTGTCTGAGTTCATCCTCAGCAGGTTTTTCGCGAATTTCTTCAAGTAGTTGTTCTCTGAGAGTGGATCCAGATGGTTGTGAAGGTAACGTTCTGATTGTGATTGGTATAGTCCGCATCAAGTTTGCCACAATTTCTTCCAGATTCTTCTTTGCATATTGGTTGAGCATGTCTGGAAGTGTATCTTGAAGAGTCGTGAAAACTTCAGTTGGAACAAGACCAGCGACTTCCTTTTTCAGATCAAAGTTGTCACACTTCAGTATATGGTTGTCCATCTTCTCCTTAAGTTTAGTAAGCTCTAGTTTTGTTTCTTGATGTTCCTTGTTACGGGCCTCTTGAGCACTCAACACTTGTTTAAGTTTATTTTCAAGTTGACTTATGGCATTTGATGATTGAGCCACTGATGATGTTGGTGGTGATTGAGGAATGGTTGTGTGTGGTTGAACATCTGGGTTATCTTGGTCATTTTGGTCTTCTTGAGATTCATTATCATCATTGTCATCACTTTCATTGTTGTTGTCACTGTCATCTTTGTCATCCCTGTCACTTCCTTCATCTTCATCTTCATCATCCTTACTCTGTCTATCATCATCAGATTCTTCAACTTCAGAACCCGATGCGGTATGGTTATGTTCATCTGATTCTTCACCCTCTTCTTCTGAGCTTTCAATCGGTGGAATGGGTGAAAATCTAACATCTGTTTGTTTGAGTGACTTACCCTTGCCTTGCTTCAATTTCTTATCGGTTTTAACCATAATAGATTTCATCTTTTCAAGACCTTTCTGTGTTTTGTCTTTCTTGAGCTCAACATTTTCATCATCTTCCTTATCACTCGATTCATCCCGAAGTTGCATTGCAGATGAAGCTTTGGAGACTGGTTTACGTTTCTTAGCTACTTCAGCTTTCTTTGATCGGCAAGTAGTGGATCGAGCTGGGAGTGAGTGACTCTTTCCTTTTGATGACCTTGACCCTTTGGGTATGTATCCCACCTGGTTGGCTTTTTCTGCTTCATCATACTTCCTATATGCCTCGGTATTCATTATTTCATTAGTAAGCATGTTTTGTGGAATTCTTGCACCTTGCTTTGCTGTATAAGACAGTACTCTGAAAAGAATGCGGTCTTTGGCAGCAGTGTGCATTTTTTTCGTTTGCGGGTCGTTTGAGTTCTGGATATTTTTGTATGAAGCGTGAAATCAGGAGTTTGGTGAAGCGGGGAAAAGGTATGGGGGACTCATTGCTTTGATGAAATTTTTGGAACAGAAAGATCATGTCTTTCCAGATGTATTTGGCAAAGTCAAAATGTTTAAAATTGAGAACACCACAGAAGAATTGAAGTTGCTCGTGTCGAGGGTGTTCCAATCCAGTGCTTTTTCCAGTTATGCTATTGATGATGATCGAGTACATGGTTTGCCAAGGTTGTGGGAAGTATTTCCTTTCGACTCTGTGAAGTGATGAGAGTGGTTCTTCTGTTTCATCATATCCAAGAAGTTGAAGTGTTTTGATAATTTCTTCTAATGTAGGATCTTCTTGAAATTCCTTGAAATCTCCTGTCACTTCCTTGGGTAGATCCAACACCTTCCTTAGACTTTCAACCTTGAAAGTGATCTCAGTATCGTCCAAAGTGATTTTCATGCTTTCTTCATCATCACTGATGACCAAAGAATTCCAGAACTGATGTAGATAGATTTCAGGTACACTTGCAGTGTTTGTCAATGTTGGTTTAATGAAGTGTCTTTCAAGAATTTTCGCAATGATCCGGCAAGATTCAAGACAACTCAACTTCTTGAAATCAACTCTTGAGTTACAGTGGTCGATCTTACGTTCTCCTCGGATTACAGATGCTTGAGACATGGTTCGAGACATAGTTCACCTGCTCATTACCAATACCAACAACAATACAACAATAGACACCGTATACATGTGTTAGTAAATAATAATGAAATCATGATGTTATCCTTTATTGTTAATCACTTTTAAAGTGAACACATGAAGAGATGAAAAATGACCACGAACCACTTTAGAAACAGCATTAGCATGTAATCAACACCACAATCATTCACTTATCAAAGCTCATTGATTAAGCACAGTTCGACTATGTTATCTGATTTGGCTAAGTTCTTACATATGACCAAGTATTTGATAGACAGTTATCACATTAGACTAAACTGAATTATTTGACTATACTCAATTGTTCGACTAAACAAAATCGTTCGACTATACTCAGTTGTATTACTAAGTTCAATTGTTCGACTTATGTTCAATCGGTCGACTAAGTTCAATCGTTCAACTATGTTCAATCGTTCATCTATGTTCAATCGTTCGACTATCAATTGTTCGACTATCAAAACGTTCGTCTATCAATCGTTCGACTATCAAAACGTTTGTCTATCAATCGTTCGACTATCAAACGTTCGACTTGTCAATCGTTCGACTTATCAAATGTTTGACTTGTCAATCGTTCGACTTATCAAATGTTCGACTTGTCAATCGTTCGACTATTAAACGTTCGACTTGTCAATCGTTCGACTTATCAAAAATTCGACTTGTCAATCGTTCGATTCATCAAACGTTCGACTTGTCAATTGTTCGACTATCAAACGTTCGACTTGTCAATCGTTCGACTGGTCAATCGTTCGACTTGTCAATCGTTCGACTCATCAAACATTTAACTCGATTAAATGTTTAACTCATCAAACGTTTGACTTATCAAAAATTCGACTTGTCAATCGTTCGATTCATCAAACGTTCGACTTTTCAATCGTTCGACTTGTCAATCGTTCGACTCATCAAACATTTAACTCGATCAAATGTTTAACTCATCAAACGTTCGACTCATCAAACGTTCGACTTATCAAACGTTCGACATAGTCGTTTGATCAGCTTAATCTAACTCGATTAACTGATGAGGTCGTTTGAAGATAGAGCTTTGATCATTTAACTTGGTTAGCAATTTAAGCAACATACACACATCATCAAACTTTAGCCAACTTAACATTCAAACAACTCGGCATATCTATCAAACCATCATAAACAAAAAAAAAAAAAAAAAAAAAAACCCAATCATCACTCAACACATCCTCAACCCATTCGAACTTATCACAGACACTCATTCGACTGCCTTAAACCCTAGATCACTTAATCCATCCTACTGAGGTGAAACAATCTAATTAATCATATGCAACTCACTTAAAAACCTGTCATGTACGTTTAATTCTTACACAATTAGATCACATAATCACCAACAAGAAATACCCAATTTGAGGCATAAACCCTAAACATGTTTAAGCATGAATTTGTTCTACAAGAGCAATATGAGAATGATTTACACATCACAACACTTACAGGTTAGGATTAACACAAACAAATCAGAGGTATTTCTGTTTCTTGAACCTTTTAGGCGCGATGAGGGTTTTAGGCGATAGTGGGTTTTAGCGAAAGAGGGAAAAACGATTTGTGAGGTTGTGATTTTGACTGGGTCAGACAAGAGTTTTTATCAAAATAGGTTTGAGTAACTTACAACATTGGTCCTCTATCTTGCATCCTATTTCGATTTTAAGTCTTAATGATAACACATATTTTAATAAGACAATATCAATCCTTTATCATTAGACTTATTTTCATTAATGGTCCTAAGGCAATATTGTCTAATAATGTGATGAAGAAATGTGACGGAAGATGTGCAAAAATTTCTCCCCCTCAAAATATGACCGATGTTTGAATTTAAAGAGAAATTGAAAGATGAGATCATATTTTGATTCGGATCTTCTTTTGCACACCAAAAGGGATACACACATTTTATTATTATTATTATTATTATTATTATTATTTTTTTATATAATAATTATGTACAAGATAGTGTGAGAGCTTGACTTGATTAGTTGTTCTTGAGGAAGTTCGTCAATTCTTGAGGAGTCAAGCATCTCATTCCAATTTGGTGAACCAGTTTCACAAAACGATCATGAGGTAAGGCTTTCGTGAAAAGATCCGCCAATTGGTGTTCTGTTCCCACGAAATACAACTCAACGGTACCCTGTTCCACATGCTCCTTGATGAAGTGATATCTGAGAGTGATGTGTTTGGACTTGGAATGTTGCACTGTGTTGCATGAGATAGCGATAGCACTTTTGGAGTCACAGTACATCGGGATTTTGTTGAATATGTAACCATAATCCATCAGTTGTGATCGCATCCAAATGATTTGAGCACAACAGGCAGACATGGCTACATATTCTGATTTCGTGGATGATAGAGACGTACAATCTTGCTTCTTTGACTGGCAGGACACCAGCTTATCACCTAAGAATTGAACACCACCGGATGTGCTCTTTCTTGTATCAATACATCCCGCATGATCCGCATCTGAAAAAGCAGTTAGTGCAAAACCAGAATCCTTTGGATACCAGATCCCCAAATGAATGGTTCCCTTGATGTATCTAAGGATTCTTTTAACAGCAGATAAATGTCTTTCTGTTGGGTTAGACTGATAGCGTGAACATAGGTATGTGGAAAATACAACATCCGGTCTGCTAGCGGTGAGATACATGAGAGACCCAATTATGCTACGATAATTTATAGGATCAGTGGGTTTCCCATGTATGTCAGCATCTAGCTTCGGGGATGAGGAGGACATAGGGGTGTTATAGGTGTCACTAGATGTCATGCCATGCTTTTTTAATATCTCTTGTGCATATTTAGACTGACTAAGGAATATACCACGGGGTGATTGGTGAACCTGTAATCCTAGGAAAAAGTTTAGTTCACCGATCATGGACATCTCAAAGTTTTGTTTCATAAGTTTTGCAAAAGCATTTGATTACTTTTTATGGGTAGACCCAAAAATGATGTCATCCACATAAATTTGTACGATGAGAATGTCCTCCCCGTGTTTTTGTATAAACAAAGTCGGGTCTACAGATCCTTTAGTGAAATGATTAGCAATAAGGAATGCTGAAAGTTTGTCGTACCAGGCCCTCGGGGCTTGTTTAAGGCCGTAGAGGGCTTTCTTAAGCCTGTATACGTGATTAGGATGTTTTGGATCGACGAAGCCCTCTGGTTGTGAAACATACACCTCTTCACGAAGTTGTCCGTTCAGGAATGCTGTCTTCACGTCCATTTGGTAAACTGTGATGTTCTTATGAGCCGCGTACGCCAGGAACATTCTCACTGCCTCAAGCCTAGCCACTGGAGCAAAGGATTCCTCGTAGTCAATTCCTTCTTCTTGGCTATACCCTTTAGCAACCAACCGTGACTTGTTACGAATAACCGTGCCTTCTGCATCCAGCTTATTTTTCCAAATCCATTTTAAGCCCACAACATAAACTCCATCTGGTTTTTCAACGAGTTCCCAGACCTCCAATCTTTTGAACTGATTCAACTCCTCTTGCATTGATTCAATCCAATTGTCATAAGTCATGGCCTCTTTAATATTTTTCGGTTCAGCTTGACAAACGGTGAGAGCGTAAATGCAGGTTTCACCGTCTGTGTGGAGTTTCTGTCGTGTCATAACTGGTTTATCTGGATTGCCAATTACATTAACTAACGGATGATCTCTTGTCCATTTATGAGTAGATGGGTAGTGTTGAGTGTTGTGATTCAGATTTGACGGTTCCATATTGCTCGAGGAAGATTCTCCTGGTTCGGGAATGGTTGGGGGTGTAGCAAATGGATTGAAAAAGGCATTGCCGACAAAATCTGGTGGTGTTGGAACTTGGTTAGAAATGGGGGAGGAATCTTCAACTGCTGGTTGAGGTGTTTTATCTATTGATGATGATGGTTCAGGTTGTGGTGCATCGTCAGCAACTACTGTATAGGTAGATGCTGATGGATCAGGTGCTTGATTTGGGAGTTGTTGAGCAGCGGAACTTGTGGAAGCCTCTGACGCACTGGTAACCAAACTGTCGTCAAACATAGGAGCAAATAGATCTTCCATATCTTTCCTTTTGAAAGGTAATGGTTCAGCTGAAGATTCTGGGAAGTTCAAACGGTTGTGTGCGGGTTCCAAGCGGTCTTGCTCAGAAGCCAATTCTGTGAGTTCATCGAAATTAACGTGTATCGTCTCTTGAATGTCTCCGGTCCGACGATTCCAAATTCTGTATCCCTTGGAGTTCTCACAATAACCAACAAATATCCCTATATCTGCTTTTGCCTTCAATTTACCAAGATCATCTTTATCATTCTTTGGGTAACATAATGCTCCAAAGACATGAAAATAGTTGATATTGGGTTTTCTGCCTTGTATTAGCTCATATGGAGTTTTGTTATGTCTTTTGGTGATCATGCCGCGGTTCTGAGTGTAGCAAGCAGTGTTAACAGCTTCAGCCCAAAGATAATCTGGCAATTGGGCATTGATCAACATAGTTCTAGCTCCTTCCACGAGTGTACGGTTTCGTCGTTCAACTACGCCATTCTGTTCAGGAGTGCGAGCTATAGAATATTGGTGAACAATCCCATGTTTCTTTGTAAATTCCTGAAGGATTTGGTTTTTGAATTCAGTGCCGTTGTCTGTACGAATGATTCTGACGGTGTTGCGAACTTGCACTTGAATCTTTGTGAGAAACGTGATAACCATAGACGGAACTTGATCTTTTGTGCGGAGAAAGTAAACCCATGTCCATCTTGAGTAGTCATCCACTATTACCAGAATATATCTTTTCCCATTTACAGACTGAACCCGCATTGGACCACACAAATCCATATGAAGTAGTTGTAGGACGTGGTCTGTGCTATGTTCTGATTTTGGTGGAAAGTGAGCTCGGTGACTTTTTCCTTGTTCGCATGCAGAACACAGATGATCCTTGGCATATCGGAATTTTGGTAAACCATCTACCAGTTTATTCTTTGCCAGGTCGGTCATGGTTTTGAAATTTAGATGAGACAAGCGTTTATGCCATAACCATGCTTTCGTGGGATGAGCCTTGGAGAGTAAACATATAGGAGTCGAAGCTGTCATTCCTTCAAAGGAGATGGTGTAAAGACTAGTTCCCCGTTTTCCTTTCATCAGATCATTTCCCTGAAGATCACGAATAAAGCAGGTTTTTTTTCTCTAAATGCTACTTCTAAGTCTCCATCGCAGAATTGACCAACTGAGAATAAATTGTGACCCAGACCTTCAATATAGTACACACGACTTATTTCGATGTTCCCGTTTACATAGTCGCCATAACCCATGATTGCGGCGAAATGGTCATTCCCGAACCTGACCGTTCCTATAAACTTTGCAATGAAGTTTTGGAGAAGTTTGAGATTGCCGGTCATGTGACGGGAACAGCCGCTATCAACAATCCATAGAACGATTTGAACCACCTGCATCACAATTAGTAGAAACAGATGGAGTAACGGTTGGACCCGTTGGGTTAGAAACACATGATTTAAGTATCTTAGGTACCCATTTAAAGTTTGCTGTGTTCTCTAGCCAACGTTTCCATTTCCTACTACTTTCTGCTTTCTTCCTAAAGAAAGTGCTAGGTGTTTTGTACTTTTTGGGATTTGCAAGAGGTGCAACTATGGTCTGCTTTGAAACTTCTAGTGGTGGATTCCCTAAAATTGATTTGGCAACTGTGTTAGACTTAGGGAGGCCACTAGTTCGTTTCGTTTTTCTCTTCAGCAAAGTTTTAGCAACACATTTTTGATGATTACCAGATAAGATACTAGTATGACAACACATACAAGAAACATTAACATCATTCATAACTGTTAAAGATTCAGCATTCATTACATCTTTTGTAGAATTACACTTAACCAAGCTAGATTCTATTTTGGACATAACATGCTTCTTATTCTCACTAGATGCATTAACTTCTACTTCTCCACTCTTAGATGGTCCACTCTTAGGTAGCCAGATACTAGTCTTCTTTGGTCTCTTTGTGGTCTTTGATCTTCTACCCTTAGATGTGTCAACTAATCCTGTGGAAGATGAAGTAAGAGCATTAGTGGTTGTCTTTGATGATGCATTCTTAGGTGCGCTGTCTACTTTTTGCATCGTTGGTACAATCTTATGAACTTTGCTTTTGCCTGTTTCTAAAACTTTGATTTTCTTCTTCAGATCAACAATGATGTGTTGGAATTCTTGATTTTGTGAATCTAATTTTCTGTTGAGGCGGACTGTGTCATTCCTATTTTGAAGAATTTCATCGAGTTCCTTTTCATTTTGAAACAGTTTAAGTCTTAAGAAAGCCTTTGTTTCCTTATTAATTTCAGGAACATGACTGTTTTGAAATGATAAAGATCTTATGAGATTTTGAAATTTTAGTTCAAATTCAGCACTTTGCTTTTGACACCAATCAAGCCTTTTTTGAAGATTGAAAACTTTGTTTTCCACATCATTGTTGATTTGTCGAAGATCCTCATTCTCTTTCACTAGATTCTTAATTTCTATTTGCAACATCTTTTTATCAACAGCATGATTTTTCATAAGATACTCATTACCAGATTCATAAAGTGCATTCATCATCACAGAAACAACGTCACGACTAAGAACATTTTGCAAGAGTCGATCAACTTCATTTTGCAAATATTGTTTATGAAGATTTTCTTTATGAATTATGACGTCTTTTGCTTTGAAAATGTCCTTCATAGATACCATTTCTTTCTGTAAATCCTCTTCCCATTGAGTTGCACATTTTTTTCAGATGATTGACGTGAGGTAAAATTTTGTTTTGAAGAACATCTCGCTTTTCTTTCTCCATAGGAGAGAAAAAAACGGAGACGGTGATTTTTGAGTTAAACTCAATTTCATTTTCTAAAAATTTGATGTCCTCCATAAATGTCTCAAAATATTTAAGAGTTTTAAAAACTGTAGGCATTTCTGGATTAACATCTTCCTTTGTCAAAAAATCTTTAATTTGTGCATCTGTTTGGGACACAGAATTTACTGAAGAAGAGGTATTCATGTAGGTTTGTAACAACGTTTGTTCTGGTTTATCTTTTGGTGGCACAAATGATTTGCTTATATGAGGTCTTGCGTTGTAATCATAATCCTGTTTTGAAAAATCTCTTGCTTTTGAAGGATCTCCGATTGAAAGATTTCTTTTTGATCGACTCTCAAACTTGTTTGGACGTTCAAGATCATCAATTTCCTCATCATTACCATATATATCATCTTGCTCAAAAGTGTCATCAAACAATAATTGTGCATTGTATAACTTGGGATGATTACTGAGTGCTTTTGAGAGATTACGTGGGTAATCACTTCCAAGGGCAAATCCGTGTCCTTTCGGATTTGGTTTTACCGTTAGTTGTTGGATTTGAGTGATGGATTCACCATTTTTATACACAATTTTTTGAAATTCTTTAATTTGTGCTTCCAAGGTGATGATATCCTCAAGATATGAATCAACACGTTTGCTGCTGGCTTGCTTTTCCTCAAGAAGTTGATTTTGAGAAGTTAAAAGCTCAGATTGAGTTTTTAACAGCTCAGAATTTAAGAAATCAATTTGTTTTTTGAATTCAAATTGATCATTTTCTTTTTGAGAGAGAAGCTCAGCCTTAGAATCGGTTAATTCACGTACTTGGTTTTGCAAATCTTGAACTTTGACATATTCTTTTTGGAAAGCGATTTCAAAACTTTGTTCACGTTTTTCTTGTTTTTGGTATCCAGAAAGTTGTTGTTTATAGCACTCATTGTCCCGAGATAGTACTGCAATTTTGGCTTTTAAGGTCTGATTAAGTTCATTGCACTTCTCTATTCGTGATTGGGTGGACATTACTAAGGCCTGAAGCTCCGAATCTTGATTAGTCAAATGCTCATTTTGTTCAATCTGATCATGATTGTCATCTTCTATTAGATCATCAAATGAGACAACTGTTCTATCATCATCAAATGATATATCAGTGTTAATTTGATTATCTAAAAAAGATGAGAATGGTGAATCATTTTGAACAGAATTTTCATTTGAGAATGAAGATGCGGAAGGTGAAGCAATATCATATAGTGGATCATGTACCTGAGAAAGACCATCAGTATCGTAGACCGGGCCTGTCTCGGACATATTCATTTCCTGCATATTTGCCATGAGCATTACAGCTGCGTTTGCCTCAATATCTTCCATATCATCTTCTGAATCTGCATTTGCCATGAAGCTTTTTTCTTTCACATTCATCAAACTTGCTTTCTCATCCTTAAGTGCCATCAAGAGAGCTTCTTTGTGATATGCACTGCCCATAGTACGAGGCTTTGGACATTCAGTAGCCATATGACCATTCCCTCCACAGTTGTAGCATGTGATTGAAGTATTTGCAATGCCTTTTGATTCTTTTCCATTCAATTGATTCCTGTTCTGATCTGCCCCCATATAATTCCTATTACCCCCAGACTGAAACCTTTGTTCTCCAGCTTGAAACCTTTGTGACCCATATCCTCCTCTGTTCACTGAACCAAACCTTCCTGATGATCTGTTCTGAATTTCTACCCGACCATCATTAACAACTGCCTGATTCCTTGTGTTTGAAGATGAGCGAAGGCGATTGTTTGATTTGTTTGTGAATTTTCCAAATGCTTTAGCAATCAACCCAAATGCTTCATTGAGGGAATTGAAAGCATCTTCTTCTTCATCATATTCACTGTTTGTGTAAAAGTTGGAGTCAGTGTTGTTATAGGTTACCATTTGGTTGCCAGATGGTTGAGATGGTGCTTCATATGGGACAAGTTGGTTTTGAGGTTGAAAACTTGGTTGATAAGATGAGTTTCCAAATTCCTGAGAAGGTAGAGAGAAGTTTGGTTGAGCCATTAGTGCAAGCGAGTTAGGTTGTGGTCCTGGTATGAAACCTCCTCTTGCTGCCACTTCTTTGTCCACCTCTGATTGATGTTGTTTGAGAAAATCATAAATCAATCCATATTTGATCTCACCAATCTTCTTTGATTGCCAAACAAATGTTGCATATTTCTGCCATTCAGGACCTAGGCATCCCAGAAATTTGGAGTTAATTGCAATCCTTGGAAACTTCATGTCATGACGATCAAGGTCATTAACAACATTGGTGAAGCGGTGGTAGTATGATTCGATTGTCTCTCCCGGTTCCATAACAAAATTGTTGAATTCCATGTACAATTTTGATTCAAGGTCTTCCTGATTGAGCTCTGTTCCTTCCATCAGAAGATGCACATGCTCCCACATGTCCTTTGCAGTCTTCTGAGCATCAACACTTCGATAGATGGGATTTGGAATTCCCTGAAGAATGAATGCCATTGCCATTCCATTAGCTTCTTGTTGTAAGGCTTGTTCGGTTGTATAGCTAGAAACAGCAACAGGAGTGGATGTTTCTTCTCTTTCAGGAGTTGCTGGAACAACAATTACTGGTTCAGGAAAGGGCCCCACAGTGATGACATGTTTCAAATATGGTCCATGGGGTTTACGAAGTTCAATTAATCGGAGAAACCTACTTGCCCACTGCACATAGTTTCCAGGTGTTAACATGGGTGGAGTATCTTGATTTCCAGCCTCATGACGAGATTGTTGACTGCTTATAGCTTCACACATCTTATGAAACCAGTGAGGTTCCCTGGACACTGAAGGATTGTTCTGAAGGTAATTTTGTTGCATTATTTGTTGTGGAGATAGTTGTGGTGGAGGAATGAATTGATGTTGTTGCACAAATGCATGATGTTGTGGATATTGTTGAGGAAATTGTTGTTGTTGTTGAGAGTATTGTTGTTGTTGAGGATATTGCTGTAGCTGGTAGTAGTAATTGAAGTGAGGTGGTTGAGACATTTTGACGTAGCTTATATGGTAAAGGATCTTTGAAGGATAATAACGGTTGTTGTGTGAAGATTAGATATGTGTAACAATGAAAAGCGTGAAGAAATTATGAGGATTTTACTCTAGAAACTCTGAGATTTCATTCGTTAAAAAAACTCGGAGGATTTTACACTAGAAACTCGATAATTCGCTTATAACTTGTTTGGTGAAAGATCAATCGTTCGATCCAATTGTTCGACCAACAAAAAAAACAAATCTTTTGACGGTTTCAGTCCATGTGTTTGAGCCAAACATAATAACTAATATAATCCCAAATATGTTGTCACATTTTAGTGCGAGAAGCATTCCCAGCAATCTTCCCCCAATGTGGCAACATATGGGATTACTTACATCATTTCCTACAAGTAAAAATACAAATAAAGAAAGGTCTTCATAAGCTCTTTATGTGCTGAGGATGACTACAGTTGACGCTCTTTGTCTTCATCTTGTACCTCGGCTTGAGAACTTTTCTTTACTTGTAGCCAAATGATGTAATATACATGAATTGGATTAACTTCCCCCCAATTCATGTTGCATGTCTTTAACGGCTTCTTCATAAACTTCCTTTTGGCGAAGTTTCTGAATCAGCTTCCCCCTAAACTGACAACCGTCTTCAGCAGATTCGAAACTTTGATGCAGTTAACATGTCTTCTATCTTTTGAAAGTTGTAAGTACGCAGCAGAATTCGTAGATGACATCGTAAACCACACCATGCAAATCTGACTAGTTCTGGGTAACGGTTATGCTCAATGCGGAAACTCTGTTCGGGGGTAACATGCAAGAAATTAGCAAGATCTTCTCACATAAGTAGGCTACTCCGCACATCACACCCTGCGAAAGTTGAAACGATTACACCAAAATCACAAAACTGAACTACTGATCATCTCTGCGGACGTCTTCCGGTAGTAATAAAGTTGTAAGCTCGATCACGTGAGTCTGTTATGTGTCCCCGATGTGCACATTTCTTCCCCCTGAATGCAGATCCATCTGGAAAAAGAGTGTTTTCGCAAAAAATGCAAAGAAAGTCAAAGAAAGTCAAAGCACATCTACTCTCTCTTCCCCCACGATGTCTTCGCGGAATCGGAAGCATACACACCATGGTTACGATGGAAACGGAGGCAGCGTACACCCTGTATGTCCAATTAAGCGAAGATGTGTGAAGTACCATAAATAGCCCGTGAGAATCAACTGCTGATAAAATCTCTCCTCTTCTATACTCTTCTCATCTAACTCTTTACCGACCCCATTATCATTCCGACGGCTTTTTGTAGTGACCACTGATGGAGAAAACCCAGTATTACGAACTTGAGACTGAAGTAAAATAACCCAAGCTTGTGACTTAAACTTGCACTATTGTCTGACTAAGTACCTATACTGAGCACTACAACGTAACTCCTTAAAGCATAGGTCGATTCATATACCCATCCAACCATCCTTTACTGTATATGAATTCATCTTGAATAATCCACATCTTTGTGTGACACTTGAGCACTACAACGTAACTCCTTTAAAGTGATAGCTATACTCTGTGAGCACAACAACGTAACTCCTTACATCAGGTATAACTAGATAACTCAAGTCTTAATCATTTTGAAGGTTATAAGCTCGAACAAGGATCTCGAAGAATCATGCATCCAACCAACCCCGATATCTTCAAGATACTAAGTACACGCACCCGTGATATCCCACTTCAACCTCAAATAAATAATAAAGAATTAACCCCGTAGTCACATCTTGCGGTTCAATACTCAACACTAGCCTTTTGACGGTTTAAGTGAACTATGATAATGGTTTTATCCCGTTCTTGTCAAAAACGTATTCCCGTGAAAAATGATTGAACTTGACATCATTGTAAAAAATACGGATAGCACAAATGTTGGTCCAACTTTTGTTAGTCAATAATTTCACCCATCAACCAACTTTGTAAACTTTGAGCCCAATTGTGCTATAAACGGATTACAGCCCAATACCAATTTCGGATCCAGTCCACACTAACTCCAAAAGTTTCGGTATTAAAGACACAATTTAACCCTAATCTCACACACAATATAAAATCCGCCTCTCTTATTCTTTCATTTCAATAGCAGTCAACTATAACCAAACTAACATATCCCTAATCGCTATATCCAGTCGCCCCCATCACACCACTTCTCTCTTCAGACACAGCAACCATACGAACACAACCACTTTTCATCTCATCTACACATCCAACTTCTTTTGCCCACCTTCGAACCTTGTCTTCAACATGGAGTCCCAATCGAAGCTACAACAAGGAAACTTGTTACAAGGTTTCAAGATCTTTAACAATCAATGTCCACGGTAGGTTCTTCTTTGTTGTGTTTTTCTGTTTTTCATACCGAATAAAAAAGAACGGGTATAACCCCATGTTATGTCTCGTTCTTTATAAGATTTCGGATAAAAAAAATGAGAATTAACTCATCACAGATCTATGATGACTTTTTCAATTCGTGTGTTTGAACTTGTAAAAGTTCTTTGGACTTTGTTCTACACGAAAAAAAATCTGAGATTCAGTTTAGTTATGTACTTATCGTTGATGTGTTTGGAAATAGGTGATGGATATGGGGGGTGAAGTGTTGTAGGTTATATGTTGTAGACATTCGGTTTGGCTTTGATGTTGGACTGATGATGTATGTATTACTGAAGTCAACTGGTAAATGGATAATGGTTTGTGGTCTTCTATCTAGTCTTCATCATCTTTCATTCTAAGTCGTTTGATTAAATCGTTCGATTAAATCGTTCGACTAAATCGTTCGATTAAATCGTTCGATGAAATCGTTCGAAGAAATCGTTCGAAGTAATCGTTCGATGAAATCGTTCGATCAGCCGAAGAGAAAGTCTAACTCGACTACTCTTAAATCGTTCGATGAATGTAAATTGTTCGACTAAATCTGCTCGTTCGACTGCAATCTGAGTTTTTATCGGACTAATGAAAGGACCATAATTTTATATGATATTACTATGTAGAAACTGTTTAGTACTTATTTGATAAGAAAAATAAGGACCAGACAAAGTAGTGAAACAGATTCATAAAAAATAGTTTAGATCCACTAAAAAAACGATTTTGACAAGATAACATCACACAAATCAACCAAAACTAATACCATGGCTCTGATACCACTTGATGTTTTATACTTTTATGAATTAAGCTACCACTAATTAACCACTAATTATCTACTAGATCTAGAGAGAGAAAGCTAGAGAGAGAAAGAGAGATTGGAAGATGATCATCATAATATGGAAATGTTTAAGCATTCATCAACCAACCCCTTCCCTTGTAATGGGAGGGGTATTTATAGTTTTTACATAAGGATGGGCTTGTAGCCCTAAACAACATAATTAATTAACTAAATGACACAGCCCATGGGCCTTCTACATGGGCTGGGCCTAAAACAAACTTAAAGGCCTAAGCAACCTATTACATTATGATCAATACTTGAATAAATACAAAACATGTTCCTAATAAGCACAAAGCTCATGGGCTTCTTTAAGTTCTTCAATGAACTTCAAGTGTTTGGAAGAAGGTGATGATGGTGGAGTGTGGTTGTTATGATGGATGAATGAACACTAATGATGGAAAAGGGCTATTTATAGTGTAAGAATGGTGTGGTTTAGGAAGGTAAATTTTGGAGGGTGGTTTAGAAAGGTGATGATGGTTGAGTATGGTTGTTATCTGGGATGGATGTTTGAACATGTAACAGAGGAGTAACATGTGAGTTGGTAGGAGGTGGTGGTGATACTCTTGGTGGTGGAGACATTTGTGAGCTTGGGTAATTATGAGTGGATGAGGATGGAGATATGGAAGAAGGGGATATTCTAAGAGTGGTGAGTGTTTTGGATGGTACATTGGTAGGTTGAATAAGATGTGAGGTGTTGTGAATGAGATTGGAATAATTGTTTAGGGATTGATCATGCTCTTCATATGAATCATATGGAAGAGATGAATGGGTATTTTTGGGAGTAAAGATGGGTGATTGGTTATTATGATGAGGTTTGTGAAAGGGTTCATTGGAATGAGCTTGAGGATTGGGAGTATAGTTGGGAACAAATGTGGGTAGAGGTGTTGTTTGTTTATGAGGAATGGGAGTGTTTATGAGATGATGGAGGATTATGAGGAATGGGAGTGTTTATAGTGTGGGATTGATGGTATTAAGGAATGAATAGAATTTGTTGGATGGATTGGAATAAGATATGTTTGTGAATTTTGGGAAGTGTAGGATGAAATGGGCTAAAAAATAGAAAAAGGGAACAGCACCTTCGACCATCAGATGGCCGGTCCCCTTAATTAAGGGGCCGGTCCCCTTAAACATTAAGGGGGCCGCCTTATGATTTAAGGGGGCCGCCCATCTGGTGGTTTCCAGATTACTGGAAATGGGTTTTTGGTAGAAAATTGTAGAGAGGGTTGTGTTTTTGGGTTTAGTTTCAAGCAAGTCCAACTCTTTGAGGCAATTAAGCATGTAATAGATATATATGCAAAACATGTTAATTAAAGAGATTAAGCAAACAAGTAATTTCATCTAGCATGTAAACATACTCATCAAGCAAGTAAAATATATGGACTAGGAAACAATACACTACCAAGCAAACAAGTAATTTCATTTAGCATGTAAACATACTCATCAAGCAAGTAATATATATTAACTATTTGATGTATCCTAATGTGTGCCTATGTGAAATAAATGGGAACTTAAGATAGCATGGACTTCTAGACTTGTTACAAACAAAATCTTAATAGATAAACCATGGTCCGCTTGATTTGACTTAGTTCACTTATATATGTCATGTACATAAACATAGATGACAAATATGAGATCACCATGCATGATTTAAAAAAATGTTTTTAGCATTATTCAACAATGTTTGAAAGTAGGTTTTTATGTAGATGTGAAAGTTATTTGAATAAAATAGATTGGGTTTTATTTCAAAACGTGTTTATGAAGAATGGGTAAGAAAAAGAATTCCCAATCTTTGACTTTGATCGAAACAGAATTATGGACATAGATTAAGAAGAAAAATGAGATAGTAAAACAAGTTAATAGAAAAGTGAAATAGTCATCTAAAAAATCATTTTTCCAAAATGTGAAGTTTTTGTATATTTTTAAATATACTAGATTTTTGACAACAAATACCATTAATCCTAGATTTTAAAAATGGTTGTTAAAGATCTCATGCTCAAGGGAATTGGTTAAGGCTATTGTCACATGCTACCCTTTTCTACATATCCTATGGTAATAAGGAAGTGATGACGTAATTCTATATGTTTGACGCGAGAGTGTTGAATGGGATATAACCTAACATCTATAGCTCATTTGTTGTCGCACACTTATCTAACTTGATGCCATATTCTACGAGAGCTTGTTTCATCCATAGTTTTCTAACGCGAGAAATCTAATCTTACTTCTATGTTAATGATTAATCCACTTAACTCATTTCACTTCATCACCATGAGTTTTCTAATAGTGGTCATAGAAGATTTCCATTTTAAATTTGAGAAGGCTAAATGAGTTCGACAGTGAATACTTCATTTAATACTTAGGGGGCTAACTAAAGGGTTTCTAGTTTATTAAATCATAAAACGGATATAACTAAAGGTGTGAATGCAATGCAACCTATCAAACTAAGCATATCCTAAGGCAATGATTAATAAGACTATATGTATGAAGTAACTACTCATGAAATTTAAAGAGAGAACGTACCTTATGTCCAGCTTTTCTTCAAATACTTCAAGGTGATATATTGACTTATAGAAGCCAATCATAGATGAGTTTCTGAATTATTCAATGAGTGACGATTTAGCCACTTGGTCCCCATTGTCTCATTTGTCCAAAATTGTTTGAATCAAACATGGTTTGCATTTGCATGTATGGTGAAAGTATTCCCCAAGGGTTGAAACTTGGTTGAAGTGAATAATTCCACATTGGGTGATTATTATTATTAGGAAAGTTTTGTCTACCTTGATTTCTTCTAGATTGAGGGGTTTTAGACCGAGGATGAGGATTATTTGGTCTATTTGGAGGTGGAGTTTTAGATCTTAGTTTTGGTTTAGAAAATCCGGTTTTGGCTTTTAATGATGGTTTATAAAAACTTTTTACTTCCTCATCACTCGCAATAGGTATTTTTCTATCTTTTATAAATATATACTTAGGTTTTGACTCTAATGGTTTTTGTTTACTAGATTGACATTCAAACTTTACATTTTTATTTTCACTAGTTGAAACATTATTTGAGTTGAATCCTAGATCGGTTTTATCTCCCGAAGTTCCTTGACCACTTATTATTTTCTTAAGTGAGTTACTACTATTTTTAAACTTGTCAAGTTTGGAAATTTCATCTTTAAGTTTTTCGTTTTCATTTTTGACCTCTAGACATGTTTTACATTCTATAAAAACTTCTTTTCCTTTTTCTAAATGTTGTAGTTTAATTTTTAATTCGAGTACTTCATTTTCTAATCGATTATTAATATGTTTTAGTGATTTATTTTTAGCCATGACTTTTTGACCTAATTTGCATAACCTATTATATTCATCATCTAGGTCTTTTTCGTCTAATGATTGATTTTTGTCACTAAAGTATTTGGTTTCGGAAAGTACCTCATTTGATGTCTTTGCCATAAGACATTTTTCGTCGTTTGCTTTGTCCGCTTCGTCTTTGTCGCTATCACTCCATGCTCCACTAACAAAGGCGCTTTGGTAACCATAACACGGTGGCTTTGGACATTTGCCAATGAGATGGTTTGGGCTTCCACATCTAAAGCACTTTCTTTTCCCGTAGTTATCATTCCTATTTCTTTGAAGCGATCTTCTTTCATCTCGTGGTTGTCTTGTGAATCTTCCTCGTCTCTTTAGAAATTTCTTGAACTCTCTTACGGCCATTGCATATTCTTCGTCATTACTTTCGGAGGTTGAGCTATCCTCTTCACTAGATTCCTTCCTAGCTTTCAATGCAATTGACTTGCTTTGCTCTCTTTTTCCTTTGACCATCTCGGAGTCTTTCTTTATTATTGCTTCGTAGACTTTCAAGTTGCCGATCAACTCGTCAAGTTGAAGAGTTGACAAGTTCTTCAATTCTTCAATCGCCTTAACTTTAGCCCGCCATTTTGGATGAAGAGCCCTAAGAAATTTCCTAACAAAATTCTTACTAGAAAAACTCTCATCAAGTGCTTTTAAACTTGTGATGATAGTGTTAAACCTAGCAAAAGCATTATCTATTGATTCCTCTTCCGGAATCGTAAATTGTTCATATTGTTGAATAAGAAGATCTATTTTATTATCTTTGACTTGACTATTACCTTGATGAGTTATTAGTAAGGAGTTCCAAATTTCTTTTGCGGTTTCACGCATAAAGATCCTTTCGTATTCTTTACGTGGTAACACATTATAAATAACCATTTTTGCCTCATTATTTTTAGCTAGTTTCTTTTTCAAATCATCATTTTGTTTTTTAAAAGGTACAATTTCATCTCTTTTAGTTAAAGGATTATTTTGAATAGGGGGAAAATCACCATAGGTAATAACATGCCAAAGATCAAGATCTTTTGATTTCACATAAGTTTCGAATATATTTTTCCAATAAAGAAAACCATTACTTTCAAATAGCGGTGGTCTTTGCATAGATTGCCCTTCTAAATATTTTTACGATTCCATAGATCGATTCAAGTTTTAAAATACAGTTTATTTTAAAAATCTTGTTTGACGTGGCTCCTGATACCAATTGTGGAAAACTAGAAGGGGGGGGGTTGAATAGTTTTACGTCTTTTTAATTTTATTATGAAAACTTTGTTTACTTTTAAAGACTTAGATTCGAATTTATGTGAACTCAACTCTTGAACAATATGAACAAATATAAGTAAATCTAAATTAGCAATGCAAGTAAAGTAATGAAATGAAATGAAAGATAAAGATGGAAAGATCTAACCGCGAGACAAAGGATTTATAGTGGTTCGGCTACAAGGACACCTTCCTTGCCCTACTCCACTCCCCGAGCACCTAACTCAAGAGTTTTCTTCACTATGTCAACAAGCTCCCTTATGGCGGAGAAAACCTTACACAACTTTCTCTTACACCGGTTTAACGACACAAAGCTAAATGTCGAGTTCTAATCGTAGCTAGAACCAATCTCACAACTTATATCACAACTTATTCACAACTTCTTCTTCACGACTTCTTCACGACTTCTTCACACCTTCTTCATGACTTCTTCACGCCTTCACTACTTACACACCTTAACTTCTTCACAACTTCACTACGGCTTCACAACTTCTTCACAACCTAGCACTACTTATATACTCTTCTACTTCTTCACGCCTTCACTACTTACACACCTTAACTTCTTCACAACTTCACTACTTACACACTAATCTAGCCTAACCAACTATGCTCACACCTATCTAACAAATATACACAACTTGTACAAATGAATGAATGATTTACAAAGTTTACTAAACTAACAACTTAAGTAACAAGATGATACTAAGTTGTAATACTTCTTCTCTAGTTGTTGAAGGAGTATTCTTCTTTTGCACTTGAATGGTAGAAGCTTGGATCACTTGGAAACCAATGCTTAAGAATATATGATCAAAGGATTTAGAAAGGATTTGGAAGGATAAGAAGAGATTTAGAACAGAAGGTTTGGGGTGCAAAAGGTGAGGAAAAAGTCCAGGGAAAGTCCAGTATTTATAGGCAAATCTGGACAGCTGGAGGAGCGGGGCGGTCCCCTTAAAATTAAGGGGGCCGCCCATCTGACCGTTGCCCAGATTTGTCTTTTTGTGGGGAAGGTTTTTCTGGAACATTTTTACCATTTTTGGTTGAAAATTTGAATTCATAATTTTATAAAAGATTAAACATTTTTATTTAATACCAAAAATGATTTTCTAAAAGATATAAAATGTTTTGGGTCATTTTATAAAAAATCTAGTGATTAAGAAAATGTTCCTTTGATCATATAATGCATTAAGCATTTGTTCATTCATACCTTAAGTGATTAAGTTGTAGAAATGAATATTTCCAACTAAATACTTGTTTACTTAATAAGTTTATGTTTGATGAGTTTACATTTTGTGATCATCAAAACATAGAGATATGAATAAGTATTGATAATGTTTTTAGGCATTATTTATATCAACAATTCGAGTCTAAAATCTGTCTCTCGCACACTGTTTTAACGCCATGTTCAAAAATTAATTCGAACCATGTAAGTTTAAATAATAAGCCCATAAGCTGAGAATAAGCTGTTTAATAACTTAATAAAACATGTATAAAAGAGTCGTAAAAGTTCGCGCCTTTTTCTTAAACGTAAAACGCATAAAAGTAAAACAAGGATGTCGAGTGAAACGCATAAATTGCTTGGAGGGTATTTTCTGCCAAAACTCTACTTAGTTTTATAACTTGGACTTAAAATGAATTCGACATGCAGTTAAAGGGTAAAAAGTGTCAAGTTTGAAAGATGGAGTTTTATTGGGCCAAAAATGTAAATTTCTTAAAGTTATTTAATCAAGGACTTATTTTGCCAACGATCCAAAGATGAGGGTGTAAAGTGTCATTTTCGAAACTACAGGGGTAAAAACCGTCATTTCACCAAAGTTGAGGGGTAAAAATTGTCATTTTTCGAAAGTTCAGGGGTAAAAATTATCATTTTATGAAACTTCAAGGGTATAAACTGTCAATATGAAAAACTACAGGGTAAAAAGTGTAACTTTATATTATTATTATTATTAATATATTCTAATTATATTTATAATAAAAACTAATAAATAGAATACGTATATTTCGGTAACGAACAAACGGAAACATAAAAATGAACAATGAGATAAAATCTTATCCAACTTTCGAAGAGACTTCATGTTGTCTCAATTTAACATTTAATCGACAACCAAAAACGTTACGAAACGAACATTAAAACTTATATATATTCGGAAAAGATTACTGAAACTTGACATAACGAACCAGGTTGCGTGCCGGAGACGTTTATCAACTCTATTTAACTTTGTTTTCCATCCGGACTGTCAAGATGAGTTCATAGTCCCACTATTTTTATACGTTTTCCAAACTTGTGGGGAGATACATGCTTCTAAACCGAACACAAGTATTTTCCTGTTTACTTTCCTGATTGATATTGCCTAAGTTAACTGTTGCCTATTTTAAAAGACCCTCCATCATGCACCATTAATCACTTTCGGGTGAGCGCGAATATAGTGAATAGATCTATTGGCAGTTGACGACCCATTTGTGTTGCTGGATAAGTAACCAAATGCACTTTATTTGAGAACGTTTAATAAAGAGTTTTTGGCAGACTCCTACTCGGGGGCATCATTACTTCCATTTAATTATGTGAGTAAAAGCGGAAACCTGTTAACGTTTTGCGTGTCATGAGGCTTAGAGCAATATATAACGAACTGAAATTTTACTGAATTACTTTCTACTTAGCTTGTGTTCAAACTGATTATAACTTTAAACGCTATGGATTCACTCAACCGTTGTGTTGACTTTTTAGCATGTTTTATCTCAGGTAACTAAAAGACTGAACTTGGCACGGAGTGGCTGTGGACTTTCTTCTTAAAAAGAGTGTCCATTTTGTTATCATTCACGAATAATGTAATTTTTATAACGTACTTTGAAAACTTCCCATTGGGACCTCTATAATGTAACTCTGATTTAAATTAATGAATGATAACAATTTAAATAAAACTTCTCTTTTCGAGTCGTTTTCTATTTTCATGACTGTGATGCTTGAAGTAACACCCCAACTTATATTCTGCTGCGATTATCTAAAACGGGGGTGTTACAGATTGGTATCAGAGCTCATGGTTATAGAGAACCAAATGTTTTCAAACATTGGACTATAACCAACTTTTCACAAATTTAACCAAAGTCCTCCGTGCCACAACGCTACTGAAACGTTACTTATACATGTTTATTTTTAATTATTTAGTTACATAATGAAATATTTATAATTACTGGGTGGTTACAGAATCATGATTTCCCCTACTCATTCTATCCCTCTTATGTCGGACTCGGATATTGAAAAATATCACGACAGTACTAGACATCACGCCCGTGCCTACATCTTCACCACCACCTCCACTATCATCTATAAGTTCTATCCCTTATCTGTCCCATTTAAATTTAGTAAAGAAACTAGGACCATTATCGCCCAGTATCACGTTTTACCCGAATCCCCTACTTCCGATTTCCCGACACCACCGCGAGTTTTTGAGGTGGGAGAAAGTCGCAGGCAACATAGGAGCGATAGTCGATCATTTCCACCCTTCTGACGCAATTAGAACGGCAAGAAGAGCAGATCGAGACAGCTTTAGGTCATCTCGATGAGTTGCCTCTAGAATGCATTGAGGGTATAGAATATAGAGTTGAAGATTTAGTTACTGGTCAAGAGACCATGAAGCAGAAGATGGACGAGAATCGTGAGAAGGCAGAGAAACGTCATGAGCAGCTGAGACAGGAAATACCTATGACGAATTTAAGTTGATAGGAGAGATGATGAAAAGGAATGAAAAACTGATGACAGCTCAGACCATGATTACAACTTCGGAGACAGTAGTGGAAGACAAGCAAGCTCGATACCAAGAGTATATACAGATCCTCATCAGCATGATCGTCAAACAGGAGAGTTGACTCGGAGGAGCTTCTGGTAGCCACTAAATCAGATTATTACCTATTAGCTTTTGTACTATATCTTAACCATGAGATATGTGGCATAAATTGTGGAAAACTAGAAGGGGGTTGAATAGTTTTACTTCTTTTAAATTTTATTGTGAAAACTTTTGTTTACTTTTAAAAACTTCGATTCGATCTTATGTGACTTCAACTCTTAAACAATATGAACAAATATAGACAAATATAAATAAGTATTGCAAGTAAAGTAAATGAAAGATGAAGATAGAAGATGTGGAAAGATCAAACCACAACACAAGGATTTATAGTGGTTCGGCTACAAAGACACCTTCCTTGCCCTACTCCACTCCCCGAGTCACCTACTCGAGAGTTCTCTTCACTATGTCAACAAACTCCCTTATGGCGGAGAAAATCTTACACAACTTTAGCTTACACCGGCTTAACGACACAAAGCTAGATGTCGGGTTCTAATCGTAGCTAGAACCAATCTCACAACTTCTACACGACTTCTTCACGACTTATTCACAACTTCTTCACGACGGCTTCACGACTTCTTCACGACGGCTTCACACCTTCTACACGACGGCTTCACAACTTCTAGACCACGACTTCACAACTTCTACACTACTTCTTTACAACACAACTACTTACTTACACTTAGATCTACTTATCACAACTATACAACACTTTACTTTACACAACTACAAAATGATATGAATTGAACTACAATACTTCTTCTCTAGTTGAAGGAGTATTCTTCTTTTGCACTTGGATGATGAAAGCTTGGATCACTTGGAAACCAATGCTTAAAAGAATATGATCAAAGGATTTTAGAAAGGATTTACAAGGATTAGAGAAGATTTAGAACAGAAGGTTTGGGGTGCAAAAGGTGAGGAAAAAGTCCAGAGATGAACCAGTATTTATAGGTAAATCTGAGAGCCTACAGGAGCAGGGCGGTCCCCTTAAATAGGTGGCCGGACCCCTTAAAATTAAGGGGACCGCCTAGTATAATTAAGGGGGCCGCCCTTCCTGAACGTTGCTCAGATTTGTCTTTTTGTGGGGAAGGTTTTTCTGGAACATTTTTGCCATTTTTGGTTGAAAATTTGAATTCATAAATTTATAATGGATTAAACCTTTTTATTTAATACCAAAAATATTTTTCTAAAAGATATAAAATGTTTGTGACATTTTATAAAAAATCTAGTAATTAAGAAAATGTTCCTTTGATCATATAATGCATTAAGCATTTGTTTATTCATACCTTAAGTGATTTGAGTTGTTAAAATAGATATTAACAACTAAATGCTTGTTTATGTCATAATTTTCCGTTTAATGATTTTACATTTTGTGATTATCAAAACGTAGAGATATCGAAAAATATTAATAACGTGTTTAGGCATTATTTATATCAACATAAATATGACGCTTGTATTAATTTTGTTATATATAACAAAATAGCAAGTTATTTATGACTATATGTGGTTGTGATTTTGTTGTATTTTGCTATGCATGGTATCGATTGATGTGGACCAGTGATGATCATTTTATATACATGTATGATAGAATTTGGACATATTGCGACCTTATGATTATCATGGATTTTACCTTGTTAATTTAACATGGTCACTATGCAAATTCTAAACATGTGTTTTCTTGTGGTATTAATAGAAATATGCCTCGCAATTCCCCAGAACCAGTCATGTCCCAAGCTGCTATCAGAAAGCTTGTTGCAGACAGTGTTGCTGCAACACTTGAGAGTCAGGCAGCAGCAATGGCCCGTTCTGGAAGCACTAGCAGACCTAATGGAGAAAGTGAGACAGCAAATGCTCGCAAGTACACTTACAAGGATTTCATAAACTGCAAACCAACTTTCTTTAAAGGAACAGAAGGAGCAACTGAGTTGGCTCGTTGGTTTGAGCGTACGGAAATAGTCTTCGTGAGAAGTGGGTGTGCCGAAGACTGTAAGGTTACCTTTCCTACAGGGACTTTCTTGGAAGATGCCCTGTCTTGGTGGACTTCGACTGCCCAAACTATGGGTGTTGAAGCAGCTCACCAACTTACCTGGGAAAATCTCAAAAAGAAGATGTTAAAGAAATACTGCCCCCGTACTGAGATTAAGAAGCTGGAAGATGAGTTTTACCAGCTGATTGTAAAAGGAACAGATCTTAAGGCATACAATAGGAGGTTTCAGGAACTTGCTATCCTGTGCCCAACTATTGTGCCTGATCTTGAAAAGATGTTGGAGAAATATACTAAAGGATTACCTCGAAGTATCGAGGGAAATGTTACTGCATCCAAGCCGCAGTCATTGGAAGAGGCGATTACCATAGCTCAACAGCTAATGGATCGCGAAATCAAGCGTATTTTCACTCAAGGATGTAATGAGAACAAGCGAAAGCTTGATGATAGAAGGATCACCCATTACCACAACAATCACCATCACCAACAGAATCGTCAGCAGGGATTGCCAAAGCCTATATTGCCACACCTGCTGAGGGGAGTGGTTATATCGGAAGAAAACTATTTTGCAATCGATGCTCGTTGCACCACTACGGTCCATGCATCATTCAGTGCGCAAAGTGTCTGAAAGTTGGACATCAGACCAAAGACTGTAAAGCAACAAGAGCAAACCTACAGCCAGTAGTTGTAACTTGCCACGGATGTGGTGAGAAGGGACATTACAAGAGCCAGTGCCGAAAGCCGAATGCCAACCAGAACAACGGTGCCCGCGGAAGAGCTTATGTGCTAGGAGATGGAAACGCACAGCCAAACCAAGACTAGTGAAAGAGAATGAGAACTCGTTAAGATTCCAACAACGTCAAAGGATGATATCCATGCTTTAAACAGAAGATGAATTCCTGATATAGCTGAATAAACCGTAGCTTAAAACTTCCTAAGTGTATTTCCTCTTATACTCCACCTTAGTTACGATGGATGTAACATAAGTGTAACCACTACCTTTCTACCGTATGAAATCTCTATCTTGTAATATTTCCGTAATAATCTCAATCTACGTTTCTATTCCATTTACCCTGTTCATAGTCATCACATAACAATACACTGCCATCTCACTAGAAATTTGGTTAATATAAGTTTTTGACCGAACAATAGACTATCACCACCCTGTAAGAATCTCACACGAACCCTAAGATTTATTTCGAGGATATCCCATTAGTACCTTAGGAAATTCCAAACTCATCACTATAGGGTAAACCAAAATTTTCTTTTTCATTTAAAATAATTATGATGTTATTTTCCAAAAACAAAACGTTGAACATCATCTAAAACTTTTTGGAAAAGCATAAATACCTCAGTGACTGAGCCAAGCATTACATCATCTGATCCTCAATTATACATAACCTGATCAACTATGTATAATTTAGGACGAATCATGTCATAAATGGAACAGTTATCCTTTCAGATTTTCTAACAACAATTTTCATTCAAAAGCAAAATATTGAAACAAAATAAATTGTTCATAAAAACAAGATAATATTATATATAATATTATTTTTAAACTTTTGGCATTTTTAAGCATATCAAACTCACATCATCAACCAAATCGTTGTACGATTTCCCATTCTCACACTCAGTATCTGAATAGGTTAAAATCCAAGCCCATCTCTCTTTATATCTCACTTTTTCCCAACCTCTCGACCAACACAGACTGAATCTCATGACGAGATTCCCTCAACAGGGGGATACTGTAACCACTGTGAAAATTCCACATTAAAATAAACTATCTTACAGAATATTTATCCTTTTTCCACGTATAATTTTTTTTTGGGATAATTACTAATTTAGACCAAACACCAAATGGTCTATACCATACCCCGGTTGCCCAAAAAATGTCCCAAGTTGCCCAAAAAATGGCGATTGTTGCCCAAAAAATACACTGAAAATCCTTTAGTTGCCCAAAAAATTGCCGGTTGCCCTGGGCAACAAAATTATTTTCGGATTTCGGGGTAGATAGGGAACCGCCCTTTTGTGTCTGGTCTATTTTTAGAATTATTATCTGATCATAACTGCTATCTAATGTGACGTAACTCACATCCTCGATAAACGTGCTCTCACGCAGACCAACCTTAACTTACTTAATGTTTATTTTACATAAACATTTCCATATAAAATCTTACAATATACCATTTGCCATTTTACGATAATTCGTTAACAAACGTACAAAACTAAACATTTCTTATCTATTAGAGTTTCTAACGAAACCCTAAATTATTATAACAACAATTATGAATAACTAAACCCTAAAACACTAAAGTACAACTCATTTAAACCAATGTACAAGTTACTAAAGCACAGAAACCCTAAATCCACTTTAACTCCCAATATAAACCTTAATTTCATTAAATCATGATTTTATGTAATAAAATCACAAACCCTATATAATATATATATATATATATATATATATATATATATATATATATATATATATATATATATATATATATATATATATATATATATATATATATATGAATTTTTATAAAATATAAATGTACAAGTCCTTTAAGCCAAGGTACAAGTCACTTATGCATAAAAACTAATTATTCATAAAAATCCTATTATAATCCTAAATATATTCATTTTAAAGCACATTGTCCAGGTATTTTATGCACCAACTTTAAAAATAACTTCTTAAATTATAAGTACAAGTTCTTAAACCTAATGTACAAGTCTTTTATGCACAAAAACCTAAAATCTCATTTATATACATTTAAACTTAATAAAATCAACATATAATTAATATAACATAACCAAGCACTAAAAATATATTTTTCCTATTTCTTAAACCCTAGTACAACCCTATTAAGCCCGTAGTACAACTCCTTAGAGCACAACATAGTTTCCTTTTTCTTTTCTCCATCATTCGACATACACCAAAATATATAAACCTTAGTTATTTTCTACCCAACAAACAATTAAGCAAATCCTTAAACCTTACCATAAATTAGACTTGTTACATCCTTAAAACTCTAGTGTACCACATAACATAACCCAAAGTACCACTCAACAAAGCTATTCGATCCTAATCCTAAAACCCTAGTTCGAATCCAACAAAAATCAAACTAAACCAATTTCTTACAAACTCCTAAGTTCCATACTCACCACATACACCTTCCTAAGTTCCACATCTCCTTGTCCCCTAGATATTTAGCAAGGTTAGTAGCTTACATGGATAGGGAAACCTCCACATCACCCTATTTTCCCCCTCCTTCCAAGTGTCACCCCACATAACTTGGCCACATTACCTTGTCTCTTGCACACCTCACAAGACACCTTAGAAAATCAAGAAACCCTAATCCTTCCTTGCCTATAAAAGTCAAACCATGCATACTCATTTTATCACCACCATTCGAACACAACCACAACAAGCCATACACTCACTCACTACTGATCCCACAGCCCTCATACAAGCCTAAGAAAGATCCTAAAAAGCCTAGGAGGAGGAAGAACCACTTGTGTCCATTTCCAAGTCCAAATCGCCCCATATATATTCTCTTAGTCGAACCTATAGCAAAGTAAGTTTAACTTACCTTTTCTCATTCTTATTATATATTTTAAACACTCTTAGAACATCACTAAATATAGTCTAAAAGAGCCAAGGCCAAGAACTAAATAATTCTTTTTCTTTTCCTTTTTGTCGAACCAGCTAGGAACACCCCTAATTTATTTATTTTGTTACTAATCGGGAAACTCTAAAACATGTTAAAAGATGGATTAGATATGCCAATAATAATATTAACATGTACTAAAAATGATGGTATGAACTTAAGAATTAAAAACCAAAATTTTCTTTTCTTTTTCTTCTTTATCGAGCAACCAAACGCACCCTTAACTAATCTTCTTTTAGTGTGATTGTTGGTCCACGAATTGTATGTGGATCTCTAAGTAGTCTTGAATACCTAGTAGATGGTTAGGATAAATCCGAACCAATCTAAGTGAGAAACCCTAGGTGATTTTTGTTGTTAATGCGGAATCTTAACAAGAACAATGAAGAACACACACAGAGATATCACTAACTTCGTATATTGATTATAATCACAATAGTGAACTCGTACAACTCACACACAGAACTAACAATCTTTAGGGATCCTTTTATAACACAAGGAAACCCTAATACTAACCGACTCAGAAGATATTCACAAATCTTCTATAAAGATACATACACGTTTTGTATCTTTTCCTAACTTATCTCTAACAGACTTTCCTAACTTCACGACCAGACTTAACATTATAAGTCAACCAGACTTAAACATACTACCAGACTTAACTTTGCATTACCAGACCTAATTACAAAGACAGACCTAACTCTGATATACTACCAGACCTAAGTTGTCTTCTCTTGATTCGTATCATAATTCCCAACAATCCTCCCCTAACTTGATCTTCATGCTCCATGAACTTCAAGTTCTTCTGATTAAGCCTTCTGAGGATTGAATCTTGAACACTTTGAACTGTATTTTAGGTCTTGATCCCTTCTAGCAGCTTGAATCTTGATAAGCTCTTCTGATATGGTCTTTGCAGCAACATTGACTATATGTACATCAAATTCATTTAAGTTCCAGACTATTCTCATCACTTCCAAATGTGTTACCATCTGTGAGAGGTGAATCATTGAAAATATAATGGATTTGAAATCTCTTTACCAATAGTCATTACCACTGGAGTAGCCAATGTTTTGGTGTGTAAGACCATGGTACATTAATAACCATATGATTTTTAGCAAATCATCAGCTTATCAATGGATTTGTTAAGTCTTTACCAAAAGCCGTTTGCTTCTGGACTAGTCAATTCTTTGATGGAAAAGCACCTCATCATGGTGAATTGATTACCATTTATGGTTTTCCACAGCCTTTACCACAAGCCATAACCTTGTGGGCTAGCCAACTCTTCACTTATCTTAGATATGGTGAGTTGAATACCATACAATTTTTGGCAAATTGTCAGCCATAAACGGATTTGAGCAATCTTTACCTGTTAGCCGTTTGCTCAGGATTAGCCAGTCCTTGTGTTGATGAGACAAGGTGGACTGATAACCTTTTGATGTGTTAGTGCAAAGCACCTCCACCAAGTGAGAAGTTCCAATAGTCTCACTTAACAACTTGTGAAAATTTACTTAATCCAGCATTATCTATAAAAGAAATAGAAGACAAAATTTAAATCCTTTTTTTTTTTTTTTTTTTTTTTTTTATATCACAAACAGACCTAAAAACAAAACTACAAGACTTAAAGATAACCTAAATGCTGGTAAGTACTCATACTTTACAGATTGACCTCCCCTTAAGCCAAACCTCCCCTTAACTCAAACTAGGGGTTCATCATACCAATGTTAACCACCAGATAATTAAATCTAGGACCATCAAATGCCTTAGTTAACAGATCAGCAACATTAAAATCTGTATGTATTTTCTCCACTCTAATCAACTTCTTTTCAAAGCAATCTCTAATGAAGTGATGCCTGATTTCTATATGCTTAGTTTTAGAGTGATATACTGGGTTCTTAACAATACAGATAGTACTCTTATTATCTATATGGATAACAGTATTCATAAAATTCAAACCATAGTCCAGCTTCTGATTCTGAATCCACAAAACTTGTCCACAGCAATGTGCAGCTGCTACATACTCAGCCTCAGTAGTTGAATTGGCCACAATTGTCTGCTTCTTGCATTGCCAAGATATCAACCTCCTTCCAAGGAATTGACAACCTCCTGTTGTGGATTTCCTATCCAGGCTTGCACCAGCATAGTCACTATCTGAATAAGCTGTCAGGTCAAAAGATGACTCCTTAGGATACCAAAGGCCCAAATTTGGTTTACCCTTTAAGTACCTAAAGATTCTCTTCACAGCATGAAGATGTGAAGTCTTTGGTTGAACCTGAAAACGTGAACAGACACAAACTGCATACATAATGTCAGGTCTAGAAGCAGTAAGATACATGAGGGAACCTATCATGGATCTGTAGAAATGCACATTCACATCAGCAGCATCTTCATCCTTTGTTAAAGGCACCTTGTTCTCCATGGGAGTGACTGCTGTCTTCACATTTGAGAACTCAAACTTTCTCAAAATTTCTGCAACATACTTGTCTTGAGAAATAAAAAGTCCATCATCCTTTTGTTTAACTTGCAGTCCCAAGAAAAATGTAAGTTGTCCCATTGAGCTCATTTCAAACCTGCTCTTCATTAAACCTTCAAATTCATCACACCAAGACTTTCTTGTTGATCCAAAAATGATATCATCCACATAAATTTGAACAAGAATGATATCTTTCTGGTCTCTCTTAATGAATAAAGTCTTGTCAATTACACCCCTGATGTATCCATGTTCTTCAAGAAACTGTGAAAGAGTTTCATACCAAGCTCTAGGAGCTTGATGAAGACCATATAAAGCTTTAATAACCTTATACACTTGATTGGGGTTAGCAGGATCCTCAAAACCAGGAGGTTGATTTAGAGAGGGACGGCGTCACGTTCATAGTTTGACGGCGTCAAGCCTTGATAAGCCAGAACGGATTTTGGAGAGCTAAAGAGGGACGGCGTCAAGAAGGTCATCCGGGAACCCTAGAAGTGGCGAGGTGACGGCGTCACACTCCATAACGTGACGCCGTCAGATCTAAAAATCTATATATAGTTTTGCAATTCTTTGTTATTATTGTGGAACTTATTGGGGAACTTTGTGTGTGAAAACTCTAGGACGAATTTGGCAGCTCTTTCAAGGCTTTTTGCCTTGAGATCTTCCATGTTACATTGAAGATAAGTTGTCAATTAATCATTCAATATGTCTATGTGTTGTTTGATTCTATCTTGTTCTTGTCTTTTGTTTAACATGCTAGGCTAGATTTATCTTGTGTTTGCTTAGATCTAATGAAACCTAGCTATTGATTATTGGTTATTAGTGTGTTATTAGTTGTATTGGATGATTGTTCATCTATGTTAGGCTTAAAAAAACTGGCTAACTTCCTATTCGGTAACTTGCTTGAACGTCTTAAGAAACATGAACCAATGCGTACTAAAGGTTTTTATGGTTGTATTTAATGCACAAGCGAATTCTAGTGATCCCATGTTAGGAGCTTCCTAGCCGGCTCGACATAGGAGTGAAGTAGGAGCTTGTAGAGTTGGGGAAGTACGTACGCCACCCCACAAATGGTATTAAGGAATACACCCGTCATCCACGCGACTAATACACACTAATCAACCGGTAAAAGATAGTTAGGGAGTAAGGAAATCTAAGTAAACACATTTCTCTCTACATAAGTTTCCACCAACCTTTTCATTTTTGTTATTTTATTTTATTTGCATTCGTAGTAACTTGGGTTAGTTGACTAGCAACTAATTCCGCCCACTCTTTCAAACCCGAGATTTTACTTGCTTTCATAAAAAATATAAAAACATAAAAAGAATCTTCTCTCACCCTTAGACCTATTAGAGTAGTTTTTCATACCTAACGAACACTATTCCCTGTGGAGAACGATCAATCCCCCGTACTTACCACTACACTATACTACATTGGTCAGGTACACTGCCTGGTTGGGTTGTAAGCCTCTTGAGATCCCTCGAGAGGTAAAACCTGTTGTAAGGTTGCAAAACCACGCATCAAGTTTTTGGCGCCGCTGCCGGGGAATAGTTATTGTTTAGGTTGAATTTTTATTTTATAGGTCTACTCACTAGATTCCTTTCTAGTGAGATTTTTATTTTATTTTTTTAGGTTTTCTTTAGTCTATCTATTTTCTTCGTTTCTTTGTTCGTAACCATTACCATTAGACATCATGGAAGATGGTAATATCCTTGATCCCAATATCCCACCACCACAACAACCACCACCACCTCCTAGAGCCCGTACTTTAGGAGAGTACTCCCGTCCTAGCCACCATGGCTATCGAAACACCATTGAGCTCACTCAAGGAGCCAATATCACACGCTTGCGATCCGACACCATCCGGTTGGTGCAAAGCGGATGCGCATTCCATGGACTTCGTTCTGAAGATCCTAATCAACATCTCAAGGACTTTCTCAAAATTGTTGATTCTATAGACCTTGATGTTGCCACTCGAGAGACGACCCGATTGCGTCTCTTCCAATTCTCTCTGCGGGACCAAGCTAGTCAATGGCTAGAGCGTCAACCCGCAGGATCCATTACCTCTTGGGATGATCTCACCACTCGTTTCCTTGCTCAGTTTTTCCCACCGGGAAGAACTACCAAGCTAAGGAATGATATCTTGATGTTCCAACAACGTCAAGGCGAAACTCTCTACGAGGCATGGACTCGATTCAAGGACTTACTCCAAAAATTCCCTCACCATGGCATAGAACTTTGGCTCCAAGTCCAAATCTTCTATGACCATATCAATCTCTCCACAAGGCAAACCATTGACCAATCGGCCGGTGGCAAGCTACGTGATCTAAGTGCGGAACAATCATGGGCTCTCCTAGAGGATCTTGCTCTTTATGACAACGAAAGTTGGAGTGATCCCCGTGATTTGAATAAAACGGTCAAGGCAATATCTTTGCCTTCGAACAATTCAAGCACTTCCGACCGTAGGATCATAGAACTTGAAGACCAAGTCAAGTTTCTCATGAAATCCTACGAGGCTCCTAAACTTTCAAGCCAAGTGAACAAAATCACTTCTTCATGTGAATTATGTAGTGGTCCCCACGACACTCATGATTGCATGGAACTCCCCAAACAGGCTTTCAAAGAATTCGCATCCTCGCGAATCGATAAGGCGGGAGATAAGTGGCTCACTACTAATTATGGACACAAGAATTCCGAAGATAGGTATGAGGCATGGAAGAATAAGCCAAATTTTAGTTGGAGTCAAACTCGAAGTGTATCATTCAATGACTCTCCCCCACTCACCTGGTCTGAACATTATCCTCATCAACATACGCATAAACAACAAAATCGCGAGGAATCACTGCAAAAATTCATCCTCTCTCAAGAAACACAGCTCTCCAAACTTGAGAATCAATTCAGACAACAGCAAGTTGATATGAACAACAAGGTTGATAACCTGTTTAAGGTTATCAATGATCGCCTTGCTGGCAGGTCAACTTGTGAGTTGACACGAGTTAATGAGATCAAATCTGTCACGGTGACTCACCCAACACCCCCTCCTGTAAAAATCAAGCACCCTAGTAAACTCTTCAAACACATATCACAGAACGGAAAAGAAATTGGAGATACTCATACCCCTTCGAAACCTCTCCACTTCGTGAACACCATTACAACAATACCTGTCCCTAAACCCAATCCGGACCAACAATCAACCAAGAATGTGGACAATGAAATGGAGGGTGAAGTTCCCGAAAAGAACCCCGAGGCGCCCGGCGACTATCTAAACCCACCGAAGAACTCGAGTACAAGAGAGGTAAATGATGAGGAGGGCTCAGAAGAGAAATCCGAAATACCTCATGGGCTCCCAGGACTGCTAGACCGCCCCCTGGTGGAGGAACTTAAGAGGGGCACAGCTAAGTTGCCTATGGGATTCAGAGAGAGAATAGAGGATGGCGTTCCTAGGGTCTTTAAGATATCTTGCACCACTAGGAGAAAGTTCATAAAAGATGCCTACATAAACCCCAACTCTTCTATGAATGCAATATCCCTCTCTCTATATAACGAAGCCTTCGCCGAACAAGTCAAATATGAAGGGTCTAATATCATCGGGGTAATAAGGAGTGTACCAATTGTGATAGAAAAGTTCCTCTTTCATATCGAGTTAACTGTAATTAATAACATGAACTCTATCATCAGCCCATCCTTAACTGGCCTTGTTCTAGGCAAACCATTCATAAAAGCAACGGGAGTGATACTCGATGAGGATGATAGGAGTGCATTATTTACCGATGGTGTCAGGAAAGTGATTTTTCGGGATGGCTGTGAAGAAGTGTATGAGTATCAACCATCAGCATGTGGCAACACATGGGGACTATGCGGTAGGAGGCCTGGCCAAATTAAGCGATATGATCCGAATAATCTCAAGATACCTTGCATGATTGGTCACAAGCATTTTTATAATGTTTACATCGACACATGTTTACCCAGAAATGTGATGTCCTTGTTTCATTATAACAACATTTGCAGATGGGGAATGATTCATAAAGGAAAGGACGACATTGGCATAGATGATGATGTACAGGTGTTTGTAGGAAACATGACATTCACTATGAGCTTCGCAATCATCGATAATATCGAAAAGTACATCGATCCCAGGTTATCACAAGTCGTTTTTGGGGCACCTTTTTGCAAGGCCACAAGCTTGGTTGTGGACGAGCTCAATGGGATCATGACTTTCACCGATGGGATTAGGGAAATCTCATACCAAACACCTTACAAGATGAGAGAATTCAAGGAGATTGATTATGAAGGGCTCGATGGGTTAAGTTCCCAACTCGTGTTATGTGATGATGATGTGAGAAGGGGATGTAAGGACACTTTTGACCTGTCAAGTGGATTCTTTAAGCACGATAAGGAGCTTAGTTCTAAATACCGAAACAATCCTTTTGATCTCGTGGACCCGAAATACCTTTACTATGAAAGTGATTCTGATAGAGAATCAAAGGAGAATGGCCTAGGAACCGTGACCAATGATGGAGTCACGTAATGTACGTGACTTTGAGTCTAGCTACAAGACTCGTTAATAAAGAAAAGCGCTTCTTGGGAGGCAACCCAAGCTTTATTTGCTTTGTGTGTTTGTTTATTTGCTTGTTTGATTTTATGTGTTTCCGTATGTGTGTTTAATTTTTATTATTATTGATTCATGTTCAAAAGTAAATTGTGAAAATGCTTTATTTTGTTTTTAACTTCGTCTTAACTACATATAAAGGTATTTTGCAAAAGATAAGTGTAAGGGAAATCTAAATTGGTTTATTAGAACACAAATGAACATGAATCGTAATAATAATAAATTAACATACATATTAGTATTTGTTTGAGTCAAATGCTTGTATCGAGTCATAATGATGTTTTGCAGGAATTCCAGGAAGTAAGGTATAGGTTTTTCCAAAATTTTTCCGGAAACGTAACATGAGAATTCTGTCAGATCATATCTGACGGCGTCAGGCTTTACAACCTGACGGCGTCAGGTTTAATCTTCTGAAAATTTTTGAAAGTTTTGTTTTCATAAAAAGTTTTTATTAAATCTCTAACTTATAATCTCCAGGAATCTGCAAAAATTATCATTCCACAAGCATTATATCCTTATATATAGATTTTTCCCGCCGATGTTATGCAGGTTCTCGTGTTTGTTTTCTCAGGTTTAACAGGTTATTTTGGACAAGGAAATGTTTTGAATCAAGCTTATGGCGATGCATTAGTCATGGAGCTTCAACATTACTTTGGAAGAAGATCTAACCGTGTTACTTCATTATCCACCGAGCGAATCAGGGGAGTATTTGATTTCATTCTTTTACTTTATGCTTTTACATTTGTTATTTGAACATTGGGGACAATGTTCATCTTAAGTGTAAGGGGGGTAAAAGTACGATTAGAGAATGCTATTACGCTTGATTTTTGTTTGTTTAATAGTAGATGTGTAATAAAACTGAGAGAAATACCTGTTAGGGCAATTTTAGTGCCAAATTTAAAATTTTTTACAACATATAGGAGTGAAACTTTGATCTTAATGAGCGTCTCACGGATAGGAGTTATATGACTAGCACAAAAACCGTACCACAAAAAAAATTTCCACCCCCAAATATGTGAGGTTCGCCCCTAGAATTGGTAGGAAAAGCATTTATGCTATGATGTGTGTACCGGTAGCACTTAGATTCTAGAACTTGCGTTAGGACCATTCCAAGGCCACAAGTGAGACTACATTCGTGTAGTTATATTTACTACATGATAAGAGGCATTAGGATTAACCCATTGTTTTACACCTGTGTTTTTGTTATAATTACTTTGGCTACATTGGTCAAGTAATTCCCCCACACCCTTTGCATTGTACTCATTTTTAGTACACGATACCCCTAGTACACCCCTCAGAGCCTATCTTTTCGTTTCGACCTTTAATCATTTTACTTAAAGGAAGAATTTGTTACACCCCACTAAAATGTACACCCAAATCGCCTTAGCCTACCTTGTATGCACTCATCTTTAGTGCATTATTGTTACAACATTTGTTTAAACCCAAGTTAATTATCTAGTTGATTACATGGTTGCTAAGTCGAGTCATATCCTTGTACATATTGTTTTGGGACGATTGGGACTCATGGGTAAAGTACTAGTGTAATGGAGTAATGGGGAAGAACAACATTTATTACCCCCATATGTGCTAAATATTTTAAAAGTACTCCAAGTTTTTCGATTATCTTAATTCGAGTCATTAGAATAGTTATTTGTAAAGTTATGTAAAAGTTCAAGTGTAAGGGGGATGCAATGCCCCTATGATGTATTATTTTGGATGGTAGGGCAAAAGTGTATGCAAAAAAAAAAAAAAAAAAAAAAAAAAAAAAAAAAAAAAAAAAAAATCGAAAAATCAAGAAAAATACAAAAAAATGAGAAAAAGAAAAAAAGAAAAAAACATACGGACTACCATCCCGTTTCATTTTATGTTTATTTTATGTTTTTGTTATTTTGTTTTTAGCTTAAGATTGAGTCGAGTCTTGGCTTAGCAACATTGTATAGTACATGTAATTGATCAAGATCTTTAACTCGCCACCAGTAAAATATCCCTTATCCAACAAAACCGTGTTTTCCTTTTCCCTACACCTAACGTTATAACCCATGTAAAAGTCCTCTTTGATAGTTTATCTTAGGTGCTTACGCCTAGTGGAGGAGGTTTTTGATCCTTTCCCAAGCCTATGGTAATCTATTTGCTATGACAGGTAGTGAGAGATATTATCCGTTTTCATTTATGAGATTTATTTTGATGACACTTGAGAGATGTGAGTATCTAAACACTACTTGTGAGGTGCTAGTATGTAATCTCCGTGCTTATTATGATTAAAGAGGAACGAATATTTGTTGTAATTACTTTTATGTTAGCATTAAATGACCCCTAACTTGTATTTTGATTAGAATAAAAGCGCATTTGCTTGAGGACAAGCAAATCTCAAGTGTAAGGGTATTTGATGAAGCGAAAAGTGTACCGCTTTTAAGGGGTCATTTAAGCCCTAAATCGTATTTATTTGATCAAATATTGCCCTAAATCGTTCCTTTTGTCATTTTAGGTACTTTTGATGAGAAATCTGGAAAAGGAGGCATTTTGGACGTTTTTGGAGCATAAAAGTGAAGAAAACGACAAAGTCTCAAAATCATGCTGGAAATTACCTTTGACGGCGTCAGGATCCTCTCCAGACGGCGTCATGGCTTGGCAAGAAAAGGAGGATGTGAAATTTACTCATGATAAGCCAGTGAAAATTGCATGTGAATTCTGACGGCGTCACGCTTTAACTTGATCAAGGTCGTCACGGCTTAATTTAGAGAGGGACGGCGTCACGTTCATAGTTTGACGGCGTCAAGCCTTGATAAGCCAGAACGGATTTTGGAGAGCTAAAGAGGGACGACGTCAAGAAGGTCATCCGGGAACCCTAGAAGCGGCGAGGTGACGGCGTCACACTCCATAACGTGACGCCGTCAGATCTAAAAATCTATATATAGTTTTGCAATTCTTTGTTATTAGTGTGGAACTCTTTGTCATTATTGTGGAACTTATTGGGGAACTTTGTGTGTGAAAACCCTAGGACGAATTTGGCAGCTCTTTCAAGGCTTTTTGCCTTGAGATCTTCCATGTTACATTGAAGATAAGTTATCAATTAATCATTCAATATGTCTATGTGTTGTTTGATTCTATCTTGTTCTTGTCTTTTGTTTAACATGCTAGGCTAGATTTATCTTGTGTTTGCTTAGATCTAATGAAACCTAGCTATTGATTATTGGTTATTAGTGTGTTATTAGTTGTATTGGATGATTGTTCATCTATGTTAGGCTTAAGAAAACTGGCTAACTTCCTATTCGGTAACTTGCTTGAACGTCTTAAGAAACATGAACCAATGCGTACTAAAGGTTTTTATGGTTGTATTTAATGCACAAGCGAATTCTAGTGATCCCATGTTAGGAGCTTCCTAGCCGGCTCGACATAGGAGTGAAGTAGGAGCTTGTAGAGTTGGGGAAGTACGTACGCCACCCCACGAATGGTATTAAGGAATACACCCGTCATCCACGCGACTAATACACACTAATCAACCAGTAAAAGATAGTTAGGGAGTAAGGAAATCTAAGTAAACACATTTCTCTCTACATAAGTTTCCACCAACCTTTTCATTTTTGTTATTTTATTTTATTTGCATTCGTAGTAACTTGGGTTAGTTGACTAGCAACTAATTCCGCCCACTCTTTCAAACCCGAGATTTTACTTGCTTTCATAAAAAATATAAAAACATAAAAAGAATCTTCTCTCACCCTTAGACCTATTAGAGTAGTTTTTCATACCTAACGAACACTATTCCCTGTGGAGAACGATCAATCCCCCGTACTTACCACTAAACTATACTACATCGGTCAGGTACACTGCCTGGTGGGGTTGTAAGCCTCTTGAGATCCCTCGAGAGGTAAAACCTGTTGTAAGGTTGCAAAACCACGCATCAACTACTTTGCCAGAAACTTGAGATTTGAATTCAGAATCCTTTTCTTGAGAGGAAGAAGTCTTGATTTCTGCTTCAGCTGCAACAGACTTGGTCTCTGTAGATGGAATCACAACAAGCTCAGCCACATCATCAGTGTTCCCTGTATTAGAAGGATCTTTGGTACCTGCATTGTTAGTAACTTCTTTGGTACCTGCAATAGGGTTAATTTGATTCTCCTTGGAGACAGGAATATAATTCATAGAATCAGTTAAATAATCAATATCAAACATCCATCTATGACCAATTCCCTTGACATTGGGTTTTCCTTCAAGAAAGTTTACATGCAGATTTTCTTCTACTTTCTTGGATACTAGATTGTAAACCCTAAAGGATTTACTGTTTAATGCATACCCAAGTAAAAACCCTTCATCAAACTTTCCTTCAAATTTTCCAAGAACACTTAAAGTATCAAGAATGGTAACATGACACCCAAAAGGTCTTATGTGGCTAACAACTGGTTTATGGCCAAACATAAGTTCATAAGGGGTTTTATTTTGAGGCTTTGTCACTCTAACCCTATTAAAGATGTAACAGGCATTGCTGACTGCTTCAGCCCAAAATGTTGTAGGTAAGAGTGAATCTGCTAGCATAGTCCTAGCTGCCTCAATAAGTGTCCTGTTCATTCTCTCAGCAACTCCATTTTGCTGAGGAGTTCTTGCATTACTGAATTGTTGCTTAATTCCTTTATTACCACAGAAGTCTAGCATGCTCTTGTTTTTAAACTCAGTGCCATTATCACTCCTAATGATTTTAACTCTTTTATCAAGAAGGTTTTCAATCTGCCTAATGAAAGTTTGAATCAAAGGAGTAGCTTCATCCTTCCTAGACATAAAGAACACTCAACAATATCTAGTACAATCATCTGTAATGACAAGGCAATAGCATGCATGATTTATACTATGGACAGATGTAGGGCCAAAAAGATCCATATGTAAGGTATGTAAAGGTTCAGTGATTAATCTTTCTAATTTAACCTTACAGGATGCCCTATGCTGTTTTCCCTTGTTGCAAGCCACACAAGTATGATCATTTTTAAACAATTTTGAAGGCAAACCTCTCACAAGGTTATTCTTCACAAGTTTATTCATGTTTTTGAAATTCACATGGCCTAACCTTCTGTGCCACAACTTAGATTCATCCAAAGTAGCTTTTGCAATCAAACAGGTAGCACCTTTTGCAGGATTAGATGCTTTCATATCAAAACTGTACATTTTTTGTTGTCTGGGAACTTTAAGAAGAATCTGATGTTCTTCAGGCATCTTAAAGTCCGGAGTCAACACAAGACAATCAGTTTCAGTAAAAAGCACCTTATGCTGAGTATCACAAATTTGTGATATTGAGAAAAGGTTGAACTGCCCAAGTTCTTTCACAAAGGATACATTGTCAATTCTATGTTGCCCACAATAATTCTTCCTTTACCAGTTATTTGTCCCTTGCTTCCTCCAAAAGTAACAGAACCTCCTTCGAATTCATGAAAATCATTTAGATAGTTCTTGTTACCGGTCATGTGCCCAGAGCATCCACTGTCAAGAATTCCTCTATCTTCCATATAGCAAAGTGGATGATCCTGCACAAAAAGAAGAGAAATTAGTTTCTCTTAGGAACCCAGGCCTGAGTAGGCTTGGGTCCGCCTTGTGGATCAACATGCTTAAATTTCTTAATTGAACCTGATCCACTTTTGTTTTGGGATTTATACATTGATTTATTTTTTGTTGAATCCCAAGACATACATGCTGAGGTCTTAACAGCAGACCCCCTATTCCTCTTTAAAGGTTTTGTTGTTTGCTTTACAGCTTGTCTTCTCACAGGTGAATGAGTTTTATAAAAATTATTTCTTTGAAAATTTGCATTCACCTGAGGTTTTTGAAAAGGTTGTTTGGGTCTCACAAAGCCAGTGTTCACATTAGATCTCAAAGAATTAACATAACCAGTATTCACATTAGGCCTCATAGAATTAACATTTTGCCTATTCACATTAAAGTTCCTGTAGCCAGACCTAAGATTTTGTCTACCAGAATTAACATAAGAGTTAGGTCTGGTAGAGTTATTGAGTTGGACAGGTCTGGGAACAAACTGGTTGGCATGATTAATTCTACTAACATTATTCCAAACTGGTTTATTTGAACCATGACCCATATTAACATTCATTCTCTTTTGCTCAGCCTCTCTCTTCATTCTCTTTTCATGGAAGTCACAATCTCTTATTAAATGACTCAAACTTCCACACACAAAGCGTCTTTTAGGAGCATAAGTATAACTACTCCTACTTTCTCTGTGAACACTATTGCTCCTAGGTGACTCACTCATTTTAACAGATTCCCTAGAAGTTTTTATGTGATTAACATAACTAGGTTTAACTGTCTTAGCCTTTGGTTCAGTCACTACAGGTTTAGTAACAACAGGTTCACACTTCTTAACAACCTTAGATTCAGGATTCTCTTTTATCTCACTTTTTGACTCAGACTTAGAGTGATCAGAGGAACCATCAATAGATCCTTCAGAGTCATTGGATTGACAAGAAGAATACCTACTGGATTTGTCCTCTGAGGTGGTTGGTTCAGGCACTTGAGGACCTTTCTTACCATACACAAAGAGTGAATCATCCAACTCTTCTTTTTCAAGAGGAGTATAGTCATCACTCAAAGGTGGTGGTACTCCCTTAAAGTCACCAGTCTTAACAAACCTATTATATAAAGGCTTATCAGTATAGTCCTCTTCTTTATTCTTAAATATAGCCTTATTCTCATTTTCCTCATATCCTAAGCCACATTTTTTATTTGACTTAATTTGAGAATCCCAACACTTAAACAGGTTATTATTTGAATTGTTCCACTGATCTACCCTTTTTCTCAACTCATCTCTCTCCTTCTGAATTTTAAGGCCCAATTGTCTATACCTTTTAAGCTTTTCATCTTGTTCATATATTTTATTAGCTTGAAAGTATAGTTTTTCATTTAAAGCAGCGTGTTGGTTTTGAAGGGTGACCTTTTGTGCCTCTAATGTTTTTACAGCATTTTTATGTGCTAATAGATTTACTTCTACGTCACCTATTTGTTCTAGCTGCTCATCACACAAAGCCTTAACATGATTATATGAGTCAGTGCATAATTTAGAGCATAATGATACCTCATTACCAATGGCCATGAGAGCATGATCAGACTCCTCATTCACTCTTGGATGCTCACCCCAGTTGACTCCTCCAGCTTCCATTGTCAGCAGGCTCATCTAATTCTTTTCCATCTTCCCATCATCATCTCTTTTCCCATCAACAGGCTTCTTCTCTGGACAATCTCTTGAAAAATGTCCATGCTTGTGACAGTTATAGCATTCAACTGTCCTCTTTGTGTATCCCACTGGTGATTTGTTGTTGAAGTTGATGGTCCTTCCATATTGCTTCTGAAATCGTTTGACCCTTAAAGCAACCATGGCAATGTGCCATTTTATGTCCATCTCCTCAACTTCAGCATCATTAATCTGTTCTAGGTCTTCACTAATAAAGCTTTCATCTTCCGTTTGATTGGCAAAGAAAGAATGTATCACTTCATCAGTAAAACTTGAAGCAGACCTTTCACTTGAAGGAGTTTCATAGATACCAGACCTAACACTACCAGATTTAACCTTGTAAGTACTGCTTTTGTTTTGTGACACAAAAGCAACATTTGATGAACTGGTTGAAGCCTGAGTGTTGTTACTGATGTCCCTTTCAAACATCCTGAGATTATTGTATAGGTCATCAGGTGTCATTGAATCTACTTCCTCCTTAATCCTCATCGCCACAGATACAATGCCCCATTCTGATGGTAAAGATCTAAGGAACTTGTGGTTTGCATCCTCATTTGAAACTGCTGCACCATGAACTTCCAGTTGTGTCAACAGATGTTGAAATCTGTCATAGCCCTTCTACAAACCTTCAGTCTTTGAAACACTGAATGTCTCAAATTGCTGTTTAAGAACAGCCTTTTGCATCTGCTTGGAGTTTGCATTGCCTCCAAATCGTTTCTTGATAGCCTCCCACATCTCCTTAGCATCAAGGATGCCATGAAACCTTTGTAGATGCTCCTTAGGAATAGCCATAAGAAGCAAGGTTCTGGCCTTCTTTTCCTTCTCCACAGCCCTAATCTCTTCAGCAGATACTGGTGGCATTATTCTGATCTGCCCATCATTCCCTTGTGAAATTCTTTTCTTAGAATTTCCCTTTTGAATAACCTTCCATACATCACTATCAAAGTACTCCAGATAATGTTCCATCTCCATGGCCCATATATCATACTCTTCTCTTTTCAGTAATGGAAGTTTTATGTTTGAGATTGTGGTTGTGGAAGGGATGGGTTGTTGTTGTGTTTGGGAGTTACTGGTTTCGGTTTTTCCTTCATCTTCATGGTTTGACTTCTCATCCTCACTGTTATGGATTGAGAAAGTTTCAGGCTTATCGAATTCAGACATTGTGTAGGGTGATTTGAGTGAGAATTAGGTTTTTGAGATTTAGTGTTCTTCGAATTCAGAGTCTCTCGCCTTGCTCTGATACCACTTGTTGGTCCACGAATTGTATTTGGATCTCTAAGTAGTCTTGAATACCTAGTAGATGGTTAGGATAAATCCGAACCAATCTAAGTGAGAAACCCTAGGTGATTGTTGTTGTTAATGCGGAATCTTAACAAGAACAATGAAGAACACACACAGAGATATCACTAACTTCGTATATTGATTATAATCACAATAGTGAACTCGTACAACTCACACACAGAACTAACAATCTTTAGGGATCCTTTTATAACACAAGGAAACCCTAATACTAACCGACTCAGAAGATATTCACAAATCTTCTATAAAGATACTTACACGTTTTGTATCTTTTCCTAACTTATCTCTAACAGAATTTCCTAACTTCAAGACCAGACTTAACATTATAAGTCAACCAGACTTAAACATACTACCAGACTTAACTTTGCATTACCAGACCTAATTACAAAGACAGACCTAACTCTGATATACTACCAGACCTAAGTTGTCTTCTCTTGATTCGTATCATAATTCCCAACAGTGATCAAACAAGAAACCTTAAAAATACTTTAGGAATATATTGAATATATTTATCATCATATTAAATTGCATTAAAAACTAGCTAGAACCTTTTAAAATCAAAAACCAATTTGTTTTTCTTCTTTTCTTTTCTGTCGCAAGACTGCTTCAGTCACCCAACTTTGGACTAAATTTTCGACGCCTAAATAACCTTTAAAAATTCTGAATTTTGGCCACATTACAGACCACCTAGCTGGTTTTTTATAGGAAAAAGAAGGTCGTGAAAAGTTGGATTTTTCACAAAGTTATTCGAGTCTAAAATCTGTCTCTCGCACATTGTTTTAACGCCATGTTTAAAAATTAGTTCGAACCATATAATTTTAAATAATAAGCCCATAAGCTGAGAAAAAGCTGTTTAATAACTTAATAAAACATGTATAAAAGAGTCGTAAAAGTTCGCGCCTTTTTCTTAAACGTAAAACGCATAAAAGTAAAACAAGGATGTCGAGTGAAACGCATAAATTGCTTGGAGGGTATTTTCTGCCAAAACTCTACTTAGTTTTATAACTTGGACTTAAAATGAATTCGACATGCAGTTAAAGGGTAAAAAGTGTCAAGTTTGAAAGATGGAGTTTTATTGGGCCAAAAATGTAAATTTCTTAAAGTTATTTAATCAAGGACTTATTTTGCCAACGATCCAAAGATGAGGGTGTAAAGTGTCATTTTCGAAACTACAGGGGTAAAAACCGTCATTTCACCAAAGTTGAGGGGTAAAAATTGTCATTTTCCGAAAGTTCAGGGGTAAAAATTATCATTTTATGAAAGTTCAGGGGTATAAACTGTCAATATGAAAAACTATAGGGTAAAAAGTGTAACTTTATATTATTATTATTATTATTATTAATATATTCTAATTATATTTATAATAAAAACTAATAAATAGAATACGTATATTTCGGTAACGAACAAACGGAAACATAAAAATGAACAATGAGATAAAATCTTATCCAACTTTCGAAGAGACTTCATGTTGTCTCAATTTAACATTTAATCGACAACCAAAAACGTTACGAAACGAACATTAAAACTTATATATATTCGGAAAGGATTACTGAAACTTGACATAACGAACCAGGTTGCGTGCCGGAGACGTTTATCAACTCTATTTAACTTTGTTTTCCATCCAGACTGTCAAGATGAGTTCATAGTCCCACTATTTTTATACGTTTTCCAAACTTGTGGGGAGATACATGCTTCTAAACCGAACACAAGTATTTTCCTGTTTACTTTCCTGATTGATATTGCCTAAGTTAATTGTTGCCTATTTTAAAAGACCCTCCATCATGCACCATTAATCACTTTCGGGTGAGCGCGAATATAGTGAATAGATCTATTGGCAGTTGACGACCCATTTGTGTTGCTGGATAAGTAACCAAATGCACTTTATTTGAGAACGTTTAATAAAGAGTTTTTGGTAGACTCCTACTCGGGGGCATCATTACTTCCATTTAATTATGTGAGTAAAAGCGGAAACCTGTTAACGTTTTGCGTGTCATGAGGCTTATAGCAATATATAACGAACTGAAATTTTACTGAATTACTTTCTATTTAGCTTGTGTTCAAACTGATTATAAATTTAAATGTTATGGATTCACTCAACCGTTGTGTTGACTTTTTAGCATGTTTTATCTCAGGTAACTAAAAGACTGAACTTGGCACGGAGTGGCTGTGGACTTTCTTCTTAAAAAGAGTGTCCATTTTGTTACCATTCACGAATAATGTAATTTTTATAATGTACTTTGAAAACTTCTCATTGGGACCTCTATAATGTAACTCTGATTTAAATTAATGAATGATAACAATTTAAATAAAACTTCTCTTTTCGAGTCGTTTTCTGTTTTCATGACTGTGATGCTTGAAGTAACACCCTAACTTATATTCCGCTGCGATTATCTAAAACGGGGGTGTTACATGTGGCATCTTAGCTGATCACGCAAACGGGATTCGTCAATCCCAATAGGCCTATTCACAATATTCACGTTCACATGGAAATGATTAATGGTTCATGATATAATTAAGGACTTATTTTGACAATATCGGTACTTTATCAATAATATGTTATGATAAGCGTACAATTTAAAACACTTGTGTCCAAATTGTAAAATATCCTGTATCTCCCCAATGGGTTTATAAACAGTTTAAGAGTTAAAGTGGGGTTATGAACTCACCGTAACAAAAGTGAATATCAAGATGTAAGTAGAGTGATGGGTAAACCGAGAAGTCCTACGAGCAACCTAAAAATAATATGTTGCGTGTAACACCCCAACCCGACAAGGGTAAAGATATCACAACAATTGATTCACATCAGAACAAAACCAAGCATACATTTCCATTAATACAAAAATCTCAAAGGAGAACAAACGAAATACTAAATCTACAAGGTTACAAAAGAGAGAGCTTTCAAAACACTATTTCTAAAATATATTATCTTCGGTCCAACTCTAAGTCCAGCATAGCTATTCAATCTTCCAAGTCCAAAAGTACACTCTCCAATCATTCCCAGCTTCCTACTAAAACCTGCCGCAGGAAAAGAAATGCGGCTGAGCTACGAGAGCTCAGTGAACAGATATAACGGTAACAAAACAATAATAGATAGTACAATCAAGAAGATCAGGAATACAGGTCATACCGATAACTCAAGATGTAAAAATGCGATGTCAGGAATAAATAAGGAATAAGACTAAGGAAAAGAAAAGGAACAAGTAATAGGGAAAATTCATGAGGTTCAATAGATAAAGAAAACAGAAATCTATCACGAGCCCAGAAATAAGCCATATCATATCATCGCAACTGTAACCAAATAGAGTAGCTAACTCCCAGATATGTGAAAGACGTGTATCGCACACACCATCAGTCACCAGATAAATATAACAATAACATATACACATAACATATACAGATAACAGGTCAAATCTAGAGTGCACCCATACGCCCCACAGACAAATCAATAATCATAATTATAATGGCCATAGCAAATAATAAATAAGGGACGGAACAGGTCATCACTCTCCTGCCCTAGAGTCATGTCAGAGGTGCGTCAATGACATGGACATGAAACCCTCATGCCTAGTGATTGGCTCGTAATATCAAACTGTAGGGCAAAGGTCAAACGTACTATCAAATAATCAAAAGGTCATATCCTAAGGGTACATGGCAAAAGGTTCATGTTAAACAGTTCAGAATTAAATATCAAAAGTTCAAATCAGGGTTTATAAGATTTAGTTTTATATCAAAGTTTGAATTCAGATTAAGAGAACTATATTAAATGGTTCAAAGAGTATAACAAAGGTTTATAATCAAAGTTTCATAGCAACAGTTTATTTACAAAGGTTTCTATTTAAAATTCATTTAAGACCATCCTTCAAAAATGGTTTTCATAACAACTGATCTTACAAAATAGTTTTCATAGAAATGGTCTTCCAAGACTTTTAGTAACTTTCATTAAAAGTGATATTACTTATTTTAAAGTAGCTTTTCTCAAAACGTTTCATATGTAGTTTAAGAACGGTTCAAGATCAATTAGGTTTAAATAAGGATTTAACAGATTAAGGTTTATATCGAAAATCAATTTAGTTTTATAACAAGTATATTAGATTAAGATTCAAAACAAGGTTCACAGATCAGGGTTCAGGACAAAAGATCAAACACAAGGTTCATGAAAGTTCACAAAACAAAAGATCACATGGAAGGTTCACAAACAAGAGATCACATGAAAGGTTCACAAACATCAGGGAACATAGCAATGGTATAGGGAATCCTAATAAGGAAAATGAGAACTGAAGGAAAAGGGAAATGAAAGACCCTTACTGAAAGAGGGCAGAATATCTGTACCTTATTACGAATGCAAGGACACAAAGATAAAAGCTGACAGGGATTAGATTTCTCCTTCCTCGAACCTAAGGAGTAGAAGACAGAAGTCCAAAGGGTCTTTAGCTATATTTCCATTATTAGTAAGTTAATAATATCACAGATTAGGTTAAGTCCTTATTAAGATTATTATGGAAGTAAGGTACATTTTATCAGGTTACAAAAGTTTAAGAGTAATTATGACAAGTTTACATAGTTTAGGGTTTCAATTGCAAATTCATCAAATTCAAAGGTTTAATCATGAAAATACTTTAAGTTACTGATTTAATACACACTATATTCAGAATGACATTTTAGTCTCTTAAGTTTTCACAGTTTACAGTTTATACCCCTTTAGTTATATATAATTTACAAAACAAACCCTACATTGCATAATTCATTAACAATTACATATTAGACCCATAAATCCTCAAAATTTTACATTACACTTTTAATATCAGTATTTACTCAGAAAAATATCAAGATTCCAGAATTTACACTTTTAGTCCCTCTATTTTAATTAATTATAAAACAACCCTTTTAAATACAATTAATTCATTATCTTGCAATATTTACTCTTAGGACCCCAAAGTAATATTTTTCCCACATTCCTACAGATGTATATAACATTATAAAAATACCCTACAAGTTTCAAAATTGGCAAAACAGGTCCTTACAATTTAATATTCAAATCGATTACACTTTTAAATTCCAAATCAAGCCCTAATCTTATCAAATCATCATGCAATAATTATGCAATCATTATAACATTAATTAACATCAGATTACCCAAGATCAACCCTAACCCTAATTCGGAATAGGGTTTTTCCTAATTTTTCTTAATTATTTATATAATCCGATTTAAACAACAATTTACATCAATTTATCCAGGCTTCTAAAAATCATGTGGCTATTTTTCTTAGTTCATATTAATGTCAAAGAACATATAAAAATTATGGTTGCACCTCAGAAAATTCATATAGCACGATTTACAAATTAAGTGTATTTTAACCCTTTTAATTTCGTACGCCTATATAAACATGCATGATTCGTGTTATTTATTTTTATTAGGTCATATTCGACATGTAGATCACTAGAAAAATACTGGATAATTTTTAGAACGTAAGAATAAGTCGAAAGGAATTAATACCTCTCGGATGGAATAAAACGAACCAACAATTCTCACGATCAAACCAAGCTCCCTAAATTCCAACTCTTATTTTTCTTGGCTCCTTAAGACTCCAAAGAACACCAGAAAATTATTGGTTTAGGTCCAGAAGTCGAATGGAGGGATGAGGGATTTTTTTGTTTGTCGACACTTTAGGTTTTAGGGTTTCGGTTCTAAAAAAAATAAAACAAATGGGTTTGGTAAATAATAGGTATAGGACCGACTTAGAGGGGGGGATATCTCAGATTTTTCGGCCCATAGCATTTGATAAGAATTAGGATTGTATTTTGCAATATTTTCCTAATTTATTTTGATGTATATCCTAATTAAATGATTTTATAAATATATTTAATTTAATTAATTAATTTCGGATTATATGTATATGTATATGTGAGTTTATAATTTTTGGACATTCAAAATAATATAATGTTGTCCCAGAAATTAATTCGTTTCATATATAGTTCGTTTTCAGAAGTTTTGGAATTGTTTCAGAATTTTACAACTTATTTATTTAGGTTTTATGGTTTCAGGGGTAATTTGGTCATTTTACATGCTTTCTGAATTTCAGGTATTACATTGCGTTTTAGGTTTTTAAAATAATAGAGTATGAATGCAAGAAAGTTTTATATAATTATTATATCAATCATGCAATTGTACATGCTTTCTGAATTTCAGGTCCAAATGGTCTTTGCAAATTTAGTCCAAATCAAAGTTTTAGGTATTTTAAGCTATGTAATGCATAAATTAATACAACAAGCATATGAAACATGAAAAATACATGAAATGAAATATAGATCAGTTGTGAAATGAAAAATATTGTGTGGTTTCTTACACAAGTGGAATGGAACACAAGAGAAATCAAGAATTAAGAGCACCAAAATGAAATCACCAAATCAACAAGCCTCCAAATCTTGTCACCAAAGTTTTGTGAACACAAGATGAAGAGACCAAAAACCCTTGTAATAACTTCTTTAAAACATTGGATAACTTCAAAAATAAAGCTCTTGGATGGATGATTTTTGAACAAGTATCAAGTATGGAACTTAAGCTTTCATATTCTTCATAAATATTTGGTAAAAATCAAACTATGAATGGTGTTTGAGTGATGATTATGCACGGCAAAAGGGAGAGACCAAGAGAAGTTGTGAAATTTTTCTATAACTAGTTTTGAGATCTATTTGATGGTGGTTTTGTGGTTAAATGGTTTTCTTTAGGTGGTAATATGTATTGGGGAGAAAAGGAAGACAAAAATGCACAAGTATCCTTGATACTTGCATACTAACGCCACCTCATGGGGGGAGGTGGTGGTGTTGGTGATTTTTGTGTAATTTTTAGCTTAAAAGTGTGTATAGTTTGATCCCGGTAATTGCAAACGTGGAGTTTTGAAGACGCGAAACTTAAAATCGGGTAATGTAAAAATAAAAAACTTATAGAAATATTAAACCTTGACATCAAAACCTATTTTAATATTTTATGTGATCCTTGAGCTTGTTGGATGATTACTCGGTGTTTAAAAATTGAAAACGTGCAAAACGCAAAATGTGCAAAGTTTAATTAAAATGCAAAAGTAAAAATGGAATATTTAAATTATGATTGTAAGAAACCAAAATGCATAAAAAATAGATATACTGAGTATTGTCAGGTGTATACGGTTTAAGTTAAATGTACGTTTAACGACGTATATGGAATAACCTATCTAGTTATGCGTAAGAGTGAATTTATTTAAAATAAAAAATATTAATTAAAATTAAATAATTAAATAATGACCTCAAAATTCTAAACTGTCACAACATTTAGATTATAAAAGATTGTTTTTTTTTTTAATCCTTGATAAATTTTGTCTCCCAAACAAGCTTATTTGTAAAAAAAAATAAACAGAATCTTTTATGCCAAACATAAGTATTGCATAATTATTTTTGCGGCTGCTTATAATTATTAGCTTATTTGGTTAGAAAGTACTTTTTTTTCTAAATATCATTTCTGTTGAAAATGATTAAAAAAAAAAATCGACATCAGCTTTGCATTTCAATACCTTGATCGCATAGGGAAACATTCTGCATACAGCATAAGTAGTTACCGGATGTATCGGAAGCAAATGACTGAATTCAATTCATTGCTAAATTGTCATGATAAAACCTTTAAGCATTTGAATAAGTTTGTGGGTTGTGCTAACATGAAAACCTGAAATCATCTAATGAAAAGAGAAATTACTCAAAATTAAATATATAGAATTACTTTTAGCTGTCCTTTGAAAGCTTTCTTTTACAGTTCTACCTATCTTAAGTTAATCAAACCACACAGGTGGACGTCTACAAGTATAGTGACGCTGCAAATACAATGTCTCTCTTAATCTTTGAAACTGCATCTTCAAACTTGGCTTCCAGTTCAGCTTCCCCAACTGATTTAGCGGCTAATATTAATTGCTGAAGAATTTCTTCCATTCTCCTGATACCTCTGATCAAACTTCCTTCAAATACTTGTGTAATTTCCATTATCTCGTAAAATTTGGACCCTTTTGCCCATGAATAAACAGCTTCCATAATATCCGGCCGGAATGAGCTCACAAAACTCTCAACGTCAATTTGGACCTGTCAAAACAATTCTAAAATCAGTGATCTAATATTGGAAGAGTGGCAGCTGGCAAGTGGTCAGGTTGATTAATGGGTCAAAACAGTTTTTTACTGAAGTGGGTCATTTGTAGCACACTAGCACGAGTCAAAAAGGTCTGGATTCAGTTGTATTGACCCGCAAACACTTTTGGGTCCATTTTTACAATTTTTTGCCCGTCAACTAATGTTTTACGAGTAGTTACATTAGAAAAAACAGTATCATCTTGATAATAGCATCAACATTTGTACATAATGATTCAAAAGATCACGTGGACCCATTTGAGATAAACACAAACCAGTTTGACCCAAATGGGTTGAAATTGCCACCTCTAACTGACATAATAGAGATTTTTGTGGCTGAGGGGTTTAAATATTGTACACGGAGAGACCTTCTCGAAATAAAAGATAGATCAAATAAGATGAAAAGAATGTAACCTTGCTATCTAGCTGAACTTTAGCAACTCTACGTGCTGTATCTTGTAATTGTGTAAAGAGCATCTCAAGTTCTTCCCTGGGCTTTTGAGCATCCTGAAGCTTTTCTTGCCACACAAAACAAGATAAAAGAGATACCATTTCTTCTATCTTTATGTCTTTGAAAACACCATTAAACATGAGCTCTGTTAACACCAATTCATCAGCGCTGCTAATTTCGCAAGCAACTTTTCCCTTCAACTCCACAACATCGTCTCTAGTGACATATCTGCATCAAATACCACATATACTTAGTTCTAAACAGGACATGCAGATGGTTTTCTTGGAAATAAAAGTGAAAGCCACATCTCATGTTTAATATGATAAAGGTACTAACTTTGACCGCTTTACTTATGCATGGGTCAAGTCAAGTTGTATTTTATTTGTAACTCGTCAAAAAGGTAAATCGATAAAAGAAATCAAAAAAATCTCCTAAACCCAAATATATTCAAAAACAATTTGTACTATACTAAAATAACATAGTTTTTGAAACATACATGATACACTAACGTTGATCACTAATTACTTTTGTAGAAAGTTAAAAAAATAATTTGGAAAAAAGATGTGTAATAGGCTAACCATCCCAACCCGAAACTTTCAATCCATTCCAAAAGATACCAATTTTGAGCCATTACCGGAGGCCACCTGAATCCAATAACTTTTTAAGAAAGGGGTGATCATTCTAACAGAATGATGTCCTGACTCATGGGAATGCAGTTATGAATCAATACGCAATTTATCAACAGTAGATCACAAACTTCAATATATAAGTATTTTCTTACCCTAGTCTTCGAAGAACCCTTTTCCTTGCTTTGAGCTCATCTTTGAACGCAAGTGCAGAAGTAGAGCGCATCGACTTCTTGATTGCTTTAATTTGAGCTGTGATCTCTTTCTTTTTGTGCAAGACTTTCAGCTTTTGCTCAATAAGTGGAGACTTTGCAACTTCATGCTTCTCAAACAGGTTCTCTAGAGCCTCAATCCTTCGGACTGCCTTCCTATATGAGCCACTTTGGACCTATGAAATATATATAAACAAGCATGAGATTATGTAGACATAAATGGAAACTAGAAGATGCAAAAGTTTAGTTAAAAGAATTGCAACCTTCATGTCTTCTTCAGGGTCCAAGTAGGGTATCCCTTGTTTTGAAAATCTGGAGAGAACTTCAGACACCTTTTTCAAGGTATTTTCTCGATTTTCCAGCGGCAAAAGATCTTTTTCTATGACGAGACGGACACTACTCAAGTTATCTATCTGTTAATACATAAATCACGAATCAGTTGCTTACTCATATAATGGCCGATGTATGTTCAATACAAGAGATTGTACAATCTTAAATTCAACAAGCCTAAAAGGGTATTTGGAGTAATAATCATTTGAAATAATCAGTTCTAGGCTATGTTTGGCAAAAATAGATGTAAGTTGTTAGCATTTAAGCTGATAACTGATAGTGAGAGCTACAAGCTGTAACTTTTTACTTTACACAAGTGTTTGGTAAATTAACTGTTGATGTAACTATTATGTGTAAAATGACAAAAAAGGACATTTGCATAGTAACAATTAAAAAACTTGAAGATCATAAACTCATGATATGAATAATAAACTTAATGTTTTTTCCAGATAATATGCTCGCAATAATCATCGACGCCGTGCATTTAATACTCATTGTATTTGATGTTTTCCTTCAAACTAAGGCTGTAATCAAGAAAAATATTCTCAAGTTCGAACGATAACCATAACTTGGGCTCAAAACATTAACATAAATATAATTCAATCTTTTCATGTCATCATCTAAAGAATTAATTATCATGTCATGTAGGCTCTTATTCATAAAAACATATGTATTACACATGTATAAAAATATTTGAATTGACGTACTGAAACATTTTGAAAGAAATTAAATTGTTGAAGATTTGATAAAATGATAACTATTAACATGCTACAATATTTGGCATTTCTCATTTCATGACAATATAAAAGACAAATGAAACAGTAATGCAAAGACTAGAATGGACTGCCACTTTGTAGACTATTAAGGGTATAAATGTATTTTCCCATCGAAAAAGCTTTACAAATTTTCGAAAGCTTGTCTTATCAACGTTTTATTTTGGGGCTAGTTATCATAATTAAAAGCTCCTACTATCTTTTACCAAACAAAACTTTTTGTAAAAAGAAGCTCCCTTTTAGTTTAATACTGACTGCAACAAAACTAATTATTTACAGGTAAACTAAGATGAACCAAGTCCCTCTTCTTCTACTCCAATTTCGCAAAGTATTTTATATTTTCCCCCAAAAAACTCAAAAAGTGTCGTTTTTGGTCAAATATGTTTAAGTTCCATACATAATCATAATTTGTGAACCAGTGAAACATCTTGTCAAGAGATAACTATGGGATGGACAATTGGACATCCGACCAATGTATTCTGCTGCTCGTTTTATTACAAATATTTATCTGATTCTGGCTGTTCAACAACAAAAAACCCAATCCCGCTGAGGTAGGGTATGAGGGAGGTAGAATGTAGACAGATCCTACCCCTACCCCAGGATAAACCCGGGAGTAGAGAGACTGCTTCCAACGAGACCTCCGGCAAGTGTAGGCGTGCGGGTGAGAGAAAAGAAGAGAGAGCAACAAAGACAGTAAACAACAGGCAAAGGATAACAGGCAAAAGAAAGCAAGAAATACAATCAAATAGAACGGAAATAAAACAAGGAACCCGAACAAAGGCAAGGAGGAAAGGGGACACGGGCAAAAGCACAAGCAAAGGAGAACAAAAGCAAAGCCCAAACAAAAACAAAGAGCCAAGGCACTAAGAAAAACAGACAGACCTAAGGGAGCACCACAGAGCAAAGCAAAGCAACGCACGGGGCCTAAAGCTAAGGCAAAGCAGAAACGAGGCACCAAAAAGCAAAACGTAGGGGCAAGAAAATGCAGGCAAGCCTAAAGGAGCACCACAAAGCAAGGCAAAGCAACGCACGGGGCCTAAGACTAAGGCAAAGCAAAAGCAAGGCACCAAAAACCAAAGCGCAGGGGGCAAGGCAGCAAAGGGCGCCTAAAAAGCCTAACCCCCAAAAACAACCTAAACCTACAATGCACCTAGCCGGGACTACCCGCAGATCCTAATTCTATCTCTCCACGCCTTCCTATCTGAGGTCATGTCCTCGGACAAGAGAAGCTCCTTCATGTCGAGCTTAAGTCTATCCTCCCACCTGAGTTTGGGTCTACCCCTTCTTCTCACACCCTCTAATACTAGCGCTTCGACTCTTCTTACCGGCGCTGACTGTGGCCTCCTCCTGACATGCCCGAACCACCTCAACCTACCTTCTCTCATCTTCGAGATAATATTCTCGACTTCGAGTTTTGCTCTGAAAACTCCATTCGGGATCACATAATCATTTTCAAAACACCCATCCAAACACCCTCCAACATTCATAAGTGACACGGATAACGTATTCATTGACCTGCCAACCAGAGTTAACAATGTGAAGTAAACTGTAGAGAGAAGAAGACCTTACCTGAGAAATAGGAACAGGAACAACAACAGGTTCCCCACGCTCCTTCAGTGGTACAATCTTAATTGTTTTCTTTGAAAGTTCATCCTTAGACACGGAACATCTTGTAAGAATGTCTATTGTATAGTTTGCATCTTCGGGGCTTTTATTTGCGTCATCTGAATTGCATAATACACACAAACATATATAAGTAACCTCTCACTTAAACAGCTGTTGCAAGTAAAATATCATTAAAAATAGAGACCTAACCTTCTGAAATACCCTTAACCTTCTGAAAGTTGACTATAACACCCCATGTGATGTGATCCTCGATTGATAAAGGGAGGGTACTATCGTCGTCATTTACACAACGAACGCATACAAGCCTGCCAGGCTGCAAAAATGGCAAGCAATATCTAGGAGCGAATATGATATCACGGACATCCTTCTTCAAGCTTTTAAATTGCTGCAGCAAGGAGTAGTAGTTTTCCAAACTATCCTCTTCTTCAATGTGAATCGAGTCCCTTTCCTCCTGGAGATCCTTCATTTGTCTCTGCAAACAAAATAATTACATAAGTATCATGAAATGTTATATCTCTAACGAGTCAAACTAGTAAAATTTAATGGTAGCCAAATATAAAACTGATCATATAGTCAGAAGTCGGCCCACAAAGTATATCTTCATTGCTTAAATCCTCTAAATCATTTCATTGATAGCTAATACTACTTTTATTGATAGCTATTTATAAATTGTTTTGGATCAACTCAACCTGACCGATACCAATGATCACCTATTTTGACTGGCTAACCAACCCATCGGACCCACCCATTAGGTAGATTTAAACAAGATAGACAACCTCAAGATCAGGGATGGCTCGGTCAGCTTGGAACTGATAGAATGAGTTTCTAAGCAAATTCTCTGGATCACCATCTTCACATCTCAATTGATTTAAAAGCATATTGTAGCTCAAATGGAAAGCACTGACAAAGTCAACAAAGAAAAGTCAAGTTATGATGCAATTCATAAAACTCGGCACTTTGAGCAATGCAGTATTTTAGAAGCAGAAAAAAAAGACTTACCTGTTCAAACAATCGGCACTTCCTTTTACCATCATTTTAGCAGTGGAAGGTTCCAATTTTTCATCAAGCATGAGAATACAGACACCACGGTCATCAATTCCTCGACGACCCGCACGACCACTCATTTGTATATACTCCCCACTTGATAGCCATCTGAACTTATCTCCATCAAACTTGCGAACATTTGAAAATACAACAGTTTTTGCAGGCATATTAAGACCTATGCTGAACGTCTCTGTGGCGAACAAGCACTGAAACAAAATATTTATTTAATATAAGAACCTCAATATTCGGAAGCCATATGATAATATAGTTACGCGCACTATAAGTTTTAGCATAGAAATACTATCATGTTCTCATTTTAACCTTTATTAGACCTTCTTGAAACAGTATTTCAATGACTTCCTTCAATATGGGCAGCAAGCCAGAATGATGCACACCGATTCCACGCTTCAATAGGGGAAGCATATTTGACACCTGGTACGGCGAAAAATGAGAAAAATAAGCATTTACCACCAAATAAATTAAAAACATTTATACGTGCGATATTATAGTAACTGTAGACAAAGAGGCGACATGATCTTGCCTGGGGAAGCTTCTTATCATCATCTGATAACATGTCCATAGCACTCCAAAAGATGGTTTCAATATTAACTTTCTCGTCGTCCTCATTTAGATCCATTTTAGCCATCTGCATAGCAAGGAACTCACATTCCCTTTTGCTAAAACTAAAGATTATAACAGGATCATACTGCCGTTGGATAATCATCTTGACCATCTTGAATATATCACTGTCTTCACCAGCTCTACCGTTGACCATACCCTTCTGCCATTTCCCATTATCTTTCTTATCATTAGTGGAAACAAGAGCATTTAAAGCTTTTTGGAAACTATCCTCACGAAACTTTCCCTTTTCATCCACCACCAAGTATAAACCATCACCACCAGTAGGAAACAGGTAATGTTGAAGGGGTGTCGGCCGATAATCAGTATAGACAATATGACATGGCTGCTGATGAACCTGCATTGTAGATTATCATATTAATTCTTTCACATCAAGGGCAAGTACTGTTTGGGACGACAACATAATTGTTTACATATGCATGATGATGTAAGAGCTTCACAACTTGGGTTAATAGACCCTACACCGTTAAATTTGCATTACGAATTCCAATCTTATATCCTTCATAACTTAATTTATGACTATCATTTATCAATTAGGCCACAGTTACGTATACTTGTCACTTGTCAGTGCTAAAGAAAAAGTAACAAGCCTCATGACTCTTCTGAGCTAATATATCATACTTAGTGATGCACTAGAAGCATGCAAGAAGTAAAATATGACAGTTATTGCGAGAAAACTTTAATAAGCAAGCTAAACTCACCTTTGCAACCCAGTCAGCAAACTCCTTAGCATTCGGAACTGTAGCTGAAAGAAACACAAAACGAGCATTCTTGGGGGCCATTACAATGCTCTCTTCCCAAACCACACCTCGTTCTCTATCACGCATATAATGTACCTCGTCAAAAATAATCCATGCCACCTCTCTTGTGAGCTCTGATCCTTTGTATTGCATACTACGCCAGATTTCCGTGGTCATTACCTAAAAAACTCCATATTAGATATATATAAATAAAGTACTAACAGAATTGATGGCTTTACTGGAGATGAACATTACCAAGCAAGAAGCATTTGGCTCAATAGTAACATCTCCGGTCATCAAACCCACATCAGAGAATTCTTCTTTGAACTCTCTATACTTTTGGTTACTTAGTGCCTTTATGGGAGATGTGTATATTACTCTTTGCTTATTCCGCAGTGACATTGCAATAGCATATGATGCCACAACAGTTTTCCCAGCTGATGTATGTGCTGATACCTACAAAAATCAAAATTTTAGTGAGCCAAAACATCTTTTTTCTGATAGACAAGGAACATGTAGAGCTACCAATACTCCCTCTTGCCCCGGTAATAAAACACAAAGGGTATATAGTTTCACGTTAAGAATCAAACAACTTTATGCTAATCGAAATATGCAGAATATCCAGAGCACCATGTTTGATACATTATCTGTATGACTAGGAACAAAGAATTTACAAAGCCAATTATATCTTTATGAATGAAAAAAAAGGAATGAAAAATTTAACTTTATTATTAGGATCAAAGAAGCAACCTTTATTTAAAAGGCAACCAACTACAAACTAATCACCTAGATTTCCAAGTAAAGAAGTTATCGAGTGTTATTTCCACTTCCAAACAGGTTACTCTTCAATCTCGTTACTATCTAACAAGCACAATAAGTGTATAGAACTTTCTAACAAGCAACTTAAGCTGATCTACCTACTTTAGAGGGAAAAGATAGCAAACGGATCCCACAAACCCAACTACATAACTAGCTAAATGTGTTACTCTTCAACTTCATAACTAATATAGATTCTATTCTACTATTAAACGGAGGGTGTCATACGTATGTACCTCTCTAATAGGCATTATAAGAAGCAAATTTAAACAAAAAGTTACTAGATTTTACTTCGGTCGCATCGACTAAGGGAGTGTTTGTTTAAGCTTATAGAGCGTGCTTATAGCTTATGTAGTTTTCGGCTTATGTTTCATACGCGCACTTTTGGGAGCTTATTTCAGCTTATATAAAATGGTTATGACACGATAAACTTATATAAGCCGAAAAGTTTCAAACATGAGCTTATGAAACATAATCCGAAAACCAAATAAGCTATAAGCCCGCTATATAAGCTTAAACAAACACCCCTTAAGAACAAAACATTCACAAAACTACAATTCAAAAAGTGAGTTATATCAACCTTAACAGTAGCTATTTCTAAAACATAAACACTTTGCAAATAACCAAACACAATCTTTATAAACTTTTTTAAAAAACAGTTAAAAAGCATTACCATAACAGATTCACCAGCATTAAGACAATGAATAGCCTCAGACTGAAAAGGGTCTAAACTAAACGGAAATTCCTTCGCGGGTTTTGTATCTTTTTCAGAATCCAACCTTGGAGGGGCTGCCACGTAGTTCTCCGGGTATGACACGTCATGAACACAGGCAACTCCAGCGTCCACGTCATCAGTTATCAAATTTCTTGATTGTTTGAGTGGTGGAGATGATGATGTTGATGGGTCTTGTTCTGTTGATTTTCTTTTTACTGAACCCATTCTTGAAATTGGTTTCAGATTTTTGGGTTTATGGTTATGATTGTGATAAACCCTAGTGGTGGGTGGTTTGGAAAGAATCACAGAAAACAGCGGCTATGGTTTTGTTTATGTTATAGTAGGTTTTTGGTATGTTTAAATGAAAAGGGTGTGTTTGGTTTGAGAGGTTTCGATTAGGGGTTTAAACCTTTTGCTAAACCCGTTAAGCAAACGAATTTTTATCTATCAAACGGTCTTTTATGAGAGAGGTGTAAACTTAACATGAACATTGTATGTTTATTAATAGTGGTCTTTAACTCAAACAAATTATAAGTTGTCATAAAAAATATGTTTTTAAATAAAATGATTTCTTCAAATCAAAGTTTATTTCATATAATCAAGTAGTCTTTGTGTACTCACATGTTGTGATGGAATTTTAAACATAAATTTTTGTCAATAATCCGAAAAGAAAATATTCAGTGAAATCATTCTCATTCGTTTACACATTGATACACGTAAAACTAGGGGTGTTCACGGGGCGGTTTGGTTAAAAAATTTAAGTATCCATCACGGGTCGGGTAGTTGATTTTACTACCCAAAACTGAACAGTACTAAGCGGGTAACCGGACATGCGGGTATCCGAAATGAGCAGTTACCCGCGATTCAGGTCACGATTAAACATTTTGGAACAATTAACTTAATGAAGCCAAATAAAAAACAACATAATCTAGAACTCAAAATGTTATTGTAGAAGATTAAATAATATTAGAAAGTTTAAAGTCATGGTAAACTTGTTCGTCACAATGAAAATGTTCAAATCATCATATATAACAATGTTACTAACACTACTTGTTCGACGTTTATAGGCTACACTCACTTTAATCAAATGTTATGCAAAGATGTTAGTGAATGCTCATATTACGTAATCAAATGAGGATTTCAACCCGTGCGTTGCTGCGAAGTATTTGTATTCGATAATATTCAAATAGCATTGTATGTGTTGTAAGATTAGATTTTATACATACAATCTAACCTTCACATAAATAATATAACCTTTACATAACTATTAACGTTTTACAGAAATCTTGGAAGTTCAAAATAATTTCTTTCACTTACTTGTATACTAACTAGCATGGTACCCGCGCGTTGCGGCGGATACAATTGACACCAAAGTCATTATGGTTACCGTCAACGGTAAAAGTGGGCAACCAATTAAGCAAGATACTATGATGGATAACGTAGTTCCGACAGTGGCCAAATGTTAACAAAAATTACGAGGATCCAACAAATATCTAACAAATGTCTGTCTAGATGTAGAACCCGTGTGTAAGGAAATCATCAAAATCACCAAGACAATGCGCGAGATGCATATCTTCTTTTGGTCCAAGCATTTTTTTTTTTTTTTGAAAGGCTGGTCCAAGCATTTGATCAGCAACCTGCAACATCCCCGGCAACCACCTGAAAATCTGATGAGATCTTGAACTATTGAACTCATTTCATTCATAGATGTCTCCCCAATTTTTCTTTGAGCTGCAAAGATGCAATTCCAAATTCACTATTAGTGTTCGGTTATGAACTATTGAACTCATTTCATTCATAGAAGTGTTTTTGATGAACCCGGTCAATATTAAAAAGTAACAGTTTTGACCCGAACCAACCTTGGCATGTTAGATGTAAGATATTTGGATTTGATGTAAGAAAGAGAAAAAAATATTAAATAATATATAAATTATTATTATTTATAAAGTTATAGTTAAAAAAATAAAGTTAAGGTTATAAAAGTAAAATAAATAAAGAATATGTGGTGTAGGTAAGAAAAGGGCTCACAATAAATGAATGTACTGACAATTTTTTTGTAAACCGAATATTAAGCCGGGATTGAGAGATGCCAATTAATTTGCATTGAGTCCATAGTTATGACCCTACCAAACAATTAAATTCTACCATCACTCCCTGGACCCACATCAAAACCAGGCAACCAAACGGGCCCTAAGAATATATGCAATAGTTTACCTCTGCAGCCAATTCAAATTCAAATTCAAATTCAAATATATGTGCCAATGGTAAGTATGCTATGTAGACATCACTGGGCCCAAGTTTTGAGTAATGGCAAAAGCAATGGCAGACCTAGTGCTACTTTTCATAGATTCTTCATGTTTCCCCTTTTTTATTTCTTATTTTTCACCGTCTATTTCTGCAACAAAAAGTCCACTTTTTTATAAAAATAAAAACAAAAAAAAAATTCAGACGCCAAACCACCTCAAACCAGTCATTTTACCTTCAATGAATACAGGAGATTGCCCAACTTTCTTTTCGGACTTTATATGAGGCATGAGCGATGAATTTTCACAATTTATTCCTGCGAAATAACCATTTTTTGTAAAAATAAAACAAAAAATTCAAGGTTGAAACTGCCTAAAAACCATATGTATTTACCTTCAGAGGATAAAGGAGATTGTCCAAATTTATCTTCAGGCATTATCTGAGGCATGAGCAATGATTTTTCACTATCTGCTCCTGCACAAATACCCCACCTATTAATAAAATAAAAACAAAAAGATTTAACACTTCAAACCACCTCAAAATCAGTCACTCACCTTCAATCCCTTCTTCAATATTCTCTAGTGCATGTATCTGAGTTGAAGCGTCCATCATTTTCTTCATAATCAAAATCCATAAACATATCTCGGATGGAATAATAATCTGAAAACCACCTAAAATCACGAATCCAGCAAAAAAATAAATACAAATTTCATCTTAATTTCTAATTAAAAAAACCAAATAAATAATTAGAAAGTGGCAATAACAGATTTCTATAAACTTTTAAATGTTATGGAAGAGATTTCTATAAACTTTTAAAATATACAAAAATGAAGAAACCTATGTAAAGAACCTGATGATAATGATGAATCGATGATGACGATGATGATGAATCTGATGATGATGATGATGAATCTGATGATGATGAATCCGACGATGATGGATCTGATGAATCTGATGACGGAGGTGGTGATTGGATGGATGAATCTGATGGTGGTTGCCCCCGGTGGGTGGAGATGGGTGCGTGAGTGTGTTGTGTGTGTGTGTGTAATCGTTGGCAGAGAGAAGAGGGAAGAGAGAATGGATGCGTGAGTGTGTTTTGTGTGTATGTGTTTGGTTTGTTGGAAAGATACAATTGAAAAGGAGGGGTAATTTCGACAATTCGCATCTCTTAAAATGTCTAACTTTCAACAGGGAGGAGTATAATTTTTATAAGGGAGTAGAGATATGTAAAAAAGATTTCAACACTGCTGACTTCACTATGATATTATCAATCCATTGCAACATTTTTTTTGCGCAACTTCATAAGCAATCCTCATTTCCGTCGTCAAACATCGCATATTCTAAAACCATATAAAACAAACCTTGTCAAACCGCAAACAACCTTTAACTAACTATAACAACAAACCATACATAAGAACCAAAACCTAAAGAATAAAACAAAACAAACATGTTTATCCCGTACCAAAGATCAATTTTTTGTAGGTGACTCCAGTTTTTAAAGGATTTTGATTTTATTATTATTATTATTATTATTTATTTTTTTATTTATTTTTTTGTTACAAATAGGTTAGAACGGGCTCCTATACTTGTCCACAACACTATGGTTGTGTACATTATCAAGATGACCCTTGTCATTCCAATGCACTATTCAACCCCCTCGCACTCCTACAGATCCTTTATATCGATTTCTTCCCATTTACGTATTCTCCTTATCAAAACATGGGTATCTCCATATGACATCTATATGATACCCTAAATACAAAAGCAAACATTCAATAAATAGATGCAAGTTGAATATCCGGTTAGAGTTTACTGGTAAACTGTATAAGCGTATACTAACAACCACTAATCTAATCTAATACCTATAAAAATTGCACCATCTCAACATGAACGGCAGCCTGGAAAAACAAACAAAGCCATAAAACTATATCCTTAATAACTTTGAAAATTTTAAAAACAACGTTCAAAAAGATGTTTTGAAAGATAGAAAGTCTCAAAAATAGTAAAACTTGCATATATACTCGAACCTTCAGAACACATAAAACTCTCAATTATTGTTCAGGGATGACCACATCTCACAACACTATGTTTCGTGGATTTGATCAACCACATTTCATCTAAACAAACATGAATGTGTACCCAGAAACTAGGCAACAACAAAATCAACACCTATAACGCAATCTCTAAAACATGTAAATAACCAAACCGCAACCACTATTTCAGCTCGAACCCAACAAAGTTATAACACCTCCTAAACCAAAAAAAAGCCACAAAATGCAAACCAAGCATTCACATTACCTGATGAAATTTTCGATGCAAACGATTGTGACTCATTTTCTGATTTTAAAAATGTACAACACTAAAAAAGGGTCAACTGCAAAAACATCCTTGTGGTTATCTGGAATGGCATAAAATGCCATTAGTGTTCTATTTTTGCAAAAAATGTCATTATTGTAGCTAGTTTGCTGCAAAGAATGTCCATCGGCCTAACAATCATTATTTTTTCCCGCTAGTTACTGTTCCACCTCGGGTATTTTTGTCAAAAACAATAATGAATTAAAACAATATTCGTTTATTTGGTTCAAGTGTTTTTGGCAACAAATATTGCCAAATATACCCTAAAAGATAACGGCCCAACTGAATTTAATTCTTGAGGCTCAATAAGCTATTATGGGTATGTTTTTTAAAAGTAGTAGTTACTAGTAGCAGTGAGCTGTGAGCAGTAGCCACAGCTCATCGTTCACTACTTCTTAAAGAAGCATTGAAAAAAATGAGCATTCCTAAAAAATAGCAAAGCTCACTGCTCCATTGCTAAACGACAACTAAAAATCAAAATGCTCATTGCTCACCGCTCCAAAAAGCTCCACACCGCTCCGTGCCAAACATACCTTGTATGTGGGTTAAATAATGTTAGGTTAGGGTGTGCAGATTGATAGGGGTGTTGATCGGTTCTGTTATCGGGTTTTTCGGTTTATTCGGTTCGGTTAGTTCGTTTTTTTTTTTTTTTTTTTTTTGTAAAACTTAAAACCGAACCGAATCGCACTATAATTCAACCGAACCGAACTGAAAACCAAATTTGAATTCGGTTTGGTTTTTGGGATGACCCGAATTGCACCATTTATAATTTTTATAATTTAATTATATAAATTTTTGGCAAAAAAAAAATTTATTTCAAGCATAAAAAGTTTTTTTTACATTAGGGTATTTTAATGGTCTTTCTGTATATGTAAATATATAAAAAATATATAAGTTTACATAAATTTTGTTTTCGGTTCAGATAGCCAAAACCATATCCAACCGAAAACCAAATTTTTTGTTCGGTTCGGTTTTGAAAAATTCGGTTCGCTTCGGTTTTTTTGGTTTATTCGGTTATTACCTAAACAATGCACACCCCTACTTACAGGTTTGAATTTAACAAAACCTACTATTTACACATGCATGTTCGAAGAAGAATCGGGGCAAGTAAAGCAACAAGTTAAATTTAAAAACAAGACGAATCGATGCTTACCGTAAATAAGATCAAGCTCATGGGTCAGGAAATTGGGTGTTCGAATCTACCAAAGGGAATGCCCACCTACTATCTTTGATTGATACTATTTTTACGAAACACTGGGTGTGTTTGATTGTGTGTGTATAAGTGTTAGTGTTTGATCTAGTTATCATATACAAAAGATTAATATGTTTGCAAATTATGTCCCTATGAATAGAGTGGCATCGAGAACGTAACCAAGGAGGTGGGTGGGATAAAGGCGGGAAACGCGAAATGATACTATTCCTAACCCAGATTATAGGTATGAACTGGTATATGAAGTCAAAAACCATCTTTCATGAATAATTTATGCACAAAATCAAATGAAATCACCCCTTTTAAAAAAACAATATGGTTTTCGCTTGAGTTATTTTATCCAAAGATAATTATTGCTGATAATTCATGAAGATAATTATCGCTAATAATTATTGATTTTGTTGGGTTATATATTATTGTATAATATAAGACTAGTCATACTGGTGAGCACATCAAGTGTCAACCATTGATTCTCATGCGATGACCACTAGTACCCTCATCTTGTTTCACGTGTGGTTGGCCAAAAATGGAGGTTGTTTGGTAATCCGATCACTGAATGAAAATTTTGTCGTTTTATGTGTTTGTAAGTGTATTGTGGTGGTGTATATTTATGTGATGAGTTTGGTGTTAAGCGTTATAAGGGAATACACCATAATATTTATTGAGTATGTGTTTGAGAAAATATGAAATTATATTTTTTAATCACTCTTGGTAGCAAAAATTTATGTGTTTTTATAACTTGTGTGCTTAGGCACATCATAAAAATCACTAATTGTGAATTATTATTATTTTTTTTTTATTTTTTTTTTATGAGTCCTAATCACTTTTAACTATATATATATATATATATTTTGTGTCCTTTCTGTGAGTTCCTAAATCTATACTCCTTTATAAAGGATTTAGGACATTCTAAATAAAGAAGTATTGAAAAGACCAAAGACATTTTTTGTAATAGGAAGTTACACATAAATTCATATTTATTTGTATTAATTCTGCTATTAAAACAATACATATACATAAGGCTTAAAAATTCAGCTATCTTCTTGGAAATTAAATACAAAACATTGTAACAACACGAATTCAAAACATTGTAATAGCACACCAATTCAAAACCTATAGTAACGGCCCTCCACCAAATTTAAAACAAAAATTAAGAGACATCATATATAAATCTCCACCTCCCTCTCTCTCTCTCTCTCTCTCTCTCTCTCTCTCTCTCTCTCTCTCTCTCTCTCTCGTTACATCCCCACACACACAAAAGAATTTAAAACCCGTAACTCTCTTTTCTCTACTCTAAACCACCCTCACTATAAACCATCATCAACCGGCACCAACAAAATCCGCCACCTACTGCCACAACAATAACCAACCACCACCATGCCGCCAACAATAGAATTAGCCACCAATCCGTCACCTACTCTAATTCATTCCACACAAAAAAAAAAAAAAAAAAAAAAAAAAAAAAAAAAAAAAAAAAAAAAAAGTGTACCGTTACATTAATAAAAAAAAACACTCAAAAACTCAACACATCTCAGGTTTTATTAAATAACTATAATAACTTTATAGATCTTTAGAAACCCATCATCGATCTTTATCGGATATTAAAAGGAAAACGCACCTACCTTAGATCTTTAAAAGATCTTGAAGCCGAACAACAGTGGTTTGTGTGTTTGAAGTAAGTGTGTTTGTATCTTGGGTGTGGCTACAATGAGAACGGTATAGGTGGTGTGGTGTTCGTTTATCAATTGAGGAAGAAAGGTATAAGATGCGCATGGTGTTCGGTTATGGTAAATGAACCAAGATAGTCTGCTTTCATGATTGTAAGTTTCGTGTTTGAAGCAGGAACAAGATAGTTAGATTTCAGATTTTGATAGAAACGAATTGTAAGTGAAAGAGTATGTGATGGTGGCTGATGAAATAATGTGTATTAGGGTTGTGTAATAAGTAATGTGAAATTAGGGATGGGATAGCTTCTTATACCATTTATTTTAGGGATTAAGATGTATTATTGGGCTGTAGGTCTGATAAAGATTTATTTGGTACCTTTTTAAGGGGTCATTTAAGCCTAAAATCATATTTATAATATGATCAAATATTGCCCTAAATCATTTCTTTTTGCATTTTAGGTACTTGGGACGAGAAATCTGGAAAGTGGCATGTTTTGGGCTCGAAACGACGAAAAAGTGAAGAAAGCGACGAAGTCCCGAATTCTGTCAGATATGTGAGTCTGACGGCGTCACAAGCTACAACGTGACACCGTCATGTGCAAATAATGGAGGATTCTTGGCTCAGAATTAACAAGTGACGCCTCAGTCAAATTTGATGACTTTATAACCTAACGGCGTCAGGTGTATTTGAAGACCAAAAATCCATGCAAAGTTAACAAGAGACGGCCCATAAGATTTACTAAGGGACGGCGTCAGATAGCACTTGACGGTGTCAGGGTTCCTAAGCGACGCCGTCACAAGACAACTTGGAGAAGACGAAACCCTAATTGGAGGTGAGCTGACGGCGCCACACTTTGCAAGTGACGCTGTCACCATTGTAAAACTATATATACTTTCGCATGTTTTCATTAATTCGTGTAACATCTTGGAGTAGGGTTTTGTGGACGAATTTGGCAGCTTTTGTAAGGGTTCTTCAGCCCCCAAAACACATGTTTTATTGAAGATAAGTTATCCATTTAATCATTCAATATGTCTATGTGTTGTTTGATTACTTGTTTATATTCTCTTCTCTTTAACATGCTAGCTTAAGTTTTATTGTGTTTGCTTAGATCTAATGAAACCTAGTTGTTGATTATTAATTTGCCGTCTCTTGTTTACTTGATTGCTTCGCGTTAGGCTAAGAAAACTGGCTGACCTATTATATGTAACTAGCTTGAACATCTTAGAAACGCAACCATAGAGTGCACTATTGGTTTTTCTCGTTGTATTTATTGCATAAATTGCGGCTTATAGATCCTAGAAAACTTAATTGTAACACCCCCAAAAATATCGCAGCGGAATGTAATATCATTGGGGTGCTACTTATTAGTACAACAGTTATAATCATAGAAAACAACTCTAAATGAGATGTTTTTAAAAGTTTAGCATTTGATTATAATAAAACATCAGAGTTACGAGAGGTCCCAAGTAGTTTTAGAATACATAATACGTAAACATAAAAGTTTTTAAGAGTTTATCGAATGATAACAAAATGCAAGCCATCAAAACATTCCCCGTGCAACTTCATGCTTGCCAAATACCTTAAGGACCTGAGATAAAACATGCTAAAAAGTCAACACAAAGGTTGAGTGAATTTCACAGGTTTATAAATAACTAATGGAACACAAGATTTCAGAGTTAAAATAATAATTGCAACGAATACAATTATGGGTAAATAATAATTATTGCTCTAAGCTTATGACACGCAAACTGACTGAAGGTTCATAGAATGAACCAATGCTCTGAAAGGTAATTTGCCATTTTGCCTAATTATTCAAATATACTGCGTTTGTGATATCTATCTGATCAACACAAACGGGATTCGTCAATCCCAATAGGCCTATTCACAATATTCGCGTTCACACACAAGTGATTAATGGTTCATGATATAGTTAGGGACTTATTTTGGCAATATCGGTACTTTAGCAATAATATGTTCTAATAAGCATACAGTTTAAAACACTCGTGTCCAAATTGTAAAATAGCATGTATCTCCCCCAATGGGTTTATAAACAGTTTAAAGAGTTAAAGTGCGGCTATTAACTCACCAAATATCAAATAGCAAGATGTAAGTAAAGTGATGGGTAAACCGAGAAGTCCTACGAGCAACCAAAAAAATAATATGTTGCGTCTGAGGTTTTAAAATAATAGAGTGTGAATGCAAGAAAGTTTTATATAATTATTATATCAATTATGCAATTGTACATAGAGTTTTTAAGATTTATAAAGTGATAGGGACTAAAATTGACAGGTTAGGAAAGTGTTACGAGCCCTAATATATAAGTTGTCCGAGGTTTGGGTTTTTATGATATTTCTATAGTTCAAGTATCCTATTGTGTCGATATGTGGTCAAATTATCCAAAGATGAGTTATCGGGTTTATTCCCGAAAGTGGGTCCTACCACTTTGGGTATATGTATGATATTAATGTTTGCTTAAAAATTATTAATTTACAAATTTTCAAGTTTATAAAATAGTTATATGAATTTCATCGTTATTTATAATGTTTATAGGCGTTATAAAAATATATTCCATTTTTAAACAAATTTTGATAGGTTAAATAATTTTTAAGTTAAGTGCGGGTTTTGATTAAAAGTGGATATTTGTTACTAAAAATTTCGTTTCTCTTAAACCGTAAGTAGTTACACTTCATATTTTATATTTTCAGAAAGGTATTAATCTGTATTAATAAGATTTTTGGATCCTATAGCTCTTAAAATTGCATACCCTAAGTGAAATTACCGTTTTACCCTCATAGGTCAGGTCTGATCCCGGGACAGTCCCAAACAGTCTCACTATTTTTGTGATAAGTTGAGTTCCGTAACTCCGTTTCATGCTAGGTTTTCGGCTACGTTCAAGTTAAGGTTTTACCTACATTTCATAAAACTGGACCAAGTCTCAAAAATGATTAGATCTATAAGCTTTTTACGTTTAAAATCTAGTGTGCGTTTTCCGACTAGTTTTACCGTTTATTTTCTTATTAAATCATCAGGTATCGCCACGCGACCAAACACCTGGAAAATCGAAGCTAAGAGATAGATCTACAGTCCTATATTTTTATCTAAGTCTCAAAATCTACTGATTAAGTGCAATAATTACAAGAACAGTCCCTGGTCCAAATGGTCTTTGCAAACTTAGTCCCAATCATAGTTTTAGGCATTTTAAGCTATGTACAATGCATAAATTAATACAACAAGCATATGAAACATGAAAAATACATAAAATACAATATACATCAGTAGTGAAATGGAAAGTTGATAGATCGTTTGAAAGCTCAGATTGATTAGATCTTATCTAGGGATAACAATAACAAAGATAAACATGATGCACAACGGAATAAGTAAAACATCATTGTTATTGAACAAGGTTTCTCGTCATCATCTCTACAATATACAAACTAATAAGCCTCAATACTACGTGATCAAGTGTAGTACGGTTACCTAATCTAACAGGAATCATAAGATCCTTGAGGCTTAACAAAACACTAAACCTAGGCGTTTTTCCTATACCCTACGCCTAGGTTACCCACACACACATTTACTGGTGTTCACATCTTGACACACCCTAAAACTAAGACATGTATTCTCTTTATATAATAGAGAATTAGGTTTACAAATGACTAATAAGTAAAATCTTCTTTATCAAGCAAATCCCTTGTGTTTTGCATTGTCTTCATTCTTCACTTGTAGTTTTGTATTTATCAACTCAAATATAAAACCCAACAATCTTCCCCTAGTTGATAATTACAAAACCTTCGTCTTGATCTTTCATGAATGAAACAATCTTCCCCTTAAGCTCACCTCGTGAACTTAAAATAACATCTACCACCAAAGATCTTCAAGTTGCAAAACTTCTATGTACTTCTTCTTCCCCTTTTTGTTATTATCCACTAGGAGAAGCTAAGTAGATACAACTTTGATCTTGATAACCACGAACCAATATCACACTTCCAATTCAGCCTTCTAATGTCTCAAATTACCCGCCATTAAGTTTTCCGCACTAATAATGAATCCAAGACAATAGAAACTTAAATCATCAGTAGTAATAACGACTTATAGTTGTTAAAACCTTCCCCTCAAATGGTGCATGTAAATGGTTAAACATTTTAACATTAAGCTTTCCCTGAAACCCATATGTTAAGCATTTCTTGAATCTTCAATTCTGTAAGCTCGATGTAATGATCACTGATGAATAAAACTAACACTATGTTCTCCAGTTTTTCAATGGAAGTAAACAAAAAAAAGTCATGTTCTCTAGTTTTTGGTCGGAAGTAAATGAAAGTAAATGGAAGTAAAAGGGAGGGCCACCCTTTATTTTTTTGTGTCACAACTTTCATCCCATATATGGGATGAAAGTGAAGGAAAGTGAGTGGGTCCCATTATTTTCTTTACTTCCATTTCATTTACTTTCATTTCACATCATTTTCTTTACTTCCATTTCATTTACTTCCATTTCCCTCTAAAATCATACTTGAGAACATAGTGTAAGTATTACAAACTTGATGCTGAAGTAGAACAAACCCAACTTATGTCTTATGTCTTGCACTATCCACGTGACTTTGAACTTATACTAACACCATATAAGTAGACCGCAATCTCTTGACAAAATCCTCATCTTCAGTGAGACACTGAGCACTACAATGTAACTCCTTTAAGTGATAGCAAAGACCTATGTGAAAACTTATTTTAGAGGTTACTTACAATAAGTTTTGTGATCGTTTATGGACTCTAGGTTGTTACACCTTTGATCTAGGATTTTGTCTATGACTAGCATGATGATAATATTGGCGGAATATTCAAATGAAAGAAACAATATTATCAAAACAAGGTTTTGCCAAACTTTCTCTTTTGTTATAAAATCAGCCCCAATACTACTTGATCAATAGCAGTACGATTACACTCTAATCAAGGATCGAAGATCCTTGAGGCTAAACAAACATAACAACATCAGACCCCATGTCTGATGTTCCCACACACACTCACTATTTGATGTTTTACATTTTAACACATTTATGTGTTTAAATTCTAAGCATACTAAACACTTGTAAAACATATTTTTATCTAAGGGGTAAGATCTCCTTTTATAGTCCAAGGAGACCTTTTACAATATGATAAGACTTTGTCTACTACTTGCTTGTTATGTGTCAGTCATTAAGATACAACATGTATCTTGTTTTACAACTTTGTTGACTGAACAAATATCTAGATATTATCTAAGGATAATATCTTCTTCATCCTTATCCATCCAGCAGCAGTATGACTCACTGATCAGCAGCATCTTCATTTGTACTAGCAGCAGTATCAGATACACTACCAGCAGGAACAGATACACTACCAGCAGAAACAGATACACTACCAGCAGTATCATTTTATGCCTAGCAGCAGAATCTACTTAGCGTATTTTGCTTATCATTTCAGTATTCTTCATGTTTCATTCTTCTTGTTCTGTGATCATCAAATCTATGAAAATATAATTCTCAACAATCTTCCCCTATTTGATGATTACAAAACAAACACGTTCTTGTACGAATTTCCCTAGACGAAGTAGAGAAATTGAGATAATTAAATCTCACCATGAATGAAACCATACTGTCTTCCCCTTAATCTATGCTATCCACCACATCTCTTCCCCTTTTTGTTATCAACAAATAGAGAATATTACAAATATGATCTTTACAACTACAAACTAATACTACACATCCAATCTATCCTTCTCAATGTTGCAAAAATCGGCCATATCGGCCGATTAATCGCTGATATATCGCTTATCGGTCAAAAAATCGGTCTGGGAAAAAAAAGGCCAGAAATCGGCCGTATCGGCCGATTACGGCCAGCTATAAAAAAAATAAAATTTAGGCATTCTACTTAATTTGGGGATCGTTTATTTCACTTATAACACACAATGAGCCTCATAATCAGAATTGGAGCCTTTTATTGAGGTTTGGAAACATAGTAGGCTTGGAATCAGTTACGATCTTTAGTTTGGTCTCCAGAAATACCCAAAACATGCAAAAAATGCCAATCCGATTAATCATCGATTAATCCCGCCTTGGCCGATTAATCGCTGCAGGGTGGTCGACCGCCACACTACCGATTCACGATTTTTGCAACATTGATCCTTCTAATGTCTCAAATTACCCTCCATTAAGCTTTCCGCACTAAAAATGAACTTGAGACAGTAAAATTTTAAACCATCAGTAGTAATACTAATCAACAATAATAAGAATCAATAACTTTCCCTTGTGGTGATGCATAAGTATAATAAATGGTTAAACACTTGAACATTTAAGCTTCCCCTGAAACCCATATGGTAACCATTCGAATCTCCAATTCTGTAGGCTTTTATGACTGATGAAGAAAAACCAACCATTACTAACATGTTGATGAAGCTGAATAAACTCATCTTCGAACGTATACCCAACTTTCTTGTATAGGGAGACCGCAATCTCATGACAATAAACTCATCTTCTATGAGACACTGAGTACTAGGGGTGAGCATGGGGCGGTTCGGTGCGGTTTTTGGCCGAAACCGCCCCGCACCGCAAAATGCGGTTTTTAAAAAATGAGGATCCGCATCCGCGCGGTTTTTGCGGTTTCGGTTTTGCGGGTTTATGCGGTTTTGCGGGTTTTTGGTTCAAAGTTTGTTTTTTTCCCCTTGAAATTATAACTTTTGGTATATATTACCTAAAAAACTTAGATGATAATTAACAATTAAAATGTGTTATTCTAAAAAATAAACAAAATCATTTTATCATAAAAAAATTATAAATTTTAGTGTGTTATTCTAAAAAATAAAAAAATATATTTAAAAAAATATATCTAAAAAATAAAAAAAATATATTTAAAAAATAAAAAATTATAAATTTTAGTGTATTATTTTAGTGTGTTATTCTAAAAAATAAAAAAATATATTTAAAAAATTATAAATTTTAGAGTGGTGCGGTGCGGTTTTTCGGTGAAAACCGAAACCGCACCGCAAAATCGGTTTTTATTTTTTCCTGAAACCGATCCACCGGTTTTTGCGGTTTTGCGGTTTTTGTGGGTCGGTTTTTTGCGGTTTTTGCGGTTTTGCGGTTTTCGGTGCGGTTTTTGCTCACCCCTACTGAGTACTACAACGTATCTCCTTTAAGTGTTTGTCAATTCGTAGTCACTTGAACGAACGAACAAGTTATCTTTAAAGTGTAGTCAACCACTTTAAGATATGATAAGAACACAATTTTGAAAAATTCAACTTTAACTTCAAATAAGCAACAAATAATCTTTTTCACCAATAATAACTTGATAAACAAGCCTTTAATCTTTTAAGAACCAACTCTCTTCTGTGTGTGAACCTTGAAAGAAAACCAAAAATTCATACCTCAACTGTTTCTGCAGCAGTTTTCAATGATGCATATCTTGCAACCTAAGGCTCAGATTGAAGATCCCTCCGGTGAGAATCTACCTTGATATACCAAGAACCTCCAGTAAAAATTTCAGCCCGATCCAACGGTTAACGAAGGAGTTATAGCCTTTGCAAAACTGCTCTGCAGAAAGTTGCGAAAAATTAAGCAAAAACGAATTTTTCTTCTTTCTTTAGCTAAAACCTTTTCTTTTCCTAGATCCAGAGCCCCCCGCTCTGATACCAACTGTGGAAACTTATTTTAGAGGTTACTAACAATAAGTTTTGTGATCGTTTATGGACTCTAGGTTGTTACACATTTGATCTAGGATTTTGTCTATGACTAGCATGATGATAATATTGGCGGAATATTCAAATGAAAGAAACAATATTATCACAACAAGGTTTTGCCAAACTTTCTCTTTTGTTATAAAATCAGCCCCAATACTACTTGATCAATAGCAGTACGATTACACTCTAATCAGGGATCAAAGATCCTTGAGGCTAAACAAACATAACAACATCAGACCCCATGTCTGATGTTCCCACACACACTCACTATTTGATGTTTTACATTTTAACACATTTATGTGTTTAAATTCTAAGCATACTAAACACTTGTAAAACATATTTTTATCTAAGGGGTAAGATCTCCTTTTATAATCCAAGGAGACCTTTTACAATATGATAAGACTTTGTCTACTACTTGCTTGTTATGTGCCAGTCATTAAGATACAACATGTATCTTGTTTTACAACTTTGTTGACTGAACAAATATCTAGATATTATCTAAGGATAATATCTTCTTCATCCTTATCCATCCAGCAGCAGTATGACTCACTGATCAGCAGTAGCTTCATTTGTACTAGCAGCAGTATCAGATACACTACCAGCAGGAACAGATACACTACCAGCAGAAACAGATACACTACCAGCAGAAACAGATACACTACAAGCAGTATCATTTTATGCCTAGCAGCAGAATCTACTTAGCGTATTTTGCTTATCATTTTAGTATTCTTTATGTTTCATTCTTCTTGTTCTGTGATCATCAAATCTATGAAAATATAACTCCCAACAAAGACCTATTGCTAGATTTGACAAGTCTTCGTCACAATGTTAAAGCACGAACAAGTTATCTCCTGCTAAAAGATATAATAAGAACACGTACCCAAGTAATTCCACTTCAACTTTAAATAGGTGATAATCAATCTTCTTCGTAATCAAATATTCCAAGTAATACGAGCCTTGAACCTTTTAAGAACAAATAAACCAAAAATCCAAAAATCCTTCTTGTGTGTGTCGTTTGATATCAGAAATAAAACCGAGAACCATAACTATGTGCTATCCGATATCAAACAATACTAAGAACCATATGAGCTTCCCCTCACTTCTTGTAACTCATGCCCATAAAAATCACAAGTATCAATGAATAACATGAAGCCCAAAACCTAATCCATGTACTGTCCTTCCTTTTCGAGTAGCATTAATATTGCACAAGTAGCACAAGGCCACACAGCAGTATAAACCTTGAACGAGCAGTACAAAGTAATATGGTACGAGCAGTACAAAGTGAATGAATGCAGTACTAAAATTTTATGAGCAGTACTAACCAAAAATACGCAGCAGTACTAACATCTAGGTAGCAGTACTAATTTTCGATGAGCAGTACTAAGAATCCAAACTAGCAATACTAAGTTTCTTTGGCAGCATTAACGATCAGATATAGAAGTAGAGCTAATAAAACAACCAGTAACCTCAGTCCTTGTAGCGTAACTCTACTTACATGCATACCAGTAGCCTTACTCCCATACCATCAGTTCCAGTAACTTCATTAACACCAGTAACCACATTCGTATGTCTTCAAATAACCAGTAGACATACTCGAATACCAATAACTTCACGTCTTGAACACCAGTAGGGCTGTTCAAAAAGCTCGCGGCTCGTGGCTTGCTCGAAACTCGCTCGAAAAAAGCTCGAAAAAAGCTCGCTCGAAATCGGCTCGTTTATAAACGAGTCGAGTCGAGCCGGCTCGGTTTGTAAACGAGCTGAGCCCGAGCCAACGTCGGCTTGGCTCGTGGCTCGCTCGTTAGCTCGCTCGTTGGCTCGCTCGTTAGCTCGCTCGTTTGGCTCGTATATAATATTATATATATATATATATATATATATATATATATATATATAAACTAAACTTTAGTTATATATAATATAATATATACAACTAGATGAAAGAGTAATTCAAGTTTTTGGAAATGCTATTTTGTTAACTTCTAGATGAAAGAAACTCAAGTCTGTTATTTTGTTAATTACTTTGATGGCCATATTGCAGAACTGCAGAACTAATTTTTATTAGAATTGAATTAGTATTTGACATTTTGACCTGGATTAAAATCGCGTAGCTTATTTTTTGTTTTTTTATGTTAAAGTATATCCCATTCAATGTAAACGAGCGGGCTCGACGAGCCACAAGCTGGCTCGAGTATTTGACGAGCCGAGCCCGAGCTCAACTTTTCGGCTCGTATAAATAAACGAGCCGAGCCGGCTCGGCTCGATTTTTAAACGAGCCGAGCCTAAGCCTACCCTGGCTCGGCTCAGCTCGGCTCGTTTACAGCCCTAAACACCAGTATCTCCAGTCATCACAGTCTGCTTGTAACCATACTCTTACTCCTGTAAACCATACGAATTAGAATAAAAAAAACCTTAAACGAATAAAGCATGAATCACAACAGTCTTAGGGTTTTGTAAGCATGAAAAACACCTCTTTAATTACCAAATCAATCAGCCTTATAGGTTTGTTTACCAAACCAACAATTCCTAAGCGACTTCTAGAGCAGATTTGATATCAAAGAAACCTTAAATAAACTGTATCCTAAAAACCCTAATAATCAAAACGCATAATCTTTAAAGTTCCAGGTTTTAGGAAAACATAGCAGCCGTGAACATTGTTTTGAGAGTAAATACAACCTTCAAACAATTGTTTTGACTGAAAACAGCAGCAGCCAATCATGATAACCAAAGAAATGATAAGAACATTGAAGAACAAACTCTAAAAACCTAAAAAAAATCGACTTACTTTAATTGTTTCTGCAGCAGTTTTCAACGATTGATATCTTCCAATATAAAGCTCAAATTGAAGATCCCTCAGGTGAGAATATACCTTGATATATAGAGAACCTCTAGTAAAACTTTTGTTAAGATCCAACGGTTAACGAATGAGATATCGCCTTTTTAAAACAGCACTGCAGAAAGTTACAAAAATAAAACCAAAGTCGATTTTTTTTTTTTTTTTTTTTTTTTTTTTTTTTTTTTTTTTGATTAAAACCTTGTACGATCCCTAGATCACGAGCTCCCTGAGCTCTGATACCACCTGATAGATCATTTGAAAGCTCAGATTGATTAGATCTTATATAGGGATAACAATAACAAAGATAAACATGATGCACAGCGGAATAAGTAAAACATCATTGTTATTGAACAAGGTTTCTCGTCATCATCTCTACAATATAAAAAATAATAAGCCTCAATACTACGTGATCAAGTTTAGTACGGTTACCTAATCTAACAGGAATCATAAGATCCTTGAGGCTTAACAAAACACTAAACCTAGGCGTTTTTCCCATACCCCACGCCTAGGTTACCCACACACACATTTATTGGTGTTCACATCTTGACACACCCTAAAACTAAGACTTGTATTCTCTTTATATAATATAGAATTAGGTTTACAAAGGACTAATTAGTAAAATCTTCTTTATCAAGCAAATCCCTTGTGTTTTGCATTGTCTTCATTCTTCACTTGTAGTTTTGTATTTATCAACTTAAATATAAAACCCAACAAAAGTATTGTGTGGTTTCTTACACAAGTGAGATGAAATACAAGAGAAATTAAGAACCAAGAGCACCAAAAATGAAATCACCACAACAACAAGTCTCTTGTGGAAAACTAGAAGGGGGGTTGAATAGTTTTACCGTTTTAAAATTTGATTTGCTTTGTTACTTAATGTGATTTCAAGGAAATTATATACAAACAAATAATCACACAATATATATGAAAAGTAAAGAGAGGAAAGATCAAACCACACAACACTGATGTTTATAGTGGTTCGGCTACAAGGACTCTCTTCCTTGCCCTACTCCACTCCTCGAGCCTCTAACTCGAGAGTTATCTTTCACTAAGAAACAAACTCCCTTCTAGGTGGAGAAAACCTTTACATGTCACTTACTTCTTTTTCCGGTACTAAGCTAAATACCGAGTTCTTTACAAGGGTACAACCACTCCCGTTTGGTTCTTTCACAAGGGTACAACCACTCCCGTTTGGTTCTTTACAAGGGTACAACCACTCCCAACACTCTTTCTGTTTTAAGGACTAAAACACTAACCTCACTCTACTGATATAAATGATACAAACAATGATATGCAAACTAGTACAAGATCACACAGTGGCTAAGCTAAATGGATAACGACAGAACGTTGATCCTTGTATGCTTGATCCCTTTGCTACAAAAGGAAAGATCAAATGAATGAATGAATGATATGGATTAGTAAATGAATGAGTATGTATTTAAGCTATATGAGTGATGAATTGTCCAAATGATCAGCTTGCTATTTATAGGCAAACTGAGTGAACAGCTGGCGGATCCGACGGATCCCTAAATTTTGATCCGTCCTTGTATGCACTTGGATCCGCCAGTGCAGGACAACTAATAGATTTCCAAATCTTGCCATATCTTTCCATATCTTCAAATGTCAACTCTTTGGCTTGAAGATCTAAACAAAATATCACAAAATCTTACCAAGATTGTGTATATGATGCATGCCATGATGTCATCCTAACTTTTGAAAAATAAAGTTTCCATTTTATGAAATAAACATGTAAATGTATAAAATGTAAATTCTAGTGATCTTGTGAAATGTAAATGTGTTCTAAAAAGACTTTAACTTGTATTTATGATTTGCTAAAAGATATAACTTGTATTTGTCATTAACAAAACTAAGTAAAGATCATAAAATATAAATAACATTTTTGGGACGATATTTGTATTAACAATCTCCCCCTTTTTGTTGATGACAAAACATAAGGTGTATTTTTAAGCAAATGAATAAATGAAGTATGAGTCTTTTTTAAAAATATAGATTAAGTTTGTTTTATGCAAGTATTAAAAACAATTTCAAGTATAAATGTATGTACTGTGATGTTTCATAGTAATGCAAACTTAATCCTTTCTCCCCCTTTTTGTCGAAACAAAAAGAAGATATGCGTAGCGGAATGCGATTTTGAGAACTTTAAAGCTCCCCCTTGATTTATACTCCCCCTAAATGGAGTAACAAGGATATGATGTATGATCCTACAAAACAAATGGTTAGACTATGATATGCTCCCCCTCGATGTATACTCCCCATTGCTAGAGTACCAACGTATACATTTCAAGGATAGGAGATGCTACAAAAGAAAAGTTAGTTACTTCATGGAAGTAAAATGCATATGTAATTGTCAACCAAACAATAAGTTTTAGCACATTTGACTTTTAAAAAGTCAAAATGAAGTGTCTGATCAAAATTTAGTACCTAATGTACTTTTGATCAAGGCAATATGTTAAGTTAAAACAACCATACTATGATGTTAGTATTCTAAAATGAGATAATATGCTTAATGTTGATCACCCACAAGCATAAAAACATAACATTCATTACTTGGAAAAAAATGATGTTACATTTAAACAAGAAAAATAAATCCTAAAAAGAGAAATTCTAAAACAACATCCTAAAAGTTCCTATAAGAGGAAACTAACAAAGCTCCTATTGAGGAGGATGAGTGATGAGTGTGTAAATACTCATCATTTTTGTCCCATTTGAACTGCAAAAACATTTAAAAACACTCAGAAATGCTTCAAAATACAGAAAATATCCTTGAATTGTGTTTTTATCTGTTTCATGTGCAAAAGAATTGAAAACAGTTGAAAAATGAGCAAGGTTTCATAAATGGCAAAAATAGTCCCTGGGCATTCAAAAATGGAAATTCACAAATGGTCCCTGGAAATAGTTTTGATTTTTGGCAGTTATGGTCCTTGGATTTTCAGAATAAGACAACAATGGTCCCTAAGGTTTAATCCTAAATCCAATTCTATCCTAAAAATAACAAACCCAGCTGCTCAATTAATCTAAACCCAGCCCAGCTAAAACAACCTACCCAACCCACACTTATTATAAACCCAGCCCACAAACTTAACTAAACCCAAGCCCAATCCCAAATACCCAACCCGACTTTTTTTAGTTAAACAAAAGGTTTGACTTCGGTCAAACCTTCTTCCTCAAAACCACCCCGCCCAAAAACCATACCAGAAACCACCCTTTTCCACCGCCTTATCCTGACACACCCACCCCCTCCTCCTATCTCACTTCACCTAACAAGCCAATATGCATTTATTGCTTCTTCCTCAGTACAAGTTATCAGAGATAGTGGATTTTTCCACTATCTCAATTTTGGCGCCAAAATCAGTTTCAAAGGCTGAGATCATTTCAAGGGCATCCAAGGGTCAGAAATGGATCAGAAGAAGATAAGAGATGCATCCCACCTCAGAAGTAGTATAAATAGGACTCAATGTAGCCTTAATTAGGCAGTAGTTAATTTTCATTTTTCTTATTGTACTTTAATTGCTTAAGTTTTATAAATTTTGATTTCCAGTTGTTAATTCAAGTTACTTTAAGTTTGTTTAAGGTTTATCTTTGTGCAATTTCCAAAAGTTAATGATAATCTCTTATTTTCAAGTTTCCATGTGTAATGAGAATTCGAATTAAGATAATTGTTGTTTGTATAAGCTTGTTTCTGTTTGAATAAACTCATGTGAGCTTAATATAGCTTATTGTGAGTTTAAACCAAGATAACTCAGTTCTAATCAAGAAATTCAAGAGAAGTCAAAGAAAGTCAACCTGTGGTCCAATAAGCAGTTCTGGAAGGAATAAGCTGTATTGGAAGAGCTTGTTTGGGTTTCTAGCTTGTTTTTGACAAGCTAGATATGTTTCTGATCTAGTTCTAATGTTTTATAAGCCAAATCAGTTGTAAGCCATTTTCAAGTTTTTGCATAATTTCCTAGTTTTCTATTCATTAGCTTATCTTTGTGCTTATTGTCATTTCCTTGCTTAACTGTGTTATTTGGAGTTTTAATAGCCTTGTTTGATCATTAGTTTAAGCTTGAATTTCATTTTCATTCAATAACTTAAAATCAGTCAAATAGTCTAATACAAGCTTATAGCTTATTAGGTGCTTATTTTAAATTGGAGTTTGCTTATTTTACCTTCATTAAGTTAGTTAAGTTCTATTAAGTCAGAATCATAGGTTGTTTTAATCATTTCTATTGTTATACTTAAAATCAGTCACACAAAGGACTGTTTGGGTTAAAACAGTCAAAAGGGTCAAACTATCTTGTTACTGTACATTTGCATTTTTCTCAAGTTTGATTGAGCTTAACTCAGGTTGTTTGAGTAGTCAGTAAAAGCTTTCAAGCTATCTTGATAGGATTTGTAATTTTGAGCCATCTGTGGAAAAATTAGAACCTCAACTGTCTAAATAAGCCAAATTAAGCAATAAGCTCATTTGCTCTTTCCTTGTGGTTTTTCTGAGTCCCTTTAGGTCCAATTAGTGTGCTTGTAAAAGTTGGTTAAGCCTCACTTTGATTTGTGCCCTCTGCACAAGTCTGCACATACTCTGTACAACCAAATCCATAGTGCAGGTCTGCACTAATTTTCTAGATCCATAATCAGTGCTTATTTGTGTTAGTTTGAGCTTAAATTTTGGATTTCTTAATAATTTGCTAGGTTGTCTTTATGTAAAACCCTAAAATCTAAAATGAGCAAAAAGACCAAAATGCCCCTGCTAGTTTAAAATTTAATTAAAAGCTCATAATGTATCAAATAAATTCCAAACTTCTGGCAATGCACATGTTATGATCCCAAATAATTTTGACAATCTCATTTAACATTGATACAAGTGGCAAAATGACTAAAATACCCCTATTAGTGCCGAATGGATAATATCTAGTTTTATTATAATTTAAAATGTATTAAGATGTGTAATTATGGAAGATAAGCAATCAAATATTTTCCCAACCAAAATTTCCGAAAATTCTGGTCAACCTCCCCTCCTATGACTCAGCATACCCCTTTAAACACCAATCCACATTTGTTTATCACAAACCCTAATTTCCGAGTAGAGAGAAAAACCCAAAGAAAATTCCATAGCCTCCATTCGATCCACAAAAAATTACCAAGGCATTTTTCTGAGTTCAAACACAATTCAAGGAGTCCTAGAAAAATCGTGTGAAGTCCATTTGTTGCCCGATTCAATTGTGGTGGAATTATTTCTATCGCTAGACCACTTTTAAGGTAATTTCGTTATAAATTCAACCAAGCTTTGTAAAATTCGATTCTTATTTTTCCTGGAGTTCTTATATCATATGTGATCTGCGAAAAATGTGTACAAGGTGATTTGATCCCATTTGGAGTCGTGGTGAATTCTTCCTTTGTCGATTATCCATCCGAGAGGAAATAAATCGTGTGGTCTTGTTCAATCGTTCTAAAAATCTTCTGGTATTTTTCCTAGCTTCCATTGATCGTATATATCATGAGAAAAATAATAAAAATGATCCATGCATTGTATATAATTCGTATGATAATTATTGTGTCTTAGAAACCCTAAATCGAATTAAATTAAGATATCATGCATGCGATTTTTCCAGGCCTAGTGAATAATTTTCGTGGGCACTATGATCATAATATAACACTAGAAAAATGCTTATTTGATTTATTGAGGCTTAAAACTATTTTTGGTGAAATATGTTATAATCGGCTAGAAAGGAAAAATGAGAACAAAAATACCTAACGTGGAACTAGGGTTCAAAAAAAGGATTAGATCTGATTAATAGTGAATATTAATGATGTTGATATGATTGCATAATGATTTGGGGTCGGCTAGGGTTTTAATTGGTTAAAAATTGTAATTACCGATTTGAAAATAAATATGAAAGGGTGTGTTTTGTCAATATTAAAACTCATGGGCTATTTTTGTCATGGTATATAGATCATGTATAATCTGTAAAAATTATTAAACGGAGGACCTATATGTAAAATTTGTGAGAAAATGAATTAAATTGTAATTGTTACGTCGAATTGGAAATTTAATAAAAACAAGGACTAAACATGTAATTTCTGAAAAGTTGAGGTCGAATTGTGTTATTAATGATATTCAGGGACTAAGATGAAAATTTGGATATTTATTGGACTAATATGTAATTATTATTAATTAATGATTTAAATGTAAATTCTAAGGACTTAATATGTAACTTTATTAAAATAGAGGGACCAAACTTGTAATTTCTAGAAACTTGGGGCTGTTTTGAATAAATAAATATATTCAGGGAATTATGTGTCATTTTGATAATTTAATGGCTTGACATGTAACTATTGGTAATTAAAGGTTGAAATTGTAAGTTTAAGGACTGAATATGTAATTTTGATAACTAGAGGGACTAAATGTGTGAATCATGAATAATTGTGGATACTTTCGTACAACATGATAAAATAAGTGTTCATGGAGTAATTTTGATAAAATAAGGGGCTAATGTGTAACTATGAATAATTGAAGGGTTAAAGTGTAACTTTTGTAACTAAGGGGTGTAAAGTGTAAATGGTGAAAACCTTAAGGACCAAAAGTGTAAATATGATAAAGATACTTTATTTCCAGCAAATGTTAATCAAATTAAGCCATACACTAAGTATTCCTAAAAGTGGAAACCTTCTAATTATGGAAACTTTCTAAAAATGGAAACTTACTAAAAAAGGAAAGTTACTTAAAATGGAAAGATGATTAATTAAGAATGATTTGTAATCCCCTTCTACTCCTCTAGGTGTGAAGAAGGAGAGACTTTGAGCTTTCCCTCATTTCTGTGCTTGTTTCTATATTTGCTTTCGACATAAGGTACGGATACTCTACCCTTCTTAAGAAAGGGTGTCTTATCACCTATGCTTTGATGTTGAGCTATGAACCTTTGCTTTGACCCTTTTGCTATGAACCTTTTGATATGAACCTTTTCATATGACTTTGAGATTCACTTTTGACATGACCTTGAGATATGCTTTGATATGACTTTGAGATGAACCCGTTTGCATGATTTTGAGACCTGACTCTTAGTTTGATACCCGAGCCACCTTTTTGTTTCCTAGCCAGGAAGGTAACCTGGCCATGTCTGTGATGCACCACTGGCATGACTCCTGTGTGGGGGAGTGATTTCTCACGCCGTCCCCTTTTATATTATGATATGGCCATTATGATTTTGAGTATTATGATTTTGAGATGACTTTGAGTGGGGGCGTATGGATTGCAATCCTAGGCATGTATGTTAGTGGATTTAACTATGACTTTGAGTATGACTTTGAGGTGACTGGTGCATGTGTGCTATACACGCCTTTCACATTTATGGGAGCTGATCACTCCACCCCTTTTGATACATGAGGACACCCCTCATATTATCTGGTTGCCTGAGAGGTATCCCCTCTGATTGTGAGATCTTGACTTTGAGTATTATGATGTTGAGATATGACTTTGAGTATGGGCTCGTGGTAGATGACAAATCACATTATGGTGACAAATCAAAGCATACATACCTATTCATAGCGGAAGCCAATAAACATAATCATGAAATAAACCAAGTCAACACGACTGGAATTCAATACATAAGTCTCAAATGAAAGGAAGAAATAAATCCCAAGGAAATACATAACGAAATAGATCCAATATCCAAATGCTGAAATAAAATGGTAAGACTATGGTAGGACATCATCTAAGGCAAAAGCTCCTCTAACTCTCATCCCAAGCATAAATCCATCTCCCAGCTAGATACCTGCCGCACACGGAAAAGAAAACGTGCGGCTGAGCTTACAAAGCTCAGTGAACAGATACATAATACAACAAAGATAATGAAACAGAACATAATGAAGCACTGGGAAATATCATAAGGTATAAATCAGAACAAAATGGGTAAAAGAGAAGAATAGGATAGTCATCTACCACGAGCCCATACTCAAAGTCATATCTCAACATCATAATACTCAAAGTCAAGATCTCACAATCAGAGGGGATACCTCTCAGGCAACCAGATAATATGAGGGGTGTCCTCATGTATCAAAAGGGGTGGAGTGATCAGCTCCCATAAATGTGAAAGGCGTGTATAGCACACATGCACCAGTCACCTCAAAGTCATACTCAAAGTCATAGTTAAATCCACTAACATACATGCCTAGGATTGCAATCCATACGCCCCCACTCAAAGTCATCTCAAAATCATAATACTCAAAATCATAATGGCCATATCATAATATAAAAGGGGACGGCGTGAGAAATCACTCCCCCACACAGGAGTCATGCCAGTGGTGCATCACAGACATGGCCAGGTTACCTTCCTGGCTAGGAAACAAAAAGGTGGCTCGGGTATCAAACTAAGAGTCAGGTCTCAAAATCATGCAAACGGGTTCATCTCAAAGTCATATCAAAGCATATCTCAAGGTCATGTCAAAAGTGAATCTCAAAGTCATAAGAAAAGGTTCATATCAAAAGGTTCATAGCAAAAGGGTCAAAGCAAAGGTTCATAGCTCAACATCAAAGCATAGGTGATAAGACACCCTTTCTTAAGAAGGGTAGAGTATCCGTACCTTATGTCGAAAGCAAATATAGAAACAAGCACAGAAATGAGGGAAAGCTCAAAGTCTCTCCTTCTTCACACCTAGAGGAGTAGAAGGGGATTACAAATCATTCTTAATTAATCATCTTTCCATTTTAAGTAACTTTCCTTTTTTAGTAAGTTTCCATTTTTAGAAAGTTTCCATAATTAGAAGGTTTCCACTTTTAGGAATACTTAGTGTATGGCTTAATTTGATTAACATTTGATGGAAATAAAGTATCTTTATCATATTTACACTTTTGGTCCTTAAGGTTTTCACCATTTACACTTTACACCCCTTAGTTACAAAAGTTACACTTTAACCCTTCAATTATTCATAGTTACACATTAGCCCCTTATTTTATCAAAATTACTCCATGAACACTTATTTTATCATGTTGTACGAAAGTATCCACAATTATTCATGATTCACACATTTAGTCCCTCTAGTTATCAAAATTACATATTCAGTCCTTAAACTTACAATTTCAACCTTTAATTACCAATAGTTACATGTCAAGCCATTAAATTATCAAAATGACACATAATTCCCTGAATATATTTATTTATTCAAAACAGCCCCAAGTTTCTAGAAATTACAAGTTTGGTCCCTCTATTTTAATAAAGTTACATATTAAGTCCTTAGAATTTACATTTAAATCATTAATTAATAATAATTACATATTAGTCCAATAAATATCCAAATTTTCATCTTAGTCCCTGAATATCATTAATAACACAATTCGACCTCAACTTTTCAGAAATTACATGTTTAGTCCTTGTTTTTATTAAATTTCCAATTCGACGTAACAATTACAATTTAATTCATTTTCTCACAAATTTTACATATAGGCCCTTCGTTTTATAATTTTTACAGATTATACATGATTTATATAACATGACAAAAATAGCCCATGAGTTTTAATATTGACAAAACACACCCTTTCATATTTATTTTCAAATCGGTAATTACAATTTTTAACCAATTAAAACCCTAGCCGACCCCAAATCATTATGCAATCATATCAACATCATTAATATTCACTATTAATCAGATCTAATCCTTTTTTTGAACCCTAGTTCCACGTTAGGTATTTTTGTTCTCATTTTTCCTTTCTAGCCGATTATAACATATTTCACCAAAAATAGTTTTAAGCCTCAATAAATCAAATAAGCATTTTTCTAGTGTTATATTATGATCATAGTGCCCACGAAAATTATTCACTAGGCCTGGAAAAATCGCATGCATGATATCTTAATTTAATTCGATTTAGGGTTTCTAAGACACAATAATTATCATACGAATTATATACAATGCATGGATCATTTTTATTATTTTTCTCATGATATATACGATCAATGGAAGCTAGGAAAAATACCAGAAGATTTTTAGAACGATTGAACAAGACCACACGATTTATTTCCTCTCGGATGGATAATCGACAAAGGAAGAATTCACCACGACTCCAAATGGGATCAAATCACCTTGTACACATTTTTCGCAGATCACATATGATATAAGAACTCCAGGAAAAATAAGAATCGAATTTTACAAAGCTTGGTTGAATTTATAACGAAATTACCTTAAAAGTGGTCTAGCGATAGAAATAATTCCACCACAATTGAATCGGGCAACAAATGGACTTCACACGATTTTTCTAGGACTCCTTGAATTGTGTTTGAACTCAGAAAAATGCCTTGGTAATTTTTTGTGGATCGAATGGAGGCTATGGAATTTTCTTTGTGTTTTTCTCTCTACTCGGAAATTAGGGTTTGTGATAAACAGATGTGGATTGGTGTTTAAAGGGGTATGCCGAGTCATAGGAGGGGAGGTTGACCAGAATTTTCGGAAATTTTGGTTGGGAAAATATTTGATTGCTTATCTTCCATAATTACACATCTTAATACATTTTAAATTATAATAAAACTAGATATTATCCATTCGGCACTAATAGGGGTATTTTAGTCATTTTGCCACTTGTATCAATGTTAAATGAGATTGTCAAAATTATTTGGGATCATAACATGTGCATTGCCAGAAGTTTGGAATTTATTTGATACATTATGAGCTTTTAATTAAATTTTAAACTAGCAGGGGCATTTTGGTCTTTTTGCTCATTTTAGATTTTAGGGTTTTACAACTTCTTCCCCTCTAAAAGAAAAATTTCGTCCCCGAAATTTGCAAAGAATCAGAATGAAACGAATCGGAAACAAAATAGAGACATACCAGAATCAGAAAACAAAATGAGGATAACTAGCTCGAATAGACTCCTCGGTCTCCCAGGTAGCTTCCCGCTCTGGGTGGTTCCGCCAAAGAATCTTAACAAAAGGAATGACTTTACGTCTCATAACTCGCTCTTGGCGATCAAGGACAGCTTCCGGCTCCTCCGGAAGAGACATATCGGGCTGGATCTGATCAAAAGGATAAGACACCACATGCAGAGGATGATAATTGTATCCCCTCAGAAGAGATACATGAAAGACGTCGTGAACATGTGATAACTGCGGAGGAAGAGCCAAACGATACGAAACTTCTCCGATACGATCCAAAATCTCAAACGGTCCGATGAATCGAGGACTGAGCTTGCCCTTAATTCCAAAACGTTTAACTCCTCGAAACGGCGAAACCTTAAGAAATACCCGATCACCAACGCGAAATTCCAAGTCACGCCTATGCTTGTCAGCGTAACTCTTTTGACGAGCCCTAGCTTCCTTTAACTTCTCCCTAGCAACATCCACTTTCTCAGTAGCAATCTGAACTAACTCCGGTCCCTCAATAACGCGTTCACCTACCTCGTTCCAACAAACCGGAGCCCTACATTTCCGACCATATAACATCTCAAAGGGAGCCATACGAATACTCGCGTGCCAACTGTTATTATATGCGAACTCTACCAAACACAAATAATCGTCCCAGCTACCAGTCCACTCTAAGGCACATGCCCTCAACATGTCCTCTAAAGTCTGAATGGTCCTCTCCGACTGACCATCCGTCTGAGGGTGAAAAGCTGTACTGAACTTAAGGCGCGTATCCCATGCCTTATGCAATCCCTTCCAGAAGCGTGACGTAAACCGAGGATCCCTATCTGATATAATAGCCGTAGGCATACCATGAAGCCTAACGATTTCCTGCTGAAATATGTCCGCCAATTTACTAACACTGTAATCCACACGAATAGGGAGGAAGTGAGCAGACTTGGTTAGTCGATCGACGACCACCCAAATCGCATCATGCTTCCTACGAGTAAGAGGTAAACCAGTCACAAAATCCATGGAAATTTCCTCCCATTTTCACTTCGGAATCTCTAATGGCTGAAGCAACCCACTAGCTCTCTGGTGTTCAATCTTGACCTGCTGGCAAGTCAAACACTTAGATACAAACGAAGCCACATCCTGTTTCATGCCACTCCACCAGAAATGTTGCTTAAGGTCCCGATACATCTTGGTAGAACCAGGATGTATAGTGAAAGGGGAACTATGAGCCTCTGATAGAACAGCCTCCTTAAGCTCAGGATCGTTGGGAACACAGAGACGATCCTCAAACCACACTACACCGGAATCATCAACTCTAAACTCTGATTGCTTGCCGTCCTCAACATTTTGAACTATAGCCCACAGCTCACCATCCTCTTTCTGAGCTTCCTTAATTCGCAAAATAAGATTGGACTCCACTGTAAGGCTAGCCCAATAACCGCCGTGACCACTAACACAAAACTCCACATCAAGAAGCTCTAAATCATGCAAAATACGAGGCTCAAACTCCAAACTCGCGATCATACCGGATTTCCTACTCAGAGCATCAACGACCACATTCGCCTTACCGGGATGATACTGAATATTAGCATCATAATCTTTCAGAAGCTCCAACTAACGCCTCTGCCTCATATTCAATTCTTTCTGGGTGAAGATGTATTTAAGACTCTTATGATCAGTGAAAATGTCACAAGTCTCCCCATACAAATAATGGCGCCAAATCTTTAGCGCGAAAACCACAGCTGCTAACTCTAGATCATGCGTCGGATAGTTCACCTCGTAAGGCTTCAGCTGCCTCGAAGCATAGGCGATAACCTTACCATGCTGCATCAAAACACACCCTAAACCTTTCTTCGATGCATCGCTATAAATCTGAAAACCGCCGGAACCCGATGGAAGAGTCAAGATAGGTGCCGACACTAACCGCTTCTTCAACTCCTCAAAACTACTCTCTCGCTCATCAGTCCAAATAAACTTCTCCCCTTTCCTCATCAACTGTGTTAAAGGCAATGCAAGACGCGAAAAGCCCTCAACAAATCTCCTATAATACCCAGCAAGACCCAGGAAACTCCTCACTTCCGTCACATTTGTAGGTCTTGGCCATTTTGTGATAGCCTCAACCTTTGCCGGATCCATCGTGATGCCGTCTGCAGAAACTATGTGACCCAAGAAAGCCACTCGATCCAACCAAAACTCGCACTTCGAAAACTTCGCATACAATTTCTGCTGTCGAAGAATCTCCAGAACTATACTAAGATGTTGCTCGTGCTCCGCCTCGGTTTTAGAGTACACAAGGATATCATCTATGAAGACAATGACGAACTTGTCGAGAAATTCATGGAATACCCGGTTCATTAGGTCCATAAACACAGCAGGAGCATTGGTCAGACCAAAAGGCATAACCAAGAATTCATAGTGACCGTACCGAGTGCGAAAGGCCGTTTTGGGAACATCCTGCTCCCTCACCCTAAGCTGGTGATATCCAGACCTCAGATCGATTTTAGAGAAATGCCTCGCTCCTTGCAACTGGTCGAACAGATCATCAATGCGAGGAAGAGGATAGCGGTTACGAATCGTAATGCGGTTAAGCTCTCGATAATCGATACAAAGACGCATGCTCCCGTCTTTCTTCTTAACAAACAACACGGGAGCACCCCAAGGAGATACGCTCGGACGAATAAAACCATTTTCCAACAGTTCTTGCAATTGCTCCTTTAATTCCTTTAATTCAATCGGTGCCATGCGGTAAGGAGCTTTAGATATGGGTTCCGCACCCGGAACCAGATCAATGCTAAATTCGACTTCCCTGACAGGAGGAATGCCAGGAAGTTCATCCGGAAATACATCGGCGAAATCGCGCACAGTACGAATACTATCAATGCTAGGAACATCAACAGAGGTATCTTTAATAGAAGCAAGAAAACCAAGACAGCCATGTGAAATCAAAGTCCGGGCTTTCATAGCCGAAATAATCTTTACAGATTTCAGAGGTTGGGAACCAGAATAAACATAATCAGGATGGTGAAGATCTCCAAAGATCACCTTACGAGCATAACAATCAATGGTCGCCTTATGAGCAGCTAACCAGTCCATGCCCAGAATGATATCAAAATCAACCATATCAATGGGAAGAAGGTTCGCAGAACGAACACGATCATCGAAACGGAGAGGGCACTTAACATACTCAACATCAATAATCACATGAGTTTTCATCGGGGTAGCAATAGATATACGATTCATTAATTTTGTGGGTTTAATGTTTATTTTATTTGCAAGTGAAGTGGATATGATAGAATGAGTAGCACCGGTGTCAAATAAAACAAAAACAGTACGATCTCCAATATGTAGAAAACCCGTAATAGTACCTGAGGTGCTAGCCGCCTGATCACGAGTCAAAGAATAAACCCGTCCCGAAGTAGGAGCTGTCCTAGAATCAGCTTTAGGTTCACCAGCATTCTTCCTAGGGCAGTCCTTGACTTTGTGCTGATTAGATCCACACCAGAAACAAGCACCAGAAGCTTTGTAACACGGACCTGGATGAGACTTCCCACATGAAGCACATGTAGGAGGAGGAGGTAGAATCTCATCAGCCTTCTTCTGACCTGACGATCCCGACTGCTGATACTGCTGAGAATCCCTGCGCCTGTTATTACCACCCTGACCCTGACGGTCACCACCATACCGACCATAATCCTGACGACCCTGGTTCCTAGAATCCTGTCTCCTATAATCACCACCTCGGTCCTGGCGACCCCGCTGATCATGCCCATGGTCCTGACGACCCCGAAAATCCTGTCTCTGGTCCTGACGACCATGACCCCGAGAATCCTGCCTTTGGTCCTGCCGACCCCGAGAATCTACCCGGTTACCATCCCTATCACGCTTATTAGACACCCTGTCCGCATGCAACAACTCGATGTTACGCGCGGCATCCTGAACACTAGCCACATCATCAAATGGAGTGTTAACGATCCGGTCTAACACCCATTTCTTAAGAGCCCACTTGAAGTGACGAGCCTGACGAACCGAATCCCCAGTAACCTCTGGCCCCACGAAACTAGCCAGACGTAAGAAACGCTGCATGAAATCTCCAGAAGACTCATGATCACCCTGACGAATAGACCCGTATTCCCTCTCATACCTCAGCTGCTCTGCCATAGGAATGTACTGCTTATAAAACGCCTCAATAAAATCTGCCCACGAACAAGTCTCAGCAAAATCATCCCCTTTGGCCTGAATAAGAGCAGTCCACCAATTCTGAGCATCACCCTCTAGCTTGAATGTGGCCAAACGAGTTTTAAACTCGTCAGCACATCCCAGAACACGAAACAACTTCTCGACATGCGTAATCCAGTCCTCCGCTTCATGAGGAGAAGCAGCGGACCTGAAAGAGAGAGGCTTAAGTTTGTTGAACTTCTCGATCCACACATGGATACCAGCTGGAGGAGCAGCGGGTGGAGCAGTGGGTGGAGCACCACCACCACCACCTCCAGAAGGACCAGCCCCATTCCTGATATTATTGGTGACCTCAGTCACCACTCGCGGAAGAGCAGCAGCCACAGCAGCGGCTATCATCTCTTCAAAATTGGGGCCATCATCCCCATTAGTGTACTGAGTAAAGCGAGTGTTCACCATCTGAATGATCATGAAAAGAATTAGCAAAATATAAGGGAAAATAGGCACGAAATGGAAGACGAAACAGAAACCTATGCCTACCCAAAGCCTCACCAGTCAAAACTTAAAACTTAAGGGTCAAATCCTATGGTCCACATGTTTCACAGGCCAAAGCTTATGTACGACAGGTCGCAACCTGGCTCTGATACCACTTGTAACATCCCGCCTACTCAGACCACAATATTGTCCGCTTTGCCCGCAGGCTCACGGCTTTGTTTTTGTGGCCTCATTTGAAGACTTCCCGGCAGGTCACCCAAGCCAGTACTACTCTCTCATGAGCACGCTTAACTGCCAGTTCCTAAGAACCCCACACGCAGTAGACCACAAAACGCGTTGTGTCATTGTAAGGCGAATGTTATCTTATGAACCCAGCATCTCTCCAGGCCACAGCCGATGTGGGATTTGCCTAGGGTGTTACAATTTACTCATTCCATATATCAGTCCATAGCTTAGCTTAATTGAGCTTAAAAATAAGCTCAAAAGTTCCCTATTCTCACAAGCATACACTGATTGCTCAGTGTATACTTGCTTTGAACAAGCCACTTTCTCAGCTTATTCATAAGCAACAAATAAGCTCTACTTGATCTGATTTTTGGTTTTTAGTAATCCTCAGTAGGTGAAGTTTAAGAATCATCAGTTTTTTTGAGATTAGTAATCATTCAAGTGCTTAAAAATCAGCCCAAAGTTGCCTAGAATCTAAAAAGTTGCCCTGCACCATAAGGGTAGATCAGCAGTCTTTGTGCTTATTCTTGCTTATTTTGTGCTTATTTCTGAGTTCTTGTGCTTTATCAGTGTTCATATTAGCTTATTATTTGTTGTTTTGCTTATTTCATCTTTGCTTTTAGCTTAATGCATAGCTTATCAGTCTTTTTATCAAAGTCTTGGGCTTTGTTTCATTTTAGCCCACTGATCAGCAATCATAGCTGATTTCTGAGCTCATTTGTGTGTTTCATAAAAAGTGGTAGTTATCAAATTTGATTATTAACTTGTGCTTAATCAGTTTCCATAATAAAAATCAAAAAAATAAAATAAAAGCAAAAAGGTTAGGACTGGGATTCGAACCCTGGTCATTAGCATCACAAAGCCTCACACAACACACACATTAACCAACTGCCCTAGGGTCTTGTTCTGGTTAATCCCTACACCCATTATTATTTAAACCCTTATTCATTTTAAGCTTATCCGAATTAATTAGCTTATTTACAGCTTATTAGAATAAGCTGGGTCCTTGTCTTTATTTTTCCTAGAACTGTTTTAACATAAAGTATTTTTAGAAAAAGTTTCAGATTTTTCTAATTAGGTTTAGTATTTTTAATCATTTAATTAGAGTAATTTAGTTTTTAATTCATAATAAAAAATATAAAAGTCAGAAAAATATAAATCTTTTTTCTAAAATTTTCTTTTATTATTTAGGATATAAGAAAAATAATTTTACACTTGTAGGGTTTAATTCTATAGATTTCACTTTTTAAACGCGTTTTTAATATAATTCGTTAACCTTAATTTTATTTTGAGAATTTGTTTCTCATTATTTAATTAGAACATCATAAAAAAGCAAAAATTCCTTATCCCATATCATCAGTCACTTTAATCCCGAACCTTTCACGATCGTCCATTCCATCCTCGTTGGGAAACGACCCGGGTAATCACTTACCTGGTATCACACACACAAACGTGAGTTTTTGCAAGTATCCTTTTTCCTAAAGGGGTGATTTGTATTTATTCACGTGTATCCGTCTGCATATTATTTATATATACGTTTTAGCACGGATCAAATTTTGGCGCCACTGCCGGGGAGGTTGTGTTGCGACAATATCGTTGAGTTTAAGCGATTAGTGATTTGAGATCCTTCCTTGTGAAGTTCCTATTTCCCATAAACCATATAAAATACAAAAATATTTTTCTTTTCTTTTATATATATAATATCATATAAAAAATAAAAACCCAAAAAAAAAACATTTTCTGTTTTATTGTAAAATAAAAGATAAAAGCAAAATTAATATAATATTCCTCAACTTGGGTATTATCATAATAAGTTCCCAAACATCAGATTAAAACTTGCCTTTGTGTCGCTTGCGAATTCGGCTCACCTTTGATCGATAAACAAACTATAACGGAGGTTTAAGGAGGGTTTGACATTAAATTGTCGAACTGAAAGAAGCGGGTTTTTTAAGGAGCATTTATTGCCCACCTTTGCTTCTCCGCCACTCTGTGCGTTTTTCAGTCAGAGAGCTACCGTACGCTGGTTGATTTAAGGTTTAAGTTCCTTGTGTTTTGCTTCGATCTTGATTTAATTGAAATATTTTATTTAGTGCATGCGCACTCGTTCTTCCACGTCGACAAGCCCTTTACGTGAACTCGTAGATATTCCGAGAAGACGTAATCGTAGACGTGCTGCCCGAATAGTCGAACCCGAGATTCGTGATGTTCCCATTGATAATATGGCAGACGAACGAACAATGGCGGAGATGCTCCAAGCACCCACCGAGGGTTACAGAGACGCCATCGTTTTACCACCCATCGATTCTGATCATTTTGAATTGAAAACGCATTTGATTCAACTCGTGTCTACAAACCAATTCCACGGGTTTGAACGTGAAGATCCGTATGCACACATTCGTTGGTTCAACAAGTTGACCTCTACAATCAATTACAAGAATGTGCCGCAAATAGTTATCAAATTGATGCTATTTCCGTTTTCACTCGAAGGGGCAGCCCGGATTTGGCTGGATAAAGAACCCCCTCGATCCATTGAAACTTGGGAAGATCTGGTAAAGAAATTTGTCAATCATTTCTTTCCTCCATCAAAGACGACTAATTTGAAAAATGAAATTTCTGGATTTCGTCAAGGTTTCGATGAAAACTTCGGAGAGGCATGGGACAGATTTAAAGATCTCCTAAGAAAATGCCCGCATCATGATTTCACGGAGTTACAACAGATCAATACGTTTTACAATGGGTTGAATGGAAACGATCAAGATTCGCTTAACGCAGCCGCCGGTGGCAATATCTTGAATCGTAAACCTAAAGATGTGATTGAAATTTGTGAAAATAAATCAAAAGTTCCTATTTCTCGAAACAAAGTGAATGTTCTTATCACTCCTGCTTCTTCCTCCGGTAACTCATCAGAGTTAGCCGCTCTAACGGACGCAATGCGTTGCATGATGAAGGAAATGAAAGAAATAAAGAGTGAAATTCATAAACCGGAACAAATCAAAGCCATAAACAAAGTGTGTGAAACTTGTGGTGGCCCGCATGCGTATTACGATTGTCAAGCAACCGATGCTTCTGTTTACCAAGCTCCCATAGCTGCAGTAAACCACAATCAATACCGACCGCATGCTGAAACTCATTACCGAGCACCAAATGCTATGGTACCACCTGGTTTTCCACCCGTGCCAAACCAAAATAATCAAAATCGCTTTGTTCAAAATCAAGGACAAAATTTCAACAATTCTCAGAATTTCAATCAGAACCGTAACAATTTCAACCAGCCACATCAAGCTCCGAATCAACACATTTATCAAACACCTCCTCAAGCTCCTTTGACTAATGATTTCATGAAAATTCATGAGTCCAGCATGCGTTCAATGCAGACTCAAATCAATAATATGAAAGTTGAGTTGCGAAAGGAAATTGATACTACGATGTCTCGTCAAACAAATGAGTTGAAGAATATGATGGGCAGTTTCATGAACATGAACCAGTCTTCTTCATCTTTCGAACGACTTCCGAGCAATACCATTACTAATCCTAATGCTGAGTTGAAAGCCGTTACCACTCGTAGTGGTAAGACGCATAATGGACCCTCGACTCCAATGCCCCCTCCACCGGGGGAAGTGAGTCGAGAGACCGAGGTGACAAAGGACAAAGTGCAAATTGCAAGCCCACAAAGTACCGCACAGGTCCAACCTCCGGTCATCCAAACTCCAATTCCGGAACCCGATGTTCCGATGACAAATCCTAAGCCCTCGATTCCTTATCCGTCGAGGCTTAATGATCAGAAGCTCCGTGACAAAACTAATAGTCAAATGATGAAGTTTCTTGAAATCTTTCAAAAGTTACACTTCGATATTAGTTTTGCGGATGCTCTTCTCTACATGCCAAAGTTTGCTTCAACATTCAAGAGTCTCCTTAGCAATAAGGAAAAATTGTTGGAATTGGCAAAGACTCCAATGAATGAGAATTGTTCGGCGGTGATCCTTAAAAAGTTGCCCGAAAAACTAGGAGACCCCGGCAAATTTCTCATTCCTTGTGATTTTCAAAAGCTAGATGAATGCTTTGCCTTGGCCGATCTTGGCGCAAGCATCAATCTAATGCCTCTTTCAGTTTGGGAAAATCTTTCTCTTCCGGAGCTTACTGATACACGAATGACACTAGAGCTTGCAAATCGATCGGTTACTATTCCGAAAGGTATTGCCGAAGATGTCTTCGTGAAGGTTGGCAAGTTCCATTTTCCTGCTGACTTCGTAGTAGTCGATTTTGATGCCGATCCCCGTGTCCCCCTTATTTTGGGAAGACCATTCTTGAAAACGGCTCGTGCATTAACAGATGTCTACGAAGGTGAGATGACTTTTAGGGTCGGAGATGAAAAACTGGTCATTAATATTGAAAGCACTTCAAAAGATCTTCTCAAGCATACAAGCGAGTCAATTAATCAAATTGATATCCTTGATTCTACATGCAAGGAATACTTTCAGAAGTGCTAAGTGGCAATCCCATTTCATCTGATCCTACCCTTACTCTCTCTTCCCCCTCTCTCACTCCGTTTGAGGGAAGTGATTTCATTTTGGAAGAGATCGAGGCTTTTCTCAAGTGTGATTCATTTCTAGAAGGAATTGATAACGCTGAGATTGATCTGGAGGGAGATATTCTTCTTCTTGAGAAATTGTTGAATCAGGACAATTCTCCTCCACTCCCTCCCGTTGAACTTCATAATGAGGAAATCAAATCAGTTGAGAAAACCGATGAATTTCCTGAGGTCGAACTCAAAGACTTACCACCTCATCTTGAGTACGCATTTTTGGAGGGTGATGATAAATTACCCGTCATTATTGCTAAAGATTTAAGTGATGAGGAAAAGACTGCTCTAATAAAGGTCTTGAAGTCACACAAGCAAGCCATTGCTTGGAAACTCTCCGACATAAAGGGTATCAACCCTGAATTTTGTACTCACAAGATATTAATGGAGGATGACTTTAAACCAGCAGTCCAACATCAAAGAAGGGTGAATCCTAAAATCCACGATGTTATCAAACAAGAGGTTCACAAACTTCTTGATGCAGGATTGATTTATCCCATCTCTGATAGTCCTTGGGTTAGTCCCATTCATTGTGTTCCAAAAAAGGGTGGCATAACTGTTGTCACAAATGATTAGAACGAGTTGCTTCCTACTCGATTGGTAACGGGTTGGCGTGTATGCATTGACTACCGAAAGTTAAATGACGCCACCCGTAAAGACCACTTTCCTTTACCCTTCATGGAACAAATGCTCGAAAGACTAGCGGGAAACGAATACTATTGTTTCCTTGACGGTTTCTCGGGTTACTTCCAAATCCCCATTGATCCGCAAGATCAAGAAAAGACCACTTTCACGTGCCCTTATGGAACGTTTGCCTACCGTCGCATGCCTTTTGGCTTATGTAATGCTCCGGGCACGTTCCAAAGGTGTATGATGGCAATTTTTCATGACACGATCGAAAAGACTACGGAGGTCTTTATGGATGATTTCTCGGTCTTTGGGGATTCTTTCACCACATGTCTCTCCCATTTGGACAATATGCTTAAGCGGTGTGAAGACACCAATCTTTGTCTAAATTGGGAGAAGAGTCATTTTATGGTCAAAGAGGGCATTGTCCTCGGCCATAAGATATCAAAGAACGGGATTGAGGTTGACAGAGCTAAAGTTGATGTCATTGCTAAATTACCTCATCCCACTACCGTCAAAGGTATTAGGAGTTTTCTGGGTCATGCCGGTTTCTATCGTAGATTCATACAAGATTTTTCTAAAATCGCCTGACCTATGACTCATCTCCTTGAGAAGGATGCTCCTTTTATCTTCTCACCCGAGTGCATCGAAGCTTTTGAAACATTAAAGAAAAAGCTTACTGAAGCACCCATTCTGGTTGCCCCCGACTGGGATTTACCCTTTGAGCTCATGTGCGATGCAAGTGATTTTGCTATCGGTGCAGTCCTGGGGCAACGAAAAGCCAAACACTTTCAGCCTATCCACTACGCAAGTAAAACCATGACTGAAGCTCAAACTCATTACACCACTACAGAAAAAGAATTATTAGATGTGGTGTATGCCTTTGAGAAGTTTCGGCCATATTTGATCTTGACGAAATGTGTAGTGTATACGGATCACTCGGCTCTCAAATATCTCTTTGCAAAACAAGATGCAAAGCCGAGATTGCTCCATTGGGTTCTCCTCCTGCAAGAATTTGATATCATTATACGTGATAAAAAAGGAGCTGAGAACCTAGCTGCTGATCATCTATCCCGATTAGAGAACCCGCACCAAGATGTTTTCGAGAAAAAGGAAATAAATGAAACATTTCCTCTCGAGACACTCAATGCGGTTGCTTTTCGTGGAGATTCTACTACCCCATGGTTTGCTGACTTCGCAAATTACCATGCGGGTAACTTTGTTGTGAAAGGGATGTCGTCCCAACAAAAGAACAAATTCTTCAAAGATGTGAAGCATTACTTTTGGGACGACCCCTACTTGTTTAAAGTATGTGCGGATCAAGTCATCCGGCGATGTGTTCACGGCCAAGAAGCCGATGATATTCTTAAGGCATGCCACAATGGACCCACAGGGGGACATCATGGTGCCAATTACACCGCCAAGAAGGTGTGTGATTCCGGTTTCTATTGGCCTACAATCTACCGTGATGCCCATGACTTAGTTAAATCTTGTGACTCTTGTCAACGTCATGGAAAGATCTCTCAAAAAGATGAAATACCACAAAACGTCGTTCAAGTTTGTGAAATCTTTGACGTTTGGGGCATTGACTTTATGGGCCCGTTCCCGTCTTCACGATGGAACAAGTATATACTCGTGGCTGTCAATTATTTGTCTAAATGGGTCGAAGCGAAAGCTCTCCCCACCAACGACGCCCGAGTAGTGTGTAAATTTTTGAAATCACTCTTTTCTCGGTTTGGAACTCCCCGTGCTATCATTAGTGATCGCGGTACGCACTTTTGCAATGAACAATTTGCAAAAGTCATGCTTAAATACGGTATTACTCACCGTCTTTCTACCGCGTATCACCCACAAACAAGTGGACAAGTGGAAGTTTCAAATCGGGGTATTAAAAGAATCTTGGAACGTACTGTAGGAGAAAATCGTGCATCCTGGTAGGATAAATTGGATGATGCACTATGGGCCTTCCGTACAGCTTACAAACACCCATCGGGTGTACGCCTTACAAGCTTGTGTACGGAAAGGCATGTCATCTTCCGATCGAATTAGAGCACAAAGCCTACTGGGCCTTGAAACATGCTAACTTTGACATCCAAACTGCGGGTGATCACCGTAAAGTTCAAATGAATGAATTAAATGAACTGCGTGATCAGGCCTACGAGAACTCTTTGATCTACAAAGAAAAGACAAAGAAGATTCATGACTCAAAAATAAAGAACCGCGTTTTTAACGTTGGTGATCGAGTCCTTCTTTTCAATTCAAGATTAAAGATCTTCTCAGGCAAACTCAAATCCCGTTGGTCTGGTCCATTCACTATTACAAAGGTTTATCCATGTGGTACCATTGAGTTATCTCAAAATGACGGTCCAAATTTCAAAGTGAATGGTCATCGTTTGAAGCATTACTTTGGAGGGGACATACCACCCATGGTTGTCCCAGATCTCCAAACTTTCCCCATGAACCAATGAATGCGGGGTCAAGTCAAGCTAAGTGACTCGGTGAACAAAAATATTAGCACACCATATGGGTTTTCACCCATATTTCTGCCTTCTTTCTCTTTTCTAACACCTAAGTGTGGGGGAGTTGCCCCTGCTGTTGTATAATATTTTCAAAAAAAAAAAAAAAAAAAAAAAAAAAAAATTGTTGTGTTTCAACTCTTGGCTAGTAGTATTACCTTTTTATGTTCTAAGTGTCGGCATAATAGCCGGTGCTTTGAATATTGAGGGCAATATTCAATTCTAAGTGTGGGGGGGAAAATTCTGGCGAGTTTGATCACATGAGTACTTTCTAGTGCCCTTATACCCCCGTTTTGGCCAAAATTTTAATTTTTTTTTTCATTTGGTGGAAGTGCTTTGCACTAACACAACAAATGGTTATCAGTCCACCATGTCTAACCCACATAAGGACTGGCTAATCCGAGAGCAAACGACTCTTGGTAAAGATATCTCAAATCCGTTTATGGCTGACAATTTGCCAAAAATTGTATGGTATTCAACTCACCATATCTTTGATAGTGAAGAGTTGGCTAGCCCACAAGGTTATGGCTTGTGGTAAAGGCAGTAGAAAACCATAATTGGTAATCAGCTCACCAAGATGATAACTGTATTTTATCAAAGAGTTGGCTAGTCCAGAAGCAAACGGCTTTTGGTAAAGACAAATCAAATCCGTTGACAGCTGATGATTTGCTTAAAATCATTTGGTTATCAATGTACCATAGTATCATACTAAAACATTGGCTACTCCAGAAGTAATGGCTATTTGGTAAAGAGACATAAAATCCATTAAATTTTCAAAAAGGATTGCTAGGGACTAGCAATAGTTTAGTGTGGGGGATTGATGAGTGTGTAAATACTCATCATTTTTGTCCCATCTGAACTACAAAAACATTTAAAAACACTCAGAAATGCTTCAAAATACAGAAAATATCCTTGAATTGTGTTTTTATCTGTTTCATGTGCAAAAGAATTGAAAACAGTTGAAAAATGAGCAAGTTTCATAAATGGCAAAAATAGTCCCTGGGCATTCAAAAATGGAAATTCACAAATGGTCCCTGGAAATAGTTTTGATTTTTGGCAGTTATGGTCCTTGGATTTTCAAAATAAGACAACAATGGTCCCTAAGGTTTAATCCTAAATCCAATTCTATCCTAAAAATAACAAACCCAGCTGCTCAATTAATCTAAACCCAGCCCAGCTAAAACAACCTACCCAACCCACACTTATTATAAACCCAGCCCACAAACTTAACTAAACCCAAGCCCAATCCCAAATACCCAACCCGACTCTTTTTAGTTAAACAAAAGGTTTGACTTCGGTCAAACCTTCTTCCTCAAAACCACCCCGCCCAAAAACCATACCAGAAACCACCCTTTTCCACCGCCTTATCCTGACACACCCACCCCCTCCTCCTATCTCACTTCACCTAACAAGCCAATATGCATTTATTGCTTCTTCCTCAGTACAAGTTATCAGAGATAGTGGATTTTTCCACTATCTCATTTTTGGCGCCAAAATCAGTTTGAAAGGCTGAGATCATTTCAAGGGCATCCAAGGGTCAGAAATGGATCAGAAGAAGATAAGAGATGCATCCCACCTCGGAAGTAGTATAAATAGGACTCAATGTAGCCTTAATTAGGCAGTAGTTAATTTTCATTTTCGTATTGTACTTTAATTGCTTAAGTTTTATAAATTTTGATTTCCAGTTGTTAATTCAAGTTACTTTAAGTTTGTTTAAGGTTTATCTTTGTGCAATTTCCAAAAGTTAATGATAATCTCTTATTTTCAAGTTTCCATGTGTACTGAGAATTCAAATTAAGATAATTGTTGTTTGTATAAGCTTGTTTCTGTTTGAATAAACTCATGTGAGCTTAATATAGCTTATTGTGAGTTTAAACCAAGATAACTCAGTTCTAATCAAGAAATTCAAGAGAAGTCAAAGAAAGTCAACCTGTGGTCCAATAAGCAGTTCTAGAAGGAATAAGCTGTATTGGAAGAGCTTGTTTGGCTTTTTAGCTTGTTTTTGACAAGCTAGATATGTTTCTGATCTAGTTCTAATGTTTTATAAGCCAAATCAGTTGTAAGCCATTTTCAAGTTTTTGCATAATTTCCTAGTTTACTGTTCATTAGCTTATCTTTGTGCTTATTGTCATTTCCTTGCTTATCTGTGTTATTTGGAGTTATAATAGCCTTGTTTGATCATTAGTTTAAGCTTGAATTTCATTTTCATTCAATAACTTAAAATCAGTCAAATAGTCTAATACAAGCTTATAGCTTATTAGGTGCTTATTTTAAATTGGATTTTGCTTATTTTACCTTCATTAAGTTAGTTAAGTTCTATTAAGTCAGAATCATAGGTTGTTTTAATCATTTCTATTGTTATACTTAAAATCAGTCACACAAAGGACTGTTTGGGTTAAAACAGTCAAAAGGGTCAAACTATCTTGTTACTGTACATTTGCATTTTTCTCAAGTTTGATTGAGCTTAACTCAGGTTGTTTGAGTAGTCAGTAAAAGCTTTTAAGCTATCTTGATAGGATTTGTGATTTTGAGCCATCTGTGGAAAAATTAGAACCTCAACTGACCAAATAAGCCAAATTGAGCAATAAGCTCATTTGTCCTTTCCTTGTGACTTTTCTGAGTCCCTTTAGGTCCAATTAGTGTACTTGTAAAAGTTGGTTAAGCCTCACTTTGATTTGTGCCCTCTGCACAAGTCTGCACATACTCTGCACAACCAAATCCATAGTGCAGGTCTGCACTAATTTTCTAGATCAATAATCAGTGCTTATTTGTGTTAGTTTGAGCTCAAATTTTGGATTTCTTAATAATTTGCTAGATTGTCTTTACTCATTCCATATATCAGTCCATAGCTTAGCTTAATTGAGCTTAAAAATAAGCTCAAAAGTTCCCTATTCTCACAAGCATACACTGATTGCTCAGTGTATACTTGCTTTGAACAAGCCACTTTCTCAGCTTATTCTTAAGCAACAAATAAGCTCTACTTGATCTCATTTTTGGTTTTTAGTAATCCTCAGTAGGTGAAGTTTAAGAATCATCAGTTTTTTTGAGATTAGTAATCATTCAAGTGCTTAAAAATCAGCCCAAAGTTGCCTAGAATCTAAAAAGTTGCCCTGCACCATAAGGGTAGATCAGCAGTCTTTGTGCTTATTCTTGCTTATTTTGTGCTTATTTCTGAGTTCTTGTGCTTTATCAGTGTTCATATTAGCTTATTATTTGTTGTTTTGCTTATTTCATCTTTGCTTTTAGCTTATTGCATAGCTTATCAGTCTTTTTATCAAAGTCTTGGGCTTTGTTTCATTTTAGCCCACTGATCAGCAATCATAGCTGATTTCTGAGCTCATTTGTAAGTTTCATAAAAAGTGGTAGTTATCAAATTTGCTTATTAACTTGTGCTTAATCAGTTTCCATAATAAAAATCAAAAAAATAAAATAAAAGCAAAAAGGTTAGGACTGGGATTCGAACCCTGGTCATTAGCATCACAAAGCCTCACACAACACACCATTAACCAACTGCCCTAGGGTCTTGTTCTGGTTAATCCCTACACCCATTATTATTTAAACCCTTTTTCATTTTAAGCTTATCCGAATTAATTAGCTTATTTACAGCTTATTAGAATAAGCTGGGTCCTTGTCCTTATTTTTCCTAGAACTGTTTTAACATAAAGTATTTTTAGAAAAAGTTTCAGATTTTTCTAATTAGGTTTATTATTTTTAATCATTTAATTAGAGTAATTTAGTTTTTAATTCATAATAAAAAATATAAAAGTCAGAAAAATATAAATATTTTTTTTTTTAAATTTTCTTTTATTATTTAGGATATAAGAAAAATAATTTAGCACTTGTAGGGTTTAATTTTATAGATTTCACTTTTTAATCGCGTTTTTAATATAATTCGTTAACCTTAATTTTATTTTGAGAATTTTGTTTCTCATTATTTAATTAGAACATCATAAAAAAGCAAAAATTCCTTATCCCATATCATCAGTCACTTTAATCCCGAACCTTTCACGATCGTCCATTCCATCCTCGTTGGGAAACGACCCGGGTAATCACTTACCTGGTATCACACACACAAAAACGTGAGTTTTTGCAAGTATCCTTTTTCCTAAAGGGTTGATTTGTATTTATTCACGTGTATCCGTCTGCATAATATTTATATATACGTTTTAGCACGGATCAATGAGAGATTGCATTGAGACGCTCGAGAACATGGTTCAAAATGAACCTCATCTCATTTTGGAGCTCATGGACCAAAATGTTGGTCCTTTGGGCCAAGAGAGCCGTTCTATCGCAATACGAGCAATCATGGCTTGAGAAATCGGGAGGAAGAGTGGTCTCAAGGTTTTGTGGTGGTGGTGGTGGTTGGTTGTTGTTGTTGGATGGTTGTTGTTGTTGTTGTTGTTGTTGGTTGGATGATGGTGGAGTATGGATGGAGTTCATCAAGATGGTTTGGAGATCCATTGCTTCATCAAGGCGAGATCCAACCATATTAGAAAGAGAATAGAGGCGGGTGAGTTCCTCACTAATCTCTTCTTGGGTTTGTAGTAGATTGATCCACATTGCCTCATCAATGGCAACTAGTGTGGATGTGGGTGATAAAGGTTGTGTTTGAGGTTGAGGTGGTGGTGCATCATGGTATAAAGGACCATGGATATCTGGGTAAACCGGATGAAAAAGCATGGGTTGTTGACCTTCAAAGGTCATGGGTGAAGGATTGGTTGACCTTGGTGGAAGGACTTCCAAGTCATCAAGGTATGGATGTGGTGATGAAGGTGGAGTCCTAAATAGCTCAATTGGTTGTAGTTTGGGTGATTTTGGGGGTGATGGTGATTTAACAGGTTGTGATGGAGCGGGTGGTGGAGTGGTAGCTATTGGAGTAATTGTTGGTGGTGGAGTATGAATGACTACATTTGGTGGTGTTGGAGTGGAGAGTGTGAGAAAATTCTCACTTGCAATAGGTGATGAGATATTTAGAGGAGATGATTCCTCTGATGATGAGTTTGCTAAGTTTATGAAGCAACATGGTTTAACACTAATGCGGGCAGTTCGTTTTGGAGGTCTAGAGGTGGAAGATGTGTTTGATTTAGTCATGGTGAAGTAATGTAGCTAAGATGTACAGGAGAGAAAGTAGAGGAAATGGTGAGTGAGTGAGTTTAGTGATGATCCTAAGGTACTAATTTATAGGCAGAAGGTTTGTTGGTCTGTGTATTTGGATTGGATGTAAATCCAATGGAGAATGTTGGTTCCTAATGATTTGGAACAAAAATTTAAGCTTGTCACATCTCAAGGTCAAACCATTGAAATGAAGTTGAGTGATATGAGGGGGATTTGCAGTAAATGCAAGGAGATAGTGGAAAATCTGTTGATTTGATATTCTCACGGATTTGACGGATCCCTCAAAAGGGTTCCTTACTTGTATTAGAAAGGTAACTCACATGAAAATTTTGAAAATTCAAATTTTGGTGGGAAATTGAGTTCTTAGGGTTCTAAGGGTTCCTAAATCATTCTAGAGAGTTTAATGATCAATGAGTATAATCTAAAGAAGCTACAAACCAAAATCTAAGTGTCGGGATGAGTCGGGAATTTTTTGAAAAAGTTACTGTTGGTACCCACGGATCCAATCGACAACAAAGGCGGAGCCAAAGTTTGGGAGCCGTCGGATCCGTGGGTTCTGGACTGGCGAATCCAATTGATACACTAGGCGGATCCAAATTCTGGGATCCGCCAGATCCGTCGTCCGAAACTACTAAAACAAACAGAGAGCATTGCAAATTTCGCGTTTTTCGACCAAAACCCGAAATTTCTCCTATAACGTATGTAATAGCTAATATGTACTACAAATATGCTAAATACATATATTCTAACACACGTTTTCACATAAATAAATCCGATCATAATATTCTACCATATAGGGAGTTAAGCCAAACGGGGGCTTATTCTCGGAAAATTGATAACACTAAGTGTTATCGACCTGCAAATCTGAGTTAGTTCACATACACATCAAGTACTAACATAATAAGTTAAGAACCATACATGTTTAACACATCATTGTCTAATAACATCTAGACCCAAACACTCCTCTCACTTGAACTTCTTGCTCAATTTCTTCATACCCTTGTGAAGTTTCATGATCCAACGCCCTAGATTCTTCACCATTCCCTTTGTTTGACGATGCTCCTCAGATTCATTCGCAATCGGTGGAAGTTGATGCAAGTATTCCGGTGGAGTGATTCTAGAGTTTGGCAACCCGTCATCGTCACTCATTGATGATGATGATGATGATGTTTGAGGACGAGGACGTTTGCCTTTGTCAACCGCTGCCCTAAAATCGCTTAAGGGAACAAAGGTGTGTGGAATCTCATCATAATCAGGAACAAATCCTAAGGCATTTCTAGGAATGGGTGCAAAAGCTCTATAGAGACGAGTCAAGAGCATCCCGTAGGGCATTACCGTGGTACCTTGAATCGGAAAATCGGCCATTCGCTTGGCGATATAGTATGCAAGGTTGAAAGGTTGACGGGTGGACACACAATACATCATGTAACAAAGACATGCATTGATATGATCACGATTCCCTATCGTGCTAATGACATTAGCTCTCAAAACATCTTCTAACTTCCTAAACTCGGGCCTAAGTTCGTTTAGCTCCATAGCAAATGGATCTCTAGCTACTTGTTTGCCTCGGTGTGTCCTAGTTGGATTGTTTCTAGGATTAAAGAGATGTTCCCTAATGGTTTCTGATGGAGCGTTATGTGTCGTTGCGGTTTAGCAGTTTTAATGCCTACTCAAGTTTTAAATTTATATTTAGCCGACTTATCAATAACACACACACTTAACGAGCAGTGTACCCGGTCAGTATGAATATAATGGTAAGTAGAGTGTCGATCACTAAGAGTGGAACGTATTATCTCGTTATTCTAATCAGTATTTTAATATCCTAACGCAAGGGGGTTTCAGCCTGAGAGACTGGCACGATTTGTTTGCAATTAAATAATAAATAAACCAATAGGCACGAATCAGCAAGTAGCACACACGTACACAGATAAATACTCGAGACAATAAGAGGGCTGTCCTTATGATTAAGTAGATTGTCACTTGTTTTATTAATAGCTTTATATGAAGTGTATGTAGTTAACCCTTTCTCGTTGGTCCTATTCTTATCGGCGAGTAAACCCTTAATGATTACTTATGTCTAAAAGTTATTCCTAAGTGATCAATTTAGTAATAACCGTGGGAGCCACATTATTTTCCGCAGTCAAATGCCCGCAAGCCACTAATAAACACAGAGGTTATCAATGCACTAATAAGTAGTAACCAAAGACATCAACATATAAACTTTAATTGATGGGAAAGCAAGTATTAAAGGGAGTGCAATCTTTCGTTGTCACATTACACAAGCCACCAATCCTGATGAATTAAAGTTTGCTAACACAATAAAACAAAACTACTTAATGAATTAAACACATGCATCACCTTCTTACAGCTCTTGTATCTTCGTTTGGTGTGTCTTGTGCTGCCTCCTTGACTGAATTCGTCCTAGGGTTCTGCTGGTTCGGTCTTCGATACTATGATATTGCCCCCGAAATTCGTCTGGCCTTGGGGTATTTATAGTTTCTGTCTGAGGGAAGATGCGGCGCATCTAGTAAGTAGATGCGGCGCATTGACTTAACTTCGCGTGGGGTCCAAGATTATAATATTCAGGAATATTCGTACACCGCCAGAAGATGCGGCGTAACTCCATGATTAGATGCGGCGCATGTCCTCTTGTATCTTGGATCGTATCTGGTGATATCTTAATAGAGATGCGCCGTATGTAATGAGTGAGATGCGGCGCATCTGGAGCAGAACAAGTTGGTTATTCTTCGTTGACCAAAGTTTCATATGCGGCGCATGGGATAAATCCATGCGGCGCATTCTTCAAAGTCAGGCAGTGGTCTTCATTCTCTTCATTCCAACAACCAATTCAAATCTTGATCATTTTACTCCGTTTTTAGTCCATAATCGCTAAGTTTCACCAAATGCTTGTTTTTACCTGAGAATTACAAAAGTAAACGATTAAGTATCAATCCTCATACATAATATAGTAAAACAAGTCAAATTAATAGGATAAATGATAGTAATAAAATGTACTTATTTGAGTTCATCAAATATCCCCCCACTTGAACTTTACTTGTCCCCAAGTAAACCTTAGAATTTCTCTTATGAAAATGTATCCTAAAAGATGTTAGGATTTATTTTTATATTTAAGCATGTATTCGTTTAATTCATAATCACACAACTAAACACTTTAACGAATTAGAAGTTTAATAAAATAATCCGATAAAAGCAAATCTAATCGTTTAACTGTCCAGTCGTGACGAATATTCTATCATAAGCTTGGCAAGTATACACATCTCCTCCACTAAAGCTAAGGAATAACAAGTCTAAAGCGGTAAAAAGGGTTTTAGGCTTAAGGGTTAATTATTCTTGACCACTATCGATCTCAAATTCCAGAAAAGGCGACAAAATCACAAATACATGATCGAATCCACGAACACGATACTTGCAATTGCTCAAATCCTTAACTCGAATAGGCTAAAGATAGGTCCAAACTTCACCAATAATAATATATCAAAAAGGGCGACAAAATCATAAATACATAGCCGAATCCACGACTACGATACTTAAGATTGCTCAAATCCCTAATCTCAATAAATCAAAGGTTTGGTTGGATAAAGAATAATAAAGGGCATGGATAACATTTGGGATATAAATTGGTGTAAAATGAAAAATAAACAAAACAAATAAATTAAAATCCTAAGTGTGGTTAATCACTATCCCAACCATCCCATGAATAAGACTCATATCATTGAATAACTCACGCTTTAACACTTGAAACACACGCTTTAGGTAGACACGAATTATACTCAACAAGATCTTAATCAAAGAATAAACCTTAATTGGCGTTCCCATAACTGCCAATTCCCATTCAATCCATAGATATAGTACAACAAATAGTGGTGATATCGACCACTTACATAACTTTACATAAGTTGGTTAAAACAAACATCCAACTTTTCTTTCTTTCTTTTTCTTTTCTTATTTTTTCGATTTTTTTTTTTTTTTTTTTTTTTTTTTTTTTTTTTATTAAACATAGACATAGATGTGTAAAATTTCACCACATCACTATAATGATAATTCTGGATAATTTTTCCATACTTTTCATACTTCAGAAATAACGGTAATAGTGAAAGTAGTAAACACACGAAAAATAAACTTAAAAATATACAATATTTACTTTCACTCCAATTGCATTGTGCAATTTCCCGACCTAACCATAGATAATGAATTACGCACGCGAACACAGGTAATGTAAGGAAACACACTTTGCCTATAGCAATTAACCAACCACGGATTCTAATCTACAGGGTAGGCTAAGGTGTAAGGGTGTAACGAAACATTTTAAACATAGGTGTAAGAAACGAAAGGAATGGCTCTGAGTGTTTTTCTAGGGGTATCTTACTCTAAAAATGAGAGTAACAAAAGGGTTTATACGGGGGTTAACTAACCATTGTAGTTAGTTAATAACACATAACATATAATAGGCTATTTGGTGTAATCCTAGAATTTTACCAATTTAGACAAGTCATTCCAATTATATAAATAATACTCATTATGGTGGTCTCGAATAGTATACAAGCCAAGTTCTAAAGTTTACAAGTCACCGGCACACTCATAGATTTGTGAATTTTGAAAAAATCACAATTTTTGAAAATAACGTCATGTGTGCAGCTATGCAACTTAGATCTTAAACAAAAACATGCTAAAAATTTTTAAGTTTGATATATTAAGCACATTTTAAGCATAATTTTTGAAAAAGTTTAGGACAAGTAATTGTTAAGTGTTCTAATTCTCCAATCCCCCCACTTAAGTTAAACAACGTCCTCGTTGTTTGTATAAAAGATTAAAAACTGGAAAATAAAAGAATTAGAACAGGAAAACTCCCCTGAGATTTGCTCGGTATGATCCTCCATTAGTATAAGAGCAAAAATCATCTTTCTTGTGGATTAGAACGTTAAAGCTTCATACTTGATGTATCCACAGGAAATCCAGGAAACTATAATACCACCAACACTTTTAAAACACACCTAAGATAAGAAAGGTTCAAACTTGCATAATACATTAGTAGTTAGGAAAAATAAAACTTAAAAATTAAAACTGAAAATCATCAGGTCAGTCGATGCGCCGTATCTTATGGAAGAAGATACGCCGTATCGAGCCTGGAATAAATACGGATCAGAATAAAGATGCGCCGCATCCTTAACCAGGGATGCGCCGCATTAAAATAAACTGATAAAAATAAAAATAAAATAAAACGAAATAAAGGATAGGATGCGTCGCATCTGTTTACCAGATGCGGCGCATGTAGTTACCAAACAGACTGTTAACAGTCTGTTGTAAAATGACTCGTTCTACGGTTCATCTCTCACGTTCTCTCGTACTCTCATGCTGAACTTAATGCCAGTCTTCATCAAATATAACAAGAAACATAAACTGAAACATTAAATATATCCACGAGAATAGTGATCAGTACAATCCAAAAAAAATAATAATAATAATGTGCGGAACAATGTCAGTAAAACAAGAGAGTAAGATCATGGGTGAGCGAGGTCGTCTGGATGGGTCCCGGAAGTGCTGGCTCCATCAGTCCTAGCCCTGACTCTCCGATCATATGCACGTGTCACTCCGACAACACGAGTCCCATCCGGACGATCGTGTGTAATACCCTGGTGCTCTAGAAGTCGGCTCACACTCGCAACTACCCACTCTGAGTCCCTCCTCAGGGCTCTCAACTCTCCCTCGACTGCATCAAGTCTCTGACCCATGGTACGTACAGGGACTGGTGGGGGTACTGGTGCCTGCGGCTCCTCCTGATGGGCTGGAGCAGCAGCCGGAGGTCCCTGAGGTCCTCCCTGCTCCGCCTCTGGCCCTGCAGCTCTGGCGGGCCCTAATGCTGCCCAAAAGTGGCCTCCCGCAGCCACCTGGCAGATCCCGAGTCTAACCAAATAGTCCCTATCGATAACCGGGAGACGGGCCACCACAACCTCCAGCCCCGCTGGAATCTCCGCTCCAATGACTCCAAAATGGCGGGCCAGCCGAGAAACAAAATGCCCGCCAGTCATCTGGCTCCTCCGATCTCTCCCTGCAGCGGATCGGTGGAGGTAGTGTGCCAAAAAATGGGGGATGTTCACCGACAACCCCTCATCCATGCTCCTAAGGAGGAAGAGGTCAAGAGTGGTCACCTTCTCAGGTGACTGACCCCTCCCAGCAATGGTAAGTGCAATCAGCCTGTGGCACAGCCTCCTCATCGGCTCCCTGATCAAAGTATATGAGGGGGTAGAAGTAGTGATATCACCCCCTGAAGAAATCCTATCCCAATAATCACTGAACAACCCTCTGTCAGGGACCGCTCGCAAACTCTCATCCCAGTACCTGGCAAACCCAGCAGATCCAAGCTCCTCCTCAGTGTGTAGCCCCATGGCCAAGATAAACTGCCTCATCGACATCTGCCTATGCACACCTCCTAACCTGAACACCAGAGTGTCAGCTGTATCAATCTCCAAATCCGTCTCCCTGTAATGAATCGTGCTAAAGAACTCCAGCATGAGCTCCCTAATCAGAGGCTCGTCAATCCTAAACAGTCTCTCCCAAGCACTAGACCTGAACGCTACCTCCTCATCATCTCCAGCAATTACCATCTCCATCCGATGCTGTAAACTCTCAGCTGCATGTCCACCACCAATCAATCCTATATCATCAAAGTTCAAAACCTGGACTCTGAATATTTTCTTGAAGTAAATCGAGTCAAGCCTACGCAAGTAATCCTCCAGAGTCCCAGGAGTTAGTCCCATGTTCTCAAATTGTAGCCACTGATGCCTTAGTGTGACCTCTGGTAATGCCATCTGAAATAGATATTCACAGTCAGTAAACAAGCTGCAAAATAGGTAGATGCGGCGCATCTGATTTAATCAGTGCGGCGTATCTATATAAAGTATAAGAGATGCGGTGCAAGACAATAGATACGGCGTATGGAGATGCGTCGTATCTAGATTAATCAATACGGCGTATCTAGAATTTTATCAATTTTGAAATAGGTCGTTACGCCGCATTAATCAACCAAGATGCGCCGCATCTAAAAGCATATCAGTATAAAATGAAGGGTCAGGCACGTTTTTCAAGAATCCGTATCCGTGACGTAAAGTACCACTAAATATCACAGTATCATATTTTCCTTATATCAGTACTAATATCTCATTCCACCACTACTAATTCGCCTTCCCGCTAAATATTCAAAATCGAACCCAAAACCTAAATTTTCGGTTAGATCAAATTAGGTTATAAGTTCAATTATTTATTCAAATTAAATACGGGGGAAACCATCTAGAGCAAGTCCTAATCATATCTGTATATCATTTAAGCACGAATCGATTCAATCATATAAACCCTAATTTTCGTACTAAACAAGATTAAATCGAAATTGAGTAATTACCTTAATTTGATGATTAGGAGAAAGATTCTAGATCGGATTAAAGGTGGATTAAAGAAGAATGATCGGGATTCGAGTATAATTTTAGTGCGTGTTCTTAACTGTGTGAGTGAGGATTATGCGGTAAAGAGTTTAGATCCGGCGCATTCCCGTCGTATTTATAGGGCGACACGATGCGCCGTATTAGAAAATTTGGATGCGCCGTATCTATTTAATCTCGTTGACTAGTCAATAAGTTCTAGTTGGTCAGGGATACGGCGCTTTGGATATTTAGATCCGCCGTATCGCTATTATAGTGAACGAAATTTAAATAAAGAACGTACCTTGGCCTCCGCAACACAATTCCATATACATCAAATTAGGGTTAAACGGTATACCATATGATATGAATTCAAAATAAGAGCAATAGGCATAAACGTTTCATTAATGGTCGTAATCTTATTGTTAAGTGGATGGATTTATTCCGAGGTTAGGAACAAATATCGTTTTTAAGCGTACAAAATTAAGATTACGATTTGAATTAGATGTATAACATGGATAATAAAACTGAGATTATAGTGTAGAGAACTCTCCTTTGAGCAGGTTGAATTATCGTAGAGTTTACATGGGATTCTATTTCAAGAATTTAAGACGTTCAATGTTACCAGTACTGAGTTTTCCTCCACTCTTGTCGTCTTTTGTTTGATCACTCCAGCTAGCGTCTCTTGGTTTGGTTCAGAATGTAATCTTTCTTGGTGATGCTTGAGTCATCATTTATCCTGAAAATAAACAACTTGCACACGAGAGTAGCTGACCGATCAAGGTAAATATCAAAAATCAATTATATTTATCAAATTATATTCGTCGTATTAACAAAAGTTAATGCGCCGTACTTTCGTTACGTTTAAAAATACGAGATTTTTGATTCAGAGGATACGCCGTATAGATAGAGATCGATACGTCGTATCTGTTTAATAATTCGCAAACTGTTTTTAATTAAAATAATAGATACGCCGTATCTGCTAAAGCAGATGCGTCGTATGGCGTTAACGTTTAGAAAAATTTTTTATCAAAAACAGATACGCCGTATCTTAGGGAAAAGATGCGTCGTATCACTTTATCGCTTAGAAAAAAATTTCTTATTAAAAACAGATACGCCGTATCTTGGGGAAAAGATGCGTCGTATCGAATTAATTAAACGCGTTGTATTTAAAAAAATTAAACGCAATACGCCGTATCTGAGAGATCAGATGCGCCGTATCGTTTGATTTAGCACAGTACAACGATAGCAGAACAGAAAAAAATACGAAAAATAAAACAAAAATAAACACACAAACAAAAATAAACACAAAAACAAATAAAAGAAAACAATTAACACACAATACAACAAATATGCAAAATAATACAATGATGCAATTAATCTAATAAAAAGAAAAACCTAATTAAAATACTAATCAAATTAACAGATAATAACAATTCACTCCCCGGCAGCGGCGCCAAAAACTTGATGGAGCGTTATGTGTCGTTGCGGTTTAGCAGTTTTAATGCCTACTCAAGTTTTAAATTTATATTTAGCCGACTTATCAATAACACACACACTTAACGAGCAGTGTACCCGGTCAGTATGAATATAATGGTAAGTAGAGTGTCGATCACTAAGAGTGGAACGTATTATCTCGTTATTCTAATCAGTATTTTAATATCCTAACGCAAGGGGGTTTCAGCCTGAGAGACTGGCACGATTTGTTTGCAATTAAATAATAAAATAAACCAATAGGCACGAATCAGCAAGTAGCACACACGTACACAGATAAATACTCGAGACAATAAGAGGGCTGTCCTTATGATTAAGTAGATTGTCACTTGTTTTATTGATAGCTTTATATGAAGTGTATGTAGTTAACCCTTTCTCATTGGTCCTATTCTTATCGGCGAGTAAACCCTTAATGATTACTTATGTCTAAAAGTTATTCCTAAGTGATCAATTTAGTAATAACCGTGGGAGCCACATTATTTTCCGCAGTCAAATGCCCGCAAGCCACTAATAAACACAGAGGTTATCAATGCACTAATAAGTAGTAACCAAAGACATCAACATATACACTTTAATTGATGGGAAAGCAAGTATTAAAGGGAGTGCAATCTTTCGTTGTCACATTACACAAGCCACCAATCCTGATGAATTAAAGTTTGCTAACACAATAAAACAAAACTACTTAATGAATTAAACACATGCAGCACCTTCTTACAGCTCTTGTATCTTCGTTTGGTGTGTCTTGTGCTGCCTCCTTGACTGAATTCGTCCTAGGGTTCTGCTGGTTCGGTCTTCGATACTATGATATTGCCCCCGAAATTCGTCTGGCCTTGGGGTATTTATAGTTTCTGTCTGAGGGAAGATGCGGCGCATCTAGTAAGTAGATGCGGCGCATTGACTTAACTTCGCGTGGGGTCCAAGATTATAATATTCAAGAATATTCGTACACCGCCAGAAGATGCGGCGTAACTCCATGATTAGATGCGGCGCATGTCCTCTTGTATCTTGGATCGTATCTGGTGATATCTTAATAGAGATGCGCCGTATGTAATGAGTGAGATGCGGCGCATCTGGAGCAGAACAAGTTGGTTATTCTTCGTTGACCAAAGTTTCATATGCGGCGCATGGGATAAATCCATGCGGCGCATTCTTCAAAGTCAGGCAGTGGTCTTTATTCTCTTCATTCCAACAACCAATTCAAATCTTGATCATTTTACTCCGTTTTTAGTCCATAATCGCTAAGTTTCACCAAATGCTTGTTTTTATCTGAGAATTACAAAAGTAAACGATTAAGTATCAATCCTCATACATAATATAGTAAAACAAGTCAAATTAATAGGATAAATGATAGTAATAAAATGTACTTATTTGAGTTCATCAGTTTCTTTGGCGGTTAAATGTGTGGCATATGGTGCCGTTCTCTCAAGGTTAGACTCTAAGATTGTTAATGACCACTTATCGGAGTAGATACATGTTCCATAATTTGGAACTCCTAAGACATCCCCAAATTGATCTAAGGGAATGTTGTATTGGGTTCCATTGATTCTAAACTGAATGTTCATGAGACCATCGTCATTGGAACTAAGACCTATGGTTGCTTAAAATTCAAGAATGAACCTAGGAATGATAGGTTCATCAATGTCTAAGAGGCCATCAAAATGAATTGCGGCTAATTGCTCGCGGAGATTGGTATCTTCATAGAATGAGGGGTCTACAACCCTACCCTCATGGACGTATCGGTTTTCTAAGGCTTTGAATATATTGACTTGGGCTTCGGTAAGACCCTTGGTTTTGTGGTGTTTGGGAAGGTAATGGATTGTCTTTTTGTGATCGTAGTTGGTTGCGGGAGGCATAGTTATCCTAGACATGAAAAAGATATATAGTTTAGTTAAAATTATCGAAGATACGTATAAAGGTCTAGTGTGTGCCTACATGGGGACAATGTGGAGGTGCGGTTATCTCGACTCCTTTTAATGCATGAAAATTATGTTTATGCAAGTTTTATGATAAAACGAGAGATAACCCAAACGCTCCTACTTCAATGTAGCTACGATTGAATGTACCCGAAAATACATATTAATTATGTATTCCCTTTAGCATTCAAGAGACATTATGCAAGTGATGCTTAAGACATAACATTTTTGTATTTGTATGAACAATGTTCAATGATGACGTATAGTCCGCACTCGGCTCACGAACCCGACCAATACTCAAGCCCATCACGCGTGGGCTATCACGATAAAGATTTAGGCTTACAACGGCCCAAATCCGAAATCTATTATTGGCCTTTGGTATGTGCTTAAACACATACCTTTTCTTGACCAAATTAAGACCAAAACGACCAAAAACTGACCAAAATGCCAAAGACATTTGTGTTTTTGTGTTTGTTAATATGCAGGTAAGGATATCCCAAAAAAAGGACAAAAACGAAGAAAAAACAACAAAAACCGAGCTTAATTTGGAAAAGAGCCGAAAACCGAAGCCGGAAAAGATATTTAATTATTCGGATAAAGTTCAAAGCTCAAAAATCCCAATTGGCCCATGGGTTATTCTCATTTGGCAAAAATGGTCCCTTGATTAAATTTGAAGAAGTGGCAGAAATGGTCCTTGAGGTTTCATGATTTATAACTTTGGTCCATGGTTTAAACCTCAATATATCTGATGAACTCAAATAAGTACATTTTATTACCATCATTTATCCTATTTATTTGACTTGTTTTATTATATTATCTGTGAGAATTGATACGTTAATGTTTACTTTTGTAATTCTCAGGTAAAAACAAGTATTATGTGAAACTTGGCGATTTTGGACTAATTATGGAGCAAAACAAGCAAGAAGTTAAGAGTCTACTGAAATGTACAAGATCAAGACATTCTGCTCCAGATACGCCGGATCTTACTTATTACATACGGCGCATCACTATCAAGATTTCACAAGATATTATCCAAGACGGTAAAGGACATGCGCCGCATCTAAGAATGGAGTTACGCCGCATCTTCTGGCGGTGTACGAATATTCCTGAATATATTAATCTTGGACCCCACGCGAAGTTAAGTCAATGCGCCACATCTACTTATTAGATGCGCCACATCTAACCCTCAGACAGAAACTATAAATACCCCAAGACCAGACGAATTAAAGGGAGACATTTAGCTAAGTACAAGAAGACAGAAACCCTAGGACGAATTCAGACGAAGTAGCAGCACAAGACACACCTTGAACGAAGATACAAGAGCTGTAAGAAGGTCCTGCATGTATTCAATTCATTAAGTAGTTTTGTTTTATTGTATTAGTAAACTTTAATTCATCAGGATTGGTGGCTTGTGTAATGTGACAACGGAAAGGTTGCACTCCCTTAAAACTGCTTTCCCATTAATTAAAGTTTATATGTTGATGTCTTTGGTGACTTTTATTAGTGCATTGATAACCTCTGTGTCTAGCTGAGCGTTGATCGGGTCGCCATGCCTCTGCCCTCGCCTATTTATTAGATCGCCTATGCATTCTATCGTCTGTAGAAAAGTAGGAAGAAAGATAAATAGGATAGTCATAAGTAATCATTAAGGGTTTACTCGCCGATAAGATTAGAACCAACGAGAAAGGATTAATCTCGGTGCGTTGCATCGTACATACACTTCATATAAAACTAGCAATAAAACAAGTGACAAGCTACTTAACTATCAGGACAGGTCTTCTTATTGTCTCGAGTATTTATCTGTGTACGTGTGTGCTATTCGCTGATTCGTGCCTATTAGTTTAGTTTATATTTAATTGCAACCAAACCGTGCCAGTCTCTCAGGCTGAACCCCCTTGCGTTAGATTAGGTTGTATAGCTAACTTAATATATTAAAATACTGATTAGAATAACTAGATAATACGTTCCACTCTTAGTGATCGACACTCTACTTACCATTATATTCATACTGACCGGGTACACTGCTCGTTAAAGTGTGTGTGTTATTGATAAGTCGGCTAAATATAAATTTAAAACTTGAATACTGCTAAAACCACAATGACATACCGTAGGTATAAATTAGAGCATACGCACACGCGCATCAAGTTTTTGGCGCCGCTGCCGGGGAGTGAATTGTTATTATCTGTTAATTTGATTAGTATTTTAATTAGGTTTTTCTTTTTAATTTATAATCTAACCGCTAACTCTGTTGTGTATTAGATTAATTGCATTCATTGTATTATTTGCATATTTTCTGTTTTGTGTGTTATTTGTTTTCTTTTATTTTTGTTGCTTTTCGTTTGTTTTATTTTTGTTTTTATTTTTCTGTTTTTCTGCATACTGCTATCGTTGTACTGAGCTAATATAAATGATACGGCGCATCTATTTTCATAGATGCGGCGTATTGCGTTTAATTTTTATAAAATACAACGCGTTTAATTAATTCGATACGACGCATCTTTCCCCAAGATACGGCGTATCTGTTTTTAATAAAAATTTTTCTAAAACGATAACGCTATACGACGCATCTGCTTTAGCAGATACGGCGTATCTATTATTTTAATTAAAAACAGTTTTCGAATTATTAAACAGATACGACGCATCGATTTTTATCGATACGGCGCATCTTCTGAATAAAAAATCTTGTATTTTGAAACGTAACGAAAATACGGCGCATTAACCCTTGTTAATACGACACATTTATCTTAATAAGTATAATCGATTTTTGATAACTTAAAACTGATACGGCGCATTCTAATTTATAAGCGGCGTATCTATTTTCTGAATAAAGTCTGATTAAATTTTAACGATTATAAGATACGGCGTATCCAACTTTTTGGATACGGCGCATCGTCTGCAGATATCAGTTATTTTATATCCGTTTCTAAATTCATTAATTTCTCTTCTAGCGAACAAATCCTACTGAAGATTTTACCTATGATGACAGGTTTTGCTATGGAAGACATGTCAGTGAACGGATATCTTGCTAATGAACTCTTGCTTTCGGATTCATTCGAAGTGAAAGTTTTTGATGATGTCAACTTCAATGTGCTCATGATTGATGCCGATTTATTTTCTTGGGAAACCCCTCTTGAAGCTACTTATAAGGAATTTAAACGCTTATGCAATATTGAAGATGGGATATTCTCCTATGATTTACTAATGAGCTACACTGAAGATGAATTGCTACTCTTATGGCCCATCATTGAATCTAAAGGATTGACTTGGACTACTATCAAAGAGAATGATGGGAAATTCCAAATTGAATACATGAACTCAAGCAATAAAAGCTGTGGTGGAGGCAATACCCAACCTATGCAAATCTCTTACATGCCTTATTCCGAACAGTACGGGGGATTAAATGAGAACTGTCTGGACGATGAAAGAATTTATGCTGTGTCGGAGTTATTATTTCATGGCAGGTTGGTAAGGTTGATGGACATCTCCCTCGAAGAATGGCTTGAAATTAAATACGGTAATCCTAAATTTGCTCCTGTGAATGAAATCAAACAAATTGTGACCTCATGGTTGACACGGAGTTTTAGGGAACAATTTAACGAGTTCATGGAGATAAGGAGGAATATGATTGGAAAAGCTTGCTTTGACGTTGACCACGATCCTAACAATGTTGATTTTTCAGATTGGTTGGCTAGTAAGTTCAATAACCATAAGAGCATGGATCGAGCTACTAAAGATGCGTTATGGGTATATTGGATGAGAGGGGAAGATGAAGAAGTAGAGAGCGACTATGGGTCGTCACTTGATGATTCAACAATCAATGAGGGCATTGAAGAATTATTCAGCATAGACATTGATCTGTTCAGTTATGAGACACCTTTGTGCAAACAATTCAAAGAATTTAATTAACTTCTTCAAGTCGACGATGATGTGCTAACTGGAGATCTACCAGGATTCAAAACTTATGATGATTTCAAAAACACCTGGTACTACGAATGGAATGACTAAATACCATGGGTTTGGGATAAACCATGGGAATTTGAGCACATTAATCACACTTGTACACCTTTCTGTTTCAAGGATGGGAGTAGTGTATGGCCGACCTGTGATTATAAGAATGATGGAACCTGTAATGGGGGAAGTATAATTGGAATGAAACGGGTTGGAAACGATGTAACCTTTGAAGACTATGAGTGGTATGAAAATGTTGAAGACTGCCCACAAAAAGCGGAGGCTTTGCAAGAAAAGGGTAGAATCGAATACTTGAAAGAGCTAAAGGGAACATCGAATACTACTTTCTGGGAATGGGTGCATGGACAATTTGATGATTACACAAAGCTTAGTCGACGCTTACAATGGGAATTGGAAAGAGAGTGGGAGGCAATTCAAGATGATAATAACAATAAGTCATTAATTGATGAACTTGATGACTATTTGATTAAGGATCCTTATTTTAAGTTTGTTGATAAAGACGAAGAAGAATTCATCAAAAGAAAGTGTCAACTACTTGGGATCCCTTATAATAAGCCACCCATGATTATTTCTGAAAAATTTAAAGTCATTAAATACTCTTTGGGACCAGATGAGGAATATGTTGCGACGAAGACCAAGAGTTATACTAGATTAAGTCGAACGGAAGAAAATGTTGCGGAGCTATACGGGAACATCTTTCGGATGAAAGAAGAAGGATGGACCGTGACAAGAACAAAATAAAGAGCTGAACGTGAGTCTAACTTGAAGACTCTGGAATAAAGACAAGTGCTGACCGGGAGACAACCCGGAAAATTTTTACTATTCTGTTCTGTGTCGAGTCAGTCAGGCCCGCAGAAGATACGGCGCATCTCAATCCCAAGATGCGACGCATCTCCTGCACTGGTCATATCTTACTTTATTTTTCTGCATTTTTATTTTTGACTTTAAAACTTTTTGTCAGTTTATTTAATGCGGCGCATCCCTGGTTAAGGATGCGACGCATCTTTTATTCTGATTCGTATTTATTCCAGGCTCGATACGGCGTATCTTCTTCCATAAGATACGGCGCATCGACTGACCTGATGATTTTCATTTTAATTTTTATGTTTTATTTTTACTAACTACTAATGTATTATGCAAGTTTGAACCTTCTTAATTTAGGTGTGTTAAAGTCTTGGTGGTATTATAGATTCCTGCATTACCTGTGGATACATCAAATATGAAGCTTAAACGTTCTCATCCAAGAGGAAGTTGATTTTTGCTCTTATACAAATAATGGAGGATCATACCGAGCAAATCTCAGGGGAGTTTTTCTGTTCTAATTCTTTTATTTTCCAGTTTTTAACCTTTGATACAAACAACGAGGACGTTGTTTAACTTAAGTGGGGGGATTGGAGAATTAGAACACTTACTTGTCCTAAACTTTTCAAAATATGCTTAAAATGTGCTTAATATATCAAAATTAAAATTTTTTTAGCATGTTTTTGTTTATGATCTAAGTTGCATAGCTGCACACATAACGTTATTTTCAAAAATTGTGATTTTTCAAAATTCACAAATCTATGAGTGTGCCGGTGACTTGTAAACTTTAGAACTTGGCTTGTACACTATTCGAGACCACCATAATAAGTATTATTTATATAATTGGAATGACTTGTCTAAATTGGTAAATTTCTAGGATTACACCCAAATAGCCTTTATATGTTATGTGTTATTAGCTAACTACACTGGTTAGTTAACCCCCGTATAAACCCTTTTGTTACTCTCACTTTTAGAGTAAGATACCCCTAGAAAAACACTCAGAGTCATTCCTTTCGTTTCTTACACCTTTGTTTAAATGCTTCGTTACACCCTTACACCTTAGCTTACCCTGTAGATTAAAATCCGTGGTTGGTTAATTGCTTTAGGCAAAGTGTGTTTCCTTACATTACCTGTGTTCGCGTGCGTAATTCATTATCTATGGTTAGGTCGGGAAATTGCACAATGCAATTGGAGTGAAAGTAAATATTGTATATCTTTGAGTTTATTTTTTGTGTGTTTACTACTTTCACTATTACCTTTATTTCTGAAGTCATGAAAAGTATGGAAAAATTATCCGGAAAGAAAGTGATAGAAAAGTTGTGAAATTTTACACATCTATGTTTATGTTTCAAGTTTAAAAAAAAAAAAAAAAAAAAAAAAATCGAAAAAACAAGAAAAGAAAAAGAAAAAGGAAAAGTTGGAAGTTTGTTTTAACCAACTTATGTAAAGTTTTGTATTAAGTGGTCGATATCACCACTAGTTGTTGTATATTATATCTATGGATTGAATGGGAGTTGAACGTTATGGGAACGCCAACTAAGGTTTATTCCTTGATTGAGATCTTGTTGAGTATAATTCGTGTCTACCTAAAGCGTGTGTTTCAAGTGTTAAAGCGTGAGTTATTCTATGATATGAGTCTTATTCATGGGATGGTTGGGATAGTGATTAACCACACTTAGGATTTTAATTTATCTGTTTTGTTTATTTTTCATTTTACACCAATTTGTATCCCAAATATTATCCATACCCTATGTTATTCTTTATCCAAACCTTTGATTTATTGAGATTAGGGATTTGAGCAATCTTAAGTATCGTAGTCGTGGATTCGGCTATGTATTTATGATTTTGTCGCCCTTTTTGATATAATATTATTGGTGAAGATTACTTGGTCCTATCTTTAGCCTATTCGAGTTAAGGATTTGAGCAATTACAAGTATCGTGTTCGTGGATTCGATCATGTATTTGTGATTTTGTCGCCTTTTCTGGAATTTGAGATCGATAGAGATTAAGGAGAATGATTAACCCTTAACCTACAAACCCTTTTTACCGCTTTAGACTTGTTATTCCTTGGCTTTAGTGGGGGAGATGCGTATACTTGCCAAGCTTATGATAGAATATTCGTCACGACTGGACAGTTAAACGATTAGATTTGCTTTTATCGAAATATTTTATTTTACTTCTAATTCGTTAAGTGTTTGGTTATGTGATTATGACAAAAATGAATACATGCTTAAATATAAAAATAAATCCTAATATCTTTTAGGATACATTTTCATAAGATTAATTCTAAGGTTTACTTGGGGACAAGTAAAGTTCAAGTGGGGGGATATTTGATGAACTCAAATAAGTACATTTTATTACCATCATTTATCCTATTTATTTGACTTGTTTTATTATATTATCTGTGAGAATTGATACGTTAATGTCTACTTTTGTAATTCTCGGGTAAAAACAAGTATTATGTGAAACTTGGCGATTTTGGACTAATTATGGAGCAAAACAAGCAAGAAGTTAAGAGTCTACTGAAATGTACAAGATCAAGACATTCTGCTCCAGATACGCCGCATCTTACTTATTACATACGGCGCATCACTATCAAGATTTCACAAGATATTATCCAAGACGGTAAAGGACATGCGCCGCATCTAAGAATGGAGTTACGCCGCATCTTCTGGCGGTGTACGAATATTCCTGAATATATTAATCTTGGACCCCACGCGAAGTTAAGTCAATGCGCCGCATCTACTTATTAGATGCGCCGCATCTAACCCTCAGACAAAAACTATAAATACCCCAAGACCAGACGAATTAAAGGGAGACATTTAGCTAAGTACGAGAAGACAGAAACCCTAGGACGAATTCAGACGAAGTAGCAGCACAAGACACACCTTGAACGAAGATACAAGAGCGGTAAGAAGGTCCTGCATGTATTCAATTCATTAAGTAGTTTTGTTTTATTGTATTAGTAAACTTTAATTCATCAGGATTGGTGGCTTGTGTAATGTGACAACGGAAAGGTTGCACTCCCTTAAAACTGCTTTCCCATTAATTAAAGTTTATATGTTGATGTCTTTGGTGACTTTTATTAGTGCATTGATAACCTCTGTGTCTAGCTGAGCGTTGATCGGGTCGCCATGCCTCTGCCCTCGCCTATTTATTAGATCGCCTATGCATTCTATCGTCTGTAGAAAAGTAGGAAGAAAGATAAATAGGATAGTCATAAGTAATCATTAAGGGTTTACTCGCCGATAAGATTAGAGCCAACGAGAAAGGATTAATTACGGTGCGTTGCATCGAACTATACACTTCATATAAAACTAGCAATAAAACAAGTGACAAGCTACTTAACTATCAGGACAGGTCTTCTTATTGTCTCGAGTATTTATCTGTGTACGTGTGTGCTATTCGCTGATTCGTGCCTATTAGTTTAGTTTATATTTAATTGCAACCAAATCGTGCCAGTCTCTCAGGCTGAACCCCCTTGCGTTAGATTAGGTTGTATAGCTAACTTAAGATATTAAAATACTGATTAGAATAACTAGATAATACGTTCCACTCTTAGTGATCGACACTCTACTTACCATTATATTCATACTGACCGGGTACACTGCTCGTTAAAGTGTGTGTGTTATTGATAAGTCGGCTAAATATAAATTTAAAACTTGAATACTGCTAAAACCACAACGACATACCGTGGGTATAAATTAGAGCACAACGCACACGTGCATCAATATCCTAACCCCTAAACCTATTACACAACCGGATCCACAATTCACTCACCCCAACCCAACAACTATCCCTCAACAGCCCACCTAAAAACTAAAAAACCCAGCCCACATACCAATTAGCTAAGCCAGGGTCAAACTAAATCCAGTCAAACCCCTAACCACTATTCAATCACCTTCTTTATCTAACCTCCCCGCCATTAGGAGTTAACCACCGATCTGTCACTCTCATCCTCACACTACCAGCCAAGAACCCTCACATGGGTGTGTTTCCTCCCCTCCTTGCCACGATGGCAATCCCTAAGGACAACCACTCAATCTATGGCTCAAATTTCATTTTGTGGGGAGCAAGCAAATCCAAGGGACAAGAATGAAGGAAAGAAGCACAAGTGACCCCTCTCACAGAGAAAGCACAAGAAAACCCTAGTGAGGGCCTATATATAGCAGCCCTCTCCTCAAAGCACAACTTTGTCCACTTTTCATGTATTTAGAAAAGTTTTGACCACTTTAATTGTTTCAGTAGTGTAATGTTTTAATTTAAATTGTAATTTCATTTTCCAGTAATGCAAATTTAAGTTTCTTGTTTTTCTTGTTGGTCAACCTTGGTCAACAGCTTATTGAACTGCTTAATCTCTGCTTATTTAGTGTTTAATGAATGCTTATTTGTGCTTAGGATAGTTATTCATGCTCTTTGATGTTTAGGATAGTTATAAACAGCCCATTTAGTTTTTGAGCCTGCACATTTTTTTTGAGAATTCCCATTTTACAGCCCTATTGCACGATTTTTAATTTTCTAGTTATAAGTTGTTAGAAGCCAAATATTTGCATGGATAATCTCAGCTAGCTTATCTATCCATAGGTATTTTTCTTTGAATTTTAAGATTTTTATTTAGCAGCTTTTTAAGGCCTTAAACTTGCCCTTTTTCCCCTGCACCCTTAGATAGATCAGCAGACCCCTAGGGTCTTTTAGCTTAATTTGAGCTTGTTTCATGCTTATCTATGATGTTCATTTGCTTATTTGGATATTGTTTTTAGTTGTTAATGATATCTTAGCTTATTGTCCATTTGCTTTAGCTTTTTAATAGCTTATTTGCCATTTTACAATTTAACTAGTTTTCTCTTTTCTTTTTATTCTTTTTTTTTTTTCAAATCTGATCCAAGAGATAAGCTGGTCTGAGCTTATCTTTGGTTTCCAAACACTTTTTCAGTTTAAAAATTTTCTTATTTCATTTATTGTTATAAGTTTTAAAAGAAAAAAGTCAAAAAATAAAATAATTGCAAAAAAGTGACAAACCTGGGGTTCGAACCCAGGTCAGTTGGCTCACAAACCAGCAACACAACCACTGCACTATTAGTTTTTCTCATTTAAACCTTGCATTAATTAATTTATAAGCCTTTTTTTTTTTCCTTTTCCCTTTTTAAGCTAATCCGAATTTATTTGCTTTTTCCCAGCTTATTGAAATAAGCTGGGACACTTTTTGTATTTTTCATAACTTCACTTGAGTTTAAAGTATTTTAGGAAAAAATTTCAGAATTTTCTTTTTCCATTTATTATTTTTAATCAATTATTTTCTTTTAAATCGTTTTTAAATTATAAAAAATTATTTAAAAGTCAAAAAAATGCATTTCTTTTTTTTCTAAAATTTTCTTTTATCATTTAGGACGTAGGAAAATTAAATTTGCATTCATAGGTTAATTTTTTAAAGATTTTCACTTTTAGGCTCGTTTTTATATTTTAGTTCGTGTTTTTAATTTTGTTTTAATTGCGTTACTTGTTTACTTTCCTAGATTTAGAAATCAAAACCTTAATCGTGTTTCAAGCACTTTAATACCAAACCAAAAACGATACCCTCAATTTCACGCCTCGTTGGGACCTCGACCCGGGTATACGCTTATCCGGTTATTACAATCGATTTTCGCGTCGAACCGTCGCGAGTTGACTTTTCTTTGTGAGAGGTTTGACTTGTGACGCGTTTGACACGATTATCAATTTGGCGCCGCTGCCGGGGAGGTGCGTTGCGAAAATATCGTTACGGTTTGACGATTAGTGACTTGAAGATCCTTCCTCGTGAAGTTTCGTATATATCTTGTGAATATATTTTTTTTATCAAAAATCCAAAAAAAATTAAAAAACTTTGAAAAACCCAAAAATATTTTCTTCTCCAAATTATTTTTCCTTTTGGTTTTGTGATTTTCAATGTTTCTAAAATTTAAAAACCCAAAAATAATCTTCGTCTCATCTTATATGTTTAATTCTTATCTCTTTACCCTCTCATACCGTTTAATTCTTATCTTCTTATCCTCTTAACCGTTTAATTCTATCTCTTTATCCCTCTATCCGTTTAATTCTTCTCTATGTCTTCATCATACCCTTATGGTTGTGAATATTGTGGGGGTCCTCCAAATGGTGGAAACTGCCCCGGTTGTAACATTATGGATTCGGGAAACGGGTTTGTCTATGACCAAAATCCCTATTTCTATAATGAAACACCCGACTTTTTCAACCAACCCTCACAACATCCGATGGAGACATACTTGTGTGAATTTTGTGGAGGTTGTCCTCATCCAGAATTTGATTGTCGAACGGGAGACATGCTTGTCTATGAGCAGAACCCTTATAACAATCAGACATCATCCGGATTTAACACATCTTCATATTATACATCAAATTCACCCCAACAATATCATTCTTGTTAAAAATTGTGGAGGTCCACACCCGAGTTTTGATTGTCAAGCAGGGAACACGTTTGTCTATGAACAAGTTCCATGTAATCAAAACTTCGGGTATGACCATTATCCACATAATTCACCGAATCAGTCACAACAATCATATTGTTATGAGTACTGTGGAGGTCCTCACTATAACTCTGATTGTCAAACGAGGAATCCGCTTGTCTATGAGCGTAGTCCTTGTAACAATTATGATTATTCTTATCATGACCAACCTCCACAGTATGAAACGATTCAAACACCACCTCAGCCAATCAATCCAAAAATTCTCCGTGATTTTCAAAATGCACTAAATGATCTTAAGGAATTTCTTAGTAAAAGACTTCCCCATGAAGAACCTCGTCAGAAAACTTATGGAGAACTTCTAGCTGAAGAACAAGCAGCTAGAGTAAGCTCCCAATATCGTCAAACTTTTGTTTACGATGATGACGATGATGAGGATTCTACGTGGGGAGTTTGTGAGAGTTCGTCAGCTGCAGCCACTCCCGTCCAGCAGAAGCTTTGCAGTAGTTCACCAGTTGCTGTCGCACCTGTTGAAAAGCAGGAAGATACAAGAACTATGGGTGAATTATTAGAAGAAGAGCGGAGGCAAGTTATAAGAGCTTTATATTTTAAGCATAAGATCGGCGACGTTTATGACGAGGAGTGTGCCCATGCAAATATTCAAATATCAGATGAACCTCCGAGTGGCAATCCCACTCCACCTATCATTTCCGACTCTTCCCCTTCCCTTACTCCGTTTGAGGGAAGTGATCCTCTCTTGGAAGAGATCGATGCTTGTCTTAAAGAAGATTCAATTTCTCCGGAAACTGATGATTCTTATCTTGATCCGGAGGGAGATATTCTTTTTCTTGAGAAATTATTGAACGATGAACCATTACCTTCTCTCCCTCCGAAGGAAGTTGAAATCAATCCTTCAAAAGAATTTGATGAGCTTGTTTCCGCAACATTCAACACGACTTTCACCAATCCTCTATTTGATTTCGGGTCTGACTTTACTTTCATTTCAGATAACCCTATCTTTGATAGTCAGATAGAGGAGAGTGATGAGTCCGTGACGGAACCCGAGCTCACAGATTATCATCATATGATTGATTCTCTTCATGAGGAGTTCTCCGGTGAACTCACTCATATCATACCTCCTCCGGAGTATGATTACTTTGCTTTTAAGGAAGATCATGACCCAGGGGGAGATGTACTCTATCCTAAGAGTTTGCTTGTCGATGATATCATCCCGACCCTCCCACCCGAGGTTTTTGTTGATGAAGAATGGATTTCCATTCTGATAATGATCTTTCTCCCCTTCTTCACCTATTCGGTGACTTCTCCTTTCCTTCACTCATTTGTGAGTGAAGATGTCATATTTGACCCCGGCATCTCTCATTCTTCTAAGCCGGGTGTATCTCATCGGAGTGGAACTTTCATATGCTTCAATGTTTATCCAAACATCTTGAATGAAAGTCCGATTGAGATTATCTCTTCCACATGCTCCCCCAAGAACAATTAAATTCGGGGCGAGTCTAAGCTATACGACTCGATAAAAAACAAGCGCTTCGTGGGAGGCACCCCATGCTTATCCTTCTATATTCTTTCTATTTTCTCTCTAATAAGTGACGTGAGGAGGGCTACCTCTTCCATTTCTTGTGTTTCGTGGTTGTTTATGTCCAGGATTAGCCCGAATTATGAAGACTCTCGTGCTCGTGGTTTGCTTCTCTCCACTCGAGTTTCATCATTCGTTGCTCATCCGATATCCTTAATCTTATCGTTTTACGTTTATCTTTGGCATAATTAATAAACGGCCTTAGATTTATGTAGGAGAACCCTTACCTTTAAGACATTGAGGACAATGTCTCGTTTTAGTCTGGGGGGGGGGGGGTAATCTTTCGATTTGATTTTTGCCTTGCATTTTTGCCGTTTTCTCTCGCAACCCCGTTTTTCCTCAAAATTTGAAAAAATCCAAAAAAATGAGAAAAATTTAAAAATTTTTTGCAAAAATATAATAAATTTTGACATATTTGTTGACTTTCCGCTGGTGAGAGTAGGAATAAAATTCTGACTTGATCGGGCGTGTTGAGCCCTAGCTTGTTCCCTTAACCATTTATAATCTGTAAGCTCGTGTTAGTCTTTTACACAAGGAGCTATAAAATGCGAATTCTTTTCAAGAGTTTGCAAGTTCCCGTATCGACTTTATATATGCATGGCTTGATTATTTGGCTAAGCATTCGCGGATCTTATTATTTAAGATTTTAAATTTGCGAAGAACGAGAAATGATAGAGTTTATTTAGAAGTTAGATGCTAAGCGTGGAGTAGTTGGTTCTCTTTAGAGCTCATCGAAGTTACTTGTGGCCTTTTGCTCCCACAAAATTGTTTCACTATATATATCTGCAAGAATAATTAAAGATGTTAGGTTTTGCCGATGATTAGTTCTTGGTCTTCTTAAAAGAATCCATGTTTTGAAAATTGGGTACACATCAAGGTTCCTTAATAAATAAGTTTAATAATAAGTTAAGTGCTCTAACCTTCGGTTCGAGATCGGGCCTTGGATCCTTATTTCCGGAAGGCGTTTAGGTCTTGGCTACCCTCTTGCACCGGCCCTTGGACCCTTAATTCTGAAAGGCGTTAAGGTCTTGGAACTCTCCGTTGTAACGGCCCTTGGATCCTTTATGCCGGAAAGTGTAAGGTCTTGGAATTAAACCGTGAAGGTCTGTCGTTTAGGGTACGCAAGTGAAAAGTTAGTAATATAAAAAAAAAAAAAAAAAATGATGAATGAAAAAAAAAAAAAAAATAGTGATGAAAGAAAAAATAGAAAAAGTCAAAAATATAAATAAAAGCCTTGATGTGGACCTCATTTTCAAAGCAACGGTTCTCGAGAGAAGAGTGAAAACTACTTAGCGTCTTAATTTAGTATCTTTATCGGCACTAAAACATATCGAAACGAGAAAATATGAAGAAATTCATTTCTCACCAAAAATAAAATAAATAGAGGAAATTAGGAAAAATGGGAGCAAGAGGTAATTACACAAGTAACTTTCATGGGTAGTGTTGGCATCTAACTTGTAAATAGACAATGATTTCGTTTTTCAGCTTAGTTTGGGGACTCGTGAAAAATCAGGAACGACGAATTTTATCTGTATGGTCACTTCTTTATGAGTCGTGTTTCCTACTCGTTGATCCTAAAAGTTATCGTGAGATAATGATTGTCGACAAAGCCGTCACATGATTATGAGGAAAATACAAAAATAGAATAAAAGGAAAATCGGGGAGTTTTTAGAACTTAAGATTTCTCAATCTCTTTTGAAAATTTTGCTACTTCTCAAAGTTAGTAAAAAGAGATTAGAAATTTTTGGATTTAAAAACGTGTTTTTATAACATTGCGTGAGGACACAACAATATCTTAGTCTGGGGGAATTTTGGTATGTGCTTAAACACATACCTTTTCTTGACCAAATTAAGACCAAAACGACTAAAAACTGACCAAAATGCCAAAGATATTTGTGTTTTTGTGTTTGTTAATATGTAGGTACGGATATCCCGAAAAAGGACAAAAACGAAGAAAAAACAACAAAAACCGAGCTTAATTTGGAAAAGAGCCGAAAACCGAAGCCGGAAAAGATATTTAATTATTCGGATAAAGTTCAAAGCTCGAAAATCCCAATTGGCCCTTGGATTATTCTCATTTGGCAAAAATGGTCCCTTGATTAAATTTGAAGAAGTGGAAGAAATGGTCCTTGAGGTTTCATGATTTACAACTTTGGTCCTTGGTTTAAACCTCAATATATCCTAACCCCTAAACCTATTACACAACCGGATCCACAATTCACTCACCCTAAACCAACAACTATCCCTCACCAGCCCACCTAAAAACTAAAAAACCCAGCCCACATACCAATTAGCTAAGCCAGGGTCAAACTAAATCCAGTTAAACCCCTAACCACTATTCAATCACCTTCTTTATCTAACCTCCCCGCCATTAGGAGTTAACCACCGATCTGTCACTCTCATCCTCACACTACCAGCCAAGAACCCTCACATGGGTGTGTTTCCTCCCCTCCTTGCCACGATGGCAATCCCTAAGGACAACCACTCAATCTACGGCTCAAATTTCATTTTGTGGGGAGCAAGCAAATCCAAGGGACAAGAATGAAGGAAAGAAGCACAAGTGACCCCTCTCACAGAGAAAGCACAAGAAAACCCTAGTGAGGGCCTATATATAGCAGCCCTCTCCTCAAAGCACAACTTTGTCCACTTTTCATGTATTTAGAAAAGTTTTGACCACTTTAATTGTTTCAGTAGTGTAATGTTTTAATTTAAATTGTAATTTCATTTTCCAGTAATGCAAATTTAAGTTTCTTGTTTTTCTTGTTGGTCAACCTTGGTCAACAGCTTATTGAACTGCTTAATCTCTGCTTATTTAGTGTTTAATGAATGCTTATTTGTGCTTAGGATAGTTATTCATGCTCTTTGATGTTTAGGATAGTTATAAACAGCCCATTTAGTTTTTGAGCCTGCACATTTTTTTTGAGAATTCCCATTTTACAGCCCTATTGCACGATTTTTAATTTTCTAGTTATAAGTTGTTAGAAGCCAAATCTTTGCATGGATAATCTCAGCTAGCTTATCTATCCATAGGTATTTTTCTTTGAATTTTAAGATTTTTATTTAGCAGCTTTTTAAGGCCTTAAACTTGCCCTTTTTCCCCTGCACCCTTAGATAGATCAGCAGACCCCTATGGTCTTTTAGCTTAATTTGAGCTTGTTTCATGCTTATCTGTGATGTTCATTTGCTTATTTGGATATTGTTTTTAGTTGTTAATGATATCTTAGCTTATTGTCCATTTGCATTAGCTTTTTAATAGCTTATTTGCCATTTTACAATTTAACTAGTTTTCTCTTTTCTTTTATTTTTTTTTCTTTCAAATCTGATCCAAGAGATAAGCTGGTCTGAGCTTATCTTTGGTTTCCAAACACTTTTTCAGTTTAAAAATTTTCTTATTTCATTTATTGTTTTAAGTTTTAAAAGAAAAAAGTCAAAAAATAAAATAATTGCAAAAAAGTGACAAACCTGGGGTTCGAACCCAGGTCAGTCGGCTCACAAACCAGCAACACAACCACTGCACTATTAGTTTTTCTCATTTAAACCTTGCATTAATTAATTTATAAGCCTTTTTTTTCCTTTTCCCTTTTTAAGCTAATCCGAATTTATTTTCTTTTTCCCAGCTTATTGAAATAAGCTGGGACACTTTTTGTATTTTTCATAACTTCACTTGAGTTTAAAGTATTTTAGGAAAATTTTTTAGAATTTTCTTTTTCCATTTAGTATTTTTAATCAATTATTTTCTTTTAAATCATTTTTAAATTATAAAAAATTATTTAAAAGTCAAAAAAATGCATTTCTTTTTTTTTTCTAAAATTTTCTTTTATCATTTAGGACGTAGGAAAATTAAATTTGCATTCGTAGGTTAATTTTTTAAAGATTTTCACTTTTAGGCTCATTTTTATATTTTAGTTCGCGTTTTTATTTTTGTTTTAATTGCGTTACTTGTTTACTTTCCTAGATTTAGAAATCAAAACCTTAATCGTGTTTCAAGCACTTTAATACCAAACCAAAAACGATACCCTCAATTTCACGCCTTGTTGGGACCTCGACCCGGGTATACACTTATCCGGTTATTACAATCGATTTTCGCGTCGAACCGTCGCGAGTTGACTTTTCTTTGTGAGAGGTTTGACTTGTGACTAGTTTGACCGACTATCAGCCTTGATATAGGATCTCTTATTTTCGGGATAAGGATCAATGGACCGAATAAGGCGGGATACGCCGAAGAGTAAGGAACACGAAACCAACAAAGATTTCGTGTGTATATAAAGGGCATCTCGGCTCTCATTAAAGGTATCATATCATAACCCTAACTCTTCACTAAAACCCTAAAACCGATTACTTACTCTCACGCCGGAGGATAATCGTGGGAGACAATCCCACGATAAGCCTAACGGTGTTTTTTGTTCTCTTAGTGCGCAGGTCTCAAGCATTAAGATCCAATTGATACGGGAACAGGAATCCAAACAAGGAACGCCCAACTTTTGTATCAACAAGTGGCGCCATCCGTGGGACCAGACACTAAGAACTCTACGAAGAACTAGAATGACAAAGCACGGAAACCTAAACCAGCGGACTCCTCAGGCGAAGAAAACGCATGGCGACCTACAGGGGAAGAAGCAGCAGGCCTCTGGAACAACCAGTGCGCCCAGAAACCAAGGATCAGGCTCAGATCTGGTCTTTACTACAGTAGGACCGCTCACAGGGACTACCCATGCTACTACAACCACTAGCGCGGAAGATCTACAGCGCACTCCTTTCACCATGCCAGAAACAGACCCCACTGAGCCGCCAAATGCGCCTAATCGAAACAAGGGTCCTGATTTGGGAACAGACATCCTCGCGCTAGAAGGAGTCGCGCCTGAACTAGCGCCAAGTGATTTTGTGTCTCAAAACTATGAAACCTTGGCTGCCCTTATGCAGGAGGAAGCGAAAAAGAGGTCAAGTCAGAGCCTGCAAGCCCGGCTCAACTTCGACCCTGAGTATGAAGCATCTCCACCACGTTACCGAAAGGGGAGGCGCGGGAAGGATAGCTGCCGACCCCTAGTGTTTACTAGGATCGGAAAGAAAATTGTGGATGATGAAGAAGCTGACTTACAGTACCGGGAAGAGCACGAAGGAGATGGATGGCGTACCAATGTTCACACCAGGCTTGGTAGTCGCAGGGTCCATGATAGACTTGGGCGACGGCGCTCTCCAAGCGAAAGCCCTTCAAGCTCGGATTCCGAGGATAGTCGACGCAAGCGCCGCAAAAGAGTAAGCTCGTCCTCAAGTGACACCTTGGACAAAGAGGACGAAGAAACAGGACACTGGAAGTCCAGGAGAGGATACCGTGACCAGGAGGACGAAGATATGTCTCGTCCCTGGCGCCGCCAAAAGGTCGACGCATTCACTCGGCGCATCAGTGATTTTTCAGAAGATAAGAGAAGGCGCATGCCCGCTAATGTTAAAACTTATGATGGGACAGGTGATCCTGACGACCACCTAAAAATTTTTGAATCAGCCGCCACTATCGAAAATTGGCCACAACCCGTGTGGTGCCACATGTTTAATTCTACATTAGTAGGGAATACGCGAAACTGGTTCAGTAAGTTGCCACGTAGAAGCATCGATGGGTTTGAAGAGTTGCGGAAGGCGTTTCGCTTAAACTTTACTCAGAGGAAGAAGTACGCCAAGAACCCTGTCGAGCTTGCTAGGGTAAAACAACGCCAAGGGGAATCCACAAGCGCTTATGTGGAGCGCTATAAGGACGAATGCATACACGTCAAGGCATGCCCCGAAGTACTAAAGATCTCAGGGTTTATGAATGGAATCAATAACCTAGAACTTATCAAAAGGTTAAACGATAGGGTTCCCCAGACCTTTGACGAACTTATAAAGTGCACGAGGTCCTTTATCCAAGGAGAAGCCGCCGCTGCGGATAGCAAGAAAGGCTACTCAAACTATAGGTCACAAGAACAGCCCAGGAGACAATCCAACGACCAGAGTAGCAACCGTAACAAAAGCTACCGCAGTCAGGGGGCGGACGAGAGAATGACAAGTATACCCCACTAACGAAGACTCCAAGGGAGATATTTGCGACGGAAGGCGCGAACTTTCCGAGACCCCCACCAATACGCACCCCAGAAGATCGGCGCGTAGGGAACGGATATTACGAGTATCATGGACAGAAGTGCCACACCACCAATGAGTGTGTCCAATTGCGCCAACTAATTGATAAGCTAGTAAAAGAAGGCAGATTGGACCATCTAGTTAAGAACATCAAGGATGGGAAAGACAAACAGAAGACCGGGAGCAAGAAAGAAGCACCTAAGGACAAGGCTGACACAATCTACATGATACAATCATGGCAGCGAAAGACTAGGCAAAAGGTCAGCCAGAAATTTTCTCATGGAAGCGAAATCTCTTTCCCCACCTTGGCTGCGGACAACGCAGTGGCGGAACCACTCACCATCGAGATAAATACGGGGGGGTCATGATATCCACCACATATATGTTGATGGAGGGGAATCAGCAGACATAATGTATGAGCATTGTTTCAAAAGATTGCGACCTGAGATACAAAGACAGTTAAGCCCGGCCACGACGTCGTTGACTGGCTTCACGGGAGAAAAGATATGGCCCATGGGGCAACTACAACTACTAGTTGTTGTTGGTAATAAGGAACACTCCACGACAGCCTGGATGAATTTTATGGTGATCAGATCTCCTTCGCCATACAATGGCATTATCGAAAGACCAGGAATTTCGACAATACGCGCAGTACCGTCCACAGCACATAGGATGCTCAAATTCCCAGTAGAAGGCGGCATTGTCACCATCTACAATAACGCCGTGCCACCTAGAGAATGTAACACGATTACATGTGAGACGACGCACACCCCAGAACAGAGCGCAGCTAAAGTATCAAACCTGAAGGTAGCAATTCATTCTGATTACCCGGAGCAAGAAGTATCGATCGGGGGATCGCTGTCTGATAAAGGTAGAGCTGCTGTATGCGCGCTCTTGCAAAAGAATCTGGATATCTTCGTATGGGAACCAAAGCACATGACTGGTGTGCCACGCTCGATTGCAGAACACAAGTTGAAAATCCGACAAGGATACTCCCCAGTATGGCAGAAAAAGCGCGGCCAGGCTCCAGAGCGCGCAAAAGCCATTCTAGAGGAAGTACACAAACTTGTTGACGCATGTATCATGCGAGAGGTCTATTACCATGACTGGCTCTCCAATCCAGTGATGGTCAAGAAGAGTGATGGTAGTTGGCGGATGTGCGTGGATTTCACTGATCTCAACAAAGCATGTCCACAAGACTGCTACCCACTACCAGAGATAGACTGGAAGGTAGAATCTTTATGCGGATACCCCTTTAAATGTTTTTTAGACGCATACAAAGGGTACCACCAAATCCAAATGGCTAAAGAAGACGAGGAAAAAACATCCTTCCACACAAGCCAAGGTGTCTACTGTTATACAAAGATGCCTTTTGGCCTAAAGAATGCGGGCGCCACTTACCAGCGATTGGTAGATAATGCATTTGAAAAGCAAGTGGTCCACAACCTAGAGGTCTATGTTGACGACCTTGTCATAAAAAGCCATACCGAAGACGAAGTGGTCCGTGACATTGAAGAAACATTTAGAACGCTACGAAAGATCAACATGAAGTTAAATCCTAAGAAATGCACTTTTTGCGCTATAGAAGGCATGTTCCTTGGATACATGATAGAACCTGATGGCATTAAACCATGCCCAGAAAAAACAGAGGCTGTCATCCAACTCCCTTCACCACGCACGTTGAAAGAAGTCCAGTCTCTGAATGGAAAACTAGCCGGGTTGAACAGATTCCTGTCCAAATCAGCAGATAAGTCACTCCCCCTCTTTAAAACACTCAAGAAGTGTAGAAAAAAGGGAGACTTTCGTTGGACTACAGAAGCGGAAGAAGCTTTTACACAGCTTAAGCAACATATAGCAGCGCTTCCCAAGCTAGTCGCACCCCGACCAGGGGTGGAGTTAATTGTGTACTTGTCTGTGACTCATGGAGCAGTCAGCGCGGTGCTACTAACAGATAGGAACTCTGTACAAACATCGGTATATTTTGTAAGCAAAGCGCTCAAGAAGGCAGAGATTAACTATAGCCCAATGGAAAAGTTGGTCAAGAAACCTACTAAATAACTCGTTGAGTAAGAGGGTTGCAAACCCATCAACATCGGATCACGCATCCTTGTTAAACACCTTACTCTCAAGACGTTGGAGTAAGTTCATTGTGCATCCCACGATGGATACACAACAATGCACACTGTGCGCGTTTAACAAATTAGGAGTTAAGACTCTTAACCCCTTGATATGGTATTCGCAGTACGCTGCATGTCAGCCCATACACTTGTGAATTTCATATATATTCGCGCTTGACATTAAGTCATGAATTTCATACACGATTATGTTATAAGTGATTATAGATTCCTGTAATCTTTTTTAAGTGCGTTTATATAACGGTTTAATTCTTAGACATAACATAGACGTCTTGTACGCAAAGACAGATAACTAAGTACAAACATCATAACCACAATCACATACAATATGCGTACAATCGCACTTTCAAAATATCATTTTATTATGGACTACGAGTTCATACAAAGTATAGATTTAACATGCACATGTGCAACAAAATGTTAACCTATTACAAAACATCACCAAGTCAAAACAATCTAAAGGCTGTGGGAGCGTCTAAGCTCTGAACTGCTAACATGGTACGCAACACTCCCAGCTTCCTCAAGCTTCTTCAGGAGATCATAATCCTTGGGCGACACTGTCGGTACACTAACAGGTACTCCATCAGATCTTGGAATATGTGCAGCACCAATACCACAAAGGATGGCCTTCCCCTTCACACCCTGCTTCTTCGCAAGCCTCATGGCATGGGCCTCTAAGGATTCCTTCAGCGGGATTTCCTTCTCGAGGGAAAAAGGATTTAAGATGTTGCGAGGACGAGCAAAGATAGGTTCCTGCAGCTGCGACACATCTGGCTTAAAAAAGTAATCAGGTTGTGCCTCTGCGTCCTCTGCTGCGTGCCTAGCCAAGGTTAACCCCTCCATAATAACACCTATGGGGTAATCTTGATCGCGCTCCAGTTGAGCAATGTGAGGAAGATCTAACAGCTTCATCTTCTCCATAGCAGCGACAAGCTCATCATAGGCATCAGCATTATAACCTGGTACTTGTGCGGCAGGCACTGTCAATAACTTGCTCTCGAAAAGCTCCTCTATAGCCTGCGCCTTACCACGTGTCAACGCACGCTCAACAACATCCCCAAAGGCCTCCCTCACCTCTTGAGACTCCAGAGTACTCAAAGCAGCAAGGCGCAAACCATGGCTGATAAGCCACCTGCGCTCAGCAATTGAAGATACTAGGTGTGGGTACAGCTCTTCATCATACTCAATACTGAGATTGCGCTGCTTAACTTCCTGCTTCTCCAGCGACCCCTCCACAGCCTTACGAAATTCATCCAATCTAGAGAAGTGAGCGTTCTTGTTAAGCTCCATGTACTTCAAGACCCAAAGACAAGTGGCCTTGTAATCTGTTAACCCAGCACGCTCTTGGCTCACTTGGGCAAGTAATGACATCTTCTCTTCAGCAAGCTTCTGGCATACGCATCTGTTGCCCTTACCTCAGCCTGAGCATCAGCCAACTGCGCCTTCAGAAGCGCAATTTCCTCATCTTTCTGCACACAGCGGCTACCTTCACCAGCATACCTTGATTGTAGCTGTGCAACTAAGGAGGCCTGGTGCGCAGCAGCCAAACCTAGCTCCTCTATCAGATGGTCCGTTGGCACATCCTCAAATGCCTTTGGCTCAGTCTCTTGGCTCTTCTGCGCAAGATCATCAGTATGTGAGGGACTCGCCTTGGGTGGCGAATTCCCAACACGCGTAGCATCATCATCAGCAGCTTCAACACTGCACGCAAATAACAAAGTTACTCTATAGTATCAACGCGGAATAAAGAACTGAAGATCTAAAGATACAAGTCTCATTACTTACTTGGGGGGAGGAGTTTTAGTTGGCGACGCATCCTCTTCTGATGATGATTGCCCGCCAGAGATAACATGGCGCCTTCTTTTAGATGTACCCGCGCCATCATCACTAGAAGTTTTCTTGCGCTTCACTCCTTGGCTAGCCTCCTCGGGCCCACTTTCAGCCATGACAATCCCCACACTCTCTGACGAGTCTGTGTGCGATGGCTCTACCATAGGGACTTGTACCCCAGGATTTGGAAAACTGCGAATAGGAATCGCCTCTAAAACAACTGGGGGGACATCCTCTGGTTCCTCCTGTACGATCTCCATAGTGCGCCCCGCGGTAGCCTCCAAAACTGGCTCCTCACCTTCTCTTAAAGGGCGCACTCCTACGGTCACCTGTGTGGGTCTCGTCAAGCGCACCACGCTGAATAGATCCATCTCTGCGCAACAAACCACAAACAAACACAAAGAGGGTTACAAAAGCTACAATAGTGAAGATTGCTTACACTACTGAGCGAAGGAGAAGAAAGGACAAGCACCCACCCCGGTTATTCTCATCCAAAAAGGTTGGCACCTCGTCAGGACCTCCGAAGTAGTTACGACTAATGCCCATATGCACCAAAAACTCTTCTGGGTAAGCGTTGATAGGGATGCGATTGGCATTAATCGTTTCCGCATCATCTACGTTATACGCTCCGGGTATGGGGCACTCATCCTTCGGTAATGACCCTTGGGTATAGAACTCAAAATCTCATGGAAATAATGCATCATCAACCCAAAAGAATTTCTCCCTCCAATTCCTAAGTGCGTCTAACTTTTCCGTATAGCACTGCAGTCGCCCTGCGCGCTTGGAAAAGGACACCCACCCGTTTGACCACGACGAGTGATAAAACGCGCGGAACAGATGGATTGTGGGGTTAATCGCCAACAAGCGACAATTTACTTCAAAATTTGTTATTTTTGCTGCACCTATACAGTGCAGTTGGGAAATATGGAGGCGATAGTAGTTTAAAACATCGCACAAGAATAGAGAAATGGGCACACGTTGGTTAGCGAATTCAAAGAAGCGTGTGTATACCCCTACTTTCCCTTCAGGGAATTCCGCTATGGACGCAGTCGCCACCGGAACCACCGGATGCAACGCGATTGAGATATAATAATCCGAGGTGAACTGACGAAGTTCATCCTCGGTTATATCGGATGTAAAGTCGGTTAATTGAAGAACCATGGTTAGAATTCAATGGATTCTGCAGCGCACGCACTATTACCTTAAGAGTTGTTGATTTCTTTTTCGCTGTTTAGAGGTTTTAACAATGGTGGCAATGGACGTTTTTACTGTGATAGCCACAGTGAAATGGAGACAACACTTTATATAGGGTTACATGCTCTCATGGATGATTGACATGTGTAACCCACTTGCTCTAATCGTGTGGCTGGGAGATCAAGAGGTGAAACACTTTTTCACCCACCCCTCACGATTTACGAAGGATATTCGGATTTACTTGGACTAGATTCATCGTATTACTTTTAGGCGGGAAACACTTGAAACTTCCCCGCTACGCATTCCGGAATATCTTTTCGCTACAATTTTTAGTCTAGCATCCGCAGTTTCACCTTGCGCATACTAGACTGGGGGGACATGATGACGTATAGTCCGCACTCGGGTCACGAACCCGACCAATACTCAAGCCCATCACGCGTGGGCTATCACGATAAAGATTTAGGCTTACAACGGCCCAAATCCGAAATCTATTATTGGCCTTGATATAGGATATCTTATTTACGGGATAAGGATCAATGGACCGAATAAGGCGGGATACGCCGAAGAGTAAGGAACACGAAACTAACAAGGATTTCGTGTGTATATAAAGGGCATCTCGGCTCTCATTAAAGATATCATAATCCTAACTCTTCACTAAAACCCTAAAACCGATTACTTACTCTCACGCCGGAGGATAATCGTGGGAGACAATCCCACGATAAGCCTAACGGTGTTTTTTGTTCTCTTAGTGCGCAGGTCTCAAGCATTAAGATCCAATTGATACGGGAACATGAATCCAAACAAGGAACGCCCAACTTTTGTATCAACATTCAAAAACCGTTTTTCCTAGTCGTGAGAAGATTTTAGCAAAAATTTTTCATGGGGTTTTTGATGAATAATGACAATGTACTACAAGATGCAATTCCTAACTATGAAAAACATGATTTGTTATGCAATTTAGTAAATATGCTTCATGATTTTTCAAGAATTATGCATAACCCCAAGTTTTGGTTTTGTGCATGAAATAGAAATCTTAGACGCAGATCAGGAGTGTAAACATGTTAAGAATACTTACAGTGATGATTTGAGCACAAATTGGTTGAAGAAGATAGCCTAAATTATGATTTTGGTGAATTATGGGTCGAATACAGTAGGTGATAAGTTTTAGGGAGAGTGATGAATAGTACAGGGTATTAGTTTAATATATAAAAACTGCCTCAGCAGATGACGGATCCGGCGGATCCCAAACAAGGGTTCCGCCCTTGTTGTCGTTTGGATCCGCTGGATCAGAACTCAGGTTGGGTTTTTGCCGTGTTTGGTTAATCTAAGGTTTGAGCTAACATTTAATCTATTCACTAGGTTCCATTAATCCTAAACCAAGTCTAAGATAGTTGAAAGGTTCTCTCTTGAGAGGTTTTGTGAGGATATCGGCAATGTTGTCCTCTGAGGAAACTTTCTGAATTGAGATGTTTCCCTTCTGAACATTGTCACGAAGGAAGTGGTGACGTATTTCTATGTGTTTGGTTCTAGCATGTTGGACTGGGTTTTTACTAAGATCGATAGCTCCTTTGTTGTCGCAAAGAATGGGAATGTCATTTAGTTCAATTCCATAGTCGAAGAGAGCTTGTTTCATCTACAGTGCTTGTTGGCAATCTTTTCCTGCTGACACTTACTCGGCTTCATTTGTTGATATGGCGAGGGCTGTTTGTTTCTTAGCAAGCCATGCGGTGAGACAATGTCCTACAAAAGTACAAATACCACTAGTACTTTTTCTATCAACATAGTCACCGGCATGGTCTAAGTCTGCATACACTATAGTTTTTACACCTGTCCCTTTGGGATACCATAATCCTAAATGTGTTGTGCCTTTAATGTATCTAAATATTCGTTTAACAGCTTCAAGATGAGATATTTTGGGATCTTCTTGAAAACGTGCACATAGACAAACACTAAACATAATGTCCGGCCTACTAGCCGTAAGATAGAGCAAACTACCAATCATTCCTCTATATTTAGTGCTATCTACGGATTCATTTTCGTCATCCTTTGTGAGTTTGGTTTCTGAGGACATGGGTGTTTTCGTAGGTTTTGAGTCTTCAAGACCAAACTTCTTAAGCATATCTTTGATATACTTTGATTGGTTGAAGAATATCCCATCTTCTAAGTATTTTATTTGGAGACCTAAGAAAAAGTTTAGTTCCCCCATCATACTCATTTCAAATTCGTCATGCATGATTTTTGAGAAATCGTCGCATAACTCTTGACAAGTTGAGCCGAATATAATGTCATCCACATATATCTGGACGATGATTATATGTGATCCTTTTTTCTTGGTGAAGAGAGTATTGTCTACTAGGCCCATGGTATACTTATGGTCAACTAGGAAGGTCTTATGTCGATCATACCAAGCTTTTGGTGCTTGCTTAAGTCCGTATAAAGCTTTCTTAAGTTTGTAAACATGATTTGGTTTTTCAAAATCGGCAAAGCCGGGAGGTTGTGCAACATATACTTCTTCATTTATAAATCCGTTTAAAAATGCACTTTTGACATCCATTTGAAATAATTTAAAATCATGTGCACATGCATATGCAAGTAGTATCCTAATAGACTCAAGTCTAGCTACGGGTGCAAATGTTTCATCGTAATCTATACCTTCTTGTTGATTGTAGCCTTGTGCTACTAGCCTAGCTTTATTTCTAGATACTATGCCATTTTCATCCATTTTATTTCTAAACACCCATTTTGTACCGATTATGGTTTGATTTTTAGGTTGTGGAACTAGTGTCCAAACGTCATTTCTAACAAATTGATTTAATTCCTCTTGCATAGCAATAACCCATGATTCATCTTTTATAGTCTCATTTATATTTTTAGGCTCAATTGTTGAAACAAAACAAAAGAAATTACTTTCATTTTGAGCTTTAGATCTTAATGTTCTTTCATTAAGTTTTCCTATGACGTTTTCTAATGGATGACTTTTTGTTTCTTTGATGTTGACTAACTCACTTTTTACTGGTTCATCTTCTTTATCATTTTCAACATTTTCTATATTCTCAACCATTTGACTTTCAACTAAGTCATCATCTATCAAAGGTGATGTAATAGAGGGAGGTGGACTTTCGTCGAATGTTATGTTCAACGATTCCTCGACTCTTGAGGTTTCTTTATTCAAAACTATATATGCTTTACTAGTTTGTGAGTATCCTAGAAATACACCTTCATACGACTTTGGGTCGAACTTGGTGAGATAATCCTTTGTGTTTAAAATGAAGCACTTGCTTCCAAACACTCTAAAATATCCTAAGGTAGGCTTTTTGCCTCTGTATAAATCATATGGAGTCTTTGTCAAGAATGATCTAATTAGAACTCGATTTAGAATATATGTAGATGTATCTACAACGTGACACCAAAACTTTTGAGGTATGTTTTGTTCATTTAACATGGTTCTACTCTTTTCTTGAATTGTCCTATTTTTACGTTCTACCACACCGTTAGATTGAGGGGTTCGAGGAGCTGATAAATTATGAGTTATGCCATTGGCATCACAAAGAGCTCCGAATTGGATTTCGTTGTCGAATTCACGACCATGGTCAGTTCTAATTGATACTATGTTACTTCCTATTTGATTTTGAATTTTCTTACTTAAGATTTCAAATTTATCAAATGCTTTGTTTTTAGTTTTTAGAAACTTAGTCCATGTATACCTAGAGTAATCATCTACTATTACCAAAGTATAGAAGTTTCCCCCGTAACTTTGTATAGTGGATGGACCAAACAAATACATATGTAATAATTCTAGACACCTAGATGTAGACACCATGTTTTTAGCCTTATGGCTATTATGAACTTGTTTTCCTATTTTGCAAGCATCACAAAAGTGTTGGTCATATTTCAACTTGGGCAGGTTCCTAATGAGTTCCTTAGATGATAAGGATTGAATTAACCTCATATTGGCGTGACCTAAGCGTCGATGCCATAGAGTTGAGTTTTCGTCCAAGGAGGTAAGACAAAGCTTGTCTTTAGGTGTTTTGTCGAGTTTCATAACGTAAACGTTATTCTTCAAAACACCTTTTCCTACAGTTATGCCATCCTTAAGTATTTTACTTCCATTTTCACTGAAAAGGACGTTATACTTTTTGCGGCATAATTGACTTATACTAAGCAAGTTAAAACCTAAATTATCTACATGAGCAACATCATCAATAGAGAGAGAGTCATGAGAGATCGTACCTTTTCCGATGATTTTACTTTTAAGTTTGCTACCGAATGTGACATTACCTCCGTCATACACTTGGTAGGTTGAGAAAAGGCTTTTGTTTCCCGTCATGTGCCTTGAGCACCCACTATCTTTGATCCACTCATCAGGTTCTAATTCAACTTTTAAGCACACCTAAGTTCAAGAAAAGCTCAAGCGTTTGGTCCCCAATATCTCATGGGTCCGTTTGGGTTAAACATGACATTATCATGGTTCATGTAAGGAAATGGTGGACAATTGTTCCACGGCATGTAATTAGGACCATGAAAGTTTCTAGACATGTTTTGGTTCCAATTACTTTGGTAAGTATGTTGTGGGTTAACATTACTTTTTGGAAAGGGGTGTTTGGGAAAACTAGTTTGAGGTCTCTGTTGAACCGTTTTAACTCTGTACTCATTTCTAGTTTGACCTTTTCCTATAGAAACTGCTGGTTTTTATTTATTATTAGTTATACTAGTACTAGGTTTTCTAGTGACTCTAACGAATTCAGTACGGTCAGTTTTTAGAACCTTCTGTTCACAACTTGTACCGGCGAATCCTTTTGGTACTACTGGCGGATCCAAAACTTTGGATCCGTTGGATCCGTGGGCTTCTGACTTAGTTGGAACAGTTTCTTTTTCTTTCATAGTTTGTTTCTTAAAGTCACTTATAGTTCCTAGTTTCATAAAACCTAGTCCGGTTTTATCATGAGGTAGTTTTTGCATTTTCATTATTTCATCTGCACAACTTATGTTTTTATCAAACTTTTTAAACTTGGAAATTTGTTTGATGAGATCTTCCTGTGTGGTTTTTAATGTTTCTAGTTCTAATTTAAGTTCTTGACACGACACACACGTTTCTTTAGCATTTTTACCTTTTTCCATTCGTATCTCCTTTTCTTTAAGCCAATAAACTTCATTTTCTAGAAGTGTCGTTTTGGTTTTTAAGAACTTATTTTTGTTTATGATTTTTAAAGTTATATCACACAGTTTGTTATATTCTACTTCTAAGGTTTCATCATCTATAGAAGAGTATGATGAGTCAGAATGTACCTCTTCTGTGTCGTGAGCCATGAGAGCAACTTCGTCGTTCTTAGGCTCATCATCATCTCCTTCACTATCACTCCAAGCTCCACTGATAAAGGCTCTTTGAGACTTGTTCTTTGGAGGCTTAGGACATTCTCCTATTAAGTGACTAGAATCACCACATCTATAACACTTTCTGTCTACTTTTCCTTTCCTATCATCACGGTCTTTTCGGAAGGATTTCTTTTCTTCACGAGGTGGTCTAACGAACTTTCCTCGTCTCCTGAAGAATTTCTTGAAATCTCTTACGGCCATGGTATATTCTTTGTCTTCGCTACTAGAACAAGACTCTTCATCACTTGACTCAACTTTAGCTTTCAAAGCAATGGACTTCATTTTCTCCTTCTTGCCTTTAACTATTTCTGAGTCTTTTTCCATCACCATTTCGTGAACTTTGAGGTTTCCTATGAGCTCGTCCAGTGTCATACTTGAAAGATCCTTAGATTCTTCAATAACTGTCACCTTTGCTCTCCACTTTGGGTGGAGTGCTCTTAGAAATTTCCTGACAAAATTCTTACTAGAAAAAGATTCATCAAGTGCTTTAAGAGATGTAATAATAGTATTAAACCTAGCAAACGCACTATCAATGGTCTCATCTTCAGAGATAACAAATTGTTCATATTGTTGAACAAGAAGATCAATTTTGTTATCTTTTACTTGTGAGTTCCCTTGATGAGTGATAATTAGTGATTGCCAAATATCCTTAGCCGTTTTACACATAAAAGCTCTTTCATATTCTTTCTTAGGTAAAGAATTGTAAAGCATCATTTTGGCTTCATTATTTTTGGCAATCAACTTCTTTTGCTCATCACTGTGACGAATAAAAGAAGTACCTATATCCCGACCACCTGAAATATCATTACTAATGGGCTTATAGTCACCCTCTAGAATAATATACCACAGATCTATGTCCTTTGACTTCACATATGTCTCAAAGCGATTTTTTCAATATATGAAACAATTTGGTTCAAATAGTGGTGGTCTTTGCATAGATTGCCCTTCTTTAAAGTTTTCAAAATCCATTGATCGTTTCAAGTTTTTAAAATACAATATATTTTGAAAATCTTGAGCAACACCGCTCTGATACCAATTGTGAAAAACTAGAAGGGGGGTTGAATAGTTTTACCGTTTTATAATTTAATTCGCTTTGTTACTTAATGTGATTTCAAGGAAATTATATACAAACAAATAATCACACAATATATATTAAAAGTAAAGAGAGGAAAGATCAAACCACACAACACTGATGTTTATAGTGGTTCGGCTACAAGGACTCTCTTCCTTGCCCTACTCCACTCCTCGAGCCTCTAACTCGAGAGTTATCTTTCACTAAGAAACAAACTCCCTTCTAGGTGGAAAAAACCTTTACATGTCGCTTACTTCTTTTTCCGGTACTAAGCTAAACACCGAGTTCTTTACAAGGGTACAACCACTCCCGTTTGGTTCTTTCACAAGGGTACAACCACTCCCGTTTGGTTCTTTACAAGGGTACAACCACTCCCAACACTTTTTGTGTTTTAAGGACTAAAACACTAACCTCACTCTACTGATATAAATGATACAAACAATGATATGCAAACTAGTACAAGATCACACAGTGGCTAAGCTAAACGGATAACGACAGAACGTTGATCCTTGTATGTTTGATCCCTTTGCTACAAAAGGAAAGATCAAATGAATGAATGAATGATATGGGTTAGTAAATGAATGAGTATGTATTTAAGCTATATGAGTGATGAATTGTCCAAATGATCAGCTTGCTATTTATAGGCAAACTGAGTGAACAGCTGGCGGATCCGGCGGATCCCTAAATTTGGATCCGTCCTTGTATGCACTTGGATCCGCCAGTGCAGGACAGCTAATAGATTTCCAAATCTTGCCATATCTTCAAATGTCAACTCTTTGGCTTGAAGATCTAAACAAAATATCACAAAATCTTACCAAGATTGTGTATATGATGCATGCCATGATGTCATCCTAACTTTTGAAAAATAAAGTTTCCATTTTAGGAAATAAACATGTAAATGTATAAAATGTAAATTCTAGTGATCTTGTGAAATGTAAATGTGTTCTAAAAAGACTTTAACTTGTATTTATGATTTGCTAAAAGATATAACTTGTATTTGTCATTAACAAAACTAAGTAAAGATCATAAAATATAAATAACGTTTTTGGGACGATATTTGTATTAACAAGTCTCCAATTCTTTTCACCAAGGTTTTGTGAATACAAGATTAGAAGACCAATAACCTTGTAAAAATTTCTTTAAAACATTGTGTAACTTATTGAATAAAGTACTTGGATAGGAGATTTTTGCACAAGCATCAACTAGAGAACCTAAGCTTTCATTTCTTTTATAATCTTTTGGTAAAATTTCAAGTGATGATGGGTGTTTTGAGGGTGGGAGTGCACGGCAACAAGGAGAAGGTGAAGAAGAAACTTGGCTAGTTTTGAGATCTAGTTTTCATGGTTTGCATGTTAGGTTTAGTGGTTTTGTAATACCTTGGGATAATGGGAGAAACAAAAGGGATAAGTGTCCTTAAGGACTCCCAAAACCGGCCACCTCATGAGGAGGTGCTGGGTTTGTGTAATTTTTGTGTTATTTGTCTTAAAATATATCATTTAGTGTATAGTTTGATCATGGTAATTACAAACGTGGAGTTTTTAAGACGCGAAACTTAAAACCGGGTAACGTAAAAATATAAAACTTACAAAAATGTTAAAACTTGACAACAAAACCTATTTTGATATTTTAGGTGATCTTTGAGCTTGTTGTGTGATTTCTTGGTGTTTAAAAATTGAAAATGCGCAAAACGTAAAATGTACAAAGTTTAATTAAAAATGCAAAAGTAAAAGAATGGGATATTTAATTTATGATTGTAAGAAACCAAACTGCACAAAATATTTATACTAAGTATAGTCAGGTGTCGGTTTGAGTTAAATGTATGTTTAACGACGTATACGAAAATACCTATCTAGTTACTCGCAAGAGTAAATTTACTGAAAAATAAAAATAAAAAGTAAATCAAATAGTTAAATAATGACCTCAAAATTGTGAATTGTTACATTAATAGACTTTAAGGTTTTTAGGGGAGACTAAGATTCATAGAGTTGGGGACTTCGGCACCTCCCCACGACCAATATTAAGGAATACAGCGCTTCAACTAAAGCTAGGACGTGACAATTCGACAAATCAATAGGATATAACTAGGGAGTAATTTAATCTAAGTGAACACGCTTTTCCCTACCATAAGAAGTCACCAATTTACTTTTCTTTTTAATTAGTTTAATTTCAGGTTATAATTTGTTTTGGGTTAGTTGACTAGCAACTAATTTCGCCCACTCTTTCAAAACCCGAGATTTTAATTGCTTTCATTAAAATATAAAAATATAGAAAGAATCATCCCTCACCTCTAGACCAATCTCGTCATACATCTTGACCTAGCGACACTATGCCCCTAGAGAACGAACTTTCTTCAAAGTCTTACCTATACTACACTACAGCGATTAGGTACACTGCCTAAAGGATTGTGAAACTTCTTTTCGAGGTCTTGCAAATCTCGCATCAAGTTTTTGGCGCCGCTGCCGTGGAATAGTTAATAGTTTAGGTTCAATTTCTATCTCGTTTAGGTCTACTCACTAGATTCCTATCAAGTGAGATTTTATTTTCTTTTTAGTAATTTTCTTGTAGTCTATCTTTTCTTCGTGCCATTTGTTTTGTAATTCTCTTCATTTTCCACCATGGTGAATGAAGGCATCTTTGACCCCATTAACCAACCACACCAAGAGCAACCCCACCAAGACCCACCAAATAACCAAGACCCACCTCGAGCCCGTACTCTAGGTGAGTACTCCAAACCAAGCCACCAAGGCTATCGAAACACCATTGAGCTCCTCCAAAGAGCCAATGTGTCTCCCTTGCGATCCGACACCATCCGGTTGGTGCAAAGCGGATGTGCATTCCATGGACTTCGTTCCGAAGATCCAAATCAACATCTCAAGGATTTCCTTAAAATCGTAGATTCCATAGACCTTGATGTTGCCACTCAAGAGATAACGCGATTGCGTCTCTTCCAATTCTCTCTACGTGACCAAGCTATTCATTGGCTTGAGCGTTTACCCGCGGGATCTATCTCATACTGGGATGATCTTACTTTCATTTCCTCGCTCAATTTTTCCCACCGGGGAGAACTACCAAGCTAAGGAATGACATCTTGATGTTCCAACAACGTCAAGGTGAAACTCTTTACGAAGCATGGACTCGTTTCAAGGACTTACTCTAAAAAGTCCCTCATCATGGCATTGATCTTTGGCTTCAAATCCAAATTTTCTATGACCATGTCAATCAATCCACAAGGCAAACCATTGACCAAGCGGCCGGTGGCAAGCTACGTGACAAGAATGTGGAAGAATCATGGGGAATCATAGAAGATCTTGCTCTCTATGACAACGAATGCTGGAATGACCCCCGCGAGTTGAGCAAAACGGTCAAGGCAATATCCTTGCCTTCGAATAACTCAAGCATTCCCGACCGTAGGATCATGGAACTTGAAGACCAAGTCAAGTTTCTCATGAAATCCTATGAAGCTCCTAAACCTCCAAGTCAAGTGAACAAAATCACTTATTCGTGTGAATTATGTAGTGGTCCCCATGACACTCGTGATTGCATGGAACTCCCTGAACAAGCTTTTGCGGATTATGCATCCTCGCGTACCGACGGAGCGGGAGATAAGTGGTTCACTTTCAAACCCGAGCAAAATACTTATGGTGATTCATACAATCCATCTTGGAAAAATCACCCAAACTTTAGGTGGAAACAAAACCAAAACTCATCCCAAAACAATTCTTCAAATCCACCTAATCGTTTTTGTAACACCCCCAAAGTATCGCAGCGGAATGTAATATCATTGGGGTGCTACTTATTAGTACAACAGTCATAATCATAGAAAACGACTCTAAATGAGACGTTTTTAAATATTATCATCGATCAAAATAAAACATCAGAGTTTACAAGAGGTCCCAAGTAGTTTTAGAAAACATAATGTATTAACATAAAAGTTTTTAAGAGTTTATCGAATGATAACACAATGCAAGCCATCAAAAGAATATCCGTGCAACTTCATGCTTGCCAATTACCTTAAGGACCTGAGATAAAACATGCTAAAAAGTTAACACAAAGGTTGAGTAAAATTCATAGGTTTATAAATAAATAATGGACCACAAGATTTCAGAGTTAAAATAATAATTGCAACGAATACAATTATGGGTAAATAGTAAGTATTGCACTAAGCTCACGAACTCAAACGTTAACTGAAATCATAGAATGATAATAATAATGCCCTGAAAGGTAATTTTCCATTTTACCTAAATTCTCAATATTATGTGTCCGTTTGACCTACAGTTATCAAGTGAGCGCTACTCACCCGGACAGGCTCGTCAAGCCCAATATGCATATTCATAATACTAGCGTTTACACACAAGTAATTAATGGTTCATGATGTTAGGGACTTATTTCTGGCAACAAAGGTACCTAGGCAATAATACTTTCTGGTAAGCATACAGTTTTAAAGCACTTGTGTCCAAATTGTAAAATAGCATGTATCTCCCCCAATGGGTTTATAAACAGTTTAAAGAGTTTGAGCGGGGCTATGAACTCACCGAAAGCCAAGTGAACAATCAAAGTGAATGTAGTGATGAATAAACCGCAAGTGTTCTACGAGCAACCTAGACATATACGTGTGTCTCAGATTCTAAAATAATAAGGTAAGTATGTTTATATGCTTTATAGATTATTATTTCAATTATGCTTGGTACATAATATATAAATAAGTGTCAAGACAAGTCATAAGGGTTCGATTAAGTCCAAGAGTTCAAATTACTTCAAAAGTTCAAATTAAGTCAAAGAGTTCAAAATATATTAAATGGTTCAAAATCATATTTAAGGGTTCCAAATATGTGTCATGAGTTCAAATTAGTCGTTCTTAAGTTTCTTTAGTCTATGAAATGATTTACGGGTCTATTTCTGATAGTGGGTCCTACCACTTCGGTTTTTATGTAAAAATGGTCAAGTAGTGTTATTTGACAAGTTTCTAATAGTCCAATGGTCCATTTTTATAAGTTAATAAGTTTTTACACATTTTAAGTATATAGCTGTTAGAAATTTTATAAACATGTCCATCTTCAAAAATTCATTACTCGCAAACCGTAAAGAGTTAAAATTTTGATCTTTATATCCTCGGGAAGGTATTTGAGTGTACTAACTGGATTTGTGGGTCCCACTGATTCAAAAATTGCCTAACATTAGTGAAATTACCAATTTACCCTTAACTACCCAGTTCTGATTTTAACAGCATCACAACAGTCCTGAGAAAAATGTGATATCTAGAGTTCTACAAGCCCGCTTAACCCCATTTTTGCGGCCACGTTTAAGTTAAGATGTTAGCTACATTTCATAAAACTGGTCCAAGTAATGAAAATGATTAGATCAATGAGCTTTTTACGTTTAGAATCTGTTACTCAAAATTTGACATGTTTCACGAAAACATTTTTAGTTTAATCATCGTAATGAGTTACTCAATGAAATACCCAGAAAAACGACCGTAAGACATTGATCTATAACCACATATTTTTATTTAAGGTCCAAAGTCCACTGATAAAATCAGTTTATTCCATTTTTACCTCTGGTCAGAAAGTAGTTTTGCATGTCTAGTCCTTATTAGGTTTTCTAGTAATTCAAAGCATGTACCAAGCATAACCAAAATCTTACCAAGATTGTGTACATGATGCATGCCATGATGTCATCCTAATATTTAACTAATAAAGCTTCCATTTTAGGAAATAAACATGTAAATGTAAATTCTAGTGATCTTGTGAAATGTAAATGTGTTCTAAAAAGACTTTAGCTTGTATTTATGATTTGCTAAAAGATATAACTTGTATTTGTCATTAACAAAACTAAGTAAAGATCATAAAATATAAATAACATTATTGGGAAGATATTTGTATTAACAATCTCCCCCTTTTTGTTGATGACAAAACATAAGGTGTATTTTTATACAAATGAATGAATGAAGTATGAGTCTTTTTTGAAAATATAGATTAAGTTTGTTTTATGCAAGTCTTGAAAATAATTTCAAGTATAAATGTATGTACTGTGATGTTTCACAGTAATGCAAACTTAATCCTTTCTCCCCCTTTTTGTTGAAACAAAAAGAAGATATGCGTAGCGGAATGCGATTTTGAGAACTTTAAAGCTCCCCCTTGATTTATACTCCCCCTAAATGGAGTAACAAGGATATGATATATGATGATGTATGTTCCTACAAAACAAATGGTTAGACTATGATATGCTCCCCCTCGATGTATACTCCCCATTGCTAGAGTACCAACGTATACATTTCAAGGATGGGAGATGCTACAAAAGAAAAGTTAGTTACTTCATGGAAGTAAAATGCATATGTAATAATCAACCAAACAATAAGTTTCAGCCCATTTGACTTTTAAAAAGTCAAAATGAAGTGTCTGATCAAAATTTTGTACCTAATGTACATTTGATCAAGGCAATATGTTAAGTTGAAACAATCATATTATGATGTTAGTATTCTAAAATGAGATAATATGCTTAATGTTGATCACCCAAAAGCATAAAAACATAACATTCATTACTTTGAAAAAAATGATGTTACATTTAAACAAGAAAAATAAATCCTAAAAAGAGAAATTCTAAAACAACATCCTAAAAGTTCCTATAAGAGGAAACTAACAAAGCGCCTATCTAGGAGGATGAGAGATTGCAATGAGACGCTCGAGAACATGGTTCAAGATGAACCTCATCTCATTTTGGAGCTCATGGACCAAAATGTTGGTCCTTTGGGCCAAGTGAGCCATTCTCTCGCAATGCGAGCAATCATGGCTTGAGAAACCGGGAGGAAGAGTGGTCTCAAGGTTTTGTGGTGGTGGTGGTGGTTGGTTGTTGTTGTTGGATGGTTGTTGTTGTTGTTGGTTGGATGATGGTGGAGTGGGGATGGAGTTCATCAAGATGGTTTGGAGATCCATTGCTTCATCAAGGCAAGATCCAACCATATTAGAAAGAGAATATAGGCGGGTGAGTTCCTCACTAATCTCTTCTTGGGTTTGTGGTAGATTGATCCACATTGCCTCATCAATGGCAACTAGTGTGGATGTGGGTGATAAAGGTTGTGTTTGAGGTTGAGGTGGTGGTACATCATGGTATAAAGGACCATGGATATCCGGGTAAACCGGATGAAAAAGCATGGGTTGTTGACCTTCAAAGGTCATGGGTGGAGGATTGGTTGACCTTGGTGGAAGGTCTTCCAAGTCATCAAGGTATGGGTGTGGTGATGAAGGTGAAGTCCTAAATAGCTCAATTGGTTGTAGTTTGGCTGATTTTGGGGGTGATGGTGATTTAACAGGTTGTGATGGAGCGGGTGGTGGAGTGGTAGCTATTGGAGTAATTGTTGGTGGTGGAGTATGAATGAATACATTAGGTGATGTTGGAGTTGAGAGTGTGAGAAAATTCTCACTTGAAATAGGTGATGAGATATTTAGAGGAGATGATTCCTTTGATGATGATTTTGCTAAGTTTATGAAGCAACATGGTTTAACACTAATGCGGGCAGTTCGTTTTGGAGGTCTAGAGGTGGAAGAGGTGTTTGATTTAGTCATGGTGAAGTAATGTAGCTAAGATGTACAGGAGAGAAAGTAGAGGAAATGGTGAGTGAGTCAGTTTAGTGATGATCCTAAGGTACTAATTTATAGGTAGAAGGTTTGTTGGTCTGTGTGTTTGGATTGGATGTAAATCCAATGGAGAATGTTGGTTCCTAATGATTTGGAACAAAAATTTAAGCTTGTCACATCTCAAGGTCAAACCATTGAAATGAAGTTGAGTGATATGAGGGGGATTTGCAGTAAATGCAAGGAGATAGTGGAAAATATGTTGATTTGATATTCCCACGGATTTGACGGATCCCTCAAAAGGGTTCCTTACTTGTATTAGAAAGGTAACTCACATGAAAAATTTGAAAATTCAAATTTTGGTGGGAAATTGAGTTCTTAGGGTTCTAAGGGTTCCTAAATCATTCTAGAGAGTTTAATGATCAGTGAGTATAATCTAAAGAAGCTACAAACCAAAATCTAAGTGTCGGGATGAGTCGGGAATTTTTTGAAAAAGTTACTGTTGATACCCACGGATCCAATCGACAACAAAGGCGGAGCCAAAGTTTGGGAGCCGTTGGATCCGTGGGTTCTGGACTGGCGGATCCAAGTGATACACTAGGCGGATCCAAATTCTGGGATCCACCAGAACCGTCGTTCGAAAATACTAAAACAAACAGAGAGCATTGCAAATTTCGCTTTTTTCGACCAAAACCCGAAATTTCTCCTATAACGTATGTAATAGCTAATATGTACTACAAATATGCTAAATACATATATTCTAACACACGTTTTCACATAAATAAATCCGATCATAATATTCTACCATATAGGGAGTTAAGCCAAACGGGGGCTTATTCTCGGAAAATTGATAACACTAAGTGTTATCGACCTGCAAATCTGAGTTAGTTCACATACACATCAAGTACTAACATAATAATTTAAGAACCATACATGTTTAACACATCATTGTCTAATAAAATCTAGACCCAAACACTCTTCTCACTTGAACTTCTTGCTCAATTTCTTCATACCCTTGAGAAGTTTCATGATCCAACGCCCTAGATTCTTCACCATTCCCTTTGTTTGACGATGCTCCTCGGATTCATTCGCAATCGGTGGAAGTTGACGCAAGTATTCCGGTGGAGTGATTCTAGAGTTTGGCAACCCGTCATCGTCACTCATTGATGATGATGATGATGATGATGTTTGAGGACGAGGACATTTGCCTTTGTCAACCGCTACCCTAAAATCGCTTAAGGGAACAAAGGTGTGTGGAATCTCATCATAATTGGGAACAAATCCTATGGCATTTCTAGGAATGGGTGCAAAGGCTCTATAGAGGCGAGTCAAGAGCATCCCGTAGGGCATAGCGGTGGTACCTTGTACCAGAATATCGGTCATTCGCTTGGCGATATAGTAAGCAAGGTTGAAAGGTTGACGGGTGGACACATAATACATCATGTAACAAAGACTTGCAATAATATTATCACGATTCCCTATCGTGCTATTGACATTAGCTCTCAAAACATCTTCTAACATCCTAAACTCGGGCCTAAGTTCGTTTAGCTCCATAGCAAATGGATCTCTAGCTACTTGTTTGCCTCGGTGTGTCCTAGTTGGATTGTTTCTAGGATTAAAGAGATGTTCCCTAATGGTTTCTTTGGCGGTCAAAGGTGTGGCATATGGTGCCGTTCTCTTAAAGTTAGACTCTAAGATTGTTAATGACCACTTATCGGAGTAGACACATGTTCCATAATTTGGAACTCCTAAGACCTCACCAAATTGATCTAAGGGAATATTGAACAAGGTTCCATTGACACTAAAGTGAATACTCATGAGACCATTGTCGCTTGAACTAAGACCTATTGTTGCATAGAACTCAAGAATGAACCTAGGAATGATAGGTTCATCAATGTCTAAGAGGCCATCGAAATGAATTGTGGCTAATTGCTCGCGGAGATTGGTATCTTCATAGAATGAGGGGTCTACAACCCTACCCTCATGGACGTATCGGTTTTCTAAGGCTTTGAATATATTTACTTGGGCATTGGTAAGACCCATGGTTTTGTGGTGTTTGGGAAGGTAATGGATGGTCTTTTTGTGATCGTAGTTGGTTGCGGGAGGCATAGTTATCCTAGACACGAAAAATATATATAGTTTAGTTAAAATTATCGAAGATATGTATAAAGGTCTAGTGTGTGCCTACATGGGGACAATGTGGAGGTGCGGTTATCTCGACTCCTTTTGATGCATGAAAATTATGTTTATGCAAGTTTTATGCTAAAACGAGAGATAACCCAAACGCTCCTACTTCAATGTAGCTACGATTGAATGTACCCGAAAATACATATTAGTTATGTATTCCCTTTAGCATTCAAGAGACATTATGCAAGTGATGTTTAAAACATAACGTTTTTGTATTTGTATGAACAATGTTCAAAAACCGTTTTTCCTAGTCGTGAGAAGATTTTAGCAAAAATTTCTCATGGGGTTTTTGATGAATAATGATAATGTACTACAAGATGCAATTCCTAACTATGAAAAACATGATTTGTTATGCAATTTAGTAAATATGCTTCATGATTTTTCAAGAATTATGCATAACCCCAAGGTTTGAGCTAACGTTTAATCTACTCACTAGGTTCCATTAATCCTAAACCAAGTCTAAGATAGTTGAAAGGTTCTCTCTTGAGAGGTTTTGTGAGGATATCGGCAATGTTGTCCTCTGAGGAAACTTTCTCAATTGAGATGTTTCCCTTCTGAACATTGTCACGAAGGAAGTGGTGACGTATTTCTATGTGTTTGGTTCTAGCATGTTGGACTGGGTTTTTACTAAGATCGATAGCTCCTTTGTTGTCGCAAAGAATGGGAATGTCGTTTAGTTCAATTCCATAGTCGACGAGAGCTTGTTTCATCCACAGTGCTTGTTGGCAAGCTTTTCCTGCTGACACGTACTCGGCTTCAGTTGTTGATATGGCAAGGGCTGTTTGTTTCTTAGCAAACCATGCGGTGAGACAATGTCCTACAAAAGTACAAATACCACTAGTACTTTTCCTATCAACATAGTCACCGACATGGTCTGAGTCGGTATATACTATGGTTTCTACACCTGTCCCTTTGGGATACCATAATCCTAAATGTGTAGTGCCTTTAATGTATCTAAATATCCGTATAACGGCTTCAAGATGAGATATTTTGGGATCTTCTTGAAAACGTGCACATAGACAAACACTAAACATAATGTCCGGCCTACTAGCCGTAAGATAGAGCAAACTACCGATGATTCCTCTATATTTAGTGCTATATACGGATTCGTTTTCTTAATCCTTTGTGAGTTTGGTTTCTGAGGACATGGGTGTTTTCGTAGGTTTTGAGTCTTCAAGACCAAACTTCTTAAGCATATCTTTGATATACTTTGATTGGTTGAAGAATATCCCATCTTCTAATTGTTTTATTTGTAGACCTAAGAAAAAGTTTAGTTCCCCCATCATACTCATTTCAAACTCGTCATGCATGATTTTTGAGAAATCGTTGCATAACTATTGACAAGTTGAGCCGAATATAATGTCATCCATATATATCTGGACGATGATTATATGTGATCCCTTTTTGTTGGTGAAGAGAGTATTGTCTACTAGGTCCATGGTATACTTATGGTCAACTAGGAAGGTCTTAAGTCGATCATACCAAGCTTTTGGTGCTTGCTTAAGTCCGTATAAAGCTTTCTTAAGTTTGTAAACATGATTTGGTTTTTCAAAATCGGCAAAGCCGGGAGGTTGTGCAACATAAACTTCTTCATTTATAAATCCGTTTAAAAATGCACTTTTGACATCCATTTGAAATAATTTAAAGTCATGTGCACATGCATATGCAAGTAGTATCCTAATAGACTTAAGTCTAGCTACGGGTGCAAATATTTCATCATAATCTATGCCTTCTTGTTGATTGTAGCCTTGTGCTACTAGCCTAGCTTTGTTTCTAGATACTATGCCATTTTCATCCATTTTATTTCTAAACACCCATTTTGTACCGATTATGGTTTGATTTTTAGGTTGTGGAACTAGTGTCCAAACGTCATTTCTAACAAATTGATTTAATTCCTCTTGCATAGCAATAACCCATGATTCATCTTTTATAGCCTCATTTATATTTTTAGGCTCAATTGTTGAAACAAAACAAAAAAAATTACTTTCATTTTGAGATTTAGATCTCAATGTTCTTTCATTAAGTTTTCCTATGACGTTTTCTAATGGATGACTTTTTGTTTCTTTGATGTTAACTAAATCTCTTTTTACTGGTTCATCTTCTTTATCATCTTCAACATTTTCTATATTTTCAACCATTTGACTTTCAACTAAGTCATCATCAACCAAAGGTGATGTCTTAGAGGGAGGTGGACTTTCGTCGAATGTTATGTTCAACGATTCCTCGACTCTTGAGGTTTCTTTATTCAAAACTATATATGCTTTACTAGTTTGTGAGTATACTAGAAATACACCTTCATACGACTTTGGGTCGAACTTGGTGAGATAATCCTTTGTGTTTAAAATGAAGCACTTGCTTCCAAACACTCTAAAATATCCTAAAGTAGGCTTTTTGCCTCTGTATAACTCATATGGAGTTTTTGTCAAGAATGGTCTAATTAGAACTCGATTTAGAATATATGTAGATGTATCTACAGCTTGACACTAAAACTTTTGAGGTATGTTTTGTTCATTTAACATGGTTCTACTCATTTCTTGAATTGTCCTATTTTTACGTTCTACCACACCGTTAGATTGAGGGGTTCGAGGAGCCGAGAAATTATGAGTTATGCCATTGGCATCACAAAATGCTCCGAATTGGATTTCGTTGTCGAATTCACGACCATGGTCAGTTCTAATTGATAATATGTTACTTCCTATTTGATTTTGAATTTTCTTACTTAAGATTTCAAATTTATCAAATGCTTCGTTTTTAGTTTTTAGAAACTTAGTCCATGTATACCTAGAGTAATCATCTACTATTACCAAAGTATAGAAGTTTCCTCCGTAACCTTGTATAGCGGATGGACTAAACAAATCCATATGTAATAATTCTAGACACCTAGATGTAGACACCATGTTTTTAGCCTTATGGCTATTATGAACTTGTTTTCCTATTTTGCAAGCATCACAAAAGTGTTGGTCATATTTCAACTTTGGCAGGTTCCTAACAAGTTCCTTAGATGATAAGGATTGAATTAGCCTCATATTGGCGTGACCTAAGCGTCGTTGCCATAGAGTTGAGTTTTCGTCCAAGGAGGTAAGACAAAGCTTGTCTTTAGGTGTTTTGTCGAGTTTCATAACGTAAACGTTATTCTTCAAAAACCTTTTCCTACAGTTATGCCGTCCTTAAGTATTTTACTTCCATTTTCACTGAAAAAGACGCTATACTTTTTGCGGCACAATTGACTAATACTAAGCAAGTTAAATCCTAAATTATCTACATGAGCAACATCATCAATAGTGAGAGAGTCATGAGAAATCGTACCTTTTCCGATGATTTTACTTTTAAGCTTGCTACCGAATGTGACATTACCTCCGTCGTACACTTGGTAGTCTGAGAAAAGGCTTTTGTTTCCCGTCATGTGTCTTGAACACCCACTATCTTTAATCCACTCATCTGGTTCTAGTTCAACTTTTAAGCACACCTAAGTTCAAGAAAAAACTCAAGCGTTTGGTCCCCAATATCTCATGGGTCCGTTTGGGTTAAACATGACATTATCTTGGTTCATGTAAGAAAATGGTGGACAATTGTTCATGTAAGTAAATGGTGGACATTATCATGGTTCATGTAAGGAAATAGGTGGACATTATCATGGTTCATGTAAGGAAATAGGTGTTTGGGAAAACTAGTTTGAGGTCTCTGTTGAACTGTTTTAACTCTGTATTCATTTCTAGCTTGACCTTTTCCTATAGAGACTGCTGGTTTTTGTTTGTTATTAGTTATACTAGTACTAGGTTTTCTAGTGACTCTAACGAATTCAGTACGGTCAGTCTTTAGAACCTTCTGTTCACAACTTGTACCGGCGGATCCTTTTGGTACTACTGGCGGATCCAAAGTTTTGGATCCGTCGGATCCGTGGGCTTCTGACTTAGTTGGAACAGTTTCTTTTTCTTTCACAGTTTGTTTCTTAAAGTCACTTATAGTTCCTAGTTTCATAAAACCTAGTCCGGTTTTATCATGAGGTAGTTTTTGCATTTTCATTATTTCATCTGCACAACTTATGTTTTTATCAAACTTTTTAAACTTGGAAATTTGTTTGATGAGATCTTCCTTTGTGGTTTTTAATGTTTCTAGTTCTAATTTAAGTTCTTGACACGACACACACGTTTCTTTAGCATTTTTACCTTTTTCAATTCGTATCTCCTTTTCTTTAAGCCAATAAACTTCGTTTTCTAAAAGTGTCATTTTGGTTTTTAAGAACTTGTTTTTGTTTATGATTTTTAAGGTTATATCACACAGTTTGTTATATTCTACTTCTAAGGTTTCATCATCTATAGAAGAGTCAAAACGTACCTCTTCTGTATCTTGAGCCATGAGAGCAACTTCGTCGTTCTTGGGCTCGTTATCATCTCCTTCACTATCACTCCAAGCTCCACTGACAAAGGCTCTTTGAGACTTGTTCTTTGGAGGCTTTGGACATTCTCCTATAAAGTGACTAGGGTCTCCACACCTATAACACTTCCTATCTACCTTTCCTTTTCTATCATCACGGTCTTTTCGGACGGATTTCTTTTCTTCATGAGGTGGTCTGACGAACTTTCCTCGTCTCCTGAAGAATTTCTTGAAATCTCTTACCGCCATGGCATATTCTTCGTCTTCGCTACTAGAACAAGACTCTTCATCACTTGACTCAACTCTAGCTTTCAAGGCAATGGATTTCATTTTCTCCTTCTTGCCTTTAACTATTTCTGAGTCTTTTTCCATCACCATTTCGTAAACTTTGAGGTTTCCTATGAGCTCGTCCAGTGTCATGCTTGAAAGATCCTTAGATTCTTCAATAGCTGTCACCTTTGCTCTCCACTTTGGGTGGAGTGCTCTTAGAAATTTCTTGAAAAAATTCTTACTAGAAAAGGATTCATCAAGTGCTTTAAGAGATGTTATAATAGTCTTAAACCTAGCAAACGCACTATCAATGGTCTCATCTTCAGAGATAACAAATTGTTCATATTGTTGAACAAGAAGATCAATTTTGTTATCTTTGACTTGTGAGTTCCCTTGATGAGTGATAATTAGTGATTGCCAAATATCCTTAGCCGTTTTACACATAAAAACTCTTTCATATTCTTTCTTAGGTAAAGAATTGTAAAGCATCATTTTGGCTTCATTATTTTTGGCAATCAACTTCTTTTGCTCATCACTGTGACGAATAAAAGAATTACCTATATCCCGACCACCTGAAATATGTAATAACCCTTAATTTTTCAAGTCATTAATTTCCTGTAAACTCGAAGTAATCAATTATGAAGTTTTATTCAAGTCATTTTATTCATCTTCGCATTTAAAGTTTTGCTCTGTTTAAACTGAGAAACAACAAATGATATTGCCAAACGAACAATGTGGCAAAACTCACGTTCCATTTTTACTGGAACCGCACGCGTTCCGACACCGTGATAGTATGGCATAGGTCTAATAATTTAAAACCAGGAACAGACAGAAAATCATGAAATATTAGAAAAATATTTATGGACTCGGGGGTAAACTTAAATAATATCTGACGACTCTAAAAATATAAACTCTCGGATTAGAGACAGTTTGGGACGGAACCAAACTTGATACTACTTAGCGGGACTCGGGTATTTAGTTTACCTTTAAAACCCTTATAAAAGTTTACATTCCCTGAAAACACAACACTATACCTTAAATAAAAACTTACATCTATACTTAAATAAAATAAAAACAGACGCACCCTATACACTTAAACAAATAAAACCCTACTCCACTATACCCATCTCCCCAAAACTTTTTCTGCTACTCTCGCCTACACCAATTCCCCAAACTTAGATCCATCACCATCCACCATTAATGATAAGTTGACTATGAAACTCTCATCCCTTTCACCTTCACGGGTTCACTTAGGGATAGAAGCTTATATAGAGATCTCACACTGATTTGGAATGGTTAGTTTCCCCACAATCCGAAAATAAAATGGAGCCTAACTCCATTAACCACCATAAATCCATGCCTCCTGGGAATGATTCAAATCATATCTATTTTCAAACACACCCAAAGGTTGAGAAGGTGATTCGAATAGGAGGCTGTGGTGGTGGATTTATTGAGCTTTTGGATTCGGATTGGAGGGTTCATCATAGTGATTGGAAGCCCACAAGTTACCAGGTTAATCATTGATCTCTATTGTGATATATATTTGGTGCGCGCGTGTGTCGTTGCGGTTTTGCAGTATTAATGCCTACTCAAGTTTTAAATTTATATTTAGCCGACTTATCAATAACACACACACTTAACGAGCAGTGTACCCGGTCAATATGAATATAATGGTAAGTAGAGTGTCGATCACTAAGAGTGGAACGTATTATCCAGTTATTCTAATCAGTATTTTAATATCTAAGTTAGCTATACAACCTAATCTAACGCAAGGGGGGGGGGGGTTCAGCCTGAGAGACTGGCACGGTTTGGTTATGATTAAATAAAAACTAAACTAATGAGCATGAATCAGCGATTAGCACACACGTACACAGATAGATACTTGAGACAATAAGAAGACCTGTCCTGATAATTAAGTAGCTTGTCACTTGTTTTATTGCTAGTTTTATATGAAGTGTATATAATTAAACCTTTATCGTTGGCTCTAATCTTATCGGCGAGTAAACCCTTAATGATTACTTATGTCTATCCTATTTATTAAAGAGACGCTGAAACAAATAGGCGAGGAAGGGGCATGGCGACCCAAGCAATGCTCAGCTAGACACAGAGGTTATCAATGCACTAATAAAAGTCACCAAAGACATCAACATATAAACTTTAATTAATGGGAAAGCAATTTTAAGGGGTGCGCATGATTTTCCGTAGTCACATGACATCAGCCCATCAATCCTGATGAATTAAAGTGTACTAATACAATAAAACAAAACTACTTAATGAATTGAATACATGCAGGACCTTCTTACAGCTCTTGTATCTTCGTTCAGGGTGTGTCTTGTGCTGCTAATACGTCTGAATTCGTCTCTGGTTTGGTACTCGTACGTATGGTATCTTGCACTGTCCAACCTCTAAATTCGTCTGACTTTGGGGTATTTATAGTTTCTGTCTGAGGGTTAGATGCGGCGCATTGACTTAACTTCGCGTGGGGTCCAAGATTAATATATTCAGGAATATTCGTACACCGCCTTAAGATGCGGCGTAACTCCATTTCTCTATGCGGCGCATGTCCTTTGCTGTCTTGGATTGTAACTTGTGAAATCTTGATAGTGATACGCCGTATGTAAGAAGTATGTTGCGGCGTATCTGGAGCAGAATGATCTTGATCTTGTACATTTCAGTAGACTCTTAACATCTTGCTTGTTTTGCTCCATAATTAGTCCAAAATCGCCAAGTTTCACATAATACTTGTTTTTACCTGAGAATTACAAAAGTAAACATTAACGTATCAATTCTCATATATAATATAATAAAACAAGTCAAATAAATAGGATAAATGATGATAATAAAATGTACTTATTTGAGTTCATCAATATTTTTTTTAGAACCGACATTTAGGATTAGAAGTTAGGTCGAATAGAAGATTAATTAGGCTTAGTGAAATTGTTTTGATTATTGTCGAATTAATATAGTTAGGAACCCTTGATTTGAAATTCGAAGGAAAAATGTTAGTTAAAATAAAAATGGGTCGAAAAAGGATTTGAGTTTTATGAGTCATGGGTTGATTTTTGTGATGTTAGTTATATTGTTAGGAGATATTGAAATCTTGGGATGATAAGATTTTAGCAGTCGAACCATAGGAAGCAGTAGCAGCTAGGACATTAGTAGGGATTAGGTCTTGTAAAAATGTTGTTGTTGTCGAATATTGACAGTGGAATGTCGAATGGTTTTTGGGTATAAAGACTAGATTAGGAAGATGGTAATTGGAGTTGTATTGTGGAATTGAGGCTTTGACACACACATAGCACCAAAGTAGCTCGATGAGCCATAGGTGAAACACAATGGTTAGCACTAGGTACACCCTTTTTCGACCCCAAACGAGCCACACGGCTTGTGTAATTTACCACTTGGACACCCAAACGGCTTGAGCTCGAGTAGTACTAGAGCTTGGATTATCAAGTGAGGCTAGGTTCGACTAGGTATCATGTTAGAATCCCTAGTGAAAGTCTCATTCGAGGCTGCCAAGTGATAACTTGGCACAAGGAAATTGATCCCTTCAAATGAAATACCAGACGAACCACAGGCCACCATACAAGCCCATTTAGAGCCCACCATAGGTAATATATAGGCTTGAATAACAAATGGAGAGTGGACTTAGATAAAGCCCAAGAACCCCACATGAACCACCCTTTCACAGCAGCCTTTTTAAGGCCCACATGTGAGCCCATCAGCTCACTAGAAAACCTATAGAGACAGCCCAATTAAACACTTAAAACACTCAACTGCTAAAATATTGGAGATGTGATGAAAGAGATTGAATGAAACTATAAAAACCACTTCAAATAAAAATTAACGACTCAACTTTATATGTCGTATATTAGTTATTGAAATTATGACAAAAACGACTAGACGAAATAATAAAAGCCATTATACGTCAACAATATATACGCCGTCGAAAGTTAAATAACGCGTGTCGACAATTTATTATAGCCGAAGACACCCAAAATGAGTCAAAAGAAATACCACTTAAAACTTATATATAAACGAATTATTTCACGAACGCTTAGGAAATTTATAGAAATATAGTTACACTAGATTAAAAAGTGTAGTAAAGTGAATGGTTAACACAAGCAACAATAACATAAATGTTTTGAAAACTTTTAAACTTATTTACGTTCATCGAGTCTTAAATCAGAACTGCAAACTAAATTATGCCATACTAATCTAGGTCACGCGGCGGAACTACCATCTACTATTTGACTCTATTGCATTTCAGACTACTACTACACTGAGGTGAGTTCATAGTCCCACTTTTTACAATGTTTTCAAATCCCGTGGGGAGATACATGCTATAAATCTGAACACAAGTATTTTCTGTATGCTATCCTGATTGATATTGCTAAGTTAATATTGCCTAAGTTACCACCCTTGCCAAAAGTCCCTTATATCATGAACCATTAATCACTTGCGAGTGAACGCGAATTTAGTGAATAGATCTATTGGAAGTTGACGCCCCATTTGAAGTTAGCCTGGGATGGTAACCAAATGCACTTTATTTGAATTAACTAAGAGTTTGGCAAACTCCTACGACGAGGGCACTATCACCTACATCATTTTATGATGTGGGCTATTTATATCATTTATGATTTCACCCGATGTTAAGGTTTGCGTGTCATGAGGCTTAGGGCAATATATATTACACTACGATATCATTGATTTTACTACTATCTGACTTGTGTTCAAACTATTATAAATAAAACACTATGGATTCACTCAACCTTTGTGTTGACCCTTTTAGCATGTTTTATCTCAGGTATCTAAGAAGCATAAATGGCATGGAGTGGATTAGGGCCCCTTTTGGACGACGTCCAAAATAATGTCATCATTCATTTTAACTCAAACATTTTCATTATGTACTATTAAATGTTATGGAACCGTTGTTGCAAACTCTGATTTTATTTGATGAATGATAACTAAATTTTCTCAAAACGTCTCTTTCGAGTCGTTTTCTATAATTGTGACTATGATCTGAGATGTAATACCCCAATTAGACTTCCGCTGCTTCATTACGATTTTCGGGGTGTTAAAGATTGGCATCAGAGACATGGTTATAGAGAACCAAGTGATTTTCAAAACACTGGACTATAACCACATTTTCAAAAATGAACTATTTACACTTTACTACCTTATGCCCTCCGTGCCAACACTTTACCAAACATCATGCATTGAGATTTGCTTAGCAGATGATGCATAATTTTTAGACATCATGACTAGTAAATATAGTAAATATTTAACATTATTCGAATTAAATGACTTATATTTACTATTGGGATATTGCAGTACCATGTCGCCCCCTATCATTATTTTATCTGACAGCGATGACGCCCTACCAGCATCATCCTCTATTCCTACTATTATCTTATCTGACATTGACACCGATGACACCTTACCTGTTTCACCCATTGTTCCAGCCTTTACCCCATCCGAGGTGGCCTCAGAGGAGACGGAACCCTTTGAGGAGGGAGAAGTCGCCCCGACACCAGTTGTCTCACCTATCACCCCACCTTCATTTTCCCCTACCTATGGTCCCATGACCTATGATCAGTGGCTGCTCTATGACCAGTACATGGAGTCCCAGCAGTTCCTATCTGCTGATGATGTTCCTTCACCACCACTTCCAGTCATACCGTCCCCTCACTACTCCTCTGGGTCAGAGGCTGATGATGAGTCATCCGACTCAGACTCTTCTGATTCAGCTGCATCCATTCCACCACCACCCCCGCCTGCACCGGTCCGCCGGCGCAAGCGAGTCAGAGTCCTTCAGCCATATGAGCCAGCCCCTTTTCGGAAGAGATTTAAGTACTGCCCTAATGGTCGCACCTATATTTACACTGCTCGGAAACGAGTACGTACCCCACCAGCCCTAGTACCTACACCACCACCCATTTCTCCTGAGCCATCACCATCAGTACCACAGCCCCACCCTTACATGCTCCCGACCTTTACATCACCACTCTCACCAGAGGATTCACCATCCCCCATACCACCACCTACTGTGTTCTACACCCAGACCACCACTGTTCCCCTATCATCCCCCATTCCATCTCCTGCTCCTTCACCCATTCGTGCTCAGAGTGTTCCCTTGCCCTCTCCTGAGAGAGCACATCACTTGAGTCCTTCACCATCTGACCCATATGTTCAGGCTGCTACTGAGGCTGCAGCCTATCCTAGACTTCATAGGAGAGTTGATGCTCGTAGGTGGTCGTTCCTGTTGGATTGTATTCGCCGCTGGAGACTTGAGGAGGGAGCCCCTAGAGCTTCAGAGCTAGGAGAGAGTTCGTCAGCTGTCCTTCTGGTTACAGGGGAGCCCATGCACCATACCATCCCACTACTAGCCGCCAGGCTTGTCCGACATGAGGATCGTATCGATGAGCTTCTGAGTTTGATTGATGACATATCTCTCGAGCGGGTCAAGAATATTCAGGAGGAGGTTCAGAACCTCGTAGTGGGCAGTCTAGCTATGGAGGAGGTATTCGATTTGTTGGGTACACAGTTGGAGGAGGATAGGGAGATCATTACTGAGCTTGGACATCGACTGGATGCACAGAGTTACGAGTTACAGCAGCTGAGGGATACTATAGTGATGATGCAGCAGATGCTCGAGCACCAGGCTGAGAGGTTGGCAGCAGCCAACAGTACCATCCACACCCTCATGGGTACGATTGGAGAGATGCAGGCCAGAGAGAGGATCAGGGATCGGAGGATGGAGGAGCTGACCGAGATAGTCAGAGGATTACAGCGCGGACCAGGGGATGCACCTGGTACTTCATAGACTATCCATGTGCTATTGTAGTAGTGACATCTTAGCTTGCCCTGCGTGGCATTAATAATCTTGTATTGTGTTGTTCTTGGTAAACAACGTAGCAAATTATTAAAACTTTATTGTTGGTTATGATTACTATGTACCGGTACTAATCTATGTTATTATGGTTGCTTTCTTTCGTTTGTGTGCTGTGATTCTCTCTTATACATCACCATATTATGATTCATTATAAATTCCATGTGTGTTGTGATTGTATTCAGACATGTCGTGATGATTATTTATGATTGATATGGTTTTGCTTATGATGATAAATATGGCTCCTCGAAGAAAAACAACAACGACAACAACCCCCGCAACCACCATGACCCCAGCTGCTATCCGAAAGTTGATCGCCGATAGTGTTGCTGCAGCACTGGAAGAGCAAGCGGCGGCTATGGCACGTTCCAGTAGCATCAACAGGCCAACTGGAGAAGGCGAGACATCTGTGGCTCGCAAGTGCACTTACAAAGACTTCATGGCTTGCAAGCCAACCTACTTTAAGGGTACTGAAGGAGTGACTGAACTTGCTCGATGGTTTGAGCGTTCTGAGACTGTGTTCACGAGAAGCGGATGTTCTGATAACTGCAAGGTCTCGTTTGCTATGGGGACTCTACTGGAAGATGCTTTATCTTGGTGGAACTCTACCGCTCAGAATATGGGCCTAGAGGAAGCCTACCAAATCACTTGGGCTGACTTCAAACGAAGAATGTTGAAGAAATATTGCCCACGTACTTAAATCAGGAAGCTGGAGGATGAGTTTGATCGCCTAGTGGTGAAAGGAAATGATATTAGGACTTATGATCGGAGGTTCCAAGAACTTGCTCTGCTATGCCCAATCAAAGTGCCAGACCTTGAGAAAACGCTAGAGAGGTATGTTGAAGGGTTTCCTAAGAGCATAGAAGGAAATGTCACTGCATCCAAACCTCAGACACTATAAGAGGCTATCGAAATTGCTCAGAGGTTATTGGAGAGGGAGATCAAATGCAGTCAGACTCAAGGAAGCAACGATCACAAACGAAAATTTGATGATCGCAGGGGCAATCACAACAAAAACTCTCACAACAACAACAACAACCACAACTACAACCGCAACAACAATCAAAACTATCAACAAAATCGAAACCACCATCACAACCAGCAGAACCGCCAGTAGGAAACCGCCAGGGCTTACATTGCCACACCCGCTGGAGCTGGGGGCTATGATGGACCTGCTCCTATGTGTAACCGATGTAGGATGCATCACAATGGGCCCTGCTTTGCTAAATGTGGGAAATGCCAGAAAACCGGCCACAAGACTCAAGACTACAAGGCCACAGGTGCCAACTTGTAACCAGTGGCCGTGGTGTGCCATGGATGTGGTAAAAAGGGGCACTACAAGAACCAGTGCCCAAACCAGACTGCCAACCAGAACAACGATGCTCGTGGGCGAGTTTATGTGATGGGAGAAGGGAATGATCAGTAAGACCTAGACATAGTCACGGGTACGTTTCCAATTAACAACCATCTTGCTAAAGTTTTATTTGATTCGGGAGCCGACAAAAGTTTTGTGTCTACTTCATTTGCGTCTCTACTTGACATCACCCCAACCAAACTAGACACTACTTACGAAATTGAACTAGGCGACGGCAAACTTGTAGGCACTAACACCATAATCCGAAGTTGCACCTTACTCTTACTCGACCAACCTTTCGACATAGACCTCATGCCTATTAAGCTTGGTAGCTTCGAAGTGGTCATCGGCATGGATTGGCTATCCAAGAACCATGCTAGAATCATCTGTGACGAGAAAGTCGTTTGCATCCCTTTTCAAGGTGAAACCCTAATCATACGTGGTGAACGAAGTAAGACTCAGCTTAGCATCATATCGTACGTCAAAATTGTGAAGTATATCGATAGAGGGTGTCACGCCTTTTTTGCACAAGTGACAGAAAAGAAGTCGGAGGAGAAGCAACTTGAAGATGTGCCTGTAGTTAAGAACTTTCCTGAAGTATTTCCCGAGGAATTGCCTGGCCTCCCACTAGTCCGCCAAGTGGAATTCCAGATTGAATTAGTGCCGGGAGCAGCACCCGTGGCGCGAGCACCATATAGGTTGGCGCCATCCGAAATGAAAGAATTATCTGAACAACTACAAGAATTGTCAGATAAAGGATTCATTCGTCCGAGTTCTTCGCCTTGGGGAGCTCCGGTGTTGTTTGTTAAGAAGAAAGACGGGTCTTTTCGGATGTGTATTGATTACCGTGAGTTGAACAAACTTACAGTGAAAAATCGATATCCATTACCTAGAATCGACGACCTGTTCGACCAACTGCAAGGATCGAGTGTCTACTCGAAGATTGATCTAAGGTCAGGTTATCATCAACTGAGAGTTAGGGAAGAAGACATTCCTAAGACAGCTTTCAGGACACGATATGGCCACTACGAATTCCAAGTAATGCCATTCGGTCTAACTAACGCACCAGCTGTATTTATGGACTTAATGAACCGAGTGTGTAAGCCTTATCTGGACAAGTTTATAATTATGTTCATCGATGATATCCTCATCTACTCCCGTAACAAAGAAGAACACGCAAAACACTTGAGAACTATCCTGGAACTGCTCAAAGAAGAGAAATTGTATGCCAAATTTTCCAAGTGTGATTTTTGGATTGAGAAAGTGCAATTTCTTGGGCATGTGATCGATAGCAAAGGTATTCACGTGGACCCCGCAAAAATTGAAGCTGTTAAGAATTGGGCATCTCCTACAAACCCCACGGAGATACGTCAATTTTTAGGTCTTGCTGGGTACTACCGAAGATTCATCGAGGGTTTCTCTAAGATCGCCAAACCTTTGACGGAATTGACGCAAAAGAAGAAGAAGTTTGACTGGGGAGAAGAGCAAGAGACGTCATTCCAACTTTTGAAACAGAAGCTTTGCGAAGCTCCGATCTTAGCACTACCCGAAGGAAGTGAAGACTTCGTGGTATACTGCGATGCATCGTACCAGGGCTTAGGCGCTGTGTTAATGCAAAGGAGTAAAGTTATCGCATATGCTTCCCGACAGCTCAAAACTCATGAGAAGAACTACACTACCCATGATCTTGAATTGGGAGCAGTAGTATTTGCTCTCAAGATGTGGAGACACTACTTGTATGGCACCAAGTGCACGGTGTTTACAGATCACAAAAGTCTCCAACACATTCTAGATCAGAAGGAATTGAACATGAGACAACGCCGATGGTTGGAGTTACTCAGTGACTATGATTGTGAAATTCGCTATCATCCTGGAAAGGCAAATGTCGTGGCAGACGCCTTAAGTCGAAAGGAACGAATTAAACCCCTTAGAGTTAGATCTTTGGGAATGACAATTAGATCACCACTTCCATCGAAGATCCTTGAGGCTCAGACCGAAGCTCTTAAGGAAGAGAACAGACCAAAAGAGAAGATCGATGGTATGCCGGAAAGTGAGAATGGCTTCGTGAGGAAATCAGACGGGAGATTGTTTTTCAAGGACCGAAGTTGGATTCCACTCTATGGAGGAATACGTGATCTCATCATGCACGAATCTCACAAGTCTAAATATTCTATTCACCCGGGTTCTGATAAGATGTATCAGGATCTCAAGAAACTTTACTGGTGGCCAAACATGAAAGCCAACATCGCTGAGTATGTCGGGAAATGTTTGACATGTTCAAGGGTAAAAGCTGAGTGTCAAAAGCCATCCGGTTTGTTGATACAACCCGAGCTTCCAATGTGGAAATGGGAAAGGATTACAATGGACTTCATCACAAAGCTACCTAAGACATCGGGTGGATTTGACACCATTTGGGTCATTGTTGATCGTCTCACTAAATCCGCGCACTTCTTGGCAATCAAAGAAACTGACAGTATGAGTACCCTTGCACGATTATATTTGAAAGAAATAGTCTCACGGCATGGAGTGCCGATTTCCATCATCTCGGATCGAGATAGCCGTTTCACGTCAAATTTCTGGCAGTCATTACAGAAAGCTTTGGACACCCGGTTAGATATGAGCACCGCATACCACCCGCAGACTGATGGCCAGAGTGAGAGAACTATCCAAACCTTGGAAGACATGCTACGAGCATGTGTGATCGATTTCGGGAAAGGTTGGGATAAGCACTTACCATTAACAGAGTTTTCTTACAATAACAGTTATCATGCTAGCATCAAGGCAGCGCCATTTGAAGCACTTTATGGTCGAAAGTGCCGATCACCAGTTTATTGGGCAGAGGTTGGAGATGTTCACCTTTCAGGACCCGAACTTATCCACGAAACAACCGAGAAAATTGTACAAATCAGGCAACGCTTGCAAGCTGCCCGTGACCGACAAAAGAGCTATGCCGATGTGAGACGAAAACCCATGGAGTTTCAAGTTGGGGATAGAGTCATGTTGAAGGTATTCCCTTGGAAAGGAATGATTAGATTTGGGAAGTGTGGAAAGTTAAATCCTAGATACGTCGGGCCATTCAAGATCCTAGAAAGGGTTGGTCCAGTGGCGTACAAACTTGAACTCCCTGAGGAGCTCAGTAGAGTACACAATACCTTTCACGTATCAAACCTGAAGAAGTGCCTATCAGATGAAACCCTTATCATTCCATTCAAAGAACTTCGGCTCGACGAGAAGCTCAACTTTATAGAAGAGACAGTAGAAATCATGGACCGGGATGTGAAGAAATTAAAACTAAGCCGCATTCCCATCGTCAAGGTTCGATGGAACTCTAATAGAGGACCAGAGTACACATGGGAACGCGAAGACCGAATTCGTGCCAAATATCCACACCTTTTCGCCAAGACCACACCGACCACTACCACGGACTAAGAATTCTGAGACGGAATTCAGAATTAGGGGTAGGTACTGTAATAACCCGTAATTTTTCAAGTCATTAATTTCCTGTAAACTCGAAGTAATCGATTATGAAGTTTTATTCAAGTCATTTTATTCATCTTCGCATTTAAAGTTTTGCTCTGTTTAAACTGAGAAACAACAAATGATATTGCCAAACGAACAATGTGGCAAAACTCACGTTCCATTTTTACTGGAACCGCACGCGTTCCGACACCGTGATAGTATGGCATAGGTCTAATAATTTAAAACCAGGAACAGATAGAAAATCATTAAATATTAGAAAAATATTTATGGACTCGGGGGTAAACTTAAATAATATCTGACGACTCTAAAAATATAAACTCTCGGATTAGAGACAGTTTAGGACGAAACCAGACTTGATACTACTTAGTGGGACTCGGGTATTTAGTTTACCTTTAAAACCCTTATAAAAGTTTACATTCCCTGAAAACACAACACTATATCTTAAATAAAAAAAACTTACATCTATACTTAAATAAAATAAAAACAAACGCACCCTATACACTTAAACAAATAAAACCCTACTCCACTATACCTATCTCCCCAAAACTTTTTCTGCTACTCTCCTTCTCCCTTTGTCGCCGCCTACACCAATTCCCCAAACTTAGATCCGTCACCATCCACCATTAATGATAAGTTGACTATGAAACTCTCGTCCCTTTCACCTTCACGGGTTCACTTAGGGATAGAAGTTTATATATAGATCTCACACTGATTTGGAATGGTTAGTTTCCCCACAATCCGAAAATAAAATGGAGCCTAACTCCATTAACCACCATAAATCCATGCCTCCTGGGAATGATTCGAATCATATCTATTTTCAAACACACCCAAAGGTTGAGAAGGTGATTCGAATAGGAGGCTGTGGTGGTGGATTTATTGAGCTTTTGGATTCGGATTGGAGGGTTCATCATAGTGATTGGACGCCCACAAGTTACCAGGTTAATCATTGATTCTTATTGTGTTATATATTTTTTTTAGAACCGACAACTAGGGTTAGAAATTTGGTCGAATAGAAGATTAATTAGGTTTAGTGAAATTGTTGTGATTATTGTCGAATTAATATAGTTAGGAACCCTTGATTTGAAATTCGAAGGAAAAATGTTAGTTAAAATAAAAATGGGTCGAAAAAGGATTTGACTTTTATGAGTCATGGGTTGATTTTTTTGATGTTAGTTATATTGTTAGGAGATATTGAAATCTTGGGATGATAAGATTTTAGCAGTCGAACCATAGGAAGCAGTAGCAGCTAGGACATTAGTAGGGATTAGGTCTTGTAAAAATCTTGTTGTTGTCGAATATTGACAGTGGAAAGTCGAATGGTTTTTAGGTATAAAGACTAGATTAGGAAGATGGTAATTGGAGTTGTATTGTGGAATTGAGGCTTTGACACACACATAGCACCAAAGTAGCTCGATGAGCCATAGGTGAAACACAATGGTTAGCACTAGGTACACCCTTTGTCGACCCCAAACGAGCCACAAGGCTTGTGTAATTTACCACTTGGACACCCAAACGGCTTGAGCTCGAGTAGTATTAGAGCTTGGATTATCAAGTGAGGCTAGGTTCGACTAGGTAGCATGTTAGAATCCCTAGTGAAAGTCTCATTCGAGGCTGCCAAGTGATAACTTGGCACAAGGAAATTGATCCCTTCAAATGAAATACCAGACGAACCACAGGCCACCATACAAGCCCATTTAGAGCCCACCATAGGTAATATATAGGCTTGAATTACAAATGGAGAGTGGATTAGATAAAGCCCAAGAACCCCACACGAACCACCCTTTCACAGCAGCCTTTTGAAGGCCCACATGTGAGCCCATCAGCTCACTAGAAAACCTATAGAGACAGCCCAATTAAACACTTAAAGGACGGATCCCTTTTAATGAAGGACGGATCCCTTTTAAGGGATCCGCCGGATCCGTCAAGTGTGTATCAGCTTGCCTATAAATAGCAAGCTGATCACTTGGCCTTCTCATCACTCATATAGCTAAAGTACATACTCATTCATATTACTAACATCATTCATTCATATCATTTGATCTATCTTTTGTAGCAAAGAAGATTAAGCATCAAGGTTCAACACAGACGTGTAAACCTTTAGTATAGTTACTGTGTGATCTTTGTGTAATTCACACATCATTATTTGTATCATTTATCTCAGTGAGTGGTTAGTGTTTTAGTCCTCAAAACACAAAGAGTGTAGGGAGTGGTTGTACCCTTGTGAAAGAACTCGACATTTAGCTTAGTGTCGGTAATTGTATAGGCGACGTTGGGTTAGTTCTGCCCTGAAGTAGAACTCGGTGTTTAGCTTAGTACCGGAAAAGGAAGTAAGCAACGTGTAAAGGTTTTCTCCACCTAGAAGAGAGTTTGTTTCTTAGTGAAGGATAACTCTCGAGTTAGAGGCTCGAGGAGTGGAGTAGGGCAAGGAAGAGAGTCCTTGTAGCTGAACCACTATAAACATCCGTGTTGTGTGGTTTGATCTTTCCTCTCTTTACGTTTCATATATATTGTGTGAATACTTGTCTGAGCTTGTTTCCTTTGAATTAACATAAAGTAACAAAGCGAATTAATTTTAATCGGTAAAACTATTCAACCCCCCCTTCCAGTTTTCCACAATTGGCATCAAGAGCTACGTTACTTAAGACTTTTAAAATATATTGTATTTTAAAACTTAAAACGATCCATGGATTTTGAAAACTTTAAAGAAGGACAATCTATGCAAAGACCACCTCTATTTGAACCAAATTGCTTTATATATTGGAAGAATCGCTTTGAGACATATGTAAAGTCAAAGGACATAGATCTGTGGTATATTATTGTTGAGGGTGATTCCAAGCCCATTAGTAATGATATTTCGGGTAGTCGGGATGTAGGAGCTTCTCTTACTCGTCACAATGATGAGCAAAAGAAGTTGATTGATATGTCAATTATAGATCAAGGGAGAAATCACAAAAGGTAAATAATGTGAAAACCCCGAGTTCGTTTTCCTCGTCGAAGATCGAATGGAATTGTGATTTCGGGATCGCGATTCGTGCAGTGAATGGTGAATAAAAGTGGGAGATAATGATTTTTAAACTAAAATGATGAAACATAAACTAAAAACAGTAAATAAGGCAAGGGAAAATTCTATTCTAAGACAAACGTAAGGGAAATCCTAAAAACGTGCGAATAAATCAAAAACTACGTACGAGCGCAAAATAGAAAGTGAATTTGAAGCACCACTAATCCTACGGGCATGAAAATAATTTTCCTACATTCTAAATGATAAAAGAAAATTTTAGGAAAAAGAATTTTATTATTATTTTTTTATTTTTATTTAATTTTTTATGAATTTAAATCTAAAAGAAACTATTTAAATGATTTAAAATAGTAAATGATTTTGGAAAAATACAAAACTTTGCAAATAAATCTTAAATGATATTAAAAAGCTAGGAAAAATGAAATCAGAACTTTTCGAAACCCTAATAAGCTGTACAGTGGAAATAAGCAGTTTGCAATAAGCCAAAAATAGGCTAAAGTGATCCAGAAATTATCAAATGCTCAGAAATGATTTAACAGACTTATTTAAGCTCAAAAACAATCATAAGATAACATATAAGCACAATGAACAAGCATAATAAGCAGAAGCACAGTAGCAAATTAATGGTAGTAGCAGTGACCAAACAAGCACTTTGCAGCTTAATTATAAGCTATGACAGAGCTTAATTGGGAAATTCAGAAGCAGAGTTTCAAGGTTCAAATATCAAACTACCAGAATTCCAATTATGCCTAAAATGTCTCCTCAATTGCTACTCAGATTTGATCCAAAAACAGATAGTAGTGGGACTGAACTTAGTGCAGACATCAGAAGCAGTCATGAATAGGCAATTTGCAGACTTCACTTATGCAATTAAATAAGCTCTAAAGTTAGATACCAGATTATGACCTAAAAGCTAGCTATGAAATCTATTAGCAAACTAAAAATTAGGACCCTAGCTCAATGGATAAGCCAGAAATGAGCTTAGAACAACAGCTTAAAATCTAGGTCTGCACTAATCTTTCTGTGACAGCAGAATGGGAATTTTGGCGCTAACTTCTTGTAAACTTGACTAATTCTTTCCTACTTTTGCAAACTTGTTTTAACTCTTAAAAGGAACCCAGGAATGCTAAACTAGAGGTCTAAATGAGCTCAGCTTATGCTGAGCTTATTGAGGGCAGTATAGATCCTACTTAGACACTAGTGAACTAAAAACCTCAAATCCAATCAAAACAGCTTAACTCTTATTAGAATTTACTAAATTATCATCAAATAATCTTAATCAAACTTAATCAAAATGCACATGAACAGTAACAAGCTTATAGCACCTAGAAACTTATATAAACCAAACACCCCCTTAAAAGGCTCAATATATATATTAATACTACAACTAACTGAATTAAGCCACAATTCCAACTTAACTATAACTAACTAAGTTACTTAACATCTAATAAGCAAAAATGAATAAGCAATAAGCACTAGAACTAGCTGAATAAGAATAATGCAGAAAAATAAGCTAAAAAAATGGATTTAAGAACTCACAAGTGGTATATGCTGCAAATGAATGAACTCAGTGCTAATAACAACCCAGGCTTATTCCATTAAGCCAAAAATACCCAACATCATCTTATCACAGTAGCTTATCATCATGAACTGCTTAATTGACCAAGAGTTGACTTCTGTTGACTTTTTATGACTTTTTGAGATAACCCCAGATTTGAACAAACCAAAAGCTTACAATGAGCTATAGAGCTTATATAAGCTTATAAACATGTGAAAACAGCTTATTGAAGCTGGGATTAAGTTTATTTTTGGATTTTCAAAGTATTTTTCAAATATTTTTGGATTTTGTGGATAAAATGAACAAATGTGAAAAATGTAAATCGAACTAAGCTGAGATTAATGAAAATAAGCTGAATGAGCAATAAGAAGCTAATGAGAACTTAAAGAGACACAAATTTAAGAACAATCAAACTAACTTTTCATTAATAAAACTTTGAGATTACAAGACTGAAATTGAAATCACAGCTGAAATGGAAATGATTACACTAAGAAAAGCAGTAAATTTGACAAGAAAATAAAGTGATAACAATTTTCTAAAACATAAAAATTGGACAACCCTAGCATATGAGGAGAGCTCTCTATTTATAGCCTGAGGAGATGCTTCCAGGTCATCAATCCGCATGAAAATGTGCTTCTTTCAAACGTTTCCAACCCTTAATCAATCCTTCAATCATTCTTAGCCCTTGGATTGATTTGAACACGTATCATCCACCAATAGGAGGGCTCCATTTTGCCACGTCCTCATTCCCTTGTGTCAGGCCTCCTAGATACGCGTGCAAGGACAACTTTGCCCTTAATTGCAGTAATTAAAAGGGTCGGTCAATTTAGGGTTCATGGGTTCTGGTAAAAAGGGGAAGAACAGGGTAAAAAGGCGGGTGTGTTTGTTTATTTTTTATTTGTTTGACTTTGCATTTATTTCCTTTTGACCGGGTTTCGGTTAACTTGGGTGGATCGGTTTAAGTGAAGATAATGGACCGTGGGTTTTGTATGGTTGGGCCTTAGGACTTGTGGTGTTGGATTGGATTTGGTTTTAAGAAATAATAAATCCGGATTTAAACATAAGGGTTAGGATTTGTAGATTTTAAAATAATAGGGACCAATTGTGAACATTCAGAAATTTCAGGGACCTTTCCTGCCACTTCTCAAAATAAATCCAAGGGCGTTTCTTGTAAAATATGATTCTTCAAGGTCTTGAATGACATAAACTTCCCGGCATTGGCTTTTGACACTTTTCCAAATCTCGTGCTCGTTTTCCCGGTTTTTGCTTGATTTCGTCCATATTTCTAAATATCCGTGCCTGCATATGTAAAAACAAAAAAACACAATATATTTGGCATAATTGGTTAGTTTTTGGTCTAATTGGGTCCGGTTTTGGTCAAATAAAGGTATGTGTTTAAGCACATACCAAAATTCCCCCAGACTAAGATATTACTGTGTCCTCACGCAATGTTATAAAAACACGTTTTTAAATCCAAAAATTTCTAATCTCTTTTTACTAACTTTGAGAAGTAGCAAAATTTTCAAAAGAGATTGAGAAATCTTAAGTTCTAAAAACTCCCCGATTTTCCTTTTTATTTTATTTTTTGTATTTTTCTCATAATCATGTGACGGTTTTGTTGACAATCATTATCTCACGTTAACTTTTAGGGTCAATGAGTAGGAAACACGACTCATAAAGAAGTGACCATACGGATAAAATTCGTCGTTCCTGATTTTTCACGAGTCCCCAAACTAAGCTTAAAACGAAATCATTGTCATTTACAAGTTAGATTGCTATCACTACCCATGAAAGTTAATTGTGTATTACTTCTCGTTCCCAAATTCCTATTTTCCTCTATTTATTTTTATTTTTGGTGAGAAATGAATTTCTTCAAATTCTCATTTCGATAATTTTTAGTCCGATAAAGATACCTAGTTTAGACGCTAAGTAGTTTCCAACCCTTCCCTCGAAAACCGTTGCATACAAAAATGAGGTCCACATCAAGGTCTCTGATTTAACACGATTTTGAGGATATCCCTTTTATATACGACCGAAACAACTCATCTACGAGTCCAGAGACAGAAGCTTTTATTAGGACACCCCCGGAGTCGAAATTTGACATTTTTAACATTATTAAGCACATATTATTATTCCTCGACCTTTTAAACAACCTAGACAACGGCAGCGAACCGTCAAGAATCGGGAGTCTTATTTTGACCTTGGATATTTTTCCTCTGCCTTTTTGAAGTCTGAGTCAACGGAGCGAACCGTCAGGAAACAGAAAACTTTTATCGGCTTTGGATTATTATTATTATTATTCATTATATATTTTGCCAAATCCCGAGTCCTACGGCTTTTATAGCAATAGAGACAATAGCACGTACTATCAGGAATCAGTTGCCTATTACACCGTAACACTGGCAGTACCTTGATGTGTACCCAACTTTCATAAGCAAGGATTCTCTAAGGAAGAAATAAAAACTAATTATCGCCAAAACCAAAATACCTTTAATTATTCCTAGATTTCTATTTTGGGTGAAACAAGCTTATGGGAACAAAAAGCAACAAATAACTTCGATGAGCTCTAAAGAGATCCAACTACTCCACGTTTAGCAATCTAACTTATAAACAACTCTATCATTTCTCGTTCTTCGCAAATTTAAAATCTTAAATAATAAGATCCGCGAATGCTTAGCCTTATAATCAAGCCATGCATATATAAAGTCGATACGGGAACTTGCAAACTCTTAAAAAGAATTTGCATTTTATAGCTCCTTGTGTAAAAGACTAGCACGAGCTTATAGATTATAAAATGGTTAAGGGAACAAGCTAGGGCTCAACACACCCGGTCAAGTCAGAATTTTATTCCTACTCTCACCAGCGGAAAGTTAACAAAATGTCAAAATTTATTATATTTTTGCACAAAATTTTTAAATTTTTCACATTTTTTGAATTTTTCAATTTTTGAGGAAAAACGGGGTTGCGAGAGTAAACTACAAAAAATGCAAGGCAAAAATCAAATCGAAAGATTACCCCCCCAGACTAAAACGAGACATTGTCCTCAATGTCTTAAAGGTAAGGGTATCCTACAAAAATCTAAGGCCGTTTATTAATTATGCCAAAAGATAGATGTAAACGAGAAGATTATAGGATATCGGATAAGAAACGAATGATGAAACTCGAGTGGAGAGAAGCAAACCACGAGCACGAGAGTCTTCATCATCGGGCAAATCCTGAACATACACAAACAACCACGAAACACAAGAAATGGAAGAGGTAGCCCACCTCACGTCACTTTATTAGAAAAGAGATAAGAAGATAGAAGGATAAGCATGGGGTGCCTCCCACGAAGCGCTTGTTTTTTATCGAGTCGGAAAGCTTAGACTCGCCCCGAATTCATTTGTCCTTGGGGGAGCAAGTGGAAAAGAGACTCTCACTCGGACTTTCGTTCAAGAGGTTTGGATAAACATTGAAGCAAACGAAAGTTCCACTCCGATGAGATGCCCACGGCTTGGAGATCCCGGGGTCAAAGATGGTATCTTCACTCCCGAAGGAGTGAAGGATAGAAGAAATCACCGGGTAGGTGAAGAAAAGGAGAAGGATCTTAATCACAATTGTGAAGAAATCGTCATTCTCATACCCGGAAGAGATAAAAAGGGTGGGTTGGGTGGGTAAATTAGCATACTTTTCAGAAATCTCATCCACCATTTTAGAAGTCACAACACCCGTATCGGGCTTGATATCATCGGTGGTTTAGCAGGCGGACGAGTGGGTGATGGATCATGATGCGCGTGATGTGTCGTTGCGGTTTAGCAGTATTAATACCTACTCAAGTTTTAAATTTATATTTAGCCGACTTATCAATAACACACACACTTAACGAGCAGTGTACCCGGTCAGTATGAATATAATGGTAAGTAGAGTGTCGATCACTAAGAGTGGAACGTATTATCTAGTTATTCTAATCAATATTTTAATATCTTAAGTCAATTATACAACCTAATCTAACGCAAGGGGGTTCAGCCTGAGAGACTGGCACGTTTTGGTTGCAATTAAATAATAAACTAAACTAATGAGCACGAATCAGCGATAAGCACGCACGTACACAGATAAATACTTGAGACAATAAGAAGACCCGTTCTGATAATTAAGTAGCTTGTCACTTGTTTTATTGCTAGTTTTATATGAAGTGTATGTAATTAACCCTTTCTCGTTGGCTCTAATCTTATCGGCGAGTAAACCCTTAATGATTACTTACGTCTAAAAGTTATTCCTAAGTGATAAAGTTAGTTATAACCGTGGGAGCAATATGATCTTCCGTAGTCACATACGACAAGCCACTAATAGACACAGAGGTTATCAATGCACTAATAAAAGTCACCAAAGACATCAACATATAAACTTTAATTAATGGGAAAGCAGTTTTAAGGGAGTGCAACCTTTCCGTTGTCACATTACACAAGCCACCAATCCTGATGAATTAAAGTGTGCTAATACAATGAAACAAAACTACTTAATGAATTAAACACATGCAGGACCTTCTTACAGCTCTTGTATCTTCGTTCGGGTGTGTCTTGTGCTGCCTATTCGACTGAATTCGGCCTTAGGTTTTCTGGTCTTCGGTCTTCTTCTAAAACTTGGGCTCTCGAAATCCGTCTGGTCTTGGGGTATTTATAGTTTCTGTCTGAGGTAAGATGCGGCGCATTGAATAAGTAGATGCGGCGCATTGACTTAACTTCACGTGGGGTCCAAGGTTATTATATTCCAGAATATTCGTACACCGCCTTGAGATGCGGCGTATCTTCATAACTGTATGCGGCGCATGTCTTCTTGTATCTTGGATCGAAACTGGTGAAATCTTGATAGTGATGCGCCGTATGTAAGAAGTATAATGCGGCGCATCTGGAGTAGAACAAGTTGGTTCTTCTTCGTTGACCAAAGTTTCATATGCAACGCATGACAGAATTGTATGCGTGCATTCTTCAAAGTCAGGCAATGGTCTTCAATCTCTTCATTTCAGCAACCTTTTCCAATCTTGATCATTTTTCTCCATTTTTAGTCCATATTTGCTAAGTTTCACCAAATGCTTGTTTTTAACTGAGAATTACAAAAGTAAACGATTAAGTATCAATTCTCATACATAATATAATAAAACAAGTCAAATAAATAGGATAAATGATGATAATAAAATGTACTTATTTGAGTTCATCAAATATCCCCCCACTTGAACTTTACTTGTCCCCATGTAAACCTTAGAATTAATCTTATGAAAATGCATCCTAAAAGATATTAGGATTTATTTTTATATTTAAGCATGTATTCATTATTGTCATAATCACACAACCAAACACTTAACGAATTAGAAGTAAAATAAAATATTTTGATAAAAGCAAATCTAATCATTTAACTGTCCAGTCGTGACGAATATTCTATCATAAGCTTGGCAAGTATACGCATCTCCCCCACTAAAGCCAAGGAATAACAAGTCTAAAGCGGTAAAAAGGGTTTGTTGGTTAAGAGTTAATCATTCTTTTTAATCTCTATCGATCTCAAATTCCAGAAAAGGCGACAAAATCACAAATACATGATCGAATCCATGAACACGATACTTGCAATTGCTCAAATCCTTAACTCGAATAGGCTAAAGATATGACCAAGTAATCTTCACCAATAATATTATATCAAAAAGGGCGACAAAATCATAAATACATAGCCGAATCCACGACTACGATACTTAAGATTGCATAAATCCCTAATCTCAATAAATCAAAGGTTTGGATAAAGAATAATATAGGGTATGGATAATATTTGGGATACAAATTGGTGTAAAATGAAAAATAAACAAAACAGATAAATTAAAATCCTAAGTGTGGTTAATCACTATCCCAACCATCCCATGAATAAGACTCATATCATAGAATAACTCACGCTTTAACACTTGAAACACACGCTTTAGGTAGACACGAATTATACTCAACAAGATCTTAATCAAAGAATAAACCTTAGTTGGCGTTCCCATAACGTTCAACTCCCATTCAATCCATAAATATAATATACAACAAATAGTGGTGATATCGACCACTTAATACAAAACTTTACATAAGTTGGTTAAACAAACTTCCAACTTTTCCTTTTTCTTTTTCTTTTCTCATTTTTTCGATTTTTTTTCTTTTTTTTTTAACATCAACATGTATGTGTAAAATTTCACAACTTTTCTATCACTTTCTTTCCGGATAATTTTTCCATACTTTTCATACTTTCAGAAATAACTGTAATAGTGAAAGTAGTAAACACACGAAAAATAAACTCAAAGATATACAATATTTACTTTCACTCCAATTGCATTGTGCAATTTCCTGACCTAACCAAAGATAATGAATTACGCACGCGAACACAGGTAATGTAAGGAAACACACTTTGCCTAAAGCAATTAACCAACCACGGATTTTAATCTACAGGGTAGGCTAAGGTGTAAAGGTGTAACGAAACATTATAACAAAGGTGTAAGAAACGAAAGGAATGGCTCTGAGTGTTTTTCTAGGGGTATCTTACTCTAAAAATGAGAGTAACAAAGGGTTTATACGGGGGTTAACTAACCATTGTAGTTAGCTAATATCACATAACATATAAAGGCTATTTGGGTGTAATCCTAGAAATTTACCAATTTAGACAAGTCATTCCAATTATATAAATAATACTCATTATGGTGGTCTCGAATAGTATACCAGCCAAGTTCTAAAGTCTACAAGTCACCGACACACTCATAGATTTGTGAATTTTTGAAAAATCACAATTTTTGGAAATAACGTTATGTGTGCAGCTATGCAACTTAGATCTTAAACAAAAACATGCTAAAAAATTTTTAATTTTGATATATTAAGCGCATTTTAAGCATAATTTTTGAAAAAGTTTAGGACAAGTAAGTGTTCTAATTCTCCAATCCCCCCACTTAAGTTAAACAACGTCCTCGTTGTTTGTATCAATGGTTAAAAACTGAAAAATAAAAGAATTAGAACAGAAAAACTCCCCTGAGATTTGCTCGGTATGATCCTCCATTAGTATAAGGGCAAAAATCAACTTCTTGTGGATGAGAACGTTTAAGATTCATAATTGATGTATCCACAGGAAATGCAGGAATCTATAATACCATCAAGACTTAAACACACCTGAGTTAAGAAAGTTCAAACTTGCATAATACATTAGTAGTTAGTAAAAATAAAATGTAAAAATTAAAACTGAAAATCATCAGGTCAGTCGATGCGCCGTATCTTATGGAAGAAGATACGCCATATCGAGCCTGGAATAAATACGAATCAGAATAAAAGATGCGTCGCATCCTTAACCAGGGATGCGCCGCGTTAAATAAACTGATAAAGAGTTTTAAAGTTAAAAAAATAAATAAAAATGCAGAAAATAAAATAAGATATGACCAGTGCAGGAGATGCGTCGCATCTTAGGATGGAGATGCGCCGTATCTACTGCAGGTCTGACAGACTCAATACAAAATCAGAAAATAAAATAAAAGATAAGCATGGGTTGCCTCCCACGAAGCGTTTGTTTTTGTTCGAGTCACGAGCCTGACTCCACCCTTATTTACTGTGTAATAGGGTGTTGTTCCCCCCACTTGGGATCAAGTGCGGGTGATAGTAGCAATAAACACGAAAAGAGTGTAAATTTGCTATTAAAGATGGAAGAAATAAATAAAAATCATACGGCAATATATATACATCTTCCCTATTCTTACCCGGTTTGGCTGATAAATTGGATGACTTGACCATTCCATCAGAAAGAGTAGTGTGTTGAGGAAAAATGAGTCTCCTTTCTTCTTGGTTAGTCTCTTTGGTAGTAAGGCGTCCCTTGAGTTCCGCAGAAGATGAGAAAGGGTCTTTAGCAAGTAAAAGTTCGAGTTCCTCTATATCCTTCATAGGGTCGAAATCATCATCTTCATCAATCATAGCAATGTTTAAGAGCTCATCACCAAATTCTTCCTCGAGCTCCACCAAATACGGGTTGATCACAGGTGCTTCAACAGGTAGTGTAATAGATTTCACCTCATCATCATTTTGTTTTGCAACCTGTTTAGGAAAACTAGCAAGATTATTAGTAACGGGATTAATAATATTAAATAAATTTGTACCACTTTGTGTTGTAAGTGACTCCAATTCGTCTAGTGAATCTCCATCTTCAACTAGTGGTCTTGCAATTTCAGCATCGTCCCGAATTTCATCCTTAAATAAGTAATCCCAGATTTCTTCAAAATCCCTCGTTGGGTCAAAATATGGTTGAGGTATGTCATCATAAACTATGGCGTCAAATGGTTCGAAATCAAAATTAGAATACTTTTCATCTTCATCCGTTGGATTGTCTAATGGTGGTAATACGATTGCAGAATATTCTTCAACGTAAGGTTCCGTATACACATCATCTTGTGCAATCTCCGGAGAAAAAGTACTATCAATAACAATTGCCGGAATTGGTTTCACGGTATATGAATCTTCTTCATCATCATTTGACATACACCAAGTGTGTTGAAACGGCAACCTATTTCTTTCTTTCTTTGACTTAACCATTTCCAGTAACAAGTAATCTTCCATTGTAATATCCGGATCGTCCATCTTCTTGAAATAAAACTTACTCGTGCAAAAGAAGAGTGAAACAATCAAAGTAAAATAAAAGTTGCTGATATCAGCTGACGATGCGCCGTATCCTATAAATGGGATACGCCGTATCTTAATACGTTAAAAATAAATCAGACTTTTATTCAGAAAAGCAATACGCCGCGCTCGATAAATCAAATGCGCCGTATGTTTAAATAATCAAAAATTAGTTATACTTATAAAAAATTTTAATGCGCCGTATCAGCAAAAACTAATACGCCGTTACTTCGTTACGTTTCAAAATATAAGATTTTTGATTATCAGTAAAGATGCGCCGTATCGACAAAAATCGATGCGTCGTATCTGTTTAATAATTCGAAAACTGTTTTTAATTAAAATAATAGATACGCCGTATCTGTAAAAACAGATGCGCCGTATGGCGTTAACGTTTAGAAAAATTTCTTATTAAAAACAGAATACGCCGTATCTTGGGGAAAGATGCGCCGTATTCGAATTAATTAAACGCGTCGTATTTTATAAAAATTAAACGCTATACGCCGTATCTATGAAAATAGATGCGCCGTATCGTTTGAATAAGCTCAGTACAACGATAGCAGTATGCAAGAAAATACAGAAAAATAAAATCAAAAAATAAACACAAACGAATATAAACAAAAATAAAAGAAAACAAATAACACACAAAACAGAAAATATGCAAATAATACAATGAATGCAATTAATCTTGTTAGGATCTCTGGGAAATAAGAATTCATTGTTGCTGCCGATAGTGTAAAGTTGGTTCCTGCCGATAGTGTTGGTTCCTGCTGAAAGCTCATTGCTGCCGACAGTGTTATCTTGTTCCTGCCGATAGTATTGTTGCTGCGGATAGTATTGTTAGTTATCCGTATATTTAGAATGTTTGTTATGATTTATTTTTAGAAGAGATTGGTGTTAATCTCTTTACACGGTTTCTTGTAGAAAGGGTTAGGGTTAGATGATCTTGTTAGTATAAAAGATAAACCCGTCTATGAGTTTATGTACGCCTTGAACATCTATTAACTTTCAATAAACGATTCTTAGTTCATTAGTTTTGATCCATAGAGGATCATTGTCTCTTAGAGTTTTCTTCTTTATAATACTTGTTGTTTAGTTTCCGCATAAACACTTGTATTGCAGAGGTTCTTGTTTATACCAAGCTCAATCAAGCTCGAAGTACTCGATCCTACAAGTGGTATCAGAGCCTGGTAAGGATCTCTGATAAAGAAGAAAACAGTGTTGAAGTGTGTCTCTCTTGAATCTCTTCACAATGTCACTATCAGTAGATGATTTTGAATTGTCCGCAAGGAGGATTAGGAACTTGTTCCACAATAAGTCCTATGAGGAAAAAGAAAATTTGGAAGAATATGCTCTCTTAGGATTTCCATCTCAGGTACAACGATGTAATTCTGCTTGTCAAGAATTGTACTCAACACTTAATAATGAATATGATGAAATGAAATCTAAGTACAATGAATACTTTATTAAAGTTCAAGCTTATGACAAAGCAGTTAAAACATTAGAAAATCAAAAAGTGTGGTTTCAAAAGAATCAGTTAGCTTATGAGGAAAAGATAAAAGTTTTAGAGAGGGACTTGAGAAACACCACTAATGAGCTTAAACATTCTGAGTCTCAAAAGGATAAGTTGGTTTTAGAAAAACAGGATGTACAGACTAAACTAGACAATTCCTTGGCTAGGTTTGATAAATGGAAAAACTCATCTAAAAACCTAAATAAGCTTGTTGATAGCTCTATGTCTGTTAGAACTAAACGAGGTCTAGGGTTTGGTGACTACATAGGGAAAGATCAATTTTATGACCCTAACGAGTACAGTGTTTTTAACCCTGAACCTATAGACTATACAATTCCTGTTAGATTTGTCAAAGAAGGCAATTTCAATGCTGTTCCTCCACCTATCAGAGGAGTTTTTATGCCTACCCCTGTCCACTCTCTTTCTGATATTGACTCTAATGAGTCACAAATGGTTTATGGTAAAAAATCAAATGATTTACCTGAACCTGATGATTGTGTCTCTTGTCCCACTAGTGACAAGTCCTCAGAAGCAGAGTCTAAAGACTTTGTATCATGTGACTCAAGTGAAAGATCAACCACACCCAAATGTCATGAGTCCTCAAGTTCAACTAATAATAAATCTGTTCCTAAATCAGCTCTTTCAGATAACAGCACAACTAATTCTTTTAAAAACAACTTTGTCCCTAGTTCCACTAGTGATAATGGTGTCCATATTAAGAAAAGCTGTAGTAAAAACAAGGCTGCTAAGAAAAAGACATGTTTTGTGTGTGGTAGTCAATATCATCTAATTAAAGATTGTGATTATCATGAGAAAAGAATGAAAGGTGGGCAACTTCAAACCAGACCATTGTGGAAAAATGTTAAACAGATACCACCCTATATTCCACAAGCAGCAGGAATGAACTATTATAGAGGTCCCATTCCTGCTGATAGACCTGTTCCTGCTGGTACCTCTGTTCCTGCTGATATTCAGAGAACCATTTCTGCTGGTTCCTCTTCATACATTCAAAGGGATCTCAGACCTGGCTATAATAATCACATCTTTGGAGGGGGAATGGCTTATTCTCCATGGTATTTTTGGTAATTGTTCTGTTTGGTTCATCATGTTGTTGTAATTTATCTGATTTTCTTTTGTTTATGTTTATGGCTTGTGTTTCTCTAAACTTTGTTTTGCAGGTTTTTCAGTATCTTTTAGTTAACTTTGTTTTGCAGCTTATTAATGCTTGGACTTAAAGCTAAACACAGCAATTTTCATTCATTCATAAGGGAGTTAAGTACATTCAATTGCTGATTACAAAAGATTGCAAGTTTCAAAAGCTACTTATCATCAACATTCAAATCATCTTTCAACCTTCTAACATCAACCTACCTAAATCCTACCACCTATTCCATCTTCTCTTTACCTTTACCCAGATTGTCAGGCATGAACTTCTTTCCTCTCTGGCGACAGATCTCTTCATAAACATGAGGGACTGCAAGTGCCAAGATCACTGGCCTTGGTTGTCTCTGTTCAGGGGGTGGCTTTGAAGAGCTTGAAGCAGTTGTCCTCTGATGAGTTCTGGATCGTGTCCTTGCAGTTGGATGGATTGGTTGTGAAGTAGGGATACTTGATTGTGGAGCAGGAGGGGTTGGTTGTGGTTTTGGGTTGCTTGGTTGTGAAGTCGGCTGGGTTGGCTTGGGAGTGGTTCTTGTGGGCTTCTTCCTTTGTCTTGGATCTTTGCCTTCACGTTGTCGATTGTGTCGACTTCTAGGGTTTGGTTTTTCGCGACTAGAACCTTCTTGATATTTACCCTTCCCTTTTGGAACCGGTATGTTATAGAAAGCTGCAGTTGTCCTCTCCATCTCTTCAGCAAGCAGAGCTTCAGTTTCCTTCATCTGTTTTCTGTCCTCATCTGTTAAAGGAAAATTGGGAGGGAAAGTCTCCCATTCACCCTGGTAATACACCAAAGACTTCAACTCTGATGAATCTTCATCATCAGAGCTAAAGTACTCAAAAGAAGAAGGAGTAGATGGAAGAGGATCAGATGAATCCTCCTCAACCTTGGCCTTACCTTTGGTTTTAGAGGATGATGCTGTTTTGGGGAAGTAGTTGTTCCATCCTGAATCACTAGAGGAGGAAGAATCGGATGAGATTTCGATGATGGGTTGTTTGGATGAACTCATTATGTGGCTTGTTTTGGAGATTGTGTTTGATTTGTGGTTATGAAGGGTTTTGTGATGAAAAAGGCATGTGATCTGAGGGTTATATAACGATATGGAGATTAGTGCAAAATTTATTGATGGTTGGTATTGAGAATTAATTTGGGTAAGTTATTCTTAATGACTATGTTCGGTAGGTTGACTTCGGTCAAACCACCTCATTCCTGCCGATTGGTCAAACCTCCTATTGCTGCCGAATGACCAAATGTTTCTGCCGAAAGGTCAAACTTTCTTAAGTTAATTGGTCAATGATACGTGCAATGGATAGCAGCAATTTAAAGTGATATTTTTGGAAACTCAACATATAATTGCACATCTCTCATCTCTATTTCTCTAAAACCTATCGAACCCTAACCTTCTCATTTCAAACCCTAAATCATTCCTTCAACACAATGACAACTCTTCGTTACAAGGATGATCATAACAAGGTTGCTTATTTGGAATCTTCTTCAAGAAGTGTTGATTATGATGAAGTTCTGACATTTCTTCGTGGGTCATCTATTTGTTATGCCCTCACTTATTGCCCAGGGACGGTGTACGATTCTTTGGTCAAACAGTTTTGGAGGACTGCTAAAGTAAGACATGTTGTGGGAAGGGAAAATGATATTGTTGCTACCATCGATAACCAAGAAGTGGTTATTACTGAGGAGTTGATTCGAGTTCAGCTTCACTTTCCTGAGGAACAAGGGGAATATGATCTTGCAAGGCAAGACATTATTGATGGTATGGCAGCTATAGGGTATCCTGTTGCTGGAAGTTGCACCTTCTTGAAAAGTAAGTTGTCTCCTCAATGGAGGTTTCTGATACATACTTTACTCCAGTGTCTTAGTGTTAAATCAGGTGGTTGGGATCAATGTCCAAGTCCTATTGCATCTGGTCTAATTTGCTTATCTCAGGGTAGAATCTTTAATTGGGCAAAATATATCTTTGAGGGAATGATTGAGAATATCAGTGCTGGTAAAAACAGATTCTTAATGTATCCTAGATTTCTACAAATCATCTTAGGAGTACAGACCATTGATACATCCCCTAAGATTATAAATAGGTTGACTGCCAAAATGTTTGCCCTGATGAAGATGAATTTTACTGGCCAACATTTACCTTTGTTGCCTCATATGTTACACCACCCTGATCCTGCTGATATCCCTGATCCTGCCGACAATGCTGATCCTGCTGATAATATCCCACCATCACCTAATGCAACTGAGCAAGAGACTTTCGTTGGTGCTGATGCATCTGCATCTATTGCTGCTGATGATCCATTACCACCATCACCCAGACCAGTAACACCTACTCCTGAGACTAATGACAATGTTGAACCTAATGATCAGACAATCTCAGCTGATACACCTATTATCCAGCCATCTCCTTCTGTGGATTTACCTTCTTCTTCAAGGCATTCATCACCTAGTCCTACTAGGCAGCCATTTAGTTATGACACCAATGCAGGGGAGGGATTTAATGTGTCTCCACCCAGAGTCAATGAAGCTCCTAATACTTCAAGTGTTCCTGCTGGTGGAACTGAGGATGCTGTTGATCTCACCTCTTTGTCCATGTTACTTGACAAATCTATGAAGAAGATTGAGGCATTGGAGTCAGAACTTAATGAGACAAAAAGGAATTTCAGTGAGAAAGTGGAGAATTTGGAAAAGAAGCTCAGGGATTCTAATGAAGCTTTTAGTAGAACTATCCAAGAACTAAATGATAAGATCAGCATATTGGAGGGTAGTCATGTGCAAAAGAAAAGAAGGGTTGTTCTTTCTGAGTCTGAGGAGGATCAGGATGATATGATTTTTGATGGGCTTAATGTTCTAGCATCTGTTTCTCTTGATGGTGCAAATACTGAAGTACCTACAACTTCTGAGCACAACATCACTCCTCAAGCACAGGTCTCCACTGAAGCAAGGACCATTGCTGCTGATGTCTCCATTGCTACTGATGTCTCCATTACTGCTGATGTCCCTATTGCTGCTGATATCTCTGCTGTTACTGCCGATGTTGAAAATATTTCTTCTGCATCTAAAGCTCCTGTTACTACTGTTGGAAGTTCATCTGTTACTGCTGAAAGTAACATCATTCCTCCTGAAGCAACTGAAAATGATGAAGAAATAGCTGCAGAGATGAATGAACAAGAAATTGCTGCTGAAGAAGCTAGATTAGCTCAGCTTGCTCAAGACGAAGAGCTTGCAAGACAATTGTCTGTTGATGAGAAGAATGTTGCTGAGATTATAAATAATTCAAATTCAGAAGATCCTTCTGCAGAAGTGTTTAGTGCACAAGTTGAATATTTGTTGAACACTGATATGATTATTAGAGCTCATGGGTTTATGGTTCTACAAATGCCAGGACTAGACTTAGATGAAATGTCAGATTTGCTCAAGGCATTTATCTTAAAGAAACAAAGAGCATCCAATTGGAATGAATTGATGAACAGGATCAAGGAAAGACAAAGGTTAGGATATAAGATGCCCACAAACAGAGATAATATCCATTTTATGAAGGTGTATCTAAGGAATGAAGCTAACTACAAGATCAGTGACTTCAAAGGTTGGTCTGAAGGTGCAATTCAAAAGTTGTTCCTTGATACTTATGCAACGCTCAACTCTTTAGTAGACACTGATTTTCCACAAAGAAGGAAAAGAGCATCTTCATCTTTGGAGTCTGATGTTGCAAAGAGAATGAGGTCTGGAGAAGGCTCTAAGGATGATTCATTCATTGCTCCAAGTTCTACTGATGATACATCTGAGGTACCACAAGAAGATCTTGTTCCTGCTGATCCTCCTACTGCTAATGTTTCTATCTCTACTGAGGCTTCTGTGTCTGTTCCTATTATTCGGTATGGTCTAAGAACAAGGCAGAAGAGTCATTCTATCCACTCTTCTCCTGTGGATATTCTTGAAGTGGATAATCATGATTTGATTGATGTTGCTTCTGAAAGTGATTCAGAAGGTGACTCCATTCAGTATTGGGGTCATATTGCTCATTGGGAGATTAGATCTACTTCAGAGGGTGATGTCAATGTTTGGTTCTCTCTTGATGGGACAGTCAAGTTCTTTACATATCTAAGGGAGATCTTGGATATGGTTGAAAGAAAAGATTTGGAGCGTCTTTATGAGATTGTAGACAATCATTATCAATCTCATACCCCTACTGATATTGGTCTATTGTTATGGGGAGATTTACAAGTCCTGATGAATAAATTGGATGGTGACAAGACTAAACTAGTGTGGGGTAATCAATCATCATGGAGAGTCTTTTCTTGGAGATTATATCCTTATTCCAATGTTCATGTTGTGGAACTCACCTCCGGCAAGTTCCTAACTATGTTTGTGGATATTGCTTATCCCCTAACTGAAGGAGTATCAAAGAGAATGCTATCACAGAAGGTCAGAGTTCCTAAGCATGCTGTAGGAAATGATCTAACCACAGCTGAACAATTGGTTAAATTCATCAAGGATCAAATTGCAGCTAAGGGATCATCAGCTTAAAGGGTGAATTGCTCATTAAGGGGAGGAATGCAGCTTAAGGGGAGGAATGAAGTTTAAGGGGAGGATTATTTCTTGTTGTTGTTGTATAATTTCTTTCTTTATTTCTTTGGTTTCTTTTCTTATTTTCTTTCTTTTGGTGTGATTCTTAGTTAAAAAAAAAAAAAAAAAAAAAAAAAAAAAAAAAAAAAAAAAAAATTTGTATATTTCTGTGCTAATAAATTGGTTTTGAGCAACACCTTGCAGGTACAGTGTTGGTGTTTACACCTGCACAATAAATGGTGCTCAACTCACCATGTCTAGCAGACAAGAAAGAGTTGACTCACCATGAGGGTACGGCTCTGGTGTGATAATCAAATCCGTTGATAGCTGTAATAGCTTGCTCAAAGCTATAGGGTACTTCCACTCACCCATGATTAAGTTCTGAGAGTTGAAAATGGTTCTCAATTCACCATGGATGTAACCCTGTATGGGATCCAAAGGATTGGCTAGTCCACAAAAGTATGGTTTGTGGTAAAGACAATTGGTATCCATATTTGGTATTCAATTCACCAAGGTTCAGTTGAAACCAAAGAATTGGCTAGTCCTGAGCAAACGGCTACAGGTAAAGACAAGTCAAATCCGTTTATAGTTGCTGATTTGCTAATAAATCAGATGGTTATCAATGTACCATGGTCTTACACACCTAAACATTGGCTACTCCAGTAGTGATGGCTATTGGTAAAGAGACATCAAATCCATTAATTTTCAATGATTCACCTCTCACAGGAGTTAACACACCTGGATGTGATGAGAATAGTATGAAACTTAAAGAGATTTGATGTACATTTTGTCATTAGTAGCAGCCAAGTTCAAGTGATGTTATGGTGACCAGTAAATCTGTTTTGATGAAGATTTCATGTTCCTGCTGCTCTATTGAAGTTGCTGCTGGATACTATAGAAGTTGGAATCTTGAAGTTATTGAAGTTGCTGCTGGTTACTTCTTATTGTTGCTGCTAAGTCGCAGTCCTCAAGCCTGAGTTTATGAAAGCCTTATCACATGGGAATCTTGCAGGTTAACCTAGTCAACCTCAAGATTAGGGGAGGATTGTTAGGATCTCTGGGAAATAAGAGTTCATTGTTGCTGCCGATAGTGTAAAGTTGGTTCCTGCCGATAGTGTTGGTTCCTGCTGAAAGCTCATTGCTGCCGACAGTGTTATCTTGTTCCTGCCGATAGTATTGTTGCTGCGGATAGTATTGTTAGTTATCCGTATATTTAGAATGTTTGTTATGATTTATTTTTAGAAGAGATTGGTGTTAATCTCTTTACACGGTTTCTTGTAGAAAGGGTTAGGGTTAGATGATCTTGTTAGTATAAAAGATAAACCCGTCTATGAGTTTATGTACGCCTTGAACATCTATTAACTTTCAATAAACGATTCTTAGTTCATTAGTTTTGATCCATAGAGGATCATTGTCTCTTAGAGTTTTCTTCTTTATAATACTTGTTGTCTAGTTTCCGCATAAACACTTGTATTGCAGAGGTTCTTGTTTATACCAAGCTCAATCAAGCTCGAAGTACTCGATCCTACAAATCTAATACACAACACGGTTAGCGGTTAAAATCTAAAAGTTAAAAAGAAAAACCTAATTAAAATACTAATCAAATTAACAGATAATAACAATTCACTCCCCGGCAACGGCGCCAAAAACTTGATGCGCGTGATGTGTCGTTGCGGTTTAGCAGTATTAATGCCTACTCAAGTTTTAAATTTATATTTAGCTGACTTATCAATAACACACACACTTAACGAGCAGTGTACCCGGTCAGTATGAATATAATGGTAACTAGAGTGTCGATCACTAAGAGTGGAACGTATTATCTAGTTATTCTAATCAGTATTTTAATATCTTAAGTCAATTATACAACCTAATCTAACGCAAGGGGGTTCAGCCTGAGAGACTGGCACGTTTTGGTTGCAATTAAATAATAAACTAAACTAATGAGCACGAATCAGCGATAAGCACGCACGTACACAGATAAATACTTGAGACAATAAGAAGACCTGTCCTGATAATTAAGTAGCTTGTCACTTGTTTTATTGCTAGTTTTATATGAAGTGTATGTAATTAACCCTTTCTCGTTGGCTCTAATCTTATCGGCGAGTAAACCCTTAATGATTACTTATGTCTAAAAGTTATTCCTAAGTGATCAAGTTAGTTATAACCGTGGGAGCAATATGATCTTCCGTAGTCACATACGACAAGCCACTAATAGACACAGAGGTTATCAATGCACTAATAAAAGTCACCAAAGACATCAACATATAAACTTTAATTAATGGGAAAGCAGTTTTAAGGGAGTGCAACCTTTCCGTTGTCACATTACACAAGCCACCAATCCTGATGAATTAAAGTGTACTAATACAATGAAACAAAACTACTTAATGAATTAAACACATGCAGGACCTTCTTACAGCTCTTGTATCTTCGTTCGGGTGTGTCTTGTGCTGCCTATTCGACTGAATTCGGCCTTAGGTTTTCTGGTCTTCGGTCTTCTTCTAAAACTAGGGCTCTCGAAATTCGTCTGGTCTTGGGGTATTTATAGTTTCTGTCTGAGGTAAGATGCGGCGCATTGACTTAACTTCACGTGGGGTCCAAGGTTATTATATTCCAGAATATTCGTACACCGCCTTGAGATGCGGCGTATCTTCATAACTGTATGCGGCGCATGTCTTCTTGTATCTTGGATCGAAACTGGTGAAATCTTGATAGTGATGCGCCGTATGTAAGAAGTATAATGCGGCGCATCTGGAGTAGAACAAGTTGGTTCTTCTTCGTTGACCAAAGTTTCATATGCAACGCATGACAGAATTGCATGCGTGCATTCTTCAAAGTCAGGCAATGGTCTTCAATCTCTTCATTTCAGCAACCTTTTCCAATCTTGATCATTTATCTCCATTTTTAGTCCATAATAGCTAAGTTTCACCAAATGCTTGTTTTTAACTGAGAATTACAAAAGTAAACGATGAAGTATCAATTCTCATACATAATATAATAAAACAAGTCAAATAAATAGGATAAATGATGATAATAAAATGTACTTATTTGAGTTCATCAGATCAATGTAAAATGACTCAATTTTATGAAGTGAAAGTGGATCATCATTTTCAAGAAAAAGAATTTCCCCTTCTGAGTCATGGGAATCGTCGGGGCGAGATATTGGTAAAATCAGCTCATCAAATGTAGAGTCCTCATCCTCGACGTTCTCTAACCCTTCATTGAAAAGAGGATTAACTTTGCAAGAAGTATACTCATCATTGAATTCAAAAAGAGGGTTAGAGAAAATCCCGGAAGTAACCGTAGAAACGTCAAGAGATTCACCATAAAATTTCAAATCACTTTCACTGTCGGATATTTCCTCGGACTCACTTGGGATTGGGACAAGGTTCTCAACACTGGCTGATTTCGTTGCCGGAATAGTGTTTAGATGCTCGTCCCCCATTTTTAGAGAGTCCTCGAGGTCCATAGAAGGTAAGACGGGAGTGATTTCTGCTGACGAATTCTCATAAACTCCCCACATAGAATCCTCATCATCGTCGTCATCGTAAACAAAAGTTTGACGATATTGGGAGCTAACTCTAGCTGCTTGTTCTTCAGCTAGAAGTTCTCCATAAGTTTTCTGATGAGGTTCTTCTTGGGTAAGTTGAATAAACAAAGCCTTAAATCTTTTTGTTGACTCTAGAAGTTCATGGTTATTTCTTTTTGTTGACTCTAATAGTTCATGGAAAAGTTCTTGATTGAGTGTATGAGATGGTGTTTGAATCATTTCATACTGTGGAGGTTGGTAATTGTCAAAACCGGAAGTACTATAGCAAGGATTAGGTTCATAGTAATTTTGATTCCACGGTTGTTGATCCCAGTTGAGCTTCACGATCTTATTAATTACTTTAGATAAATCTAAGGTAATCGGTATAGAAACTGATCTTGAGTTGTATATCAAATATTATGCGGAAACTAATACTTGATCTTAAGAAGAATAAACACAAACGAATTATAAAACAACACTTCAATATATTAATACGATTGCTCTGAATAGCAATAGGGTTACAAGAAACCTTGAAGTGTAAACAATACGTATGCTAAGATAATCGATATCTAACCCTAACCCTAGAACTACCTTTTATAGCGTAAGGAGTCCTAGTCGGTTTACAAGACTTTCTATACAAGAAAAATATCTTACGTATCTTTTCTATACTTATCCTTAACATACTATACATATCTAATAAGCAGCAGAGTAAATCTTCTAGCAGCAGAGTCTTCGTGAGCTAGCAGCAGAGTTACACTATGCCTATTATCCAAAACAGCAGAGTTATCAAAACAGCAGAGTTCTTGTGCTAATCAGCAGAGTCACATAACTATCCAGCAGAGTTGTGTTTCTCGAATCAGCAGCATTTTAGACCCAATAATCCTCCCCTAAACTTGATATTTTTCATCAAAAATCATCAAGTTTCCTTAAATCCAACTATCCACCAGGAGGATGCTTCCAAACACCTTACTGTTTTGAAACCTTTGATTCCAGCAACTTTTTATATTTCTCAATCAGTTCAAATGCTTGATTATCTACATCAAATGGTCTTTGTAATGTCAACTTACCAGGCTGCAACATTTGATATAGAATAGATGTACTGTTGTTGATGACATAATCCTTCTCCACAAGCATATACACAGTCACACCTATGCATGATAAGAGATGAACCCCACAAGATTGATATAAATACCATTTCTGAACTGTGGAGCTTAATAACTTCTTCCATTCAATACTCCTCTCATCTAGTTCAAACATGTTCTTCAAGTAGTAATAATTTAGTCTTTCATACACTACCTCTGGTCTAGTATCTCCATACTTCATCTTGTATAAATTCCAGAGTTGAGTAATATCATCCCTATCCATGTAATGTAACATCTGAGAAAAATTAATATACCCCACACTTGAACCATTCGATCTCTTAATTATCCAGCATACTTGACTATCACTTAGAACATCATGTGAATAGGAAATGATTGGATATTTTACTGATAAAGGAACTTCATTAAGTAACTCAGGCTCTTCTTGAGGTTCATGAACTGTGAGATGCATAATCCCTTGCATATCATCTGCAGTCACTTCTTCTTTCTCTGAATCACTATTCTCTTTCTCCTCTTTATCCGAATCACTCATCACTACTGACTGTGTTCTTCTCTTCTTCCTACCCACCTGCTTTACTTTCCTCCTATATCTCTTTGTACCAGCAGAGGATTCAGTCATAACTTCAGCTTCAACAACAATTTCTTTCTCCTTTTCAACATCAGATACTATGGGCTTTGAAACACTTCCACTCCCAGATGCTTTCATATTGTCAGATCCCATAACTTCTGGATTTCTCTTCTTCTCAGAAACTTTTCTTGGATTTAACTTAGCATAAGTTTCATAAAATTCCTTTTCAATTAAGTGATCTGACTTTCCTTTGAAATCCTTCATCTGATAACCTCTTGCATTCTTCAAGTAATACTTCATATCATTAACCACTGCTTTCCTTGAAGGTGACTTAGGTTTGTAACCATGCTTCTGTGCTTCTTTAATCCTCTTAATCAGCTCTTCCCACTTAGCTAACCCATTCTTTCTGAGTATAAACTCAACAAGCTCTTTTGTCTTTTCACTTCCATCCAACTGCTCATCATTTGTTATCATCCTAGCTTCACCTCTTACAATCATATCAGAATCAATGAAATACAGCAATTGTTCATCTAATTCTTCTTGATTAACTTCTTTAAATGTAGAGCTTTCCATAAGATCAAACTGATTTCTTTCTTCATCAGCTGCAACACTTCTTGCATATTCTTCATCCTGAGCAATCTGTGCTTGTTCATCAGCCAACTTTTGCATTCTTTCAAGCTCTTCAGCAGATTTAGCAGCTTGTTGTTGTGATGGTGTGGGTGTTTTAGTTCCTTTGTTCATGTTCAGCAGTACTTGAGCTAAAGTCATCTGTTCATCATCTGAATCAGCAGAGTCCTTTACTCCAGCAGAGTCCTTTACACCTGCACTCTGCTCAGTATCATCAGCAGAAACCTTTAACCCATCAGCAGAGTGTTCTGCACCAGCAGAGTCAACCTTGTCACTCTCATCACCAACATTTTCAACAAAATCTTTAACAACCTCCCCTGAACCCATTACACCTTCCTGATCCTGATCATTCACTTGAGCCTCCTGATCATTCCTCCCCTGTTTGGAAGCATCCTCTTCCAAACTTGGTTTGGAACTCTTCTTTAGCCTCCCCTCAAGGTGTGTAACCCTTAGTTTAAGCCTTCTTATTTCAGCACCTTGAGTAGCCTTGACTGTCTTTAACTCCTTTCGAAGACCAAGGACCTCCTTTGACAATTTTGTACAGTTATCCGTCAATTCTTTTAATTGTTTCATGATATCCTCACAACTTCGGTCTGTGTAACCTGACCCGAGAGGTTGATCATTGGAATTGGCATTATGTACTGGTGTTTTAACCGTCAAATCCTCAGTGTCATGTTCAATACTAGCATCAACACTTCGACCTGTGTAACCTGGTCCGAGAGGTGTATCATTTGCAATGTCAATATGTACATCAGTGTCCATCAATTCAATAGTTTCATCTCTGTCCTCATCACTTCGAGATGTGTTACCTTCTCCGAGAGGTGAATCCTGGGACACAAACTCAGTCTCAACCCTAGGTTGAACATCTGAGCCCCCCATAGAAGCCATTTGGCTGGGGTTACCATCAGTTGTATTAGGTTCTTGAGAACCTTCTACAAAAGATGTTGCCATGGTTGAGGTCTTAATAATGTTAGCACTGTCCTGTTCAACTACTAAGTTGGAAACAGTAGTGCCAGCCTCTTCCATCATGATACCTCCAACACCTGTATCAGCCTCATCTGCTACCATACTGACATTGGCCTGAGGTTGCACAATGTCCTCTTGTGAAGTCCTAGGTGTTTGGGTATTTTGTGGTTCAGTGGAAGATGACTCATTTAAGCTTGTAGATGAGGATGTGTGATGGGAAGCTGTGGGTGTGCCAGCCTCTTCATCCTCATTCTCTGCAGCCACTACATTCAAGATGTGTGCAGTTAGGGGAGTTATAGTGCCAGAAAAACCTTTCCCATTCTTCTTTAAAAATGCAAACATCTTGATTGCCATTCTACTACAGGGCTCAACATTTACATGCCTCAATGGTTCCCTTAGCTGTCTGTTTATAATAAGTTGTAGAAACCTTGGGTACAAGTAAAACTTCTTCTTAACAAACTTCTTCATCCCCTCAAATATCATAGCAGAAAAATCAAAGGGCTGCCCTGTAGCTAAACACACTAAAGCCATATCTTGAGAAGCACTAAACTCACTCCATCCACCTACTTTGGGAAATAAGCAGTGTTGAAGTGTATGTAGCAAAAACTTCCAATGTGGACAGAGACGACCTTTCAAAAATGTACCACCAACCTCAGGTCTCTCATATCCAATATTCTCAAGCTCAGTCATAACAGTTTCTGGGGTAATGGTAGGGGGAGTTGGTATGCCTGATAAGCGCAAACTTCTCTTAATTGTTGTTTCACTAACTACAATATTCTCCCCATCTACACTACCTATCAATCGTTCCTCACCATCTAGTACATCCAACTTAACAGTTGACCAAAATTGCTTCATATGAGATTTGTAAATGGTAGGAGCAACTGTTAACGCATACCTTAACTTAGACGAACTCAGAAAATCCATAACTTCATGGAATCCATCAGCTGCAGTAACCTTACTGAGAAATGCTATCTGATTATGTTCATCCGGAAACGTTCTTTGAGCCATTTGATTTGGGGGTTTTGGGTGAAATGATATGAATTGATGTTCTTGGGTGAAGGTTGAATGGAATTTTGAGCAACTAAAATGTAATGAGATCAAATTGGTGAAAGATACCGTTTTGATCTAATTAGGTTTAAGAACGCGCCAAAAGTTTCAGTTTGACCCTTCAACTTTCAAACTCATCAGCAGAGTTGCGATAGTGTTGACCAAAAGTCAACATTCCCAATATCTTCAAAATCACCTCCTTAAATACCATACCAACCCCTCATTGAAGTCCAAAAATCCCTTAATCACTTAAATAAATTCCCAATTCACAAACCCTAACTCAAAATCAACAAATCATGAGTTCATCAAAAGCTCCAATTATCGACATTTCCTCCGATTCATCATCAGACAATTCAGATGGATGGGCAAGCTACTTTCCTCAAGGTTATCTTGCAGGTTCATCGTCAGCAAAACCAAAAGGCAAAGCGGTTGAGGAAGATGAATATTCCGACCCACTCCCATCAACACCATCCTCCTTTGAGGATTCTGATGATGATAAAAGAACAAAAATCGATCCTCCACAGCATCCTTTGACCGCTGAGCTGCAGAAGCAAATGGAGAATGCCGCCGCCGCCTTTGCGAAGAGTGTCCACCTGCCTCATCCAAAGCCAAGTACGGTTGAGCAGAAACCCCCTGTTCCAAAGAAGAAGAAGCAGCAGAAGAAAGCAGCTCCCTCAACAAGCCAACAGCAGAGTCCACCACCACGACCAGTAGTACTTGCACTTCCCTGTCCAAGGGTGTTTGAAGCCATGGGCACTAGGGGACCTCGTAGCAAGGTCATGCCTGACTTTGCTAGGATTTAGGTTGTGGATCTTTGTATCTTGTTGTCTTTTGATCTTTCATATGAATGTAAGGAAACTATATGATGTACTTATGCCTTTTGATCAATGAACTTCCTCTTTTCATGCTTTACTTGATTGTGTATGTATTTGAATCTGCAAAAGGTTAGTAGCAAACAACAAACACAAACAAGAATATTCCAAAATAGCAGCAGAGTAGGCATAGCAATAAACAACTAAACAGCAGACTTTGACTAAACACCAGATAATGACTAATCAACAGCACAAATCCTTACAAAACTTTACAAAAACATACAGAGATAAGATGGTTAAAGGTTTAAAAATTTATCATACCAATACTAGCAACTAAAAATTGAAACCTACTTATATCAAAACTTTTGGTAAGTAGATCAGCAACATTATTGTCAGTATGTATTTTAACCACTTGAATAAGCTTTTTCTCATAACAATCTCTAATAAAATGATGTCTTATCTCTATGTGTTTTGTTTTAGAATGAAAAACAGGATTTTTGATAATACACATTGTGCTGTTGTTGTCAATAAAAATTTTTGTGTTCATAAAATTGTACCCATAATCCAGCAATTGGTTCTGAACCCAGAGCACTTGTCCACAGCAGCTAGAAGCAGCAACATACTCTGCTTCAGTTGTCGAATTAGCCACCACTGTTTGTTTCTTACATTGCCAAGAGATCAGCCTATGTCCAAGGTACTGACAGCCTCCAGTGGTTGACTTTCTATCCATAGTAGCTCCAGCATAGTCACTATCTGAGTATGCTATTAAGTCAAATGGTGAATTATTAGGATACCAAAGACCCAATTTAGGTTGACCCTTTAGGTACCTAAAAATTCTTTTGACTACTTCCAAGTGTGAAACTTTTGGGGACACTTGAAATCTAGCACAAGCACACACAGAAAACATGATATCTGGCCTTGAAGCAGTCAGATACATCAATGAACCAATCATTGACCTATAGAGATGTACATCAACCTCTACCCCATCTTCATCCTTGAGCAAAGGTTTATTTTTATCCATTGGTGTCTTAGCTGCCTTCACATCTTTGAAACCAAATTTCTTTAACATATCAGCCACATACTTGTCTTGGCTAATAAAAATCCCATCTGACTTCTGCTTAACTTGTAGTCCTAAAAAGAAAGTCAATTCTCCCATAGAACTCATCTCAAACCTGCTGTGCATAAGCTTCTCAAATCCTTCACATAACACCTTATTTGTAGACCCAAAAATAATATCATCTACATAAACCTGAACAAGTAGGATATCCTTTTTGTCTTTCTTAATGAACAATGTTTTATCAATGGTTCCTCTGCAAAAACCATTATTCAACAAATACTGAGATAAGGTGTCATACCAAGCTCTAGGAGCTTGATGTAGTCCATACAGTGCTTTCTTCACCTTGTAGACCCTATCAGGATACTTAGGATCTTCAAACCCAGGTGGTTGCATCACATAAACCTCTTCAGGTATCTTTCCATACAAGAAAGCACTTTTCACATCCATTTGATACACAGGAAAATTATTGTATGAGGCATATGCCAAGAAAAGTCTGATAGCCTCCAGTCTTGCAACTGGGGCAAATACCTCATCATAGTCTATCCCTTCTTCCTGAGTGTATCCCTGAGCCACCAATCTAGCCTTGTTTCTGACAACAATACCTCTTTCATCTCTTTTACATCTGAACACCCATTTTGTACCAATTGCCCTTTTTCCATTAGGCAAATCAACTAATGTCCAGACCTCCTGAAGCTTGAACTGCAGCAACTCCTCTTGCATAGCTTCAACCCAACTTTCATCTTTCAAAGCCTTGTGAATGGTCTTGGGTTCTTCTTGAGATAAGAAACAGGCAAACATGCAATTCTGTAAATCCTTGTGGCTATTCCTCTTCTTAAGTGTTTGAGCAAACAATCCCTGATCAAGCAAATCACTCAACCCTTTTGATTTACTTCTAGTCTGAACAGCAGAGTGAACATCACCAATTATCTGCTCCTTTGGATGATTCTTGTGGATTCTGGTTGTAGGAGTGGGACTAACAGGTATATCAGTCTCCAAATTTGATAAATCACCTTCAGCACCAAAAACATCAACAACTTCATCATCAGTATCCACATATACTTCTTCTAATTCAGGCATCTCATCAGCAGAATCATCATCAGAATCACCATTAATATCAGTAGAGTCCTTTGGCATAGCAGCAGAGTTACCAAACCGAACAACAGAGTGTTTGGGCCTAACAGCAGAGTGTTTTGGCTTATCAGCAGAGTGTTTTGGCCTGGCAGCAGAGTTAAGAGAACTGCTGCTATGGTTATTCCCTTGTTGCCCATCAACTTCTGACTCTTTATTCCTTTCCTTATCATCATTCTTGACATCATGAGAAGGTTCATCAACACCTTCTACATTAACCTTAGGTACTTCCTTATGAACAGCAGCATCATCTGAACTTTTTCCTTCTTTATCTGTTGGAGTGAAGTACTGATCAAACGTGCTCCTTTCAATCAAAACAAACTCCTCTGCAGTTTCATCCTTCTTTGCTTGTGTACCTGCATTGGGGTTAGTTTGTGTACCTGCAGACATGTTAGTGGTACCTGCAATAACTGGTTGATAATTCATACTCTTGGTTAAAGAATCAATATCAAACATCCACTCAGGACCTTTTCCATCAACATTAGGTGTGGTTTCTCTAATTCTAACATGCAAATTTTCCACCACATGCCCAGTTCTTTGATTGAAAACCCTAAAAGCCTTACTTTCAGTAGAGTATCCAACAAAGTAACCTATGTCTGCTTTCTCACTGAACTTGCCTAAGTGGTCAATGGTGTTTAAGATAGTGACAGGACACCCAAATGGTCTAAAGAAATCTATCAGAGGTTTCCTACCATGCAATAACTCATAAGGGGTCTTATTGTGAGGTTTAACTATCTTAGTTCTATTTTGCACATAACAAGCAGTGTTGACTGCTTCAGCCCAAAAGATAGTGGGTAACTTAGACTCTGACAACATTGTCCTAGCAGCTTCAATCAATGTTCTATTCCTCCTCTCAGCCACACCATTTTGCTGAGGAGTTCTAGCCACGCTAAATTGTCTAGTTATCCCTTTTTCCTCACAGAACTGATTCATCACTTGATTCTTAAATTCAGTTCCATTGTCACATCTGATGATCTTAACCTTGTGATTAAATAGGTTTTCTATCCTTGTTATAAAAGCCTTAAGAATGCCAGCTGTCTCATTCTTAGTTGCTAAAAAGAATACCCAAGTAAACCTACTGAAATCATCAGTGACCACTAAGCCATACATCTTTTTATTCAAACTATTCACATAAGTAGGTCCAAATAAGTCCATGTGTAACATAAACAAAGGTTCAGTTATAGAATTCACCAATTTGGACTTAAAAGATGCTCTATGTTGCTTTCCCATCTGACAAGCAACACATACTTCAGGATTCTCAAAAACCTTTGAAGGTAATCCTCTGACCAAGTTCCCTTTCACCAACTTGTTGATAGCCTTGTAGTTCAGATGTCCAAGCCTTCTGTGCCATAGTTTGGATTCATCAATAGTGGCTTTGGCAAACAGACAAGTTAAATCTCTTTTGGGAATGATGTTCTTTATGTCCACACTGTATATGTTGTCATTTCTAGGGACTTTAAGAAGTACCAATTTATCATCAGGTATCTTATAGTCGGGAGATAAGACAAGACATTCAGTGTCTGTAAAAAGAACAAAATTCTTTCTGTCACACATTTGTGAGACACTAAAAAGATTGAACTTTAAGCCATTCACCAAATACACTTTCTCAAAATCCAATTTTCCAGTTCTGATTATGCCTTTACCAACAATTTTACCTCCTCTAGGATCATTCCCAAAGGCAACATATCCACCATCCAAAGCTTCAAAGTTCTCCAAATTGCTTTGGTCTCCAGTCATGTGTGAAGAGCATCTACTATCAAAAATGCATTTATCCTTTAGCTCCTTTTGTAGATTGCCCTGCACAAAAAGTAAGAGAATTAGTTTCTCTTTGGGACCCAAGCCATTACTGACTTGGATCTACCTTGTGCATCAAAGTAGTCAAATTTCTTCAACTGCATTGGTGCACTGCTGTGTCTGAGAACATGATCTAAAACTTTAACTTTTGGTTTCCAGACCCAGCAAGCTGAGGCTTTAACAGCATAAAAATGATTGCCCACAACAGTATCAGTGACAACTTTAGGCAAAACAGCAGAGTCTGCTTTAACAGCAGAGTTTGCCTTAACAGCAGAGTCAACTATATCCTTCTTTATGGACACTGTTGGTGCAATAGGAGAGATAACTCTAGAAGTACCATCTCTCATCAAAACGTCCCCAGGAACCATGTTTCTTTTGGAGTGAGGGTGAGTCTTTCTAGCAGTGTTTCTATGGTTCACCCTTGTGTACTGGTTCCAAGCTGGTTTCTTATAGCACTCATCTTGCAAATGTTCAAAGCTACCACAACAATAACATGCCTTCTTAAGTAATTGAAAATCAGTACCTAATTTGTGTGAAACTAGGTTGTTCCAATTTCTCTGGTTTCCCCTAGGCAAGTTATTTGTTCTGTTAGGATATACTCTAGGTGTGTTTTCATACTCAGCCATCTTCCTAGAGATACCTTTACCAAACCTAGGCTTAACAAAATCAACCTTTTTAGCCCTAGGTACTTGTGATTCAACAACAGTAGGAATTTCTTCCTTTTTGTTCTTAGAGGTTGAATCAGATTCTACTTCATCATCATCACTGTCAGACACCCAATCTTCAATCAAGGGTGCTTGTTCATACTTCTTTATCTCAACCTTAGGTGACTCTATTTCTTTTTCACTAGTTTCAACTACAGGTTTACTAGTTTCACCTACAGGTTTAACCTCAGACTCAGATATGAAAGTTAGTGTCCTAGTGGGAGGGGCATTGGCACTAAGTTTTGTAGGGTGAGCAACAGCATTATATCCTAAACCACTTCCTGGTTCTGCAAAGTGTCTACCTATTGGTTTACTGAGAATATCAGTGGCATATTGTTGTTTTTCAACCCTAACTATGTGTTTTTCAGTCTCACTAAGAGCTGAAACTTTGGCCTGTTCAGCCTCTTCTACCTTTTCCAAAAGAACCTTAATCTCATCATCTTTCTTGATAATTTCATTTTTCAGGATAGTGATCTGATCAAGATATTCAATTTCAGTGTTTTTATAAAATTCTAGCTTTTCTTCTAAGTTCTTTAAACCATATGCATAACTAAGATTATCTAGCTTAAGTGTTTCATTTTCCATCTTAAGGTTTCCATTGCTAGACTTAAGAATCTCAATTGTATCAGAACATGATTTAAATGAACAAGTTGAATCATTGGATACCTCAGAGTCTGATCCAGAAGAAGAATAGGCCATGAGAGCAAAATGCTGTACTTCAGGTTCCTCTTCAGCTATCAATGCACAATTTGGACCATCCTCAGCATGATCACTCCAGTCATAATCACCTAACCCATCACATGATACCATGGCAGTAGTAGAATTTGGCTCCTCATCAGCAGACTTCTTGAAATTCTCATTGCTTCTTTTTGGTGGTTTGCATTCTCTTGCAAAGTGTCCCTTCTTTCTGTAGTTAAAACATTCAGCCTTTGACTTGTCAAATCCCACACTCTTGTTCCTTCTGAACTTCATCTCTTTACCAGTTCGCTTAAGAAACCTTCTAGCCCTCATTGTTAACATTGCAAACTGCCATTGCATGTCAATCTCTTCAACATCATCAGGATCAAGTTCATCCAGATCTTGAGGCATGACTGAAGTACTTGTTGTAAGTTCAGCCAAATAAGCACAAATTGCAGCATCACTGATAGTGTTGGTGTTAGCAGAGTCAGCAGCAGAGACATGTGAACCAACAGCAGGAGCAAAAGCACCAGCAGCAGAGTGCTGTTCTTGATGTCTACCAGTATTCTTGCTGTTTGAAGAAACAAAAGCAAGATTATTTGTGGTAGAAGATGAGCTTGACAATCCTTTAACCTCTGATTCATACACCTTCAATTTGTTATACAGATCATCCAATGTCATAGTATCAAAATCTTCCTTATGTCTCCAAACCACTGTATGAGTGTTCCATTCAGAAGATAGACTTCTTAGAAACTTTAGATTGACATCCTCTTGAGATGGCTCAATCTTCAAAAGAGCCATCTGACTTGATAGCTTATGAAGTCGATCATAAGTTCCCTCAATGTCCTCAGAACTTAAAGCAGTGAAAGTTTCAAACTGATGCTTCAGTAGATTCTTTCTTGATTTCTTTGTAGCTGCATTCCCACCAAATCGAAGTTCGATTGCTTCCCATAACTCCTTAGCAGACTCAATATGAGTAAAACTCAATTGATAATCATTGGGTATTCCCATCATGAGAATACTATGAGCCTTAACCTCCAATCGTCTCTGCGCTTTCTCCTCACTAGTCTTGAGAGTCAAGACTGATCCAGTAGCAGTCTTGGTTTGCACACTATCGCCATTAAGAACAACTTCCCAAAGTGAGTAATCAACCATTCTTATGTATTGTTGAATCCTCATCTTCCAGATCTCATACTCTCCAGCCTTGAGCATGGGAACCCTTGATGCAGTGACCATATGTGTAGAGTCGGAATCCATTGCTTACAGTGATGATTAGCAAATCTTGTATTCAAAAATTCTTCTTGGTACCAGTTTCTAGATCACAAGCTCTGATACCACTTGTTGATCCCAGTTGAGCTTCACGATCTTATTAATTACTTTAGATAAATCTAAGGTAATCGGTATAGAAACTGATCTTGAGTTGTATATCAAATATTATGCGGAAACTAATACTTGATCTTAAGAAGAATAAACACAAACGAATTATAAAACAACACTTCAATATATTAATACGATTGCTCTGAATAGCAATAGGGTTACAAGAAACCTTGAAGTGTAAACAATACGTATGCTAAGATAATCGATATCTAACCCTAACCCTAGAACCTCCTTTTATAGCGTAAGGAGTCCTAGTCGGTTTACAAGACTTTCTATACAAGAAAAATATCTTACGTATCTTTTCTATACTTATCCTTAACATACTATACATATCTAATAAGCAGCAGAGTAAATCTTCTAGCAGCAGAGTCTTCGTGAGCTAGCAGCAGAGTTACACTATGCCTATTATCCAAAACAGCAGAGTTATCAAAACAGCAGAGTTCTTGTGCTAATCAGCAGAGTCACATAACTATCCAGCAGAGTTGTGTTTCTCGAATCAGCAGCATTTTAGACCCAACAACGGTTGACATTGATAATCATTATGAGGACCCGCACAGTTTTCAAAATTTGATGTATTTTGGAATGATGTATTATTGAAATACGGTTCTAGCTCATAGTAGTTTTGAGGAGGGTGATTGAAATTGTTTTGAGGATAATTGGAAATGTTCGGATTAAAATCATAAGTGTATGAATTTTCAGCTTCTGAAGCACAAAACGAACAAAATCCATCGATAATATTTCTTCCACACCTCTCGCAAGTACACCGATGACAATAAGTCGATGTCGGATCTAACGGATTTCCACACCCATCGCAATAACGTTGATCGAACGAAGATAAATCGGGCTGTGGAGGATAGTCGGAGAAATTTGGCGGTTCATTGCAAGAATTTGGATTAGAATCATAAATGAATGAAGTTTCAGCTTTCGAAGAATAGCACATACAAAGTCCACAACTAAATCCACATTCGTTGCAAAAACATCGGTCACAAAGTGAATTGTCCCCCAACGGATCTCCACATATAAAGCAATTATACTGAGTGAGTGAAGATGGCTGGGGTTGTGGAGGGTGTTCGGAAAAACTTTGAGAATTATCGATGGAACTAAGCTCTCTTTTGAGGGCTACTTCACACCAATAACAAGATCCTCTTGGGTTGTGATTTCCACACCGCTCACACTCACACTTTGAACAACGAAGACTATCACTCATTGGACTTTTACAATGAAAGCAGTGATAGCCGAGTGACGACATTAGAATTAAACGGATAGAGGGATAAAGAGATAGAATTAAACGGTTAAGAGGATAATAAGATAAGAATTAAACGGTATGAGAGGGTAAAGAGATAAGAATTAAACATATAAGAGGAGACGAAGATTATTTTTGGGTTTTATAATTTAGAAAACTTTGAATAACACAAAAGAAAAGGGAAAATAAATTTGAAAAGAAAATCTTTTTGGTTTTTTAAATTTAAGAAAATTAATCACAATATTTTTGGTACCGATCCCTCAATCGATATCGTTTCTCTTACGACTACTCGCAGAGTGGCGGAGAAGCAAAGGTCTGCCGAAGCTAATTAAAAACCCGCCTCTTTCGGTTCGTCAATTTAATGTCGAACCATCCTTAAACCACTTGTATAGGTTGTAATCGAAAGATAATCCGAAAATCAAATGATTTCACGATTGTTTTGTTGTTTATTCGGAATGGTTTACAACACTTTCAATAAAGTGAGGATGTATTATTATTGGTATTTTTGAAAACACTTTAGGAAAAGTGTTTTATTTATTTTCTTTTTGTATTTTTTTCTTTTTCAAAAACAAATAACTTCCGAGGAAGGGTCTTCAAAACCGATCCAACGAACGAAATTCAAACTCTTCTCAAGCCTTCCCCGGCAGCGGCGCCAAAAATTGATATGTCAATTATAGATCAAGGGAGAAATCACAAAAGGTAAATAATGTGAAAACCCCGAGTTCGTTTTCCCCGTCGAAGATCGAATGGAATTGTGATTTCGGGATCGCGATTCGTGCAGTGAATGGTGAATAAAAGTGGGAGATAATGATTTTTAAACTAAAATGATGAAACATAAACTAAAAACAGTAAATAAGGCAAGGGAAAATTCTATTCTAAGACAAACGTAAGGGAAATCCTAAAAACGTGCGAATAAATCAAAAACTACGTACGAGCGCAAAATAGAAAGTGAATTTGAAGCACCACTAATCCTACGGGCATGAAAATAATTTTCCTACATTCTAAATGATAAAAGAAAATTTTAGGAAAAAGATTTATTTTTTATTTTTTTTATTTTATTTAATTTTTTATGAATTTAAATCTAAAAGAAACTATTTAAATGATTTAAAATAGTAAATGATTTTGGAAAAATACAAAACTTTGCAGATAAATCTTAAATGATATTAAAAAGCTAGGAAAAATGAAATCAGAACTTTTCGAAACCCTAATAAGCTGTACAGTGGAAATAAGCAGTTTGCAATAAGCCAAAAATAAGCTAAAGTGATCCAGAAATTATCAAATGCTCATAAATGATTTAACAGACTTATTTAAGCTCAAAAACAATCATAAGATAACAGATAAGCACAATGAACAAGCATAATAAGCAGAAGCACAGTAGCAAATTAATGGTAGTAGCAGTGACCAAACAAGCACTTTGCAGCTTAATTATAAGCTATGACAGAGCTTAATTGGGAAATTCAGAAGCAGAGTCTCAAGGTTCAAATATCAAACTACCAGAATTCCAATTATGCCTAAAATGTCTCCTCAATTGCTACTCAGATTTGATCCAAAAACAGCTAGTAGTGGGACTGAACTTAGTGCAGACATCAGAAGCAGTCATGAATAGGCAATTTGCAGACTTCACTTATGTAATTAAATAAGCTCTAAAGTTAGATACCAGATTACGACCTAAAAGCTAGCTATGAAATCTATTAGCAAACTAAAAATTAGGACACTAGCTCAATGGATAAGCCAGAAATGAGCTTAGAACAGCAGCTTAAAATCTAGGTCTGCACTAATCTTTCTGTGACAGCAGAATGGGAATTTTGGCGCTAACTTCTTGCAAACTTGACTAATTCTTTCCTACTTTTGCAAACTTGTTTTAACTCTTAAAAGGAACCCAGGAATGCTAAACTAGAGGTCTAAATGAGCTCAGCTTATGCTGAGCTTATTGAGGGCAGTATAGATCCTACTTAGACACTAGTGAACTAAAAACCTCAAATCCAATCAAAACAGCTTAACTCTTATCAGAATTTAGTAAATTATCATCAAATAATCTTAATCAAACTTAATCAAAATGCACATGAACAGTAACAAGCTTATAGCACCTAGAAACTTATATAAACCAAACACCCCCTTAAAAGGCTCAATATATATATTGATACTACAACTAACTGAATTAAGCCACAATTCCAACTTAACTATAACTAACTAAGTTACTTAACATCTAATAAGCAAAAATGAATAAGCAATAAGCACTAGAACTAGCTGAATAAGAGTAATGCAGAAAAATAAGCTAAAAAAATGGATTTAAGAACTCACAAGTGGTATATGCTGCAAATGATTGAACTCAGTACTGATAACAACCCAGGCTTATTCCATTAAGCCAAAAATACCCAACATCATCTTATCACAGTAGCTTATCATCATGAACTGCTTAATTGACCAAGAGTTGACTTTTGTTGACTTTTTATGACTTTTTGAGATAACCCCAGATTTGAACAAACCAAAAGCTTACAATGAGCTATAGAGCTTATATAAGCTTATAAACATGTGAAAACAGCTTATTGAAGCTGGGATTAAGTTTATTTTTGGATTTTCAAAGTATTTTTCAAATATTTTTGGATTTTGTGGATAAAATGAACAAATATGAAAAATGTAAATCGAACTAAGCTGAGATTAATGAAAATAAGCTGAATGAGCAATAATAAGCTAATGAGAACTTAAAGAGACACAAATTTAAGAACAATCAAACTAACTTTTCATTAATAAAACTTTGAGATTACAAGACTGAAATTGAAATTACAGCTGAAATGGAAATGATTACACTAAGAAAAGCAGTAAATTTGACAAGAAAATAAAGTGGTAACAATTTTCTAAAACATAAAAATTGGACACCCCTAGCATATGAGGAGAGCTCTCTATTTATAGCCTGAGGAGATGCTTCCAGGTCATCAATCCGCGTGAAAATGTGCTTCTTTCAAACGTTTCCAACCCTTGATCAATCCTTCAATCATTCTTAGCCCTTGGATTGATTTGAACACGTATCATCCACCAATAGGAGGGCTCCATTCTGCCACGTCCTCATTCCCTTGTGTCAGGCCTCCTAGATACGCGTGCAAGGAAAACTTTGCCCTTAATTGCAGTAATTAAAAGGGTCGGTCAATTTAGGGTTCATGGGTTCTGGTAAAAAGGGGAAGAACAGGGTAAAAAGGCGGGTGTGTTTGTTTATTTTTTATTTGTTTGACTTTGCATTTATTTCCTTTTGACCGGGTTTTGGTTAACTTGGGTGGATCGGGTTAAGTGAAGATAATGGACCGTGGGTTTTGTATGGTTGGGCCTTAGGACTTGTGGTGTTGGATTGGATTTGGTTTTAAGAAATAATAAATCCGGATTTAAACATAAGGGTTAGGATTTGTAGATTTTAAAATAATAGGGACCAATTGTGAACATTCAGAAATTTCAGGGACCTGTCCTGCCACTTCTCAAAATAAATCCAAGGGCTTTTCTTGTAAAATCTGATTCTTCAAGGTCTTGAATGACATAAACTTCCCGGCATCGGCTTTTGACACTTTTCCAAATCTCGTGCTCGTTTTCCCGGTTTTTGCTTGATTTCGTCCATATTTCTAAATATTCGTGCCTGCATATGTAAAAACACAAAAACACAATATATTTGGCATAATTGGTTAGTTTTTGGTCTAATTGGGTCCGGTTTGGTCAAATAAAGGTATGTGTTTAAGCACATACCATTGATTGCCAAAAACAATGAAGCCAAAATGATGCTTTACAATGCCTTACCTAAGAAAGAATATGAAAGAGTTTTTATGTGCAAAACGGCTAAAGATATTTGGCAATCTCTTATTATCACTCATCAAGGGAACTCACAAGTCAAAGATAACAAAATTGATCTTCTTGTTCAACAATATGAACAATTTGTTATCTCTGAAGATGAGACCATTGATGGTGCTTTTGCTAAGTTTAATACTATTATTACATCTCTTAAAGCACTTGACGAATCTTTTTCTAGTAAGAACTTTGTCAGGAAATTTCTTAGAGCACTTCATCCTAAGTGGAGAGCAAAGGTGACGGCTATTAAAGAATCCAAGGATCTCTCAAGCATGACACTTGATGAGCTCATAGGAAATCTCAAAGTTCACGAAATGGTGATGGAAAAGGATTCAGAAATAGTTAAAGGGAAGAAGGAGAAAATAAAGTCCATTGCCTTGAAAGCTAGAGTTGAGTCAAGTGATGATGAAGAGTCTTGTTCAAGTAGCGAAGACGAAGAATATGCCATGGCCGTAAGAGATTTCAAGAAGTTCTTCAGAAGACGAGGAAAGTTCGTAAAACCACCTCGTGAAGAAAAGAAATCTTTACGAAAAGACCGTGATGATAAAAAGGGCAAGTTAGATAGGAAGTGCTATAGATGTGGAGATTTTGGTCACTTTATAGGTGAATGTCCAAAGCCTCCAAAGAACAAGTCTCAAAAAGCATTCGTTAGTGGAGCTTGGAGTGATAGTGAAGGAGATGATGATGAGCCTAAAAACAACGAAGTTGCCCTTATGGCTCATGACACAGAAGAGGTACATTCTGACTCATACTCCTCTATAGATGATGAAACCTTAGAAATAGAATATAACAAGCTGTGTGATATCACATTAAAAATCATCAACAAAAACAAATTCTTGAAAACTAAAACAACACTTTTAGAAAAAGAAGTGTATTGGATTAAAGAAAAAAGAGATACGAATGGAAAAAGGAAAAAATAGTAAAGATACATGTGTCTCTTGTCAAGAACTAAAATTAGAATTAGATGCACTAAAAACTTCATAGGAAGATCTCATTAAGCAAAACTCTAAGTTTAAAAGGTTTGATAAAAACATAAGTTGTGCAGATGAGATAATGAAGATGCAAAAACTTCCTCATGATAAAACCGGATTAGGTTTTATGAAACTAGGAACCTTAAGTGACTTTAAGAAACAAACTGTGAATGAAAAAGAAACTGTTTCAACTAAGTCAGAGGCTCACGGATCCGACGGATCCAGTATTTTGGATCCGCCAGTTGTACCCAAGGGATCCGCGAGTACAGAAGTTGAATAGAAGGTTCAGAAAACAGACCGTACTGAATTTGTTAAGTTCACTAGAAAACCTAGCACTAGTACAACTAATAAAAAACTAAAACCAGCTGTGTTTATAGGGAGAGGTCTAGCTAGGAATGAGTATAGAGTTAAAACAACACAACAGAGACCTCAAACTAGTTTTCCCAAACACCCCTTTCCTAAGAGTAATGTTAATTCACAACATCATTATCAAAATAATTTGAACCAAAATATGCCTAGAAACTTTCAAGGTCCCAATTACATACCATGTAACTATTATCCTCCATTTGCTTACATGAACCATGATAATATTATGTTTAACACAAACGGACCCATGAGATATTGGGGACCAAACGCTTGAGTCTTTATTGAACTTAGGTGTGCTTAAAAGTTGAACTTGAACCTGATGAGTGGATCAAAGATAGTGGGTGTTCAAGACACATGACGGGAAACAAAAGCCTTTTCTCCACTTACCAAGTGTACGACGGAGGTAATGTCACATTTGGTAGCAAGCTTAAAAGTAAAATCATCGGAAAAGGTACAATCTCTCATGACTCTCTCTCTATTGATGATGTTGCTCATGTTGATAATTTAAGTTTTAACTTACTTAGTATAAGTCAATTGTGCCGTAAAAAATATAACGTCCTTTTCAGTGAAAATGGAAGTAAAATACTTAAAGATGGCATAACAGTAGGAAAAGGTGTCTTAAAGAATAACGTATATGTTATGAAATTAGATAAAACACTGAAAGACAAGCTTTGTCTTACTTCTCTGGACGAAAACTCAACCTTATGGCATTGACGCTTAGGTCACGCCAATATGAGGTTAATTCAATCCTTATCATGCAAAGAACTCGTTAGGAACCTACCTAAGTTAAGATATGACCAACACTTTTGTGATGCTTGCAAAATTGGGAAACAAGTGCATAATAGCCATAAGGCTAAAAACATGGTATCTACATCTAGGTGTCTAGAATTGTTACATATGGATTTGTTTAGCCCGTCGGCTATACAAAGTTATGGAGGTAACTTTTACACATTAGTTATAGTAGATGATTATTCTAGGTATACGTGGACTAAATTTTTGAAAACCAAAAATGAGGCCTTTGATAAATTTGAAACTCTAAGCAAGAAAATTCAAAATCAACTAGGATGTAACATAGTATCTATTAGAACTGACCATGGTCGAGAATTTGACAATGAAATCCAATTTGGAACATTCTGTGATAAAAATGGAATAACTCATAATTTCTTGGCTCCTCGAACTCCACAATCTAACGGTGTAGTAGAACGGAAAAATAGGAAAATTCAAGAAATGAGTAGAACTATGTTAAATGAACAAAACATACCTCAAAAGTTTTGGTGTCACGCAGTAGATACTTCCACATATATCCTAAATAGAGTTTTAATTAGACCATTTTTAAATAAAACTCCTTATGAACTTTATCGAGGCAAAAAGCCTACTTTAGGATATTTTAGAGTGTTTGGAAGCAATTGCTTTATTTTAAACACTAAGGATTATCTCACCAAATTCGACCCAAAGTCGTATGAAGGTGTATTTCTAGGATATTCACAAACTAGTAAAGCATACATAGTTTTGAACAAGGAAACCTCAAGAGTCGAGGAATCATTGAACGTAACATTCGATGAATGTCCACCTCCCTCTAAGACATCACCTTTGGTAGATGATGACTTAGTTGAAAATCAAATGGTCGATAATCAGGAAAATGTTGAAAATGATAAAGAAGATGAACCAATAAAAAGAGATTTAGTCAACATCAAAGAAGATAAAAGTCATCCATTAGAAAACGTCATAGGAAAACTCAGTGAAAGAACATTAAGATCTAAAGCTCAAAATGAAAGTAATTTCTTTTGTTTTGTTTCAACAATAGAACCTAAAAATATAAATGAAGCAATAAAAGATGAATCTTGGGTCATTGCGATGCAAGAAGAATTAAATCAATTTATTAGGAATGACGTTTGGACATTAGTTCCTCAACCTAAAAATCAAACCATAATTGGTACCAAATGGGTTTTTAGAAATAAAATGGATGAAAATGGCATAGTATCTAGAAACAAAGCTAGACTAGTAGCACAAGGCTACAATCAACAAGAAGGTATAGATTACGATGAAACATTTGCACCCGTAGCTAGACTTGAGTCTATTAGAATACTACTTGCATATGCATGTGCACATGATTTTAAATTATTTCAAATGGATGTCAAAAGTGCATTTTTAAATGGCTTTATAAATGAAGAGGTATATGTAGCACAACCTCCCGGCTTTGCCGATTTTGAAAAACCAAATCATGTTTACAAATTAAAGAAAGCTTTATACGGACTTAAGCAAGCACCAAAAGCTTGGTATGATCGACTTAAGACCTTCTTAGTTGACCATAAGTACTCCATGGGCCTAGTAGATAACACTCTCTTCACCAAGAAAAAGGGATCACATATTATCATCGTCCAGATATATGTGGATGACATTATATTTGGTTAAACTTGTCAAGAGTTATGTGATGATTTCTCAAAAATCATGCATGATGAGTTTGAAATGAGTATGATGGGGGAACTTAACTTTTTATTAGGTCTCCAAATAAAACAATTAGAAGATGGGATATTCTTCAACCAATCAAAGTATATCAAAGATATGCTTAAGAAGTTTGGTCTTGAAGACTCTAAACCAACGAAAACACCTATGTCCTCCGAAACCAAACTCACAAAGGATGAAGAAAATGAATCCGTAGATAACACTAAATATAGGGGAATGATTGGTAGCTTACTCTATCTTACGGCTAGTAGGCCGGACATTATGTTTAGTGTTTGTCTATGTGCACGCTTTCAAGAAGATCCCAAAATATCTCATCTTGAAGCCGTTAAACGGATATTTAGGTACATCAAAGGCACTACACATGTAGGATTATGGTATCCCAAAGGAACGGGTGTAGAAACCATAGTGTATGCCGACTCAGACCATGCCGGTGACTATGTTGATAGGAAAAGTACTAGTGGTATTTGTACTTTTGTAGGATATTGTCTCACCTCATAGTTCGCTAAGAAACAAACAGCCCTCGCAATCTCAACAACAGAGGCAGAGTATGTATCTGCAGGAAAGGCGTGTCAACAAGCACTGTGGATGAAACAAACTCTAGTAGACTATGGAATCGAACTCAACGACATCCCCATTCTGTGCGACAACAAAGGAGCTATCGACCTCAGCAAAAATACGGTCCAACACGCTAGAACCAAACACATTGAAATACGTCATCATTTCCTACGCGACAATGTTCAGAAGGGAAATATCTCAATTGAGAAAGTTTTCTCAGAGGACAACATTGCCGACATTCTCACAAAACCTCTCAAAAGAGAACCCTTCAACTACCTCAGACTTGGATTAGGATTAATGGAACTTAGTGATTAGAATAGACAATAGCATAAACCTTAGTTTAACCTAACTCGACACTAAACCAAAAACTGTGTTTTGATCCCGCGGACCCAAACGATAACAAAGGCGGTTCCTTTGTTAGGGATCCGCCGGATCCGTCACGTGCACAGGTTGATATATTATAAAATATACAACACCATGTACTATTCATCACTCTCCTAAAACTTATCACCTACTGAATTCGTCCCATACTTCACAAAATTCACAAATTAAGCCATTGTTCTCAACCAAATTCTGCTCCAAACATCACTGTAAGTATCCTTATCATGTTTATACTCCTGATCTGCGTCTAGGATTTCTATTTCATTTACAAAACCAAACCTTGGGGTTATGCATAATTCTTGAAAAATCATGAAGCATACTTTCTAAATTGCATAACAAATCATGTTTTTCATAGTTAGGAATTGCATCTGATAGTACATTGTCATCATTCATCAAAAACCCCATGAGAAATTTTTGCTAAAATATTCTCACGACTAGGAAAAACTGTTTTTTGGACATTGTTCATACAAATACAAAAACGTTAGGTTTTAAACATCACTTGCATCATGTCTCTTGAATGCTAAAGGGAATACATAACTAATATGTATTTTCGGGTACATTCAAATGTAGCTACATTGAAATAGGAGCGTTTGGGTTATCTCTTGTTTTATTATAAAACTTGCATAAATATAATTTTCATGCATCAAAATGAGTCGAGATAATCGCACCTCCACATTGTCCCCATGTAGGCACACACTAGACATATATATTTCTTTTTGATAATTTCAACTAAACTATATATATATTTTTCATGTCTAGGATAATCATGCCTCCCGTCACCAACTATGATCATAAACACACCGTCAATTACCTACCTAAACACCATAAAACCAAAGGACTTAGTGACCAACAGGTTGAAACTTTCAAAGCCCTAGAAAAACACTACGTACATGAGGGTAGGTTTGTAGAGTCCTCATTCTATGAAGGAACAAATCTTAGAGAACAACTAGCGGCCATTCATTTTGATTCCCTCCTAGATATCGACGAACCAATCATTCCACGATTCATTTTAGAATTCTATGCTAGCGTCATTCTAGAGTCAAATGATCATGGTTACATTAACATTCGCTTCAGTGTCAATGGAACACAATACAACATCCCCTTAAATCAATTCGGTGAGGTCCTAGGAGTTCCAAGTTATGGAACAAGTGTCTATACCGATAAATGGTCATTAACTATTCTTGAGTCAAATCTTGAACGAACGGCACCATATGCCACTCCTTTAGCCTCAAAAGAAGTCATTCGTGAGCATCTCTTCATTCCTAGAAACAACCCCACTAGGATGTATCGAGGTAAAGAAGTAGCTAGAGATCCGTTTGCTATGGAGCAAAATGAGATTAAGCCCGAGTTTAGGAAATTGGAAGAAGTTTTAAGCGCAAATGTCATGTGTACGGTAGGAAACCGTGATCACATCAATGCTTGTCTTTGCCACATGATGTACAATGTGTCAACCCGTCAGCCCTTCAATCTTGCTTACTATATCGCCAAGAGAATGGCCGATATTCTGGTTCAAGGAAAAATGGCATTACCCTATGGAATGCTCTTAACCCGTCTTTATCGAGCATTTGTACCCATTCCTAGAAATGCCTTAGGCTTTGTTCCCGACTATGATGAGATCCAACGCACCTTTGTTCCCTTAAGCGACCATAGGGTAGTGCTTGATAAAGGCAAACGCCCTCGTGTTCCAACCTCATCATCTTCATCATCAATGAGTGACGATGACGGATTACCAAATTCAAGACTTCCTCCACCCGAGTACTTGAGACAACTTCCACCGATTCAGAATGAATCACCTGAGCATTGTCAAATGAAGGGAATGGTGAAGAATTTAGGTCGATGGATCATGAAACTTCACAAGGGAATGAAGAAGTTGAAGAAGAAATTGAGTTGATAGGAGTGTTTGGAACTAATCGTTTCTAGACAATGTTATGTTGAATGGTTATGTTATTAACTTGTTATGATACTACTTGAACTGTATGTGAACTAATCAATCCTTGCAGGTCGATAACACTTAGTGTTATCAATTTTCAAAAAGTAAGCCTATGTTTGGCTTAACTTCTATTAAGGTAAATTCATATGATCGGATTATTCTATGATTAAATATGTGTTGGTATCATCATATTTAGTTGTTTTGCATTACATATTAGATGATAGATATGCTCCAAGAAAATTTTCGGATTTTCGTCGAAAAACGCGAAATATGACATTCTCTCTGTGATGTTTTAGCATTTTTGCCAGACGGATTCGGCGGATCCCTTACTTTGGATCCGCCAAGTGTTAGCGTTGGCTCCGTCAATTGACAACCTGCGGATCAGGCAGATCCCTATTTAAGGATCCGCACGCCTTGTCGTTTGGATCCGCAGGTATAACAGTCAAATTCTTAAAACTTTTTGACTCATCCCGATTCTTTGATTTTAGTCTCTAATGTTCTCTAGATTAGGTTCACTGATCACTAATAACACTTAGAATGATTAGGAAATTCTTAGAAACCTAAGAACAAAATTTCCCACCAAAATTTGAATTTTCAAATCTAAGGAGTAAGTTACCTCTCTGTTACAAGTAAGGAACCCTTTTTAGGGATCCTTCAAATCCGTGGGTACATCACATCACAGGATTTTCCAATACCCCTTAGTATTTACTGCATATCTTCTTCTTCTTACTCAACATAAGTTCTATGGATTGACTTATGTGATGTGATTTGCACAAATTTTTGTTCCAAATCATTTAGAACCAACATTCTCTATTGGATTCACATCAAATCCAAACACACAGACTCATACATCTTCTACCTATAAATTAGTGCTTTAGGATCATCACTTCACACAACAACCATTTCCTCTCCTGTACATCTTAGCTATCATACTTCAACATGACTAAGTCAAACAACTTTTCCACATCTAGACCTTCAAGAAGAACAGCCCGCATTAGTGTTAAACCTTGTTGTTTTATCAACTTAGCTAACTCCTCATCTGAGGAAAATTCTCCTCTCAATATATCATCACCCATTGCTAGTGAAAATTTCCTTACACTCTCCACCCCAACACCATCAAATGTTGTTATACAAACACCACCACCAACCATTACTCCAATAGCCACTACTCCACCACCGGCTCCAAACCAACCTGTTAGATCACCATCACCACCAAAATCACCCAAACTCTAACCCTTGGAATTATTTAGGACTCCTCCTACATCACCACATCTTGATGACTTAGAAGAACTTTCACCAAAATTACCCAATCTTCCACCTATGACCTTTGAAGGTCAACAACCCATGCTTTTTCACCCGGTTTACCCGAATATCCATGGCCCCTTATACCATGATGCACAATCATCCCAACCTCAACCACAACCTCTATCACCCACATCCACTCTAGTTGCCATTGACGAAGCAATGTGGATGAATATGCCTCAAACCCAAGAAGAGATTAGTGAAGAGCTCAACCGTCTCTACACTCTCTCGGGTATAGTTGATCACCGCCTAAATGAAGCCATGGACATCCAAAATATACTCATGAACTCCCTCCAAACACCACCAACAACCAATGAACAACAACAACAACCATCCAACAACAACAACAACCAACCATCACCACCACCACCACCACAAAACTTGGAGCCTAGTCTTCCTCCCGGTTTTTCAAGTCATGATTGCGCGCATTGTGAGAGAACATCTCACTTGGCCCAAAGGACCAACATTTTGGTCCATGAGCTTCAAAACGAGATGAGGTTCATCTTGAACCATGTTCTCGAGCGTCTCAATGCCATCTCTCATCCTCCTCAATAGGAGCTTTTTAGTCTAGTTGTTATTGGTTTAGGGATTTTTATTTCTTGCTAGGATGTCTTTTTATTGTACTTGTAACATCATTTCATCATTGTGACTTTTGTCACAAAATTTTCAATATCTATGAATGTGATGTTTTATGCTTATGAGTGATCAACATATTGCATATTATCATTATCTTTGATAACTAACATCTTTATATAGCTTGTTGTACTCTAAATCATGATTGCTTTAGGTACAAATAATCATCAGACACTTACTTTGACTTTTTAAAGTCAAAACATATTACAAGGCTTGTTTGGAAGAACACTTCACATGCATTCTACTTCTTCATTGAAGTTATTCATCACTAACACTTCATTTGCAGCATATCATACCCTTTAAAAGTATACGTTGGTACTCGAATAATAGGAAGTTTACACCGAGGGGGAGCATATCATATTCTAACCATTTGTTTTGTAGGATCATGCATCATTACCTTGTTACTCCATTTAGGGGGAGTATCAAACAAGGGGGAGCTCTTAAAGTTCTCAAAATCGCATTCCGCTACGCAACTCTTCTTTTTGTTTCGACAAAAAGGGGGAGAAAGGATTAAGTTTGCATAACTGTGAATCATCACAGTACATATACCTTTTTGCATAAAAATAGTTTTTAAACTCAAATAAAACAAACTTAATCTATATTTTAAAGAACTCATGCTATACTTATTCTTTTGCTCAAAAATATACTTTATGTTTTGTCATCAACAAAAAGGGGGAGATTGTTAATATAAATATCGTCCCAAAAACGTTATTTATATTTTATGATCTTTGCTTAGTTTTGTTAATGACAATTACAAAGTATATCTTTAAGCAAATTATAAATACTAGCTAAAGTCTCTTTAGAACACATTTTACATTTCACAAGTTTACTTGGAAATACATTTCATACATATACATGATTATTTCCTTAAAAGAAAACTTTATTTCTTAAATGATACAATGACATCATGGCATGCATCATACATGTAATCTTGGTAAGATCTTGTAATATCTTGGATAGATCTTCAAGTAAGATAGTTGACATTGGATGATCTTGATATGACAACACAAAGATATGGAGAGATTGGAGAGATTTGGAAAATCTCTTAGCTGTCTTACCTCTGGCATGTCCACGGATCCCTTCGATATGAAGGACGGATCCCTTTTAAGGGATCCGCCGGATCCGTCGAGTGTGTATCAGCTTGCCTATAAATAGCAAGCTGATCACTTGGCCTTCTTATCACTCATATAGCTAAAGTACATACTCATTCATATTACTAACATCATTCATTCATATCATTTGATCTATCTTTTGTAGCAAAGAAGATTAAGCATCAAGGTTCAACACAGACGTGTAAACCTTTAGTATAGTTACTGTGTGATCTTTGTGTAATTCACACATCATTATTTGTATCATTTATCTCAGTGAGTGTGGTTAGTGTTTTAGTCCTCAAAACACAAAGAGTGTAGGGAGTGGTTGTACCCTTGTGAAAGAACTCGACATTTAGCTTAGTGTCGGTAATTGTATAGGCGACGTTGGGTTAGTTCTGCCCTGAAGTAGAACTCGGTTTTTAGCTTAGTACCGGAAAAGGAAGTAAGCAACGTGTAAAGGTTTTCTCCACCTAGAAGAGAGTTTGTTTCTTAGTGAAGGATAACTCTCGAGTTAGAGGCTCGAGGAGTGGAGTAGGGCAAGGAAGAGAGTCCTTGTAGCCGAACCACTATAAACACCCGTGTTGTGTGGTTTGATCTTTCCTCTCTTTACGTTTCATATATATTGTGTGAATACTTGTCTGAGCTTGTTTCCTTTGAATTAACATAAAGTAACAAAGCGAATTAATTTTAATCGGTAAAACTATTCAACCCCCCCTTCTAGTTTTCCACAGAAACTATAAAAACCACTTCAAATAAAAATTAACGACTCAACTTTATATGTCGTATATTATGTTGATGCAAATAATGTTCTAAAAACATTATTTATATCTTTCGATTACTTCACGTTTTGAGGATGACAAAATGTGAAATCACGTTACGTTAAAATTAACGTAAACAAGTTTTTAATCGGAAGATCCCGTTTCTACGCAAATCACTCTAGAACAAATTTACAACTTGACAAATGATCAAAGAAGTGAATTTGTGTTTTGAGACTTCACATTTTAATAGGACAAAACATTTTTTTTTTCAAAAATAACACATGACAAATTATTTTTGAAATATTAAGAAATGTTTTAACGAAAAAATAAGTTTGAAAATCACAATAGCTATTTTTCCCCCAAAATCAGCTCCAACCTTCCCCAAATAAGTTTTCACCAGAAAAGACAAAATTTGGAGCGTCCTAGTCTAGGACGGCTCCACGGTTCCACTAAATTTAGTGGAGCTGTGGCATGTTTAGTGGAGCCGTCCGTACTATTTTTCTGTAACGTTCAGATTTTCTTTGACTATAAATACCAACCCCTTTCACAGATTTTAGGCATCCTTACACACACAAAACTTTTTGAGTTGAATACTCTCTTCACACTTTCTTTCTTAGATCATTTAGGTTAGTTTTTCTTTTGTTCAAGAGTGATCCAATCATCCTCCAAGTGATCCTCTTCATTCCTCTTCATTAGCAAGAGAAGAACACAAGTATCCAAGTTGATACAAGGTGCTATCATCCCTCTTCATTAGCAAGAAAAGAACACAAGTATCCAAGTTGATACAAGGTGCTATCATTCATCTTCATTAGCAAGAGAAGAACACAAGTATCCAAGTTGATACAAGGTGTTATCATTCCTCTTCATTGGCAAGAGAAGAACTCAAGGTATTCAAGAAGATATAAGAGTTGTAGTTGTTCGGTTTTGTAACACTTGTTACATCCTTGTTGTATCTTAGCATACATCAAGATTATCTTTCTTTTGTGAGAGTGTGAGTGAAGATCATTGTGATCTTAAGAGATCGTAAAGATCTCTAAAAGCCATTGGGCTTGTGTGTGAGTGATCAAAGGATCTAGAGTAGTTAGATTAAGTAGAGTGAAGTGAGAGTTGATCTTTGTGATCGTGTTGAGATCGTGGTGATCTCTTGTAGCCATTAGGGCTTGTGTGATTGGTTACGTAGACCTTGGTAGATTGGTACTAGCTAAGATTAGCACTTGACATTTAGCTTAGTTTCGGTAATAGGATAAGCGACGTGTACGGTTTTCTCCGCCTGAAGGGAGGTTGATGACATAGTGCTTGAAACTCTCGAGTGTGGTACTCGGGGAGTGGAGTAGGGCGAAGAAGAGCTTCCTAGCCGAACCACTATAAATCCTCTGTCTCGGTTTGATCTTTCCAACTCTACTCTTTACTTTCATTATTTTGTATTAGTTAGTTTAGTGTGTAGTTCATATTGGTGTTGATTGATTACACATAGAGTTCGAATCAAAGTTTCCAATAGCCAACTTTTAAAACAAGATTTTTAAAAGAATTTTAAACCGGCAAACTATTCAACCCCCCTTCTAGTTTCCCACAATTGGTATCAGAGCCACGTCAGTCAAGATTTTAAAGTATATTGTATTTTAAAACTTGAATCGATCAATGGATTCCGACAAATATCTAGAAGGGCAATCTATGCAAAGACCACCACTTTTCGAAACCGATTGTTTTATTTATTGGAAAACAAGATTCGAAACGTATGTGAAATCAAAAGACATTGATCTTTGGCATGTTATTACCGAGGGTGACTTTCAACCTATTCAAATGAATCCGGAAACTAAAAAGGATGAAATAGTTTCTTATGATAAACAAAGTGATGAACTTAAAAGGAAATTAGCCAAAAATAATGAGGCTAAAATGATGATTTATAATGCTTTGCCTAAAAAGGAATTTGAAAGAATTTTCATGTGTAATACGGCAAAAGATATTTGGAAAACTTTGTTAGTCACTCACCAAGGTAATAACCAAGTCAAAGAGAACAAGATAGATCTTCTTGTTCAACAATATGAACAATTTTCCATTACGGAAGATGAGTCAATAGATAATGCTTTTGCTAGATTCAATACTATTATTACTAGTCTTAAAGCTCTTGATGAAGGTTACTCTAGCAAGAATTATGTTAGGAAGTTTCTTAGGGCTCTACATCCTAAATGGAGAGCAAAGGTTACCGCCATAGAAGAGTCAAAGGACTTGGCGATGTTGTCACTCGATGAACTTATAGGAAACTTGAAAGTTTACGAGATGATAATCAAGAAGGACTCCGACATAGTCAAAGGCAAAAGCGAGAGAGTTAGATCTCTAGCATTGAAAGCCAAGAAGGAGTCTAGTGATGAGGAATGCTCAAGTTCCGATAGTGAAGATGAGGAATATGCATTAGCGGTGAGGGACTTTAAAAAGTTCTTTAGGAGAAGAGGTAGGTTCGTTAGGCAACCTCGTGATGAGAAGAAGACATCACAAAAGAACCATGTTGAAAAGAAAGGGACAAGTGATAGGAAATGCTTTAGGTGCGGAGATCCTAATCACCTCATAGGAGAGTGTCCCAAACCACCAAAATTCAACAACCAACGAGCTCTCATAGGAGGCTCCTGGAGTGATAGCGGTGATGATGAAGAAAAGAAGCCCAAGGACGAAACATGTCTAATGGCTCATACTTCAAATGAGATATGCTTGGGAATTGACTTGGAGCCTGACGAATGGGTCAAGGATAGTGGATGCACTAACCATATGATGGGTAACAGAAGTTTATTCTCATCATACAAGGCATACAACGGAGGTAATGTCACTTTCGGTAGCAAACTTAAGGGCAACATTATAGGCAAAGGTACGATCACTCAAAACTCCCTCACTATTAGAAATGTTGAGCATGTAGATAACTTAGGATTTAATTTTCTTAGCATTAGTCAAATGGTAGATAATAAGTGTAGAGTTATATTCTCTGAAGAGGGTAGTGAGATAATTAAGGATGGTAAAACCATAGGCAAAGGAGTTAGGAGAAATGGCTTATTTGTTATGAAAATAGGAAATAAGCCTCAGGATAGGATATGCTTAGCAACCATAGATGATAATTCAACTCTATGGCATAGGAGGTTAGGTCACGCCAATATGCGTTTGATACAATCATTGGCATCTAAGGAATTAGTTAGAAATCTACCTAAGATTAAGTTCGACAAACACTTTTGTGACGCTTGTAAAGTTGGAAAACAAGCTCATTCAAGTCACAAAGCTAAGAATATGGTCTCGACCTCTAGATGCCTAGAACTCCTTTACATGGACTTATTCGGTCCATCAGCCGTACAGAGCTACGGAGGAAATTACTACACCTTAGTAATAGTTGATGACTATTCTCGGTATATTTGGACTAGATTTCTTAAGAATAAGACTCAAGCTTTTGAGGAATTTGAAATCTTTAGTAGGAAAGTCGAAAACCAACTAGGATGTACAATAGTCGCTATTAGGACGGATAATGGTTGGGAATTTGATAATGAAGTGCAATTTGGAGTATATTGTGATGCTAATGGTATTACTTACAATTTCTCAGCTCCACGCACTCCACAATCAAATGGGGTAGTAGAGCGGAAAAATCGTACTCTACAAGAGATGAGTAGAATGATGTTGAATGAATAATCAATTCCGCAAAAGTTTTGGTGTAATGCGGTGGACACCTCAACTTATATTCTTAATAGGATTCTAATTAGACCTATCCTAGGAAAAACCCCATATGAAATCATGAAAGGTAGAAAACCTACTCTTGATTACTTTAGAGTGTTTGGAAGCAAGTGCTTCGTACTAAACACTAAAGATTACCTCACCATGTTTGACCCAAATTCTTACGAAGGTATCTTCCTAGGTTACTCCCAAAATAGTAAAGCCTATGTTGTCCTAAATAGAGAAACCATGAAAGTCAAAGAATCACTCAACGTGACATTTGATGAAAGTCCTCCACAAACTAAGACATCACCCTTGGTGGATGATGACTTAGATGAGGACGAAGCCATTAAGGTTAATGGCAAGAAAACCCTAGAAGATGACATTGAGGATGAAATAGTTGAAGTTGACGAAATTGTCAACATTAAGGAATCCAAAAACCATCCTATTGAAAATGTCATAGGTAATCTAAACCAAAGAAACCTTAGGTCACAAGCACAAAACAAAAGTAATTTCTTTTGTTTCATATCAACCGTAGAACCTAAGAATGTAGGTGAAGCGATTAAGGATGAAAGTTGGATACTTGCCATGCAAGAAGAACTTAATCAATTCACCGCAAACCAAGTTTGGGATTTAGTACCTCTTCCTAAGAATCAAACAATCATAGGAACTAAGTGGGTGTTTAGGAATAAACTCGACGAAAATGGAGTCGTAGTTAGGAATAAGGCAAGGTTGGTAGCACAAGGCTATAACCAACAAGAGGGAATAGATTTTGATGAAACCTATGCACCCGTAGCTAGATTAGAATCAATTAGAATACTCCTTGCCTATGCTTGTGCCTTAGACTTTAAACTATACCAAATGGACGTGAAGAGTGTGTTCCTTAATGGTTATATCAACGAGGAGGTGTATGCTGCACAACCTCCGGGATTCGTTGATTTCGAATATCCGAATCATGTTTATAAACTCAAGAAAGCACTCTATGGTCTTAAGCAAGCTCCTAAAGCTTGGTATGATAGACTGAAAGCTTTTCTGATTGAACATGAATACACCATGGGAAAGGTTGATAACATACTCTTCACAAAGAAAAGAGATTCACATCTCATCATTGTTCAAATATATGTCGACGACATTATATTCGTATCAACTTGTCCAGAGATGTGCGATGATTTCTCTAAGATCATGCATGACGAGTTTGAGATGAGCATGATGGGTGAATTAAATTTCTTCCTTGGTCTACAAATTAAACAAATGGAAGATGGTATCTTCTTTAATCAAGCTAAGTATAGTAAATAAATGCTTAAGAAGTTTAGTTTAGAAGAGTCTAAGCCTATGAAAACTCCCATGTCCACGGAAATAAAACTCATGAAAGATGAAGAAGGTGAGTCCGTGGATAGCACTAAGTATAGAGGTATGATAGCAAGTTTACTATACCTCACGGCAAGTAGGCCCGAAATCATGTTTAGTGTCTGCCTTTGTGCTCGCTTCCAAGAGGATCCCAAAACCTCTCACCTCAAAGCGGTTAAGCGTATCTTCCGATACATTAAAGGCACTATACACTTGGGATTATTCTATCCCAAGGGGACCGGTGTAGAAACTGTTGTCTATGCTGACTCTGATCATGCGGGAGATTATGTGGATCGAAAGAGCACGAGTAGCGTTTGTACCTTCATGGGTTGTTGCTTAACTTCTTGGTTCTCCAAGAAACAAACGGCTCTTGCTATCTCCACAACCGAAGCCGAGTACGTAAGCGCCGGAAAGGCATCTCAACAAGCACTATGGATGAAACAAGCTCTTATAGACTATGACATCCATTTAGATGATGTCCCCATTATGTGTGATAATAAAGGTGCTATTGACTTGAGCAAAAACCCCGTTCAACACTCCCGTACTAAACATATCAAAATTCGCCACCACTTCCTTCATGATAATGTTCAGAAAGGAAATATTTCTATTGAGAAAGTTCCTTCTCAGGACGATATCGCAGACATCCTTACCAAACCTCTCAAACGAGAATCCTTCAACTACCTTCGTCTAGGTCTAGGAATGATGGAACATGTTCCATAAACCTCATAACTCTTGAAGTCATCTCGTGTGTCTCGTTAAGTCTAGTTTAGGTTCCCTAGCCAAAAGAATTTATTAGGTACAAATTCTTTCCCCGTGTCATAGAGTCTCACTAAACCAGGGAGACTTATTCGTCAAACATCAAAATGGGACAGAAAACCATCCCTGCAGATACACGGCTCCACTAAATGTGGCACGACACCGTTCAATTTAACGGTACCGTAGAACCGTGTATCTGGAACATTCTGTATTTCAGTTCCCTTTTTCCACACCACTCATTCCAAATCCTCATAACCTCAGCAACTGCTGTCATAACTTAACCTCACACCCAAAACTTAATTACACCCCTTCAAGATCATATTCAAGACATTGAGTTTCAATATCCTCAATCATTCTCACCCTTTTCAACAAAAATTGTAAGTCATCTTACTTCAATTTTTCTTAATTTTGGGTCTAGGGTTCATGCATTGATGAAAATTGAATTGGGGTTTTTCAATTTTTTTAGTAAATTTTCAATTAGAAGTCATCAACACCAAAACATTTCAAAATCTTTGGTACCAAAACATTGAGGTTACCAAAATACCCCAATTCCATCATTTTCAAAATCTCACGAAACTAGGACCATGAAATTGTTCTTTTCATGCATTGTTGATGCAAACTAAAAACACTTTCTCATGCATACAAGATCTCACAAATCATGATCGAACTACATAATCAATATGTATTCTTCGACTTATTTGCTTGAGCAAAAGTAAAATTAGGAGTGTTTGGGTAATCTCATTATTTTCTTTTAAGTCGAGATTGCCGCACCTCCACATAGTCTGCATATAGGCACACACTAGGCATGTGCATATAATGCAACTATTCTTCATACTAATTTTTCCTAAAAACATTTTTATAGGAAACAAAAATGTCTCATGAATATGATTTTGATCATCTCCTAACCGACACCTACACACCCCAAATATCACAAGAACCCACAACTCCCGGTAATCACATTCGTGCCTATGTCAATCTTGAAACCCATCGGTTTCATGAAGGCCGTGTCGTTGATCCATCCCTTGTTTACCATCGGGACATCAACACTTCTTTTAGAGCTATAGGATTCGATTGCTTACTCCACATAAACGAGCACATTTGTCCTCGCTTTATGTTGGAATTCTTCCGACAAGTTGAACTCGTACGTAACGAGGATCAATCCTTGTCTCTTTGGTTTTGGCTCAGAAATTTCAAATTTGTCCTAACCCTTGAGCAATTTGCTCAAATCCTTCAAATCCCCAATCATGGGCAATGTGCCTATACTGAGGATTGGTGTCTTGAGTCCCTCTTCAACTATCGTGAAGAGGATAGTCCATATTGTTCCTACATACCCTCTCCCACCGAACTAACCAAAATCATCCGTACTCATAAGTACTCCTCTTATCCTAATCCAACAAAAATTCGTTTGGAAGAGGTGCGTCATGAACTACTTTCTTGGGCAGTCATCCTGCGAGAAAATGTTCTAAGTCTAACAGGAAATCGTGAGCAACTCCCGGCATGTTGTGCTCATATGATATACTGTCTCCTTACCCAACAACCATACAATGTCGCTTACTTCTTTGCTAAGCGAATTGTACATCTCAAGGGTAACAAGAATAAATTAATACCCTATGGGATGTTCTTAACCCGCCTCTATCACCACTTCATGAACCTACAACCTTACCTTCATGGTCCTCAATACTCACTTTTCACACCAGTCATGAAACCCATAACCGAGTCATACGTGTCAACCATTCTCATTTTCGAATCCTCCACCCACTATGCACCCTTTGATGATCTAAATCATGAAAATGAGATAAATGCTCAAGACGGGAGTATAACAAGAATGGGAGAAGGCTCAAGTCATAAGTAGTTATGAAGAGATTTATATCTCCTACTAGGGCTTATTCTTAATAGACTATATTAGGAATTAATACTCTAATTATCTTGCATGCTTAGTACTAAATCTATCACCATGCATGAATGATCTATGTGATACTTGGATGTTAGTTTATCTTGTCCTTTATGCTTGCATGCTTATGATTATCTTGGATAATTGCTTGATAATCTTTATGTGCTAGATGTAGCATTGTAGGGGACATATTAGGAAAACAAATACTTAGTGAGTTGAGGAACTATCATTTCCAGGAACTAGTTCCCCTAGAAAACATCCCCTTAGCTTCCCAGAACTAGCCTCAACAGAAATTTTCGTGACAATAGTGTCATGGTACCACTAAATAGGGACAGTACTGTTAAATTTAACGGTACCGTGGGACATTTAGAGGAACCGTGTCCCTGTTTGACGGATTTTTACTGTTCCTCCTAGAATCCCTGCAACCCTAACCTCAAACCTGCAAATTTTGCAACCTCACACACACCCTAAGATTCCTTTGCTACACCATAGGACACTCCCATCACCTTTAATTCAAATTTCACCCAACTTGCCTATTTAAGGCCTTACCCTTGCAAGCTTATCTTGCACTTCACCTTCAACCTCCCATCGCACAAACACCATGTCTTCCACACAAGGATCCACCTCTCACATCTCCAAGAAACCTAGGATAACCATGAAACCACCCTCAAAACCACTCTTTGTGGATCTCACAAAAGATGATGAAGCTATGACACCACCTTCCCAAGCCACTCCTTACTCACCATCACCACCTAATGCACCCTCTAAAACATCCTCTTCCTACACAACATCTTCATCATCCTTCAACACAACATCATCCATGGAGTACACACTATCACCCATAACTCCATTGGACTATGCCATACCAACTCCTTCCCCAACAAACTCACCACCACCACCTTCTCCTATCATGGCACAACCCATCCAACCCCATCCCTTTGATCTACATAGTGCTAATTGCCTATGTTGCCTCCACAACCATAATCTTATCTTTTGCTTAAGAGATGAGATTCACTTCATGTTCTCCTTTGTGGAGCACCTCTTGACACAACCACCACCACCCCAAATGATGTCACCATCTCCACCACCTCCTAACCAAAACAACTAAACATTTTCTTGTTTAGTTTCTCACCAACAAACCTTTAGGACCCTTCTTGGAAATGAAGCTTGCCTTTAGTCATTAGGGATTTAGGTTTCCTATAGTCTCCTTTATGCTTCTTATGTAGTCATACCTATGTATGATATTTACTTTTATGAATGAATGCTTTCATTTTATGTGGAAGCTTAGCTACTTAGTTATTCATTTTGTGGTTGGATATTTGTCCTAGGTGCTACATGTTAGATATCGTATATATGTCATCTAACCTTGTTTTGTAGCACGAATCCTTGCTCGATTCCTTGGTATTCTCCAAATGAGGGGAGTATACGTCAATGGGGAGCTTTAGTCACCTTTTTGATTAGACAAAAAGGGGGAGAAATGGGAGTAAACTCATTAAAAACTTGTTAAAACTAATTTTAACTTAAAATGAGTTTATATTTTGTCATCATCAAAAAGGGGGAGATTGTTGATGCAAATAATGTTCTAAAAACGTTATTTATATCTTTCGATTACTTCACGTTTTGAGGATGACAAAATGTGAAATCACGTTACGTTAAAATTAACGTAAACAAGTTTTTAATTGGAAGATCCCGTTTCTACGCAAATCACTCTAGAACAAATTTATAACTTGACAAATGATCAAAGAAGTGAATTTGTGTTTTGAGACTTCACATTTTAATGGGACAAAACATTTTTTTCAAAAATAACACATGACAAATTATTTTTGAAATATTAAGAAATGTTTTAATGGAAAAATAAGTTTGAAAATCACAACAGCTATTTTCCCCCCCAAAATCAGCTCCAACCTTCCCCAAATAAGTTTTCACCAGAAAAGACAAAATTTGGAGCGTCCTAGTCTAGGAAGGCTCCACGGTTCCACTAAATTTATTGGAGCCGTGGCATGTTTAGTGGAGCCGTCCGTACTATTTTTCTGTAACGTTCAGATTTTCTTTGCCTATAAATACCAACCCCTTTCACATATTTTAGGCATCCTTACACACACAAAACTTTCTGAGTTGAATACTCTCTTCATACTTTCTTTCTTAGATCATTTAGGTTAGTTTTTATTTTGTTCAAGAGTGATCCAATCATCCTCCAAGTGATCCTCTTCATTCCTCTTCATTAGCAAGAGAAGAACACAAGTATCCAAGTTGATACAAGGTGTTATCATCCCTCTTCATTAGCAAGAGAAGAACACAAGTATCTAAGTTGATACAAGGTGTTATCATTCCTCTTCATTAGCAAGAGAAGAACACAAGTATCCAAGTTGATACAAGGTGTTATCATTCCTCTTCATTAGCAAGAGAAGAACTCAAGGTATTCAAGAAGATACAAGAGTTGTAGTTGTTAGGTTTTGTAACACTTGTTACATCCTTGTTGTATCTTAGCATACATCAAGATTATCTTTCTTTTGTGAGAGTGTGAGTGAAGATCATTGTGATCTTAAGAGATTGTGAAGATCTCTTAAATCCATTGGGCTTGTGTGTGAGTGATCAAAGGATCTAGAGTAGTTAGATTAAGTAGAGTGAAGTGAGAGTTGATCTTTGTGATCGTGTTGAGATCGTGGTGATCTCTTGTAGCCATTAGGGCTTGTGTGATTGGTCACGTGGACCTTGGTAGATTGGTACTAGCTAAGATTAGCACTCGACATTTAGCTTAGTGTCGGTAATAGGATAAGCGACGTGTACGGTTTTCTCCGCCTGAAGGGATGTTGTTGACATAGTGCTTGAAACTCTCGAGTGTGGTACTCGGGGAGTGGAGTAGGGCGAAGATGAGCTTCCTAGCCGAACCACTATAAATCCTCTGTCTCGGTTTGATCTTTCCAACTCTACTCTTTACTTTCATTATTTTGTATTAGTTAGTTTAGTCTGTAGTTCATATTGGTGTTGATTGATTACACATAGAGTTTGAATCAAAGTTTTCAATAGCCAACTTTTAAAACAAGATTTTTAAAAGAACTTTAAACCGGAAAACTATTCAACCCCCCTTCTAGTTTCCCACATATTAGTTATTGAAATTATGACAAAAACGACTAGACGAAATAATAAAAGCCATTATACGTCAACAATATATATGCAGTCGAAAGTTAAATAACACGTGTCGACAATTTATTATAGCCGAAGACACCCGAAATTAGTCAAAAGAAATACCACTTAAAACTTATATATAAATGAATTATTTCACAAACGCTTAGGAAATTTATAGAAATATAGTTACACTAGATTAAAAAGTGTAGTAAAGTGAATGGTTAAAACAAGCAACAATAACATAAATGTTTTGAAAACTTTTAAACTTATTTACGTTCATCGAGTCTTAAATCAGAACTGCAAACTAAATTATGCCATACTAATCTAGGTCACGCGGCGGAACTACCATCTACTATTTGACTCTATTGCATTTCAGACTACTACTACACTGAGGTGAGTTCATAGTCCCACTTTTTACTATGTTTTCAAATCCCGTGGGGAGATACATGCTATAAATCTGAACACAAGTATTTTCTGTATGCTATCCTGATTGATATTGCTAAGTTAATATTGCCTAAGTTACTACCCTTGCCAAAAGTCCCTCATATCATGAACCATTAATCACTTGCGAGTGAACGCGAATTTAGTGAATAGATTTATTTGAAGTTGACGCCCCGTTTGAAGTTAGCCTGGGATGGTAACCAAATGCACTTTATTCGAATTAACTAAGAGTTTGGCAAACTCCTACGACGAGGGCACTATCACCTACATCATTTTATGATGTGGGCTATTTATATCATTTATGATTTCACCCGATGTTAAGGTTTGCGTGTCATGAGGCTTAGGGCAATATATATTACACTACGATATCATTGATTTTACTACTATCTGACTTGTGTTCAAACTATTACAAATAAAACACTATGGATTCACTCAACCTTTGTGTTGACCCTTTTAGCATGTTTTATCTCAGGTATCTAAGAAGCATAAATGGCACGGAGTGGATTAGGGCCCCTTTTGGACGACGTCCAAAATAATGTCATCATTCATTTTAACTCAAACATTTTCATTATGTACTATTAAATGTTATGGAACCGTTGTTGCAAACTCTGATTTTATTTGATGAATGATAACTAAATTTTCTCAAAACGTCTCTTTCGAGTCGTTTTCTATAATTGTGACTATGATCTGAGATGTAATACCCCAATTAGACTTCCGCTGCTTCATTGCGATTTTTGGGGTGTTACAAAATATCATTACTAATGGGCTTATAGTCACCTTCTACAATAATATACCACAGATCTATGTCCTTTGACTTCACATATGTCTCAAAGCGATTTTTCCAATATATAAAACAATTTGGTTCAAATAGTGGTGGTCTTTGCATAGATTGCCCTTCTTTAAAGTTTTCAAAATCCATTGATCGTTTCAAGTTTTTAAAATACAATATATTTTGAAAATCTTGAGTAACACCGCTCTAATACCAATTGTGGAAAACTAGAAGGGGGTTGAATAGTTTTACCGTTTTAAAATTTGATTCGCTTTGTTACTTAATGTGATTTCAAGGAAATTATACACAAACAAATAATCACACAATATATATATATATATGAAAAGTAAAGAGAGGAAAGATCAAACCACACAACACTGATGTTTATAGTGGTTCGGCTACAAGGACTCTCTTCCTTGCCCTACTCCACTCCTCGAGCCTCTAACTCGAGAGTTATCTTTCACTAAGAAACAAACTCCCTTCTAGGTGGAGAAAACCTTTACACGTCGCTTACTTCTTTTTTCGGTACTAAGCTAAACACCGAGTTCTTTACAAGGGTACAACCACTCCCGTTTGGTTCTTTCACAAGGGTACAACCACTCCCAACACCTTTGTGTTTTAAGGACTAAAACACTAACCTCACTCTACTGATGTAAATGATACAAACAATGATATGCAAACTAGTACAAGATCACACAGTGACTAAACTAGACGGATAACGACAGAACGTTGATCCTTGTATGTTTGATCCCTTTGCTACAAAAGGAAAGATCAAATGAATGAATGATATGGGTTAGTAAATGAATGAGTATGTATTTAAGCTATATGAGTGATGAGAATGGCCAAATGATCAGCTTGCTATTTATAGGAAAAGCTGAGCAACAGGCGGCGGATCCGGCGGATCCCTTAATTTGGATCCGTCTTTGTATCCACTTGGATCAGCCGTGTCAGGCCAGCTAAGAGATCTTCAAATCTTTCCAAATCTTGCCATATCTTTCCATATCTTCAAATGTCAACTCTTTGGCTTGAAGATCTAAACAAAATATCACAAAATCTTACCAAGATTGTGTACATGATGCATGCCATGATGTCATCCTAATATTTAACTAATAAAGTTTCCATTTTAGGAAATAAACATGTAAATGTAAATTCTAGTGATCTTGTGAAATGTAAATGTGTTCTAAAAAGACTTTAGTTTGTATTTATGATTTGCTAAAAGATATAACTTGTATTTGTCATTAACAAAACTAAGTAAAGATCATAAAATATAAATAACGTTTTTGGGACGATATTTGTATTAACAAAAACCATTGTTTAAATAATCCATAAAAGTAAGCATGTTTCTCACCCCAAGTAGTTTAAAATGAGTATTTAAGAGTAATCGTGGGGTTATGACTCACCTTGAGTGTATCTGGCAAAGGTGAATATGTGAAATCATGTGAATTTTGGGAACGGCTCCAACACACGGCCTGAATAATAGTGAAGTATGAGATTTTGACAGTTTTGGCTCAATACGAATAATGAGTGTGAAAATGAGGAACGGATAATGATTTGATTTGTGATGTGTGTGTTTGATACGCTTAAAATGCTTAAAGTTCAAAAATAATATTATATATAATATTATCTTGTTTTTATGTTATGAATTCATAATTATCGTTTCCTCGAAAGTCGTCGAATAATACGTTAGGTTTATTCGTTAAGATTCGTTATATAAATATAACTGATGCGTGCGATGTGTCGTTGCGGTTTAGCAGTTTTAATGCCTACTCAAGTTTTAAATTTATATTTAGCCGACTTATCAATAACACACACACTTAACGAGCAGTGTACCCGGTCAGTATGAATATAATGGTAAGTAGAGTGCCGATCACTAAGAGTGGAACGTATTATCTAGTTATTCTAATCAGTATTTTAATATATTAAGTTAGCTATACAACCTAATCTAACGCAAGGGGGTTTCAGCCTGAGAGACTGGCACGATTTGGTTGCAATTAAATAATAAACTAAACCAATAGGCACGAATCAGCAAGTAGCACACACGTACACAGATAAATACTCGAGACAATAAGAGGGCTGTCCTGATAATAAGTAGTTTGTCACTTGTTTTATTGCTAGTTTTATATGAAGTGTATAGTTCGATGCAACGCACCGAGATTAAGTCCTTTCTCGTTGGTTCTAATCTTATCGGCGAGTAAACCCTTAATGATTACTTATGACTATCCTATTTATCTTTCTCCTACTTTTCTACAGACCATAGAATGCATAGGCGATCTAATAAACAGGCGAGGGCAGAGGCATGGCGACCCGATCAACGCTCAGCTAGACACAGAGGTTATCAATGCACTAATAAAAGTCACCAATGACATCAACATATAAACTTTAATTAATGAGAAAGCAGTTTTAAGGGAGTGCAATCTTTCCGTTGTCACATTACACAAGCCACCAATCTTGATGAATTAAAGTTTACTAACACAATAAAACAAAACTACTTAATGAATTAAACACATGCAGCACCTTCTTACAGCTCTTGTATCTTTGATTTGGGTGTGTCTTGTGCTGCTACCTTGACTGAATTCGTCCTTGGTTTATTTACTTCGGTCCCGTATATAATATTATGTCTCGACCAAAGCTCTGGAATTCGTCTGGTCTTGGGGTATTTATAGTTTCTGTCTGAGGGTGAGATGCGGCGCATCTAGTAAGTAGATGCGGCGCATTTACTTAACTTCGCGTGGGGTCCAAGATTATAATATTCAGGAATATTCGTACACCGCCAGGAGATGCGGCGTATCTTCATCATTGGATGCGGCGCATGTCCTCTTGTATCTTGGATCGTATCTGGTGAGATCTTGATAGCGATGCGCCGTATGTGATAAGCAAGATGCGCGCATCTGGAGCAGATTAGTCTTGATCTTGTACATTTCAGTAGACTCTTAACTTCTTGCATGTTTTGCTCCATAATTAGTCCAAAATCGCCAAGTTTCACCAAATGCTTGTTTTCAACTGAGAATTACAAAAGTAAACGATTAAGTATCAATCCTCATACATAATATAATAAAACAAGTCAAATCAATAGGATAAATGATAGTAATAAAATGTACTTATTTGAGTTCATCAATAACGTAACGTAGAAAATGCTCGTGTTTAAATGAAAATGCAAAAAATATGAAATGGAAATGAGTATGAATTATTGTTACTGTTTGGTCCTTGAATTTATACATAATTTACACTTTCTACCCTAACGGATTAACTTTTGCACCGTTAGTCCTTAGTTAGTATCGTATTACATTTGTAGTCCAAAAATGTCAAATGTTACATTTTAAGCCTTATGTTTATTGTTTTAACAATTTCTACCCTCAAGTTACTGAAATGGCAGTTTGCAACATAGTTTTGTAAACTTGGCAATTTTAACCCGATTTGATATATATTTTGCAAAATTAGTCCAAAAATCACAAAAGTTGCTTATAAAGTTTTCCAAGAGTCTTAATAATTTCCAATAGCTTATTTGTGTTGTAAAAACTGCTTTTTATCAAATAGAGCTTATTAAGTGCTTATTAGGCGGTTATTGGGCTTTAACGAAACAACTTAAGGCCCATTAACGAATATTGATCCGTTGGGTTTAAAAGTAAATTGGGCTTTTCATTGGGCTTATTTTAAGGTCTCAAAAACATGTTCAAATAGCTTATAAGTATTGCTTATCGCAATTGCTTATTGGGCTGCTTATTAGGTTAAAAGCCCAATCGATAATAATAAGGTTTATTAGAACTGTTTCATATAGCGATTACTTTAGGGTTCGAATTGGACTTTTTAGAGCTTATGAGATGAGCTTATTTGTACAGCTTGTTTGATGAGCTTATGAAGAAATTGTACGAGAAATAAAAACGATATGGTACACGTATAAATTCGATTATATTAGGCCATTTCTTAGTCGAATAATTGAAATGGTCCAAAAATAAAAATATGACATATATACGTGTGATACGAAATATAGGATTAGAACATGTCTCGATATGCATGATAGGTCCTAAATATTGCGTAACACAAGCTATACTAATCACGATTACCACGACTACAACTACTCTATTAACTATGAAAGTAAACAACGAGACTAATAATGAATTACGAGAGTAGAGAAGAGATTAAGAGAAACAATAGACGGATGATTCTATTTCACTAATAACTTTGACAGAGCTTACGCACAAGAGAATAGAAACCAACAATAGAAAGGAGCACCCTAAGCCTCTATTTATAGGAGAAGATTAGGGCGCCACATGTGCTTAGCATATTCTAAGCATATTCTAGAAATATTCTTATTGGATTCCCTTGGCACATGGGCTACTAATGTGCCTTGGGCTTTCTACTAAACATATAGCCCATAACGTATAAGCAACCAAATAAACTAAACATGACTAAGACTTGAATTACAATAAAAACGTGTTCCCAACAATCTCCCCCTAAGTCTTGGTTATCTTGGTTGCTTGACGTCATTTTTGCTTCTTGGGCTTCTGACGTCTTCATAATCTTTGTTCTTTGTTCTTGATCTGATATGATATGGTATGGTAATAATCTGTCTTCCTCCAATGGTCTTTAGTACTGGTGTCTTTACGTCATTTCCATCATGCCCATATGTTCTTCGACTTTTGTTCTTCATATATCACGTAGTTCTCTCTTCATAAGCTTGAACTTAGACTTGTGAAAGATTAACATACTTGATCTTTGACTTTTCTTGAATTACTTTGAGTTTTTGTTATTCCATAGTCTTTGTGAGAACTTTGCTTCAGAATATGAGCATGATGGAAAGGTGATGGAACTCCAGGTATTCATGATTCGCTGTAGGTAAACAGTTAGCAATAAATCATCCGGTACTTACAGATTTGGACTTCGAGATCATCAACAACATAGTGTGAAGACTTTCTCTAATCCAAACCCAGGCCGTTCTGGATCGGATACCCCCGAAAGGGCTTACACGGACACACCAAAGTGCACCTACGATTCAGTAAGTCGCTGGAGATCACCCCACGACTGTAGACCACTTTTGGAGCAAACACTAAGCGTAATCCACATGGGATTACCGAAGTGACCTGCTATCAGGGCTGTTTGATGTTGACCTTGGCAGGATTTCCATTCAATCACTGAGAATCACATATGTGGTTTCTCTCATGAACGTTCTCGGCAGATTGCTAAGATCTGTGAAGGACACTCTTATAATTTACAACTGGTGTTCTTTTTGTTGAACATCCAGTGTATACTAAGTGTACCTAAGAGATCTTTGATGAATCTCATGGCTCTAGACTCGATTAGTGCGCATTTGTTTGGTCGTCGGAGGCGTGGAGCAGAGTGCCTCCTTTTCAATATCAACACATCTCGTAGTGAGAGGTCGATAGATGATGAAGGGTTCTCCGTGTGAAATGAAACAAGTGCCTGTTGAGAGACACCTGAGTGGCTAGAAGGATAGTGCAGTGCGTCACTAGGTCCATGACGACTTTGATCTTCAATACCGGTGATGCCCAATCAACCAGTAGATTATGTATTGAACCCGGTGTCTGCCCTAAGGTTGAATAAATGGAGGGCTATTTCTTTTCACCCTTTTCTTTACTTTTCTTTTTCATTCTTCAACCCCTTCTTTCTCCTTACATTTCATATCTTTTTTTTTCAATCATACCTATGTAACACCCCAAAAATCGTAATGAAGCAGCGGAAGTCTAATTTGGGGTATTACATCTTAGATCGTAGTCATAATTATAGAAAACGACTCGAAAGAGACATTTTGTGAAAATTTGTTATCATTCATCAATTTAAAATCAGAGTTGTCAACAACAGAATCATAATATTTAAAAGTACAAAATGAAAATGTTTAAGATGAATGAAAAACATTTATTTTTGGACATCGTCCAAAGGGGGCCCTGTTCCACTCCGTGCCATTAGCTTCTTTAGATACCTGAGATAAAACATGCTTAAAACGTCAACACAAAGGTTGAGTGAATCCATAGTGTTTAATTTGTAATAGTTTGAACACAAGTCAGATAATAGTAAAAACAATGATATTGTAGTGTGATATATATATATTGCCCTAAGCCTCATGACACGCAAACCTTAACATCGGGTGTAATAATAAATGATATAAATAGCCCACATCATAGCAATGATGTAGGTGATAATGCCCTCGTCGTAGGAGTTTGCCAAACTCTTGATAATTCGAATAAAGTGCATTTGGTTACCATTTCAGGCTAACTTCAAATGGGTCGTCAACTTCCAATAGATCTATTCACTGAATTCGCGTTCACTCGCAAGTGATTAATGGTTCATGATATGAGGGACTTTTTGGCAGGGTGGTAACTTAGGCAATATTAACTTAGCAATATCAATCAGGATAGCATACAAAAATATTTGTGTTCAGATTTATAGCATGTATCTCCCCACGGGATTTGAAAACATAGTAAAAGTGGTACTATGAACTCACCTTGGTTGTAGTAGAAATCGGTGATGCAATGGAATCAAATGGTGTGTAGTAACTTCAACGCGTGACCTAGATTAGTATGACATAATTTAGTTTGCATTTTTGATTTAAGATTCGATGAACGTAAAATAGTATATATATTTTCAAAACGATCATGTCATTGTTGCACGTTTTAACTATTTATTTTATGGCGTAATTATCATTGTCGTATAACAATTTTTAGTATTTCGGTTAGTCGTTTTTGTCACAATTCTAATAACTAATATTCGACACATTGTCAATTCGGATTTTATTATGCGTTGACATGTTTTTAAGAGTGAGACACTTCTTTTTAATTCTTACAATCAAACGCACCCTATGATCTATACTATACTCGATGTGGGCTGCTGCCCCAATACACAAGTAACCCCAATCCCTTGTGGGCTTTGGCCCGGTACAAGTAACAAACAACCTCATTCTTTTATTAACCAGTGGGCTTCGGCCCAGTGTTAAATGTTAAGCCCAACTTTCTAATTGAAATATACTGGTGTGTATGTTTTTGAGTTTCATGGGTTGCCTGGTATATTTAGTTGGAACAAAAACAATTATTTGCAAGTTTTAAAAAGACTGTCTCCACTTGAGACTTCGTCGAGGGTGGAGGCTACTGGGGTCTCGTTTGCTAACGACTCTCGAGTACCACTCGAGCACAAGTCGTTGGGTTCCCAGAGAGTCGAATACGCAAAGACTAGCTTGAGGTCTAAAATGGTTCCGACTACTCTTACCGCTATCTCTTAATAATTTTATCGATCCGCAACTAAACTAAATTTGACCCAATGACTTTTTAAGTCAAAACTTCTCCTTTCGACCCATTTGACAGCAACACCATATTTGCCCATTTTAAATCGCAACTCATTCACACTATTCTTGTCTATCGGTTCGTATTTTTTTATCATCATAAACACAAGATCCTAGTTCGACCCATTTTTACGACTAATACCAAACTTAACCATTTACAGCCTCTTACCATTCGATCTATATATCCACAATCAACATAATCTCACTTAAATTTAATTCTTCCTATCTTAATCTTCGCAACATACTTTCCATTTTATCAATAATCATCATAACCTCAATTATTCTTATCTAATCCTAATTCGAATGAAAGTAAAAAAAATATCAATCTTAAATAAAAATGAACATGAAATTTGGTGGAATGGTTCGAACACAAATCAACCCGAATCCAAAAGCTCCAACCCGATCAATCCTAGCTTCCAAACTGAATCACAACCTTCACTTTTATCCACACTTGAGAACTTCTCAGTTTTTGTGGTGTTTGGTGATGAATGTTGTGATTCGATCTCTCCCTGGAAGGCTCGGATTTATAATGGATTGAGGAGAATAGCTCCATACGAGCTTTCGGGTTGTGGGAAAACCAACCTTCCTAATCGGTGTGATATCTCTATATGTTCTCCTATTCTTATGTAGTCTCGTGAGATGAAGAGGACACAGGTTTCTATGGTCAACGACATTAATTGGTGATGGAGATGGTTCAGTTTTGGGTTTTCGAGGGAAATAGCAAGGCGACAAGACAAGGGGGATGGTGTTTTTGAAGACAGTGGGTTTGCCGAAAATATGATAAGGGTAGAAGATGGAGGTGAAAAGGGGATGGTATCTATGGTTGGAATTGGGTCTCGACAAAAGGAGGAAAGAAGGAGGTAGCAGCAGAGGATGAATATAAAATATTTTTGGGGGATGATGCATAAGTCAAATGCAGTAGAAGTCATAAAAGGGGTGGGAGGTGCCGACAAAGGGGGAAAAATATATTTATAATAGAAATTTTAATTAGATGTAGGTTGTAGTATATAAAGTTTTTTTTTTTTTTTTTTTTTTTTTTTTTTTTTTTTTTTTTTTTTTTTTTTTTTTTTTTTAATGTAGTTAGTGGGTTTTAGTATTTTAGTAGAGTATACTTTGCGTTTTAAATATTCGAGTCCCGTTAGACGGTGTTGGTTCTGGCTTCGTTTAAATATTTCTAGCACGAGAGTTTTAGTGTCGTCATAGATTATCTGTTTTCATTGCCGAGTTCGTATTTATTTTTATGATCTGTTTTGTACATTCTCCGTTTGATCTATTTACTCATGCCATACTATCACGATGCGTGTGTGGTTCCAGTAAAAATGGAACGTGAGTTTTGTCACAGGGTTCGTTTTGGAATCGCACCAGTTATTCCTCAGTAAAAAAAAATAACACATATATAGCAATATTTCGAATGCAAAGGTGAATAAAATAACTTGATCAAAATTCATAATCAATTTCTTCGGGTTTACAGAAAGTTAATAATTCGAAAATTTCGGGTTATTACAGTACCTACTCCTAATTCTGAATTCCGTCCCGAAATTCTTAGTCCGTGGTAGTGGTTGGTGTTGGCTCGGGAAAAAGGTGTGGATATTTGGCACGAATTCGGTCTTCACGTTCCCACGTGAACTCTGGTCCTCTATTTGAGTTCCATCGAACCTTGACGATGGGAATGCGGCTTTGTTTTAGTTGTTTCACATCTCGGTCCATAATTTCTACTGGTTCTTCTATAAAATTAAGCTTCTCGTCAAGCCGAAGTTCTTTGAATGGAATGATAAGGGTTTCATCTGATAAACACTTCTTCAGGTTTGATACGTGAAAGGTATTGTGTACCCTACTGAGTTCCTCAGGGAGTTCAAGTTTATATGCCACTGGACCAACCCTTTCTAGGATCTTGAATGGTCCGACGTATCTGGGATTCAACTTACCACGCTTCCCAAATCTAATCATTCCTCTCCAAGGGGATACCTTCAACATGACTCTGTCCCCAACTTGAAACTCCATAGGTTTTCTTCTCACATCGGCATAACTTTTCTGTCTGTCCCGGGCGGCTTGTAAGCGTTGTTTGATTTGGACAATCTTTTCGGTGGTTTCGTGAATGAGTTCGGGCCCGGTGATTTGTGCATCTCCAACTTCGGTCCAACAGATGGGTGAACGACATTTCCTACCATAAAGTGCTTCGAATGGAGCAGCTTTAATGCTAGCGTGATAACTATTGTTGTATGAAAACTCTACTAACGGTAAGTGTTTATCCCATCCTTTTCCAAAGTCGATCACACATGCTCGCAGCATGTCTTCCAAGGTTTGGATAGTTCTCTCACTCTGACCATCAGTCTGCGGGTGGTAGGCGGTACTCATATCTAACTGTGTATTCAAAGCCTTCTGCAACGACCGCCAAAAGTTTGACGTAAAACGACTATCTCGGTCGGAGATGATGGAAACCGGCACTCCATGTAGGGAGACTATTTCCTTCAAATATAATCGCGCAAGGGTATCCATACTGTCGGTTTCTTTGATTGCAAGGAAGTGCGCAGATTTAGTGAGACGATCAACAATGACCCAAATGGTGTCAAGTCCACCCGAGGTTTTAGGTAGCTTCGTGATGAAGTCCATTGTAATCCTTTCCCATTTCCATGTTGGAATCTCTGGCTGTGTTAACATTCCGGACGGTCGTTGGTGTTCTGCTTTTACTCTAGCACATGTCAAACATTTTCTGACATACATAGCGATGTCGGCCTTCATGTTTGGCCACCAATACAACTTCTTGAGATCCTGATACATCTTATCAGCCCCCGGATGAATGGAATATTTTGACTTATGGGATTCGTGCATGATGAGATCGCGCAGTCCTCCGTATAGTGGAATCCATGCTCTGTCACCGAAACACAACGTCCCATCTTGTTTTCTCACAAAACCGTTCTCAATTTCTGGCATCCTATGAATCTTCTCATTCGGTCGGTTCTCTTCCTTCAGGGCTCCGGCCTGAGCTTCTAAAATTTTGGCTGGGAGTGGTGACCTAACTGTAATTCCCAAAGATCGAACTCTAAGGGGTTTGATTTGTTCCTTTCGACTTAAGGCATCAGCCACTACGTTTGCCTTTTCGGGATGATAACGAATCTCACAATCATAATCACTGAGTAACTCCAACCATCGGCGTTGTCGCATGTTCAGCTCTTTCTGATCTAGTATGTGTTGAAGGCTCTTGTGATCCGTAAACACCTTGCACTTGGTGCCATACAAATAGTGTCTCCACATCTTAAGAGCGAACACTACTGCCCCTAACTCAAGATCGTGGGTCGTGTAGTTCTTTTCGTGGGTTTTGAGCTGTCGAGAAGCATATGCGATAACCTTACTCCTTTGCATCAATACGGCTCCCAAGCCTTGGCACGATGCATCGCAATACGCCTCGAAGTCTTCACTTCCTTCGGGTAGTGCTAAGATCGGAGATTCGCAAATCTTTTGTTTCAACAGTTGGAATGACGTCTCTTGCTCCTCTCCCCAGTCAAACTTCTTCTTCTTTTGTGTCAATTCCGTCAAAGGTTTGGCGATCTTAGAGAAACCCTCGATGAATCTCCGGTAGTACCCAGCAAGACCTAAAAATTGACGTATCTCTGTGGGGTTTGTAGGAGATGCCCAATTCTTAACAGCTTTGATTTTTGCGGGGTCTACGTGAATACCTTTGCTGTCGATGACATGCCCCAGAAATTGCACTTTCTCAATCCAAAAATCACACTTGGAAAATTTGGCATACAGTTTCTCTCCTTCGAGCAGTCCTAGGATAGTTCTCAAATGCTCCGCATGTTCTTCCTTGCTACGGGAGTAGATGAGGATGTCATCTATGAACACAATTACGAACTTGTCCAAATATGGCTTGCACACTCGGTTCATTAGGTCCATGAACACGGCTGGTGCGTTTATCAGTCCAAATGGCATCACTTGGAACTCGTAGTGCCCGTATCGTGTACGAAAAGCGGTCTTCGGTATATCTTCCTCCTTAACTCTCAGCTGATGGTACCCGGACCTTAAATCAATCTTCGAGTATACACTCGATCCTTGCAGTTGATCGAACAGGTCGTCGATTCTAGGCAGTGGGTATCGGTTCTTTACAGTAAGCTTGTTCAATTCGCGATAATCGATGCACATCCGGAAGGATCCATCCTTCTTCTTGACAAACAGCACCGGGGCTCCCCATGGCGAAGAACTCGGGCGTATGAATCCTTTATCTGACAATTCCTGCAATTGCTCAGACAACTCTTTCATTTCGGATGGTGCCAACCTATAAGGTGCTCGTGCCACTGGTGCTGCTCCTGGCACTAGCTCGATCTGAAATTCTACTTGTCGAGTTGGCGGGAGGCCAGGCAAGTCTTCGGGGAATACTTCGGGAAATTCTCTAACTATTGGCACATCTTCTAGTCGCTTCTCCTCCGACTTCGTCTCGGTTACTTGTGCCAGAAATGCAAGACATCCTCGTTCGATATACTTCATCGTTTTGCAGCACGATATGATACTTAGTCGAGTCTTACTCCGTCTGCCGCGGACAACTAAAGTTTCTCCTTCACATGGGATGTGAACAACTTTCTCGTCGCATATAATTCTAGCGTGGTTCTTGGATAACCAATCCATGCCGATAACTACGTCAAAACTACCAAGCTGGATGGGCATGAGGTCTATGTCAAATGGTTGGTTTAGTAGAAGCAGGGTGCAGTTTTGGATTACGGTGTTAGTTTTTACTAGTTTGCCGTCAGCTAGTTCTATTTCGTAGGTGGTGTTTAATTTAGTCGGGGTAATATCAAGTAGAGATGCAAATGAAGAAGATACAAAACTTTTGTCGGCTCCAGAATCAAATAGAACTTTAGCAAGGTGGTTATTAAGGGGAAACGTACCCGTCACGACATAAGGATCTTTTTCGACATTTCCATCTCCTAGCACATATACTCTCCCGCGAGCATTGTTGACGGGGTTGGCAACTTGATTCGGGCACTGGTTCTTGTAGTGCCCCTTCTTACCACATCCATGGCATACTACGGCCACTGGTTGCAGGTTGGCTCCTGTGGCCTTGCAGTCTTGGGTTTTGTGGCCGATTTTCTGACACTTTCTACATTTAGCGAAACAAGGTCCCTGATGGTGCATCTTACATCGGTTGCACATGGGAGCGGGTCCAGCATAGCCCCCAGTTTCAGTAGGTGTGGCAATGTAAGCCCTGGCAGTTTCCTGCCGGCGATTCTGTTGGTTGTGGTGGTGGTTCCAGTTTTGCTGATAGCCTTGTGTGTTGTTGCGGTTGTGGTTTTGGTTATGGTGAGAGTTGTTGTTGCTGTGATTGTTTCTACGATCATCAAATTTTCTTTTGCGATCGTTGCTTCCCTGAGCTTGATTACGCCTGATTTCCCTTTCCAGTAACTTCTGAGCAGTCTCCATGGCTTCCTCCAGTGTTTATGGTTTGGACACCGTGACATCTCCTTCTATGCTTCTGGGTAATCCTTCAACATACCTTTCCAGTGTCTTCTTGAAATCCGGTACCTTGGTTGGGCATAGTATGGAGAGCTCTTGGAATCTCCTATCATAAGCCCTAAGATCATATCCTTTTACCACCAAGCGGTCAAACTCATCTTCCATCTTTCGAATTTCGGTGCGAGGACAATACTTCTTCAACATCTTCTGTTTAAACTCAGCCCAAGGAAGTTGGTAAGCTCTATCATTACCCATTTTATGAGCAGTGGCGTTCCACCACGACAGTGCATCATCTGTTAGAGTGCCAGTAGCAAAGGCGACTTTGTCGTTTTCGGCACAACCACTTCTTGTAAAGACAGTCTCTGAACGCTCAAACCATCGAGCTAACTCTGTCACTCCTTCAGTACCTTTAAAGGTTGGTGGTTTGCAACTCATGAACTCCTTGTACGTGCACTTGCGGGTTGCAACTGGCTCGCTCTCGGCAGTGGGCCTTGTTGCACTGCCGATAGGAGTCGTGGCTGCAGCTTGAGCTATCAATGCAGCGGTCACGCTTTTCGTGATCAATCGGCGGATCTCTTCCGGAGTCATGATCGATCCGACGACTGCTTCCGTAGTTCTGTTGCGGGTAGCCATGTTCTAACAATGACACAAGAACATATATTTAGGTCTTACGGTTAATATAATCAAGTAAGGTGTCATAATTGTCCTCATAATAGTAGCATACAACATCCTCATAAACAAAATTATCATAATTAATCATCACGACATGTCTGAATACAATCACACACACATGGAATAATATGGTAACGTATAAAAGAAAATTACAACACATAAATGAAGAAGCAACCATAACATAGATCAATATTGGTACATAGTAATCATAACTAACCATGAGTTTTAATAATTTGATACATTGTTTCCAAAAGAACAATACAATACAGATTATTAATGCCACGCTGGGCAAGTTAAGATGTCACTACTACAACAATACGTGGCTAATCTACGAAGTGCCGGGTGCATCTCCAGGTCCATGCTGCAATCCTCTAACAGTCTCAGCCAACTCCTCCATCCTCTGGTCTCTGACTCTCTCTCTAGCCTGTAACTCTCCAACCGCTCCTCCAAGAGCATGGATGGTACTGTCAGCTGCTGCCAGCCTCTCAGTCTGATGCTCGATCATCTGCTGCTGTATCGCTACAATCTCTCTCAGCTGCTGTGTCTCCTGACTCTGTGCATCTAGTCGCTGTCTGAACTCGGTAACAATCTCTCTAACCTCCTCTAGCTGGGTACCAAACAGATCAAATACCTCCTCCATAGCAATCCTCCCGACCACGAGGTTCTCGACCTCCTCCTGTATGTTCTCGACTCGCTCGAGAGATATATCATCGATCAAACTCAGCAACTCATCAAGACGATCCTCATGTCGGGCCAGTCTGGCGGCCAGCAGTGGGATGGTGTGGTGGATAGGCTCCCCTGTAACTGGGAGGACAGCTGATGAACACTCCCCCAACTCCGAAGCTCTAGGGGCTCCCTCCTGAAGTCTCCAATGACGAATGCACTCCAACAGAAATGACCATCTACGGGCATCGACTCTCCTATGTGGTCTAGGGTAAGCTGCTGCCTCAGTAGCAATCTGAACGTAGGGGTCTGATGGTGAAGGACTCATGGGATGTGCTCTCTCTGAAGAGGGTAGGGGAACACTCTGAGCCCGAATGGGTGAGGCAGTAGGAGATGAGATAGGAGATGACAGGGGAACAGTGGTGGTCTGAGTATAAAACACAGTAGGGGGTGGTATAGGTGATGGTGCATCCTCTGGCGAGGGTGGTGGAGTCGGGAGCATATAAGAGTGGGGCTGTGGCACTGATGGGGATGGCTCAGGAAAACTGGGTGGTGGTGTAGCTACGAGAGCTGGTGGTGGTGGTACTAGGGCTGGTGGGGTACGTACTCGTTTCCGAGCAGTGTGAATATAGGTGAAACTGTTAGGGCCATACTTGTATCTCTTCCCAAAAGGAGCTGGCTCAGAAGGCTGGAGGACTCTAACTCGCTTGCGTCGGCGAACCGGTGCAGGCGGGGGTGGTGGTGGAATGGATGCAGCTAAATCAGAAGAAACTGAGTCGGAGGACTCATCATCAGCCTCTGATCCTGAGGAGTAGTGATCATGGGTAAGGACTCGGCGTAGTGATGGCTCAGGGTGATCATCAGCAGCTAAGAACTGCTGGGACTCATAGTACTGGTCAAGGGTCAAAGGACCATAAGCAAGTGAAGATGAAAGTGGGATAGTAGGTGTGATAACTGGTGTTGAAGCGACTTCACCCTCCTCAAAGGGCTCCATCTCTCCAGATACATCCCCAGATGGGACAACAGATGGAACAATGGGTAAAACAGGTAAAGTGCTATCAGTGTCATAGTCGGACAAAATGATAGTGGGGACAGAGGGTGATGCCGGTAGTGCGTCATCACTGTCAGAAAGTATGATGATGGGAGGTGACATGGTACTGTAATATCCCAATAATAATAAGTGTAAGTCATTAATAATATAAACATGCATTAGTCATAATAACATATGAAAGTGATAAAACTAATTTGTCATGCATAATCTGCCAAGCAAATCTCTATGCTATTTTCTATAGTGATAAAATTTGTTTGTCATGCATAATCTGCCAAGCAAATCTCAATGCAAAAGTGTAGCAAAATGTTGGCACGGAGGGCATAGGGTGGTAAGGTTTAAAATGGTCCTTTTAGAAATCACGGTTATAGTCCAATGTTTTTGAAAAGCATTTGGTTCTCTATAACCATGGCTCTGATGCCAATCTGTAACACCCCAAAAATCGTAATGAAGCAGCGGAAGTCTAATTTGGGGTATTACATCTTAGATCGTAGTCATAATTATAGAAAACGACTCGAAAGAGACGTTTTGTGAAAATTTGTTATCATTCATCAAATTAAAATCAGAGTTGTCAACAACAGAATCATAATATTTAAAAATACAAAATGAAAATGTTTAAGATGAATGAAAAACATTTATTTTTGGACATCGTCCAAAGGGGGCCATGTTCCACTCCGTGCCATTAGCTTCTTTAGATACCTGAGATAAAACATGCTTAAAACGTCAACACAAAGGTTGAGTGAATCCATAGTGTTTAATTTGTAATAGTTTGAACACAAGTCAGATAATAGTAAAAACAATGATATTGTAGTGTGATATATATATATTGCCCTAAGCCTCATGACACGCAAACCTTAACATCGGGTGTAATAATAAATGATATAAATAGCCCACATCATAGCAATGATGTAGGTGATAATGCCCTCGTCGTAGGAGTTTGCCAAACTCTTGATAATTCGAATAAAGTGCATTTGGTTACCATTTCAGGCTAACTTCAAATGGGTCGTCAACTTCCAATAGATCTATTCACTGAATTCGCGTTCACTCGCAAGTGATTAATGGTTCATGATATGAGGGACTTTTTGGCAGGGTGGTAACTTAGGCAATATTAACTTAGCAATATCAATCAGGATAGCATACAAAAATATTTGTGTTCAGATTTATAGCATGTATCTCCCCACGGGATTTGAAAACATAGTAAAAGTGGGACTATGAACTCACCTTGGTTGTAGTAGAAATCGGTGATGCAATGGAACCAAATGGTGTGTAGTAACTTCAACGCGTGACCTAGATTAGTATGGCATAATTTAGTTTGCATTTTTGATTTAAGATTCGATGAACGTAAAATAGTATATATATTTTCAAAACGATCATGTCATTGTTGCACGTTTTAACTATTTATTTTACGGCGTAATTATCATTGTCGTATAACAATTTTTAGTATTTCGGTTAGTCGTTTTTGTCACAATTCTAATAACTAATAATCGACACATTGTCAATTCGGATTTTATTATGCGTTGACATGTTTTTAAGAGTGAGACATTTCTTTTTAATTCTTACAATCAAACGCACCCTATGATCTATACTATACTCGATGTGGGCTGCTGCCCCAATACACAAGTAACCCCAATCCCTTGTGGGCTTTGGCCCGGTACAAGTAACAAACAACCTCATTCTTTTATTAACCAGTGGGCTTCGGCCCAGTGTTAAATGTTAAGCCCAACTTTCTAATTGAAATATACTGGTGTGTATGTTTTTGAGTTTCATGGGTTGCCTGGTATATTTAGTTGGAACAAAAACAATTATTTGCAAGTTTTAAAAAGACTGTCTCCACTTGAGACTTCGTCGAGGGTGGAGGCTACTGGGGTCTCGTTTGCTAACGACTCTCGAGTACCACTCGAGCACAAGTCGTTGGGTTCCCAGAGAGTCGAATACGCAAAGACTAGCTTGAGGTCTAAAATGGTTCCGACTACTCTTACCGCTATCTCTTAATAATTTTATCGATCCGCAACTAAACTAAATTTGACCTAATGACTTTTTAAGTCAAAATTTCTCCTTTCGACCCATTTGACAGCAACACCATATTTGCCCATTTTAAATCGCAACTCATTCACAATATTCTTGTCTATCGGTTCGTATTTTTTTTATCATCATAAACACAAGATCCTAGTTCGACCCATTTTTACGACTAATACCAAACTTAACCATTTACAGCCTCTTACCATTCGATCTATATATCCAAAATCAACATAATCTCACTTAAATTTAATTCTTCCTATCTTAATCTTCGCAACATACTTTCCATTTTATCAATTATCATCATAACCTCAATTATTCTTATCTAATCCTAATTCGAATGAAAGTAAAAAAAATATCAATCTTAAATAAAAATGAACCTGAAATTTGGTGGAATGGTTCGAACACAAATCAACCCGAATCCAAAAGCTCCAACCCGATCAATCCTAGCTTCCAAACCGAATCACAACCTTCACTTTTATCCTCACTTGAGAACTTCTCAGTTTTTGTGGTGTTTGGTGATGAATGTTGTGATTCGATCTCTCCCTGGAAGGCTCGGATTTATAATGGATTGAGGAGAATAGCTCCATACGAGCTTTCGGGTTGTGGGAAAACCAACCTTCCTAATCGGTGTGATATCTCTATATGTGCTCCTATTCTTATGTAGTCTCGTGAGATGAAGAGGACACAGGTTTCTATGGTCAACGACATTAATTGGTGATGGAGATGGTTCGGTTTTGGGTTTTCGAGGGAAATAGCAAGGCGACAAGACAAAGGGGATGGTGTTTTTGAAGACAGTGGGTTTGCCGAAAATATGATAAGGGTAGAAGATGGAGGTGAAAAGGGGATGGTATCTATGGTTGGAATTGGGTCTCGACAAAAGGAGGAAAGAAGGAGGTAGCAGCAGAGGATGAATATAAAAAAAAATATATATATATATATATATATATATATATATATATATATATATATATATATATATATATATATATATATATATATATATATATATATATATATATATAGTATATTTTTAAATGTAGTTAGTGGGTTTTAATATTTTAGTAGAGTATACTTTGCGTTTTAAATATTCGAGTCCCGTTAGACGGTGTTGGTTCTGGCTTCGTTTAAATATTTCTAGCACGAGAGTTTTAGTGTCGTCATAGATTATTTGTTTTTATCTCCGAGTTCGTATTTATTTTTATGATCTGTTTTGTACATTCCTCGTTTGATTTATTTACTCATGCCATACTATCACGATGCGTGTGGTTCCAGTAAAAATGGAACGTGAGTTTTGTCACAGGGTTCGTTTTGGAATCGCACCAGTTATTCCTCAGTAAAAAAAAAATAACACATATATAGCAATATTTCGAATGCAAAGGTGAATAAAATAACTTGATTAAAATTCATAATCAATTGCTTCGGGTTTACAGAAAGTTAATAACTCGAAAATTTCGGGTTATTACAACCTAGGACTTTCTAGTTCAAAACTATGGGTATTGTCCTTGGGTAGATCCCTCCGGCTCTGGCGGATCATAGGACGGTTATTCCAAACCTTAGTCACCTTATAACTCCATGACTATCCTATTGATGCCATAAACCAAACCTTTTGAAAATCTCTCTGTCACAACCCGCATTTTCAGGATATTTTCCATATTTACTATTCATCTCGGGAAATTACTATTCATCAGTCACTATTCATCATTCACTATTCACCGATCACTATTCATCATTTTACTATTCATCGTTTTCGGAGTCAATTTGAGATTCTGAGAAGCGTTCAGAAATTTTACTATTCACATGACACTATTCATTCCCGGAGAAAATTCACTATTCATGGTTATCGTTCATCACTTCGTAAACTGGGTTTACGGGTATTCAAATACGCGTAACCGGTGAGGTTTAGCGGCGTATTCATACATCATCATTAAGGACCCGTCATATAGACTAGAAGTAGTCTACACATCATCAGTAACATCATCAGTATCCTAGGTCATGCACGGATATGCATTATTTCTATTTACGTATGCTTAATTTGTAATTAACGTTACCACTCAGTTTTTACTACTAATAATTTACCCGATACTCCCGACAGTGATCCTAATATGTTTTCCTATTCAATATAATGATATAAAAATTATATTATTAATTTACCCGGTGTTTTAAAACCATTTGCTATATTTTCCGGAAAACACCTATAACGGCGTCGGTTTGCGAATTTTCAACTCGATAATTATTTTAACACCCGATTCTCATCAGGAATACAATTTCATAATTTTTACAACTTCGTCATATTTTATTTCACCTCGTCACGATTTATTTCAAGATAACTCGGTACCCGATAACACCCAATGTATACACAAATTAACTAAACCCTTATACTAAGTGGACACTTGTCAAGATTTCACCAAATCCTTCCTAATTACCCATGTGTTGCCGCCCCCCCCTACCCCCCAAATTAGACTAATACATCCAAAGTGCATTAAATGAATTTCTTGGATTTAATTTACACATCCACTATCTCAAACACATACAACATAACACATTTAGTTAACCAAAGATCAAATCCTCTCCTTGTTCATCACCATATTCGGCTAACCATCAAGAACACACCAAAATCCATTAATTTTTCAAGAACAATGCATAATCATACTCCCTTTACATTCCTAGTTGTCAATTTGTGATCAAACTTCAAGATTTCTACTCATTTCTTATCAAATCTCATCCAATCATCAAGTAAGTTTCAAAGTTATGTTTTGATCATTTTTATCCTTTCATTTGATGTATATGTTCATGTATTTACAAGTTTTATTGATCATCCATGCAAGATACTAAAGTTATACATACCACTTTTGAACATAAACTTCCTAAATCACTAGATCCATAAGTTTTCCCCAATGATCTCATGAAATCCACCATGATTGGTGATTTTTAGGACCCATGACACCCTAAGAAGGTGTATGGTAGGATTTGCGAACTTGTGGAGTTGATATGAAGTGATTTGAGTAAGTTTAGAACTTTAAAAATGGATTTTAAACATTATAGATAAGGGTCTGTCCTAAATCGGCAGATCTGGAATTTTCAGTAACTGATGGGTCAATTTGGCCTTCATATTTAGAAAGTACTTTCAAAAACGAAACCGTGGCCGCAAGAATCACTAAAATCCGAATTATAACGAAGAAGATATGAAATTTTAAAGTTACGCGACGAAAGCTATAATTTTCAGAAAATAGTGTGCTGTTGGCCGAACTTTAAAGGGTAAAATGAGTCGTTAGCCGTGATCTAGATGAACCGAGACATTGAAAATATGTTAGTTTATGTTTATACGAACCCGTGGATATAAAGAACGTAGAAAACGAGCTTATAACGACCGAGATATACACGTTTAAAGCCCGACAATTCATCACTTATTTTGACAGCCCACTTTTATAAAGTGTTTTAAGTATGAAAACTAGTATTTTTACAAGTCACTAAGTTGATAGCCGATTATCTAATTGATCGAGACATAATTGGTCAAAAGTTGAATATAACGATATTTAGATATTGTTACAAGGTTTACAAAAACATCGAGTTTTGTCACTAACACTTATCGAGCTATATTTCACGACTAGTTTTACGAGGCCGTTTTGGCATATTTTCACAAGTTGTAAAAAGAGTTATTTTGCGACGAAAACATTATATTAACCAATATAACACCAAGCAAGGATCGTGGAGTACCGTTTCAACATATTTACACGAAAAGTAGTATTTAACTTAACGAGACGTCAAAAATGTTTTTTTTCGACGATAAACGTTATTTTCCAAAATCATCGAGTGGTATCGATAACATACGTATTTGCATGTGTAACATCATTTCATTGCTTACATTAGATTCCATCATTCATATTAGGTTGCGATTAGAGATCGTGCCTCATTTCGTGTATCTACTCTTGTCATCGTAGCTATCGCACCAGGTGAGTTTCATAGCCCCTCCTTTTACTTGTTCTGTAAATGTTTTGGGGGAGAATACATGCTCAATTACAAGATTTCAATTACATGATTTCAATTCAATACTTCTTTTCAAGTCCCTTTGGGGGAGAATGCATTGCAACATCATTTTTATACGGGCCAAAGTATTACATTCAAGTACATAGAATAAGTTACCGCATTGCCATGTTAAGTCCCCTATTCAGATATCATGAACCGTTAATTTACCTGTAAGCGAGAGTGAGTGGATAGATCTATCGAGGGTGACGCCTCCATCCGTGTTGGCTTTGACCAACAACCGATAGCGGATGCATTTCATGTCTTTTCATTTGAGTGTCTGGCAAAACACTCCCAGGGGCACCAGAGAATTCAGTCACAGCGTCGGGGTCATGAGCTTATGGCTATTGTACTACTATCATTTTTACGTGACTTATGTCATGCATTTTATACTTGTGGCTATCGTATAACATTTACTTGTGGTTACCGGAAAAGTATTCCAATTACATAACTCAAATCATATTTGGCAGTGGGTTGTAAACACACAGGTTGCAAGTCTTGTTATGGCCAAGGCTTGGGACTGAGTGGATTTACAATGCCTTTGCTGGGAAATCCTTATTCAAAGGCATTACATTTTACAACATCTCTATGAACTCACCAACCTCGTGTTGACACTTTTTAGCATGTATTTTCAGGTATAAGCAATAGCACGCTACTGGCGGCTTTTGGCAGGGCATGGCATGGTCATAGAAGACTCTGATAAACATTTGGGACCGTTCTACTTATTTTAAAAGGGCCTATTTCCGCACAACTTTTAACAACGTAAATTCAGCACTTTTGTTAAACAATTTTATTCTAAATGGTTGAGATGAAAACCGTTCTTTACCCTTGTGTTGTGATACCAATTGAGTTACACCCCAGCGACATGTAAGCTTCCGCTGGACCCGAATTTGGGGGTGTGACAGATTGGTATCAGAGCCTTGGCTATAGAGAACTTGGTGATTTTAAAACCTAGACTATAGCTACATTCACAAAAACTTAACCCTATGACCGCCACGTGCCTGCCTGCCAAGCTGATGCCTCATTTGTGGTTTGTTGCTGACATAATTGATGAGATTTGTATCTCATTATCAGATAGATTATACTCACTTATTCTAGTTGATTACCATACTTGTCTTCCATATTAATATGCTTACATATCATATGCGTTTCATTGTTACGCCTTTTCCTTGCGTAGTTTCATTATTCAACCTCGAGTTTGGTCATTTGCATTAGTCTTTCAGAACACCTTTTCATATGAGAAGGACTTGGTATTAGTATAACTGAGCTGAGTGTTTCAAGATTCATGGAACCTCGGTGGAATGTAGACTGGTCATCTACATTCGACCCGGGACAGTGGGACATAGGCTGACCACCTATATCCGACTCAGAAATGAATTTTGCAATACTGAGAATAGTTATAATAAAATTTTGTCCAGATCAGTTCCCCACCCCACTTCCAAATGTTTCATTCATGTGTGCGTACTCAAACGTTGCAAGAACATTTCGCACCTACACCACTTCATTTACCACTGAATGGAAGTACGCCGATAACTCATTGCATCTCATGAACGTTCCCATTGTGCACCATACATTTACATCACCGTACTCTCTTTCATCATTGTTGTGTGATTCCCTCATCATTGTTATTTGGCTTCCTCACCATTGTTCATATAGCGGTTGTTACAGTCATTTCCCTTCTCACCATCACTATCATTCCCCTTTCCAGTCCCATATACAAGGATTAGACGACACTCTATGGATTCCTAGGTTACTCATCACTCTCTACTCCCAATGTTGATAAGTGGATATTATCAACGACCTTCTTAGGAAAGACTTTCCATACCATCTATGAGGAGGATTCCTCGATACATTAAGACCATTCAGACTCAACCGAAATCTCAAAGTATCACTAAACCATCCGAACCGCTATCACTGGCCTGATCGCCGAATTTCTATCATCTAGAAAGTATTGGCTTGACCCAAAAATTTCAAGATTCGTTTCGGTACGAATGCTCTCTAAGCAACACTATAGAGATAAATCCAACCTCCTAACCAAGATTATAGAACATTCAATTGAACATGACCTTACCAATAGGCATTATTCAAACATGTTAGACACCTACACATTTGTGCAGACCTACCTACCCGATTATTTCATCCCCTTAATACTTTCACTTTCAAATGAATTTTTTTTTTCTCTTCAAACCACAGTTATACAAAACATATATCTTGTAAGAAATACTTTTCTGAGGCACTCGTTTTGACAAGCAAATTCCTTTTGGTTAATTCTTTACAAAACTATTGAATGTTAAGAAATTTTAAACATTAATCTGTGGAAAACTATACCATTCACCTCATGTTGAAAATAGTCCTATCATGCATAACTACTAAATTTTGAAACATCAAGAAAAACGTTACTTAGAAAGCCGTTTGCTTAAAATTGTAAATTCATTTATTCAGGAAAGGTCTATGAACCAAACACACCATCTCAAAACAAACCTTGAAGATCAATCACTATATTGCAACACTTATACATTTAGGGTTTTGTGACTGGACGACATAGAACTTGGGGAAAACCTTAGTAATGGAAACTAAGCACCGTAGGTGGAGAAAGACTCGATTCATGATATTCTTGCGAAGGATCACAACCATATCCTAACTTAGTATTCCCAATAACGTCCTTTGACGGATTTAACCTTGTAAGACTTTTTCCACAAGATCCATGATACCTATTCCAATCATACCTAATAGGAAGATTCGATTCACCTCAAACCTTTGACAATTTCTTTAAGATTCCTTTGGAACTACACCACCCAACATCTTCGGACCAATGGTCAGAATTAGAGGACAATGCAAACATAGGAAAATATGCCCAAGACGGGTGTGAATAATCCTGGAAATGGTTGGGCTAACCATTTGCTATAAATCGGATTCATTGACAACAATAGCTATCACAAGATTCCCAAGACAACACCATTTGAGACACCATCCACCAAAAACATGGGAGACAAACCCGAGATACATAGGACCATTCAATATTTCCGACAGTATGGGCCTAGTGGCCTACAGACTAGAGCTCCCGTTAGAGCTTAGTAGTTTACACAATAATTCCACATTCCAATTCACTGGTCTAAGAACTAAATTGTGAAACAACAAAGGAATTTTTACAAGTCAAGAATCAGTTACAAACAATAAGAAATGATAGAAGATAGGTTGGTGCATGATGCATATCATTCGGACTGGGTATCCCTGAATAGCAAACCATCACATTTCGAGCGGGAGAACGAACTAAGTTGAAAGCTTTGCCTTGGAAAGGCATGATACAATTTTGGGTAACGCGAAGGATTTAGCCCTCTGTATTAAACCATTTAAGATTCATTTTAGAATCGGCCTGCTGACATACAAACTTGAGTCTCCATCAGAGTTCATTAACACATATATATCTCATCTCACATTTCAAACCTCAAGAAGTGCCTTCCAAATGAACCACTCGTAGCACCCTTCATACCATTCCATTAGAGGAAATTCAACCCGACCATAAGTTTAACCTGGTGGAGAAACCAATGAATCATGGACCGTGAGGTCAAACAGTTGAAACAAAGTCGGATTACTATTATGAAGTTCCCTGAATTCCGGAAGGAATCCTGAGTTTACCTGGGAGCGGGAAGACTAGATGTGACTAAGATATCATCACTTTTTCACCAACACCACTTCCGAGACCAACGCAAACTGAACTTCGGGACGAAGTTCCTTTTAGGGGGAAAGACTGTCACAACCCGCATTTTCAGGATATTTTCCATATTTACTATTCATCTCGGGAAATTACTATTCATCAGTCACTATTCATCATTCACTATTCACCGATCACTATTCATCATTTTACTATTCATCATTTTCGGAGTCAATTTGAGATTCTGAGAAGCGTTCAGAAATTTTACTATTCACATGACACTATTCATTCCCGGAGAAAATTCACTATTCATGGTTATCGTTCATCACTTCGTAAACTGGGTTTACGGGTATTCAAATACGCGTAACCGGTGAGGTTTAGCGGCGTATTCATACATCATCATTAAGGACCCGTCATATAGACTAGAAGTAGTCTACACATCATCAGTAACATCATCAGTATCCTAGGTCATGCACGGATATGCATTATTTCTATTTACGTATGCTTAATTTGTAATTAACGTTACCACTCAGTTTTTACTACTAATAATTTACCCGATACTCCCGACAGTGATCCTAATATGTTTTCCTATTCAATATAATGATATAAAAATTATATTATTAATTTACCCGGTGTTTTAAAACCATTTGCTATATTTTCCGGAAAACACCTATAACGGCGTCGGTTTGCGAATTTTCAACTCGATAATTATTTTAACACCCGATTCTCATCAGGAATACAATTTCATAATTTTTACAACTTCGTCATATTTTATTTCACCTCGTCACGATTTATTTCAAGATAACTCGGTACCCGATAACACCCAATGTATACACAAATTAACTAAACTCTTATACTAAGTGGACACTTGTCAAGATTTCACCAAATCCTTCCTAATTACCCATGTGTTGCCGCCCCCCCCTACCCCCCAAATTAGACTAATACATCCAAAGTGCATTAAATGAATTTCTTGGATTTAATTTACACATCCACTATCTCAAACACATACAACATAACACATTTAGTTAACCAAAGATCAAATCCTCTCCTTGTTCATCACCATATTCGGCTAACCATCAAGAACACACCAAAATCCATTAATTTTTCAAGAACAATGCATAATCATACTCCCTTTACATTCCTAGTTGTCAATTTGTGATCAAACTTCAAGATTTCTACTCATTTCTTATCAAATCTCATCCAATCATCAAGTAAGTTTCAAAGTTATGTTTTGATCATTTTTATCCTTTCATTTGATGTATATGTTCATGTATTTACAAGTTTTATTGATCATCCATGCAAGATACTAAAGTTATACATACCACTTTTGAACATAAACTTCCTAAATCACTAGATCCATAAGTTTTCCCCAATGATCTCATGAAATCCACCATGATTGGTGATTTTTAGGACCCATGACACCCTAAGAAGGTGTATGGTAGGATTTGCGAACTTGTGGAGTTGATATGAAGTGATTTGAGTAAGTTTAGAACTTTAAAAATGGATTTTAAACATTATAGATAAGGGTCTGTCCTAAATCGGCAGATCTGGAATTTTCAGTAACTGATGGGTCAATTTGGCCTTCATATTTAGAAAGTACTTTCAAAAACGAAACCGTGGCCGCAAGAATCACTAAAATCCGAATTATAACGAAGAAGATATGAAATTTTAAAGTTACGCGACGAAAGCTATAATTTTCAGAAAATAGTGTGCTGTTGGCCGAACTTTAAAGGGTAAAATGAGTCGTTAGCCGTGATCTAGATGAACCGAGACATTGAAAATATGTTAGTTTATGTTTATACGAACCCGTGGATATAAAGAACGTAGAAAACGAGCTTATAACGACCGAGATATACACGTTTAAAGCCCGACAATTCATCACTTATTTTGACAGCCCACTTTTATAAAGTGTTTTAAGTATGAAAACTAGTATTTTTACAAGTCACTAAGTTGATAGCCGATTATCTAATTGATCGAGACATAATTGGTCAAAAGTTGAATATAACGATATTTAGATATTGTTACAAGGTTTACAAAAACATCGAGTTTTGTCACTAACACTTATCGAGCTATATTTCACGACTAGTTTTACGAGGCCGTTTTGGCATATTTTCACAAGTTGTAAAAAGAGTTATTTTGCGACGAAAACATTATATTAACCAATATAACACCAAGCAAGGATCGTGGAGTACCGTTTCAACATATTTACACGAAAAGTAGTATTTAACTTAACGAGACGTCAAAAATGTTTTTTTTCGACGATAAACGTTATTTTCCAAAATCATCGAGTGGTATCGATAACATACGTATTTGCATGTGTAACATCATTTCATTGCTTACATTAGATTCCATCATTCATATTAGGTTGCGATTAGAGATCGTGCCTCATTTCGTGTATCTACTCTTGTCATCGTAGCTATCGCACCAGGTGAGTTTCATAGCCCCTCCTTTTACTTGTTCTGTAAATGTTTTGGGGGAGAATACATGCTCAATTACAAGATTTCAATTACATGATTTCAATTCAATACTTCTTTTCAAGTCCCTTTGGGGGAGAATGCATTGCAACATCATTTTTATACGGGCCAAAGTATTACATTCAAGTACATAGAATAAGTTACCGCATTGCCATGTTAAGTCCCCTATTCAGATATCATGAACCGTTAATTTACCTGTAAGCGAGAGTGAGTGGATAGATCTATCGAGGGTGACGCCTCCATCCGTGTTGGCTTTGACCAACAACCGATAGCGGATGCATTTCATGTCTTTTCATTTGAGTGTCTGGCAAAACACTCCCAGGGGCACCAGAGAATTCAGTCACAGCGTCGGGGTCATGAGCTTATGGCTATTGTACTACTATCATTTTTACGTGACTTATGTCATGCATTTTATACTTGTGGCTATCGTATAACATTTACTTGTGGTTACCGGAAAAGTATTCCAATTACATAACTCAAATCATATTTGGCAGTGGGTTGTAAACACACAGGTTGCAAGTCTTGTTATGGCCAAGGCTTGGGACTGAGTGGATTTACAATGCCTTTGCTGGGAAATCCTTATTCAAAGGCATTACATTTTACAACATCTCTATGAACTCACCAACCTCGTGTTGACACTTTTTAGCATGTATTTTCAGGTATAAGCAATAGCACGCTACTGGCGGCTTTTGGCAGGGCATGGCATGGTCATAGAAGACTCTGATAAACATTTGGGACCGTTCTACTTATTTTAAAAGGGCATATTTCCGCACAACTTTTAACAATGTAAATTCAGCACTTTTGTTAAACAATTTTATTCTAAATGGTTGAGATGAAAACCGTTCTTTACCCTTGTGTTGTGATACCAATTGAGTTACACCCCAGCGACATGTAAGCTTCCGCTGGACCCGAATTTGGGGGTGTGACACTCTCAAAGTGTTTATGATTCTGAAAACATATTTTGGTAACACTTTGAGAGTTTTGTGATTTTCAGAAAGACTCCCCCTTAACATGTGCTCATATATGGTTAAAGTAAATTTGCACATGTCGGGTAGAGTTGGTACTTTTTGAATTGATTGATTTTCAGTGAACATGATCGTCGTGAGACACGCTTACATCACCAGATGAATTGGCTTGAAATTATTACCCGTCCAGATCACATTCAAGGAAAATCGCCCGAAATCGGTACATTCTACTCAGACATATCTTTACGAGACACGCTTACATCACCAGTTGAACTGGCTTGAAATTATTACCCGTCCTGGATATGTCTTTTCAACTACTGACTTTTGTTATCGTCAATTCGAGGGTCAATTCTGAGCCTAGCTCACATGAGATTTCATCTTGCGAGTTACCATATTTTGATCATATCGTTATTCTCCCCCTCAAAAAATAGCATACTTATGATGTTTTTTGATAAATGTTTGATAAAAATATGCCATTTGAGTTTTGTGGGAAAAATTTCAAGAATTTTTCATTTATGGAACAAAGATTATGTTTCAAATACTCCCCCTTGACGAGGGAATACTTGTCCTTATAAGCAGAATTTTGAAAATCTAAGAAAAAATTCTGGTTTAATTCTACTCATAAGAAAGAAGCTTTCGCTCCTTTGATCAGGATTGAGGCACTGAAGCGTACCTCAGGGTCCTTTCTTTACAGGTACGGGTTGTGCACTGTTATGTGTGCACAAGCCATTGTATAAAAATCATATATGAGCAAGAAATATTGAAATTGTAATCACAAATCAAACTCTTACATCAACCTCCTTTTGCAAATGAAGTGTATTGTGGATCTGGCTTTTGAAAATTGCGAACTGAAAATGATGGACGACCTCCAACATAGCTTTCAAGCCTTTGCATCTGGTCTCTTCTGAATAACCTCTTCTCAATCTTCCAAATAAACTGGTGGACCTATCTCATCTGGTCATTTGTCAACCTTTTTAACTTTCGGAGCTCTTGATCACGAACCCGAATTACTAACCCATCTCTGACTTTCTTCAATGTATCATCACAGAACTTGTGAATCTCTTTGAATGCCATGAAGCAATTGATTGTCAGCTCACTCTTGTAAACGAATCCAAAAGTAGGCTTCTGCTTCAGTGTATATTGAGCTTCATTGCTGATGTCTTCAAGTAGGAGTAATGGTTTAGTTAAGTTGAGCTTCTTTTGATAGCTCTCTACCCCTAATTGAAGATCTTCAACTCGTTCCTTGATAATCGTCCTTCTGATGTAATGACGAATGGAAGTGCTGAAGGCGTATTGTAGTTCAGGTAACACATGTTGCAATTTCCAAAATTTGATTCGTCTGAAAACGTATATATAAATATTCTGAGACGGATACACGTGAATAAAGACAAATTAACCCTTTAGGAAAAAGGCTAACTTGCAAAAACTCACGTTTGTGATATGTGTGATACCAGGTAAGTGATTACCCGGGTCGTGTCCCAGCGAGGATGGAATGGACAATCGTGAAAGGTTTGGATTAGAGTGACTGATGAGTGGGATAAGAAATTTTTTGCTTTTATTTATTCTAATTAACAAATGAGAAACAAATTCTCATTTAGAAAATTAAGATTACAGCATATTATATTAAAAACGCGAAACTGGAATTCTAAAAACGGGCTAAAAACTGAAATATTTGGAAGTCTAATATTACAAGTGCAAAATTATTTTTCTTCAATCCTAAATAATAAAAGAAAATTTTAGAAAAAAGATTTATATTTTTCTGACTTTTATATTTTTTTATTATGAATTAAAAACGTTAGAAACTAATTAAAAGGTTTAAAAATAGTAAATGACTTTAGAAAAATATGAAACTTTGCAGTAAAATCTAAAATATTATTCTTAATCTAGGAAAAATAAAATTAGAACTTTTAGAAACCCTAATAAGCAAATGGGCTAATAAGCAGTTTGGAAATAAGCACTTGATCACTAAAAATTACCAAAAGCTCAAAATTATGTTAACACACCACTAGAAGCTTAAAACAACTGAATAAGCACAAGGAAGTAACCAGAATAAGCAAATAAGCAGTTGGGCAGTTTCACTAATTATGCAGAAATATCAGGAAAACCCCCCACTTGCAGAACAAATTAAGCACTTCAATTAAGCTGAAAAGGCTACACTAAAATATGAAAAGCCCCAATTCTAACAAACCAATTGAACTCCAATTAAGCACTAGAACAGATGGCAAAGAAACTAAAAGCTGATGCAGGATCAGAACAGTCCACAAGGGCTTTTTGCAGACTAGAATTAAGATACTAAAAAAGCTCTAAAGGAGAATCCAAGCACATAATCTTAAAACCTATACTACTAGCTAAAAGCAAACCAAAAATCAGGATCTAAACTTAATGGAATAAGCCAGTAAGAAGCTGAGATCAACAGCTATTTATGTTGATCTGCTCAGTCTATACTGAGCAGCAGGAATGGAAAATTCCACTTAAATCTTTCAATTCTGCATGAAACAATCCCAACTTATGGATACACACTTAAAATACTAAATGGAACATGGAAGTGCCAAAATGAAGGGTCAAATAAGCTCAGCTTATTGAGAAGCTGATATAGGCAGTTAAGATCTTAAAATTGAACTCACAAATACAAAACCTCAAATAATCTCAAAAACAACTTAATATCTAATAACTAAAGCTTGTCTAACCTATATTAAGCTAAATCAAACTTGTGCCAAAGGCAAATGAACAGTAGAGGCAAATTAGACCTATGAATAAGCTTAATCCAAACACTAGTTTATGAAACTGAAAATGAACTTTTTGAACTACAAACCACTGATTAAGCTATGAAACAGATTCCCTATTGATTTTCTAACTTTAATATCACCTAATAAGCAATCTAAAATAGTTTAATAAGCTCTAATTAAGCTAGTCTTAATTAGACTGTTTTTGGCTTTTTTAACTGTTTTAAGCAAAATAAGAAAATGATATTTAAAACTGATAAAACAGATGAAATACACTTATAAACTACTAATAAGCATGAAATTACTATAATAAGGTAAAAATAAGCACTTTGAACAGTAACTAGGAAAATTATGCAAGAAAATAGAAATTGCTTACAACTGAATTAGGCAATGAAGCAAAGAAAACTGATCAGAACTAAACTTGGTTTATCACTTACCAAGCTTAAACACCACTCAGCTCATCCACTTCAGCTTAACCCCACCAAATTGCTTATTTGACCAATCTTTGACTTCAGTTGACTTTTCTTGACTTTTCTTATTTTTTTGAATTGAACTAGTTTAGACTATCATAAACCCATAATAAGCTATAAAGAGCTTATATGAGCTTATATACACAGAATAAAAGCTTTTGCAATCACCAATAAGCTAACTTGTTTTCACAGTAGACTTGTTTAAAATTGAAATTTCATTAATATTAGAAAATGGTACAATACTGAGTAAGCTAGAGACAATTGAGTTTAAACAAACTTGAATAGACAATTAAAACATAACTTGAAACTGAAATAAGCAATAAGTAAATTCTACACTACGAATGGTCTAAAGCAGGGACAATCTATCTCTGTGTATCTTCATGGCTTTAAGTAGATATCCAAAAAGCTTCTCTGACAATCTCTGAGCAAATCCCACCACTTGGAATGGCTTAAATCAATCCCAGTCGTCCATTGGGATTTTTGGCGGGAAAAGATATAGTGGGTAAAACCCACTTGGGTTTAACGTGTGAGGGGGAGGAGTGCATTAAATGCACTTTGGATTGTTAGGGAGTGTGTAGAAGAAGCTTAGGAGGGGGTGGTATTGTCTGATAAGGTGGGTGATGGTGGTATGGTTTTGGCGGGTCAAGTGGGGAAGGGGATAAGAGTTTGACCGAAGTCAAACTTTGGTATTGGTTAACTCAGGGATAAGGTCGGGTCATGTTATTATTTTGGGCTTGGGTTTATTAAATAGGGAGAAATGGGTTGGCTGGTATTGGGATTAGATTTAGGAAATGGTTTTAAGTTTAGGGACCATAGTTGTAAAGTCTGAAAATCCAAGGACCATTGATGTATTTTCTGAAAATCATCTCCAAGGACTATTTGTGACAATTCAATATTCTTGGAAGTTGACTTTGATAATTTGAGCACTATCCCGGTCCAAACTTGTAAATTTCTTCCCCGTCCTCGGCTTTTCACGATTTTCCAATCTTGTGCTCGGTTTTGGCTGTTTCTGCTTGTTTTCAATCCTTTTGTACCTGAAACACATAAAAACACAAACCAAGGATATTTGCAGTATAATATGGTCTATTTGGGTGTTTTTGGTCATTTTTGTGTCTTTAATGGGTATAAAATGATGAGTATTTACACACTCATCAATCCCCCACACTAAGCTATTGCTAGTCCCTAGCAATCCGATCATATGAAGTAATGAAAGGATCAAAAGAATACCAAGTATACCCCGTTTTGATTTTCTATGTAATGCCAGAAATTCAAACTTAGAACAAAAATATATAACACGCTTGATTTCCAAAAATGGTATCACGGAACAGGATTCACACAAACTGGGTGTCTCCAGGGAATTAAAATCGTCATCCTCTTTTTTATACTCCCAACTAAGCTTAAACTCAATGTGCAAATGCTTTTGTAAAATGCTAACACTACTTATATCAATAATCTATGTAAGCCGAAACTTAACTTTTCACTCCCGCATACATTAAGTTTAGGTGACTGTGCTTAATTTTCAAAATCTTGACAACAAAAATCGACGTTTTTATAAAACTTTGACTAATACCAGTTGAAAGATAGATTTAAAATTCACAACAAGCAAGCTTCAAAATTTATTGCATTTTGCAATATCATTCCATTTTATTCTATTTTATTATTTTTTTCATTTTTTCATCATTTTTTCATTTTTTTTTTATTTAACTTTGTGCAATATAAACTAACGGAGTTTCACGGGAACCAAGACCTTAAACCTTCCTGGAATAAAGGATCCAAGGGCCGTTACAACGGAGAGTTCCAAGACCTTAACGCCTTTCAGAATTAAGGGTCCAAGGGCCGGTGTAAGAGGGTAGCCAAGACCTAAACGCCTTCCGAAAATAAGGATCCAAGGGCCGATCTTGAACCTTAGCTTTTTAGCACATTTATTTATTACTTAAACTTTTACATTATTATGACATATGCTTGTTCCGAAGTTTAAATAAAGCTTTGAACTAGTATTTTTCAAAATCGTAAAGAAAAATAATTTTGTGTGTTCAAAAGTTTGAAAAATAAGCACCAATTAAGTCAGATTCGTTATCTCCTGGGAGGAAAAGCCATAGATTACTTATATAAGCTCTAAAGAAAACCATTATTCTACGCTTAGCATTTTCATTTGCACAAATCGTAAAACCTTAGTCTAATCGTTAAGGAAGCAGCCAGATCAATACTCTGGCAGAGTCGGGATTCCCTTTGTTCTAACCTAATCAAGACTAAACATTCTTCTTTGTTTTTATTGCAATTTCTTATCTAAAAAACGAAAAAAATTTAAAATTTTGGCCAAAACGGGGGTACTAGGGCACTAGAAGGTACAATGTGACAAAATTCGAGAGAATTCCCCCCACACTTAGAATTGAATATTGGCCTCAATATTCAAAGTACCGGCTATTATGCCGACACTATTGAACGTAAAAAGGTAATACTAATAGCCAAGTGTGTGAAAGAAATCTCTATTTTCACAAATAGGATTAAAAAGATATCCCTAGATAATCGTTAGCAAAAGGATAGGATATTGGGCGGCTGGATTGAAAACAGGCGCGACAATCATCACAATCCAAGGGAAACCTGCAAACACGAGCAAACAACACACAAACAAAGCACAGTAGAGGAATCCCCCCCACACTTAGTGTCAGAAAATAGAAAGAAGTCAGAAACATGGGTTGTCACCCATGTGGTGCTAATGTTTTTGTTAACCGAGTCACTAGCTTGACTCGACCCCGAATTCATTGGTTCATGGGGAAGCAAGTGGAAGAACAATCTCCATCGGACTTTCATTCAAAATGTTTGGATCAACATTGAATTTCTTGAAAGTTCCACTCCGATGAGATATACCCAGCTCAAAAGATTGAAAAATGGAGATGCCGGGATCAAAAACTTTGTCCTCATTCCCAAACGAGTGAATGAAAGGACAATCTACCTTATAGGCGAAGAAAGGTAGAAAAACTCGAACGACATATGTGAAGTTAATATAATGGCGATCCTCAACGGGAAATGTCACATATGTCGGAGAAATATCAATATCGGGATTAAGAGTTGAGGTCACATCATCAAGTTTATGAATAATAGAGTCCTTGACCTCATCGTTTTCTAACTCTTCATCAAAGAGAGGATTTATTTTGCTAGAAAAGTACTCATCATCAAATTCAAAAAGAAAATTCGAATAGACTTTGAGACTTTCATTTGGAACGTCCTCATCAGAAAGTGATTCGTCATCACTAGAGGAAAAATCATCATTTGAATTGAAAAAGGGATTAGAGAAAATCCCGAAAAATTCATCGTTTGAATTGAAAAGAGGGTTAGAAAATGTCCCGAAAAAATCATCAGTAGTGTCAAGAGGTTGATCACTACGAAAAGAACCATCACTTTCACTGTCAGAAATATCCTCAGACTCACTTGGGATTGGGATAAGGTTCTCAGCACTAGACTTTATGAATTCGTCCGATTCCTTTTCAGGAATAATGCTAAGATGCTCATCCCCCATAATAAGAGAGTCCTTGGGGTCCATATATGATAAGAGTGATGTGATTGCAATAGACTGAGGGAGTTGAGAAATGATATCGCTCAAAGGAATAGTACTCTCCTCGTTGTCTTCATCTTCGTCATCGAGCATGCACGCTTGATTAAACAAGAAACGATTTTGTGCTGCTCGTTCTTCGGCGAGTAAATCTTCCATAGATTCACCATGACGATCATCTTGGGTATGTTTATCAGCCAAAATTTTAAGTTCATTTTGCACATCTTGAAGTTTTTGGAATAAATCTTCGAAAGATTCTTCAAGAGATAGCTGAGGCTGAGTTTGAATCGTTTCATACTGTGGAGGTTGGTCATGATAAGAATAATCAAAATTGTTACAAGGACTGTGCTCATAGACAAGCGGGTTCCTCGTTTGACAATCAGAATTATAATGTGGACCTCCACAGTACTCACAACAATACGTTTGTTGTGACTGATTCGGTGAATTATATGGATAATGGTCATACCCAAAATTTTGACTGTTACAAGAAACCTGCTCATAGACAGACGTATTCCCTGCTTGACAATCAAAACTTTGGTGAGGACCTCCACAATACTCACAAAGATCATTTGGCATATTTTGAAATGATGTATCATTGAAGTTTTGATTAGACGGCTCTTGCCAAAATGAATCCTGAGAAGGGGTACTGAAATCGTTGTGAAAATCTGGATAATCAAGTGTATTTTGGATTTCAGAAGTGCAACATATGCAAAGTCCATGAGTAAACCCACATCCTTTGCAAAAACATCGTTCACACTGTGAATCATCCCCCAACGGATCTCCACATATAAAACATTTATGCTGAGTGAGTGAAGATGGCTAGGGTTGTGGAGGGTGTTCGGGAAGACTTTGAGTATTATCGATGGAATTAAGCTTTTCTTCGAGGGCTACTTTACACCAATAACAAGATCCTTTTGGTGCATGATTTCCACACCGCTCACACTTACACTTGTAACAACGAAGATTATCACCCACTAGACCTTTACAATCAAAACAGCGATAGCCCAGTGACGACATGAGAATTAAATATTAAGGAGGGTTAAGAAGATAGAATCAAACGGTTTAAGAGGATGAGGAAAAATATTTTTGGGGTTTTCTGATAGGAACGTGTGATCATACTTCTTATCTCCTTTTAAAGTGAACACAGCTACAATCTTGAGGTTACTTCTTACTGGTTCTGGAGACTTCTTGGTAGGTTTGTTCTTGTACCAAGTCCTTCGTTTCTCGTACCAGTGAGATATGCCCAACTCTGCATCTTGGTTGTAGTGAACGGTTATGGAAATGAAGAGATGAGAAGCTGTTTCTTCGATTGCAGAGTTTGGGTAGCTTGCTGCTGGGATGAAGGCGATTGACGTTGTGTATCTGGGTTTGCATTCAGCTCCATGAACAAGAAGATCCAAGTCATGGTTGAAGAAGAATTGGTAAGGTATAGAAGGTTAATCTGAGACCCGTAGAACTGCTAATGGCTTCGTCCAGTCTGTGATGTAAGGTTGGTTGTTCCTGGAGGTGCTTCCAGTTAGTATCACATCTGGATTAGTCCAGCTGAACTCGCTTGACATTGCACGGGCAATGTTCTCGAGGTGATATTCAAGTTCAGCCGCACTCGAGGAGTTATCCTTCAGAAGATTGAAAGCATCATTCTTTATCCGACGAAGTTCCCGTTTGGTCATCTTCTTGACCTTTTGAGTACTTTTGAGTTGTTGTGTGAACTCAAATGTACTATCTTGTGGGAAACTAGAAGGGGGGGTTGAATACTTTACCGGTTTTAAATTCTTTTAAAAATATTGTTTTAAAAGTTGGCTATTGAAAACTTTGATTCGAACTCTATGTATAATCAATCAACACCAATATGAACTACACACTAAACTAACTAATGCTAAATAATGAAAGTAAAGAGTAGAGTTGGAAAGATCAAACCGAGACAAAGGATTTATAGTGGTTCGGCTACGAAGCTCTTCTTCGCCCTACTCCACTCCCCGAGTACCACACTCGAGAGTTTCAAACACTATATCAACAACCTCCCTTCAGGCGGAGAAAACCGTACACGTCGCTTATCCTATTACCGACACTAAGGTAAATGTCGAGTGCTAATCTTAGCTAGCACCAATCTACCAAGGTCCACGTGACCAAACACTCAAGCCCAATGGCTTCAAGAGATCACCAAGATCTCAACACGATCACAATGATCAACACTCTCTCAACTAACACTAATCTATCGACCCTTGATCTTCTTGATCAATCACACAAGCCCAATGGCTTTAAGAGATATCCACTATCTCTATAAGATCACACTTGATCTTCACTCTCACTCACAAAAGATAAATAAACTTGATGTATGCTATGATACAACAAGGTTGTAACAAGTGTTACAAAAACCTAACAACTATAACTCTTGTATCTTCTTGAATACCTTGAGTTCTTCTCTTGCTAATGAAGAGGAATGATAACACCTTGTATCAACTTGGATACTTGTGTTCTTCTCTTGCTAATGAAGAGGAATGATAACACCTTGTATCAACTTGGATACTTGTGTTCTTCTCTTGCTAATGAAGAGGAATGATAACACCTTGTATCAACTTGGATACTTGTGTTCTTCTCTTGCTAATGAAGAGGATCTCTTGGTGGATGATTGGATCACTCTTAAAACAAAAGAAAACTAATCTAAATGACCTAAAGAAGAGAAAGGTGTGAGAGGTTTAAACTCAGAAGTTTTTCTGTGTGAAAGGGTGCCTAAAATCTATGAAAGGGGTTGGTATTTATAGGCAAAGAAAATCTGAACGTTACAGAAAAAATAGTACGGACGGCTCCACTAAACATGCCACGGCTCCACTAAATTTAGTGGAACCGTGGAGCCGTCCTAGACTAGGACGCTCTAAATTTTGTCTTTTCTGGTGAAAACTTATTTGGGGAAGGTTGGAGCTGATTTTGGGGGGAAAAATAGCTGTTGTGATTTTCAAACATATTTTTCCATTAAAACATTTCTTAATAATTCAAAAATAATTTGTCATGTGTATTTTTGAAAAAAATGTTTTGTCCCATTAAAAATGTGAGCTCTCAAAACCAAAATTTACTTCTTTGATCATTTGTCAAGTTTGTAAATTTGTCTAAGAGTGATTTACGTAGAAACGGGATCTTCCGATTAAAAACTTGTTTACGTTAATTTTAACGTAACGTGATTTCACATTTTGTCATCCTCAAAACATGAAGTAATCGAAAGATATAAATAACGTTTTTAGAAACATTATTTGCATCAACAATCTCCCCCTTTTTGATGATGACAAAATATAAATTCATTTTAAGTTAAAATTAGTTTTAACAAGTTTTTAATGATTTTACTCCCATTTCTTCCCCTTTTTGTCGAATCAAAAAGGTGACGACGGCTCCCCCTTGATGTGTACTCCCCCTCATTTGGAGAAAACAAAGGAATCGAGCAATGGTTTTTGCTACAAAACAAGGTTAGATGACAAGTATACACTATCTAACAAGTAGCACATTTGACAAATATCCAACCACATAAAAAAAAATAGCTAAGTAGCCAAAATGAAAAGCCCATTTCATAAACATAAAATAAATGTCATACATAAGTATGACTACATCAAGAAAGCAAATTTAAAACAACATGAAGACACATAAACATCAATAGTAGTATGAGGCTTCAAGATTTGCTTCCAACTTCAAAAGGGTTCCTAAGCATTTATTGGAGGGACTAAACATAACCATGTTTAGTTTGGGCTATTGTGTGGTGGAGGAGGTGGAAGGATGATGGGTCCTATGGGTGGTGTTAGGAGGTGTTCTAGGTATGAGAATTGAAGACTCAAGTCTTCTCTAGGGTTCATGATGAGGGTTTGGTTGTAGTTGCAACAAGGGCAACTCAAGGTGTGAGGTTGTAGTGGATAAAGGATGGGATGACCCATTAAAGGTTGAGGTGATGGTGATAGGGATAGTGATGGTGATGAGGATGATGTGTTGGTGGCTAGTTCAAGAGGTGATATAGGTGATAGGGTTAGTATGAGAGCCAAAGGTTGTGGTGATGGTGATGATGATGGGGTGAAGGTTAAAGGTGTGTTGGTTCTCATAGTTGTGGAGGATGAGGATGTTGGTTTGGTTGATGTTGCCTTGGATGGAGCTTGAGGTGTAGTGAAGGAAGATGATGACTTGGTTGAGGTTATAGGTGTATGTGTATCATCTTCATCATCCAAGGTGAGATCAATGAAAATTGTCTCTTTGGTGTTTGGTGAGGCTTGTTGTGGGTGAGCATTCTTGATCCATTGATCAATTTGATTGGTTTCATTTGTTGGTTTGATGTAGAATCTTGGTTTCTTAAATACTCTTGATCCCATGATGGTTGTATGGTGAGTGTGAAGGTGCAAGGATGGGTGTAAGGATGGCAATGCATGATGTTAGCTTAAATAGCCAAATCAAAAGCATGCAAGGTTGAAAAGGATGTTGGATTTGGGGATTTGGGTGTATGGGAATCAGGTTATGTTGGCAGATTTCCTGGAAAAAGAAGTCAAAAAGTGGAAGGAAATAGTGAAAATCGTCTTCCAGAGGCACGGTACCACTAAATGTACCACGGCACCACTAAATTTAGTGGAGCCGTCGCCTATTTAGTGGAGCCGTGGCCTCCATTTGACTTTCTTTCCAGGTCTGCTGGTTTTAGGCAGCCTAAATGGGGAAATTTCTGGGGAATCCATTGGCTGCAAATCTCAAAGCCTCAAACCACTAAACACATAGAATTCCTAAAGCTAGTTTCAACTAGCAACTAACATGATCATGTGATCATCTATGTATTTAGGAAACTATTAAGCATGCATGAGTTCAAGCAAATTTAACATCTAGTGCATGTAATAAAATAAGATAATATGCATGAACTAGGCAAGATTGATTAACATAGAGGTTAATTAACTAAGCAAATTAACCATGTTTAAGTGTGAAATTTTAAAAGGAAAACACTTCAAGCAAGTTAATGTTTATGGACAATGCCATTTCATAATATTAATACTTAAGTTAGTATAACTACTTAAGTAAACACTCTCTAATCTTTCTTTTTCCCCAACTTCTTCAACTTGTTCCCAAGTCCTTTTATCGCCTTCCCAATCGACTTGAATCCCCCGATAGTTTGCTCGTGCATCGAAACCTGTCGATTATACATTGTTGTCTGCCTCCTCATTAGGTTGGATAGGTTGACCTCACCGAATTCAAGGTCGGTGGTTTGTCGGAAGGACGAAGTGTCCAGATTATGAAAGTAGGTGTCGGGAGAAGGAGTACGGCGATGAGACGTTCCTTCTTCATTCACCTCATCATCGTCTTCATCCATAGGTTGAGATGATGATGCGTGACTGAAGGAGGAGGAGGAAAGAGAAATATCGGAGGTGGATTTACTACCACGTTTGGACCCTTTGTCCTTACGTTGCCTTGTGCGACGTTGTGGTCCACCAAGTGGTTTCATAACCGGATTGACTAGGACATAGTCGACCTCAGTGAGTGATGGATAGGTTTGCATCACCTACTTGAACAAACGAGTAAGCAACATGCCATATGGCATGAGCTCATCAGAACGACGATGAATTGTGGCCATCCGTTTGACCATGTAGTATGCGAGGTTATATGGTTCCTCGATACTGAGACAATAAAGCATATGGGCAAGACTTGCCGGAACGTGATCACGGTTGCCAGAAAGGCTTAACACGTTCTCACGTAGAAGGAGTTCCCAACTTCTGAGGTCGGGACGGAGTTCCTTGAGGTAGATTTTGTTTGGGTCGAGATAGACAATGGTGCCATCACGTTTTTGGTACGTGTTGGCGAGGCGGGGTGTTTGGATGACTTGTTTGATTACTTCAATGTCGGGAATGTCAGTACGATAAGCACCTTCATTCTCAAGATTGTAGTAAAGAGACTCTAGAGAGTGGTCCTTTGTGAATGCACATTGACCAACTGAGGGAATACCGAGAATTTCTCCAATCTCGGAGACAGATAGGATGATGTTTTGGTGTCGAATCCAAAAATCAAGAAAGACGTTTCCGTCAAGATCAGTATAGGTGCGGACACGACTGTAAAAATCGAGAACGAAACGAGGACAGACTTGATCGCTTATTTTGTATAAGCAATCGAACTTAATAGTGGGGAAACAGACACGGATTCTGTCAGACATGACATAAAGAGCATCGATTACACGCCCTTCGTGTATATATCGATTCTGGACTTTTGCGAAATAAGCTCCTTGCTCATCAGGAATGTTTAGATTTTCAAGATTACTAAGGATGTATTGTCTGGTATCTTGATAATCATTTCGAGGCATTGTTATCTACAAAAAAAAATTATTTTTGAATATGTTAATTCGTTGCATTTTAATGATAATATTTCTAGTGTGTGTGCCTAAATGCAAACAATGTGGAGGTGCGGTAATATCGACTCTAAAACTATCCTAATGAGATTACCCAAACACTCCTATCTTCACTTTTTCTCAATCAAAGTATGTCGAACATTACACATTACTTATGTAATTCGATCCATATTTGAGAGTTCGCGTATACATGCAAAAACGTTTTTAATTTGCATCAACAATGCATGAAAAAGGTTTCATGATCCTAGACTTGTGAAGATTTTCGAAGAAATGATCGAATTGGGGTGTTTGGCAAACGCCTCAACATGGCGCCAACAAGCTTTAAGTTTGAAAAGCTTTAATGCAAAACGTTCCTAATCATATTTTAATAATCCTAAACATGATTCCACTACAAACAATCAATCATAATCCGATTTTAGTTATTAAATTCGGACTAGGTTTTGCAACATAAGTGGGTTTATGAAAATTCTAGGTTTAGGGAATCATGTGAATGCTACATTGTCTAATCTTATTCTTAATTTCACAAAGGATTAACAAAATTCGAAAATCCCCAATTCAATTTTGAACTCAAGAACAAACCCTAGACTCAAATTGAAAGAAATTAAGTATGATTTACTTACAATTAGTGTTGTTGTGATTAGGATTTGTTGATTCCAATGCCTCAATCTTGATTTGCAAGAGCTTAATTGAATTTTAGTGTTTGGGTTCAGTTTTGACAGCAAGAGGAAGTGGTTTTGGGTTTGATTGAAAGGATGTGCAGAAGAAAAGAAAGAATGGCGCATTTTTCAGATGCACGGCACCACGGTTCCACTAAACATTAGTGGAGCCATGTCTATTTAATGGACCCGTGTGTCTGATTGTGCCACTTTTCTTCTGTTTTGACTTTTGGCAGATTAATCTTACTTATTTAGTAAGACTTTTTTACACGAGGAAAAAGTTTATACCTAATAAACTTTTTGACGAAAACGATTAGGCGGGATGACAAGGAATGACCTTAGTGTTTCCAAGGAAATTGACTAAGTTGTCATTGGATGAGGATTGACTTCTAATATTTCCCGTGAAATAATTAGAAGTCATGAGTCGTGTTTTGGTGGATGACTATAATATTTCCCATGAAATATTTAATTAGTCGGAATACGAGACGTAAGGAATGACTTAATATTTCCCGTGAAATATTCAAAAAGTCATGTGACGAGTTGGATAGATGACTTAAGAAGTCATGGGTGATTCGTAGAGGATGACTTCAATATTTCCCGTGAAACATTTGAGAAGTCATAGAAGGGATAAAACGTTTATAAGATATGACGCAAGGGATGACTTTAATATTTCCATTGAAATATTGAAATAGTCATAAGCGGGATGAGAGGAATGACTTAAGAGTCATGAGGCGATGTGAGGGAAATGACAAATGAGTCATAGAACAAGACGTGAGAAATGACGTTAATATTTCAAGTGAATTATTAAGAGGTCATGAGGAGAGAAGTGGACGATGACTTTAATAATTCGAAAGAATTATCTAAATAGTCATGAGTGGGGTGACGAGAACGTATTGGTTGGAGTATTGACGATGTTGTCTTTCAAGAGAGACTTTTCAAAGAAAATATTTCTCTTTTGACCTTATCGTGACGGAGAGGATGACGTACTTCGATGAGCATCGTTCATGAGCAAACTACAGGGTTCCCGGTCAAGTCTAATGGCATCTTGACTGCTACTCTTCATAGGGGGTTGTCTCATCTATAGTGTTTGTTGTCATGCCTTTCCGGCGCTTACGTACTCGGCTTCGGTCGTGGAGACAATAAGAGTAGTTTGTTTCTTGGGGAACCAAGATGTTTGTTAACAAACCTATGAAGGTACAAACATTACTCTTTATGTTTCAATCCACATTAACTCTCGCATTATCAGAGTTGATATAGAAACAATTTCTATATCAATCTCCTTGAGATGTAGTAATCTCAAGTGTGTAGTACCTTTGATGTATCGGATGATATATCAAACACTTTGATGTAAGAAGTCTTAGGGCACTTCTTACAAGTGGGCACAAAGCCAAACACTTATTCATGATAATGGACCTACTTGCCGTTAGGTAAACTACTTTACCTATTATGCCCCTAACCTAGTTATATCCGCGCACTCACCTTCTTCGTCTCTTGTGAGATTTGTTTTTGCGGATATGGGCGTCAGTGTCAATTAAGACTATTACTTAAACTATGTATCTCATACATATAGTATACATAAGTTTACAGGGATACTTAATTTAGGCAAGATTACTTATGTGCAAGGAAGGAAACTTGATTCACTCATCAATGCTTAATTCAAACTTGTCACGCATGATCTTCAAGCGATCATTGAACATTTCTGGACAAGTTGAGTTTGACATGATGAGATGTGAATAAAGTTTCTGTGTTATAGTGCCTACCATGTTAGATTCTAACTACACTATTTCATGCCAAACATTTCTACTAACAAAAGGTGTTTTAAGAAAGCGTACCTGTGCCTGAGGTGTTGCTCTTAAAACTAGAGGATTAGACTACCTTTGTTGAATGTTGAGCATATAAGACATGACTTGACTTTTGCGTCACCAGACTTGTTTGGTAACACATCATACTCCTTTTGTTAGACTCCAAAATTTATTTACACTCATGTTTTCCTAGCAAAACAAAAGTTCAAACATCTGGTCCCCAATATCTCATGGGTCCAAAGTTGTTAGAGTCAAACATCCTACGCATTTGTTGCGTTAGTTTAGGATGTGAGAATGGAGGACACATTTCCCATGGTAAGTAACTTTTTGATGGACGATCATTCCAAGTTACGGGAAAGTTACTTGGATGATTTTGTCTTCTAAAGTTACCTCTCGGTAGAGGAGTTCTAGACCGAGGTTTGGGATAATTAATTCTTCTAGGTGGAGGAGTAGTAGACCTAGTGCCACGCTTTACAAATCCATGTTCGGGAGATGATAATGGTTTGTAAAAGCCTTTGGCTTTCTCTTTACTTGGTGTAGACACTCTAGTACTATCTACAACTACGTGACTCGGTTTAGGACTCAAGTTCTTTTTCAGAATTGACCCAGTTTTGTCCTCAGCACCAGACGGTACCACGGTACCACTAAATTTAGTGGTGTCGTCGGTATCATTAGTGGTGCCGTCACCTTCAGACTTGGACATTTCAGGTGTTACAAATTTTACTTGTTTAGTACCACTTGTAGAAGCCTGATTTGGGTCAAATCCTAAACCCGAACGGTCATGTTCACTATATCTAATATTTTCAAGTATATCATTAAGCTTTTTAGTTCCTTCATCAAACTTAATGATTCTTAAAGCATTTTCTTTAAGCCTTTCATTTTCTACTTGAAGACTTATACATGACCCACATCCTAAGTCTACTTCTTTGTTTTTTTCAAGTCTCTTGACATGATCTTTTAATTCTAAAACTTGTAGTTCTAGTTCTTTTAGTTTTAATTTTAGCTTTGTGTTTCTACCTAAGATCTTAGTACTAACTACACATAGTTTGTTGTATTCGTCATGCAATTCACTATCATCTATTGACGAATTATTATCACTATAATAAGAAGAGTTGGAATGTACCTCGTTAGAAGCTTGAGCCATTAGGCATGTTTCATCGTTAAGCTTCTTCTCTTCTTCTTCACCGCTATCACTCCAAGAGCCTCCTACAAAAGCTCTTTGGTTGTTGGAGTTCGGTGGTTTAGGACATTCTCCTATGAGGTGATTAGGATCTCCGCATCTATAGCATTTCCTATCACTTGTCCCTTTCCTTTCATCACGATTCTTTTGAGATGACCTCCTTTCATTGCGAGGTTGTCTAGGAAATCTACCTTTCCTCCTAAAGAACTTTCTAAAGTTTCTAACGGCTAGTGCATATTCTTCATCTTCACTATCGGAATTTGAACATTCCTCATCACTAGTCTCCTTCTTGGCTTTCAATGCTAGAGATCTAACTCTCTCGCTTTTGCCTTTGACTATGTCGGAGTCCTTCTTGATTATCATCTCGTGAACTTTCAGGTTTCCTATTAGTTCATCGAGTGACAACATCGCCAAGTCCTTTGACTCTTCTATGGCGGTGACCTTTGCTCTCCATTTAGGATGTAGAGAACGGAGGAACTTCCTAACATAATTCTTGCTAGAATAACCTTCATCAAGAGCTTTAAGACTAGTGATAATAGTATTAAATCTAGCAAAAGCATTATCTATTGACTCATCTTCCGAAATGGAAAATTGTTCATATTGTTGAACAAGTAGATCAATCTTGTTCTCTTTGACTTGGTTATTACCTTGGTGAGTGACTAACAAAGTTTTCCAAATATCTTTTTTCGTATTACACATGAAAATTCTTTCAAATTCCTTTTTAGGCAAAGCATTATAAATCATCATTTTAGCCTCATTATTTTTGGCTAATTTTCTTTTAAGTTCATCACCTTGTTTATCATAAGAAACTATTTCATCCTTTTTAGTTTCCGGATTCATTTGAATAGGTTGAAAGTCACCCTCGGTAATAACATGCCAAAGATCAATGTCTTTTGATTTTACATATGTTTCGAATCTTGTTTTCCAATATATAAAACAATCGGTTTCGAAAAGTGGTGGTCTTTGCATAGATTGCCCTTCTAGATATTTGTCGGAATCCATTGATCGATTCAAGTTTTAAAATACAATATACTTTAAAATCTTGACTGACGTGGCTTCTGATACCAATTGTGGGAAACTAGAAGGGGGGGTTGAATAGTTTACCAGTTTTAAATTCTTTTAAAAATCTTGTTTTAAAAGTTGGCTATTGGAAACTTTGATTCGAACTCTATGTATAATCAATCAACACCAATATGAACTACACACTAAACTAACTAATGCTAAATAATGAAAGTAAAGAGTAGAGTTGGAAAGATCAAACCGAGACAAAGGATTTATAGTGGTTCGGCTACGAAGCTCTTCTTCGCCCTACTCCACTCCCCGAGTACCACACTCGAGAGTTTCAAACACTATATCAACAACCTCCCTTCAGGAGGAGAAAACCGTACACGTCGCTTATCCTCTTACCGACACTAAGCTAAATGTCGAGTGCTAATCTTAGCTAGCACCAATCTACCAAGGTCCACGTGACCAAACACTCAAGCCCAATGGCTTCAAGAGATCACCAAGATCTTAACACGATCACAATGATCAACACTCTCTCAACTAACACTAATCTATCGACCCTTGATCTTCTTGATCAATCACACAAGCCCAATGGCTTTAAGAGATATCCACTATCTCTATAAGATCACACTTGATCTTCACTCTCACTCACAAAAGATAAATAAACTTGATGTATGCTATGATACAACAAGGTTGTAACAAGTGTTACAAAAACCTAACAACTATAACTCTTGTATCTTCTTGAATACCTTGAGTTCTTCTCTTGCTAATGAAGAGGAATGATAACACCTTGTATCAACTTGGATACTTGTTTTCTTCTCTTGCTAATGAAGAGGAATGATAACACCTTGTATCAACTTGGATACTTGTGTTCTTCTCTTGCTAATGAAGAAGAATGATAACACCTTGTATCAACTTGGATACTTGTGTTCTTCTCTTGCTAATGAATAGGATCTCTTGGTGGATGATTGGATCACTCTTAAAACAAAAGAAAACTAATCTAAATGACCTAAAGAAGAGAAAGGTGTGAGAGGTTTAAACTCAGAAGTTTTTCTGTGTGAAAGGGTGCCTAAAATCTGTGAAAGGGGTTGGTATTTATAGGCAAAGAAAATCTGAACGTTACAGAAAAAATAGTACGGACGGCTCCACTAAACATGCCACGGATCCACTAAATTTAGTGGAACCGTGGAGCCGTCCTAGACTAGGACGCTCTAAATTTTGTCTTTTCTGGTGAAAACTTATTTGGGGAAGGTTGGAGCTGATTTTGGGGGGGGAAATAGCTGTTGTGATTTTCAAACATATTTTTCCATTAAAACATTTCTTAATAATTCAAAAATAATTTGTCATGTGTATTTTTGAAAAAAATGTTTTGTCCCATTAAAAATGTGAGCTCTCAAAACCAAAATTTACTTCTTTGATCATTTGTCAAGTTTGTAAATTTGTCTAAGAGTGATTTGCGTAGAAACGGGATCTTCCGATTAAAAACTTGTTTACGTAATTTTAACGTAACGTGATTTCACATTTTGTCATCCTCAAAACGTGAAGTAATCGAAAGATATAAATAACGTTTTTAGAAACATTATTTGCATCAACATATCTTTCATTCTTGAATCTTCATTAGTCTGTGTTTGAGCATTCACCAACTGATCAAACCATTCGTTGCCATGTGTATCATCATCATCCAGCCATGAAACTACGTTTGATTTTCTAGAAGATTTATTAGTTGTAGTATCCTTGTCTTTGGTGGTGATTGTGATTGATCTTGTGGAATTTCCATTTCTTCAATATGCTCATAATGATGCTCCATTTCTGTGGGACCGGACCCCGAAGCCTTTGGAGGTTGCGAAGTTGTTGTCGTTTTCGGTTCGGTTGGCTCTTTGAACTGAATTTCAGACCCACTAGCATTCTTGTGTTTCTTTGATTTGGAGTCAGGGTCTTGGTCTTCATCGTTTCTTGGACGTTTTCCACGATTGGCCGCAACTTTGCATGATTCCACATTAGCTTGTATAGCCTTAATGAGAGCTATTTCTGTATCTGTTGGAGAGATGATTTCCGTGAGTTTGGTGAAAAGTGCAAGTTGAAGTTCTTCTGTTGAATAGTTCGTAAGATGCTTTGGTTGAGTTGCAGATTCAGGAAGAGTAGATGCTGAAATGTTCTTGATTTTTTCTGTGATGTTGGCGTTGACGTACTCTTCAAGTTTTTCAACTAGTGTTTGCATAATCTTAAGCATGAATTGCTTGACATATTTCTTTGTGTTATGCTTAGCTTCCTTGAGCAGTTGAACTTTGACATCATCATCCAGAAATTCATCCATTCGTTGCTTGGTTTCCTGCAACTGTTCCACTTGCTCAAATAGACCTTTGATCATATTTTTCAATTCGAGTACTTGGTCACTTATTTTGTTGTCTCTCTGTGCCTGAGCAAGTTTTGCAGCCTTTTTCAACTTCTTGGCTGCTGGAGATATAACTTCAACTCGAGTTACCCTAGCAATCTTCTTAAAATGCTTGCCCTTGATGATTGTTTTTATTGTTTCTTCAAGTGTTGCTTCTCTTTTGGTAGGTGATGGTTGGGATGGTGGTGATGGATGTGATGAAGTTTGTGCCTTAGTAGAGACTGGAGGAGTTCGTACTTTGGGTGGTGACATTGGAGGAGTAGATTCCTTTGGTGGTGAATCAGGAGGAGGTGTTGGAGTCTTAGGTGGTGATGTAGGAGGTGTTGTGGGATTGGGTGATGAGATTGGAGGAGTTTGAGCCTTTGGTTGTGACTCCTGCTGAGGCTCATGAGGAGTGAGAGTTAGACGAGGTGGAGTAATTGGTGGTGTGGAAATGTATTGTTCGGCTTCTCTTTCTGCCTCTTCTTGCTCCTTTGCTAGTCTCTCTTCTTCCTTTCTCTTTTCTAATTCTGCCTTGTGTTCAGTTTCTAGTTCGATTGCAGCTTTAGTAGTCTTCTCCCAAATAATTTCCTCTTCCTCTGATTCAGACCATTCAACAGGCGCATCAAGATTCTCCTCATTTTTGTCTTCAAACATCTCATCAGGTATTTCCTCATCTGTCAATACGATCTTCTCCTTGATTACTTTTTCATTTTTCTTGCCGGGTTGATTAACCGGACTATGTGATGGAGATGCATCTTTGGCAGCAACTCCAGACCCTCCAGGTTGATTAACCGGATCAGAATGGGTTGGAGCCACTTCTTTCACTGTACCAGAACCTCCAGCTCCTTTTGCTTCTTCAATTTTTCTCAGTTCCTCAACCCTTAATGCTGCTCTTCTGGCATCATCCTCTTTGCCAGTAATCTTGCTTGCTTTTATTGCCTTGATTGTGTCAAGGTCTACTTGCATTTCAATATTTTCCTCAGATTCTGTTTCTTCTGAGTCAGACTCATCCTCAGCATGGATCCCTCCTTCTTCTTCTTTAGGCTTAGGAGTAACTTTTACTCTTCTTTTGATGATTTTGGAGAATGAAGGTTTTATGTTCTTTGAGGCACTGGAAGCACTCCCTGTTTTGCTGCTTCCTTTAGAACGAGTCTTTGAGGATCCTGTCTCTTCTGCAATTTTAGCAAACCCGACTTGTCTTTTGTTGTAAGCATCATCATAGTCTTTGTAAGCCTGAGTCTTCTTAACCGATTTTGTCAACAGTCCTTCTGGTAACCTCAACCCTTGTTTGTGTGAGCTGTCTTTAGGGAAGTAGATTAGGTTGACAGTTTTATCCATCCTAAGCAAGTGCAACTCTCTATCTTTGGGTCGTGGTGAAATGTCTTTGTCTTCGTCTATCAGTAAACTGATGAGCAATTTTGTATATCGAACAAACGGGATTCTTGTTAACGGTTTTTTGTATTGGCTTTGGATCTGGAATATGAGGTCATCCCATATGAGTTCTGCATAGTCAATATTCTTTTGATTGACTACGCCCTAGAAGATTTGCATGTGTAGTAAACGAGGGTGCTCATGTCCACTATCTCTCCCTGTGACAGAATGAACCAATATGTAGTAAATGGTTCTCCAGGGCTGTGGAATGCTTTTTGCGTTGATTTTGGAGATTTTGGTCAATGAAGTGTTGGGAGGTAGATCATATCCTATGTCAATGACGAATTTCAAGACTTCATCTTCAGTTGGTGTGGGCCAATATCGGTTTGCAGGTTCTGGTGGTTCAGGTAAGGACAATGCTCTACGAAGGTGTTTAGGGTGATTTTGACTTGCTTCCGATCCAATGTGCACTCGAAGTATTTTTCATCAGTATCAAGCAGAATGGTATCCCACATATGATGAATGTATAACTCTGGAATACTGTCAGAATTTTCCAGCATGCACTTGCACTTGTGTCTTTTGAGGATTTCAATGGCAACAAGACAACTTGGTTCAGCACATTTGATCTCATCAAAGTTAACTCTTGCATTGTTGTTCCCATATTTTGCCTTGTAGCCACGTGGGAAAACTTCTTCCTTGGTGAGCATTGGTAGTGGTTGTTGTGATTGTGCAGTCATTTTTTGAGTTTCCTGAAACATCAGTTAGACACCAATTTGCAGGATACATGAAAGTTAGCATTAGATAAACTTTTAAGTATCACATGTGATTCTTTAATTGCTTAGCATGATTTTACAAGTTGACACATGATAATTTCTTTAGAAGTGACAATTTCTATTTCATTTGACAATTCTTTTGGAAATTTACAATTTCTTAAGAATCTAACAATTCCTATAGAAATTGACAATTGCGAAAGAAATTGACAATTGCGAAAGAAATGACAATTGCGAAAGAAATGACAATTGCGAAAGCAATGACAATTCCGAAACTTTCTTACACAAGAAATTTCGATAACTTTGTAGACGTACTATTCACCAAATTCTTCGCAAATTCATCAACACTTGTAATTTTGCATTCACGCTTGTTCTAATGGAATCCTATGATGTTTCTATGTCTTTTGACCAAGTTTTAACAACTTTTAACCACAAAAACTCAAAAATTCATCCTGAAGCAGTTCATCGTGTTCTTCATAAACCCTAATGATCAATTTCACACTTGTGATGTTTCTGGGTACAAATTAAAGGCATAAACACTTAATTCGATGCATAAGAACACTACTTTGATGATATAATCGCACTCAAACACAAATACTCAGTTTTCCCCAAATCTTTCGCTTAAACCCTAAATTAAGAACATTCAAGATTCATGTTTCTGGGCTGATTAAACACATGCATTATGTTAAGATACTAATTCTAAACATATCCCACCAACAAATTACAACACAAACACTCAGAATCAAATTATACGATTTCGCATGAACCCTAGATCTAAACTATTAAATTTTGACAAATTTAACCGTTGGATCAAGAAATCATTCAAAAGCATTGTTAATAATTACATAATAAACATGTTATCACTCACAAATTCGATGGATCTTGAACGATTAATCAGATTCGATTTTAGCCGTGGATGTTGTGGGTGAGTGTATTAACTGTGGTGGGTGAATATGTCAGATGAATTTAATTGTGACATTAACTGCAGTGATTTTCCCATTTTGTCTAGTATTTTCTTTGGCAGTTTCACACTTTTAGTCCCCTAACCTTGTATGTTTACTTTCTAAGTCCAACCATGCTAACACTAAGTTATTCAACTTAACAATATTGGCACACAACTTTTTATCCTATGATATTATCACCGAACCATGTGAAGCAACAATTTTGAAGAAACAATGCAAGTACAAATTTTGAAAAAAAAATATTTTAATGTTGTTCTCCCCCTCAACATTTGTTCAGAAATAATTGATAACGGTTTAAAATGAACAAAGTGTTGAAGGTTTTGTACTTGCAAAAAAAAAATGTGTTTTTTTTTTTTTTTTTTTTTTTTTTTTAAAGAGAAATGGAAAATCTTTTTGATTTTTTTTTCATTAAATATTTACAAAGATAGTTTGATGATTGACTCCTTAATTTTGAGTAAGAAAATTGTTTAAGTCATCAGGAGTCAAACATCGCATACCAATTTGATGAACCAGTTCCACAAATCTTGCATGAGGCAAGGCTTTGGTGAACAAATCCGCCAATTGGTGTTCAGTACCCACAAAATATAATTCAACTGTACCCATTTCCACATGCTCCTTGATAAAGTGATATCGGAGAGCAATATGCTTCGATTTGCAGTGTTGAACCGTGTTGCATGAAATAGCGATGGCACTCTTGGAGTCGCAGTACATCGGAATCTTGTTAAACACGTATCCGTAGTCCATCAACTGAGATCGCATCCAAATAACTTGAGCACAGCAGGCAGACATGGCGACGTATTCTGATTCTGTGGACGACAATGATGTACAGTCTTGCTTCTTTGACTGCCAAGAGACGAGCTTGTCACCTAAAAACTGTACTCCCCCAGACGTACTTTTTCTCGTGTCTAAACAACCTGCATGGTCAGCGTCTGAAAAAGCAACAAGTTCAAACCCAGAATCCTTCGGATACCAGAGTCCCAGATGAATGGTTCCCTTAATGTATCGAAGGATCCGCTTAACAGCAGACAAATGACGTTCAGTAGGTCGAGACTGGTAACGGGAACATAGGTACGTGGCAAATACAACATCCGGCCGGCTAGCGGTGAGATACATGAGAGACCCAATGATACTGCAATATTTCGTAGGATCAATGGGTGTGCCATGTAGATCAGCATCTAGCTTTGGGGATGAGGAAGACATAGGGGTATTATAGGTGTCACAAGTATTCATGCCATGCTTTTTCAATATTTCCTGTGCATATTTGGACTGACTTAAAAATATACCACGGGGTGATTGATGAACTTGCAGTCCTAGAAAGAACTTGAGTTCACCCATCATGGACATCTCAAAGTTTTGTTTCATAATTCTTGCAAAAGCGTTTGAATATTTTTTATGAGTTGATCCAAAAATGATATCATCTACATAAATTTTAACAATGAGAATATCCTCCCCGTGTTTTTGTATAAATAAAGTCGGGTCAACAGATCCTCTAGTAAAATGATTGGCTAATAAGAATGCAGACAGTTTATCGTACCATGCCCTCGGGGCTTGTTTAAGGCCGTAGAGGGCTTTCTTGAGCCTGTAGACGTGGTTTGGATGCTCTGGATCGACGAAACCCTCTGGTTGTGAAACGTACACCTCTTCCCGGAGTTGTCCATTGAGAAATGCCGTCTTCACGTCCATCTGGTATATCGTGATGTTCTTGTGAGCAGCGTACGCCAGGAACATTCTAACAGCCTCAAGACATGCCACTGGTGCAAACGATTCTTCGAAGTCAATCCCTTCTTCCTGACTGAACCCTTTGGCGACCAAGCGGGACTTGTTACGAATAACCGTACCATCCGCATCTAGCTTATTTTTCCAGATCCACTTTAATCCGACGACGTAAACCCCATCTGGTCTCTCTACCAATTCCCAAACTTCCAACCTCTTGAATTGATCCAATTCCTCTTGCATAGACTCAATCCAATTGTCGTAGGTAAGGGCTTCTTTAATGTTTTTGGGTTCGGACTGACAAACGGTGAGTGCATAAATGCAGGTTTCACCGTCTGTATGGAGTCGTTGTCGTGTCATTACAGGGTTTTCTGGGTTGCCAATTACATTTACAAGGGGATGATCCTTTGTCCATTTGTGTGTTGATGGGTAATGTTGATAGGTATGGTGCAGATTTGACGGTTCCAAATTGCGTGTAGACGACTCTGCGATATCAGGAATGGTGGGAGCCGGCGCAAATGGATTGAAGAATACATTGCCGTCATAATCTGCTGGAGTGGGTATTTTCTTCAGCTGCAGACGCATAGGTAGAAGGTGTTTGATCTACGGATGATGATGTTTCTGGTTGAGGTGCATCTTCAGCAACTGTAGTGGTTGTAGTCACTGGTGTATCAGGTACTTGATTATCGACGAGTGGTTGTGCAGCGGAGCTTGTGGATACATCAGGAGCACGACTAACCATAGTATCATCAAACAATGGAGCAAACAAGTCTTCTAGATCTTTGCGGTTTAGAGAGAAGGATGCAGCTGAAGGATCAGGAAAGTTGAGACGGTTGGTTTCGGGTCCTAAGCTGTTTTGCTCAGAAGCCATTTCGGTGAGCTCATCGAAATTAGCATGTATAGTCTCCTGAATCTCCCGGGTACGACGGTTCCAAATTCTGAATCCCTTTGAATTTTCACAATAACCGACAAAAATCCCTATATCCGCTTTGGCGTTCAATTTTCCAAGGTCATCACGATCATTCTTCGGATAGCAAAGAGCTCTAAAGACATGAAAGTAATTGATGTTTGGTTTTCTGCGGTGAACAATTTCATATGGTGTCTTGGTGTGCCTTTTGGTGATCATGCATCTATTTTGGGTGTAGCAGGCAGTAGAAACGGCTTCGGCCCAAAGGTAATCTGGTAACTGAGCATTGATTAACATTGTTCGTGCTGCTTCCACTAGAGTTCGGTTTCATCTTTCGACCACACCGTTCTGTTCGGGGCTGCGAGCAATGGATGTTTGATGTTCAATACCTACCTTCTCATAATACTCCCTAAGAGTCTGATTCTTGAATTCAGTTCCGTTGTCTGTTCGAATTTTTCTAACGGTGTTGCGTAACTGAACTTGAATCTTTGTGAGAAAGGTGATGATCATGGACGGTGCTTGATCTTTACTGCGAAGAAAATATGTCCAAGTCCATCTTGAATAATCATCGACAATTACCAGTATGTACCGCTTCCCATTAATAGTTTGAACACGCATAGGGCCACACAAATCCATATGCAACAGTTGAAGTACGTGATCAGTACTGTGCTCGGGTTTTGGAGGAAAGTAAGCACGAGTACTTTTTCCTTGTTCGCAGGCGGGACATAGATGATCTTTGGCGTATCTGAATTTTGGAAGACCATCGACCAACTTTTTACGAGCGAGCTCGGTCATGGTTTTGAAGTTCAGGTGAGACATACGCTTGTGCCACAACCATGCTTTGGTGGGATGTGCCTTAGAAAGTAGACAAATTGGTGAGGAAGCTGTCATGTCCGAGAAGGAAATAGTATAAAGACTGGTTCCGCGCTTTCCTTTCATCAGATCATTTCCTTGAAGATCTCGAACAAAACATGTTTTCTCCCGAAAAGCCACTTCTAAATCACCATCGCAGAATTGCCCGACGGAGAACAGATTATGACCAAGGCCCTCGACATAGTAGACACGGCTAATCTCGATATTCCCATTGACATAATCTCCGTAACCCATGATAGCCGCGAAATGATCATTCCCGAACCTGACAGTGCCTATGAACTTCGCAACGAAGTTTACAAGAAGCTTTAAATTCCCTGTTATGTGCCAGGAACACCCGCTATCAACAATCCATAGCACAATTTGAATTACCTGCATCACAAGAAGAGGACACAGGAGAGTTGGAACCAGTGGATCCAGTTGGGTTAGTAATACATGTTTTAAGTATCTTTGGAACCCAAGTGAAACTAGGTTTGTATTGTAACCAACGCTGCCACGTCCAACTAGTTTATGCTTTCTTCTTAGTGAATGTGTTAGGTGAATGTGCTTTCTTCTTAGGGGAAATTACGGGCTTGTCAACGGTGGTCTCAGAAACTACTTGTGGCGGTTTTCCTAAAATGGACTTAGCAGCGGTTATGGGCCTATAGGAAATGCCAGTAGTACGTTTCTGTTTTCTTGACAACAGGGTTTTAGCAATGCATTTATGATGATTTCCAGACAACATACTAGAACAACATAATATACAATAAGCATCAACCATAGTAGCATTACTAACATTCAAAGATTCAACATTTATTACATCAGATTCAGAATGACACTTGGGCAAGTTGGATTCTAATCTAGACATAACATGTGTTTTATTCAAACTACTATCATGAACTTCTACTTCTGCATTCTTAGATAATCCACTCTTAGGTTGCCAAACTCTATTCTTCTTTTGACTCTTGGTGGTCTTTGAGCTGCTAGCCTTAGATGTTGGTATGTGCTTATTCACATACCTTTTATTTACCAAATTAAGACCAAAACGACCAAAAACTAACTATAAATACCAAAGATATTGTGTTTTTGTGTTTGTTTATATGCAGGTACGGATATTTAGAAATATGGACAAAATCAAGCAAAAACTGGGAAAACGAGCACGAGATTTGGAAAAGTGTCAAAAGCCGGAGCCGGGGAAGCAATTGATCAAAGTCTATGCTCAAACGTCAAACAAGTCCTTGAAGAATCAAAGATTGGCAAGAAAGGCCCTTGGATCATATTATTAAAGCTTGGCAGAAAAGGTCCTTAAAGTTTCAAAAATTACATCATTGGTCCTTGAAATTTACCTAAACACTAAAATCCCCTATACTTAACTCTAAATCTGGATTTTACACTAAATAAACCCAGCCCAAATTACATATACCCATAGCCCATTCAAAAGACCCACAGCCCACCCCATATTATAATAACCCGAACCCAATCCTATAACCCGGAACCATTACCAAAGACCCCGGTCAACCCACAATAACTTCCCAGTCAAAGAAATAAATAATTACCCCTTTTTCCCGCCCCCAAAATATTACCCAGCCAAGAACCCTAATTTACCCCGCTCAAAATTAACCACAATTAAGGGCAATTCCGTACTTCTCCCACGATTCTAGAAGGATTATGACATGTCAGGAATGACATGTCAGTAATCCCAGGGCAAATCAAGGCATGTGATTGGTTGAAGGTGCGTGGAATAGTGATCCAAGGGCTGATGTTGATTGAGTGGTGTCCAAGTTTGATCAAAGGGCTGAAATCGGCTTGAAGAAGCACAAATGAAGGTGTGGATCGATGACATGGACATGTTATAAGCTTCATATCTCGGCTATAAATAGAGCCTCTCCCCTCCTCAGATTTTAAGTAGTTTTTAGTTAATGTTATGCTGTTAGTTTTGATTTTAAATTGTAATCTCAGAATTTCTTTTGTAACTTTTTAAGTTGGTTAATGAAATTTAGTTTAAACTTTCCTTAAATTTGTGTCTCTTTAGTTTACTACAAGCTTCATATTAGCTTATCACTGTTTCATTAGCTTATATTAAACATTTTCAGCTTATCTAAGCTTTCAAATTTCATTATTGTTCATCTCATTTCAAAAACACAAAAAATATCAGTAAAATCAATAAAAAATAAAACAATATGTTCAAATCTTACTTCAAGCTTCAATAAGCTTAATTTTCAGTAGCTTAAGACTCATTTCAGCTCTCTATAGCTTTTGTGAGTTTGTGTAGGGATCAAATCTGTTTAAATAACAAGTTCCTTATACCTATGCATATTGTGGAAAGCTTTTGGAAGTTGCCTGCAATGGAGGGGCAAGAAGGACTTAACTAGCTTATTCTCTGAATAAGCTAGAGCTTGTAGCTGCCATAATTGGTGCCTTTGTTTAGCTAAGGCAAAAAGTGAGCTTGTTCTTTTCAATTTTTAGTTAAATTTGCATTTTATATCTTAATTAGTGTAGATCTGTTTCCCTTAGCTTATTAATGTTCTTTCAGCTTATTTTAATCATTTCTAAGCTTATTAGAATAGATATAGCTCATTTGATAGTAATTAGTAGCTTAATAATCAATTTGTTCTTAAATACTAAAAAAGATAAAAAACAGCCACAGTAGCTTATAGCTTAGTAAGTGCATATTTTATGGTTAAAAGTTGCTTAATAGGATAATTATAAGTCATATAATCAGTAGTTAAGAGGATTGATAGGTTTATTTGGTGGTCACTAGTTCTAAAATTCAAAATCAGCTTCTTATAGAGGGTGTTTGGCATTAGAGCTGTTTGTGTTCAAAAGCTATTGGTACAGTTCATTTGCAATTAGATAAGTTTTGATCTAGCTTAATTAAGTTTGTATAAGCTATTTCTGTTAGATTTTAAGTGGTTTTGATGCCTTTTGAAGTTTTGAGCTGATAGGTGCAAAAATTATATCTTAACCTGCCCTTATAAGCTCAGTATAAGCTGAGCTTATTTAGGACATAACCTTTGGCATCTTTGAGTTCCATTCAGTATTTAAAGTGAAGTTCCAAGAGTAGGTATTGATTCATGTGGAATTGAAAGAGTTAAGTGCAAAAATCCATTGCTGCTGCATCAGATTTATTTGTGCAGACCTGCACATCTTTTGCTCATCTCAGCTTCTTTTTTTTTCCTATGCAACTGCTTATTCACTTAAGCTTAGTGCCTGAAATTTGGTTTGCTAGAAGTTAGTAGTACTAGCTTTAAGGTTCTGAGATTGGAATTCACTCAGTAGCGTATCAGTTAGCTTAAAAGTTGTCTGCAAAAAAGCCCCATTAGGACTGTTTCAGACATGCAATCAATTTTTTTGTCCCAAGTGCATCTGTTCTTGGCCTCAATCGAGGTAGCAATTGATAGTGAAATTTGGGCATTTTTGGTCTAGAAGTAGTCTGTAGTACTAGCTTTTAGAATCAGCTTTCAGTTTCCCCCAATTAGCTTTTTCCTAGCTTTTAGAACAGCTTAAAGTAGGCTGTCTGCTCATTGCTTCTGCCCTATTTTTGCAACTGCACTAAGTTCTATTTGGCTTATTCTGTGAGCTTCTTTGGTCTTACTAAGTTGATTCAAGTTTCAATTAGTGTGTTAATCTATTTTTGAGCTTTTGGTAATTTTTGATGTTGTTTAGCTTATTTTAGAGCTTTTTAGAAACTGCTTATTAGGGTTTAGAAGAATTCAAATTTCATTTTTCATAGATTCTTTATATAATTTTAGATTTTTCTGCAAGATTTCATATTTTTCCAAATTCATTTACTATTTTTAAATCATTTAATTAGTTTCTTTTAGTTTTAAATTCATAAAAATTAAAATAAAAATCAAAAAAATAAAATTCTTTTTTCTAAAATTTTCTTTTAGTATTTAGCACTTAGGAAAATTATTTTTAAAATTTTTAGGGCTTATAATTTAGGATTCCACTATTTAGGTACGTTTTTAGATTTAGAAACGTACGTTTTTTAGTTTAAATTGCGTTTTAGGATCCGTGTCCTTTAATTGATTATACTTTTTGGTAGACTACTTGTTTTTATTTGTTATTTCATATTTGTAGTGTAAAAATCCAAAATATCACACTTATATCACCAATTCACTTCACATTTCGACACCGTTACCGACAACTCGACTTCAACCTTCGTTGGGACTACGACCCGGGGAAATACATTCGTTGTATTTTCTTTGGAAAATAAATATACTTAAACTGACAAATCAATTAAATGGCGCCGCTGCCGGGGAAGGCTTGAGAAGATTTTGTTAATTTCGATTGTTGATTCGTGTTTTGAAGACCCTTCCCTCGGAAGTTACTTGTTTTTGTTATAAAAAAAATACAAAAAGAAAATAAATAAAACACTTTTCCTAAAGTGTTTTCAAAAATACAAAAATAATATAACCTCACTTTTCTGAAAGTGATGTAAACTATTCCGAAAAAACAACAAAACAATCGTGAAATCATTTGATTTCGGATTATTTTTCGGCTACAACCTATAAAAGGGGTTTAAGGAGGTCTTGACATTAAATTGCAGACCGAAAAGAGATCAATTCTTCTCTTCCGCCACTCTGCGAGTAGTCGTAAAAGAAACGAATATCGATTGAGGGATCGATACCAAAAATATTGTGATTAATTTTTCCTTATATATAAAAAACCAAAAATATTTTCCTTCTTCCTAAAATTTTCAAAAACCCAAAAAGATTTTCTTTTTCTAATTTGTTTTTCTTTTTAAATTTTGTGTTGATTTAGTGCATGCGCACACGATCTTCGTCTTTTGAGCTTAATTCTCCTATATCAAACCCCGAGAGGTTATTACGTCAAAGTAATCGTCGTAACCCATCACTTTTCACTATGGATGATCACAACCAAGATGAGGGGCCACCCCCTCAAAATTTGGATAATCCGGCTCCCGATCTCTGACCAATGGAAGAATTACTCCAATCACTTTTCAATGGTGTTGGCAAAGCAATCATGATACCCAATATGTTTGCAAATCAATTTGAAATTAAAACTAGGTTACTTAATCTTATCACCGGTATTTCCTTTCACGGCTTTGAAAATGAAGATCCTCATTCCCGTGTCCAGAAATTCATCGACATCACTGAAACGCTTAACTTCAATCACGTTCCTCATAATGTGCTTAAATTGAAGTTATTCCCTTTTTCTCTCGTAGGAGCAGCCCGGACTTAGCTTGACAAGGAACCTCCTAATTTGATTTTTACTTGGGATGACTTAGCCTCCAAGTTCGTGAACTACTTTTATCCTCCTTCTAAAACATCGAATCTCAGAAATCAAATCACTCTATTTCAGCAAGCTTTCGATGAATCGTTCAACGAAGCTTGGGATAGATTCAAAGAGTTGTTAAAGAAGTGTCCTAATCACGGATTTTCAACCTTGCTTCAAATTGATACTTTCTACAATGGGTTGAATCCATCTGATCAAGATTCACTCAATTCCGCTGCAGGTGCAAATTTTCTGACTAGAAACACTCAAGAAGCTTTGACTATCATTGAAAATAAAGCCAGAGTGAGGAGTTCTAGAACTAGAGCTCAAGTTTTAAATATGAGCAACAAATTAGATAGCAAAACAGAAGAGGCTCTTGTCGTTCTCACTAAACAAATTGGGCTTCTAATTAAAGAAAGACCTTCTCAACAAGTCAATGTTGTGAATAAAAAATGTGAGATTTGTGGTGGTCAACATCCTTATTATGATTGTCAAGCCTCCGGTGGCCAAGGTTTGAATGCTACCGTAGCATCAGCAACCTACAATCAAATTCAAGGATTCCGTCCTTAAGGTGCTAATAACCAAATGGGACCACCTGGCCTTTCTTCATTCCAAAACAATCAAAACCATTTCCCTCAAAATTACAATCATCAAGTCAATGTTGTAAACCAAAGTTGTGAAACTTGTGGTGGTCCACATCCGTATTTCGAGTGCCCAGCCGCCGGTGGCTACACTCAAGAGAGCGTTTATGCTGCTTCGGGATCCTATAATCAGGGAGGTAACGGTTACCAACCACAAGGAGACCGTAATCTTCTCAGCTACCGTTCTAACAATTTTCTCGGACCACCCGGTTTTAATGCAAATCAAAATCAAAATGTGCCAAATAGAAATAATCAAAATCAAAATCGGGTGAATCATGGTAACCAAAACCAAGGATATTACAATCAAGGTCAAACTCATGGTTACCAAAATCATGGAAATTACAATCGAGGCCCGAATCAAGGAAATTTTAACCAAGGAAATTTTCAAAACCAGGGAACTCTTAATCAGGGAAAATTTCAAAATAACAACCAGGGTTTTAATCAAAACAACCGAGGGCCAAATCTTAACAATAATCAAAATCAAGGATTTGTGCAAAACCAGTTGCCCCTAGGATGAGTTGTTGAAACAAGTAATTCTTCAACAAAAATCCCAAGAAGAGACAACTAGGTTTTTGATTAAGGAAATGACTGAGATGAAGAAATCTTTAAATGATCGACCCTCGGGCTCTGGAACTCTTCCAAGCAACACGATCGCTAACCCGAGGGGCGATGTTAAGGCGATCACTACAAGGAGTGGTGTATCATATGATGGACCCACGGCTCCGACTACCTCTTCTCCTCTACCTCCCAAGGTAGTCGTCCGTGAGACCGAGGTGACAAAGGACACGAAACTTCCTACTAATAACGGAAGAACCGAAGACGTCCAACCTCCGGTTGTCCAACCATCTAAGCCAAAGGTTGTGCTTGAGCCTGAAGAAGCTCCCGTAAAAACCAAACTTCCGTATCCTTCAAGATTGAATGATCAAAAGCTCCGCGAAAAAGCTTCAAATCAAATGGAGAAATTCTTCCAAATCTTCCAAGATTTGCATTTTAATATAAGCTTCGCGGACGTTTTGCTTCTGATGCCTAAGTTTGCTTCTACAATCAAAGGATTATTGAGTAACAAGGAAAAACTATTTGAAATAGCAAAAACTCCTCTTAATGAGAATTGCTCAGCGGTTCTCCTCAAAAAGCTTCCGGAAAAGCTTGGAGACCCCGGAAAATTTCTCATTCCATGTGAATTTCCGGGGATGGTTGAATGCTACGCCTTGGCCGATCTTGGTGCAAGCATCAACCTAATGCCGCTGTCCGTATGGAAAAAACTTTCTCTGCCCGAACTCACCCCCACTTGCATGACCCTCGAGCTTGCGGACCGGACCATAACCCATCCTAAGGGTGTAGCCGAGGATGTCTTTGTCAAGGTGGGGAAGTTCCATTTCCCCGCCGATTTTGTGGTAGTTGATTTCGATGCCGACCCCCGGGTTCCTCTAATTCTTGGAAGATCATTCCTGAGGACCGGGCGTGCTCTAATTGATGTTTATGGTGAAGAAATAACGCTGCGGGTTGATAATGAGGCCGTGACTTTCAACCTAGACCGAACGTTCAAATACTCCTCCAATTACGATTCCGTCTCGGTTAATCGAATCGATGTAATTGATGTTGCCTCGGAGGAGTATTCTCAAGAAATTCTTGGATTTGCCGATAAATCCTCGAGTGGCAATCCCACTCATTCTTCTCAACCTATTCTTTCTGACTCTTCCCCTTCCCTCACTCCGTTTGAGGGAGGTGATTACATCTTGGAAGAGATCGAGGCTTGTCTTAAGAATGAATCAGTTTCACCGGAAATTGATGATTCAGACTTTGACCCGGAGGGAGACCTTCTCCTCCTTGAGAAGTTACTTAATAGTGATCCGTCATCTTCTCTCCCTCCGGAAGAAATTCAAAAAGAAGAAATTAAAGAAGTAAAGCCGTCTACTGAGAATCCTCCGGAGCTCGAGCTCAAGGATTTACCTCCTCATCTCGAATATGCTTTCTTAGAAGAAACCGACAAATATCCTGTCATCATTTCTAAAAACCTTAAAGATGAGGAGAAGACCCAACTTTTAGACGTGCTTAAGAAGCATAAGAGTGCCATCGCTTGGCAGATCTCCGACATAAAGGGCATAGACCCTCAGTTCTGTACTCATAAGATCTTATTGGAAGAAAATTTCAAACCCGCCGTCCAGCAACAGAGACGGGTTAACCCAAAAATCCATGATGTCATCAAAAAGGAAGTTATTAAACTCCTTGACGCTGGGATGATTTATCCAATCTCTGATAGCTCATGGGTTAGCCCGGTCCACTGTGTGCCCAAAAAGGGTGGAATGATCGTTGTAACAAACGAAGAAAATGAGTTAATCCCCACACGTCTCGTCACCGGATGGAGAGTGTGTATCGATTACCGAAAACTCAATGATGCTACCCGTAAAGACCATTTCCCGCTACCTTTTATGGACCAAATGCTTGAGCGTTTGGCGGGAAATGAGTTCTATTGTTTTCTCGATGGCTTTTCCGGGTATTTTCAAATACCAATTGATCCCCAAGATCAGGAAAAGACCACCTTCACTTGCCCTTATGGTACGTTTGCCTACCGACGCATGTCTTTTGGCTTATGCAATGCTCCGGGCACGTTTCAGAGGTGCATGATAGCCATATTTCACGATATGATCGAGAAGACGATGGAGGTCTTTATGGATGATTTCTATGTGTATGGAAATTCTTTCTCATCGTGCCTCTCCCATTTAGACAAAATGTTGCAAAGGTGCGAAGACACCAATCTTGTGCTTAATTGGGAGAAGTACCATTTCATGGTTAAAGAGGGCATTGTCCTCGGCCACAAAATATCAAATGCCGGGATTGAGGTAGATCGAGCCAAAGTCGATGTGATCGCAAAACTACCTCACCCCACTACCGTTAAAGGAATCTGAAGTTTCCTCGGTCAAGCCGGTTTCTACAGACGATTTATTCAAGACTTCTCTAAAATCGCCCGGCCTCTGACCCATCTTCTTGAAAAAGATGCTCCGTTCTTCTTCTCTTCCGAATGCATCAAAGCATTCGAGGTTCTTAAAAAGAAATTGACTGAAGCACCAATATTGGTTGCCCCCGATTGGGACTTGCCCTTTGAGCTAATGTGTGATGCGAGTGATTATGCTATTGGTGCAGTCCTGGGGCAACGCAAATCAAAATACTTTCAGCCGATACACTATGCTAGCAAGACAATGACCGACGCTCAATCTCACTATACTACTACCGAGAAAGAGTAGTACTGATGAGTGTGTAAATACTCATCATTTCTTTCACATTTGAGCTACAGAAACAGTCAAAAACACTTTAAAAAGTCTAAAAATGTATAAAAATATCATCTGACTGTGTTTTTATAAGTTTCAGGGAAAAACAAACAATAAATGGCATAATTTGCATTTTAGTCCCTGAACTTTCAGAATTTGGCAAATCTAGTCCCTAGAATCTAAAAAAGTGGAATTTATCATTCAAGGTCCCTAAAATAATCTTAATTGTCAAATTTGGTCCTTGAATGATTGTTTGGGCAAAAATTACAAAAAGGTCCCTCAATTTTGAAAAGTGTCAATAATGGTCCCTGGGTTATTTAAAATGGAAAATAAATAATTATAACCCTTGTATTATTTATCTTGGCAATATTGGTCCTTTGGAGTAACTTTGGAAAAATACAACATCAGCCCTTCAAAAATCAGGAAATTACACTTTTGGTCCTTGTTGTATTTAAGCTACAAAATCCGGATCCTCAAAATTAAATAAAACCCAAAAATAAAACCAACCCAACCCAATCCTATCTACTAAACCCAATACCCCAATTCATTTACCCAATCCCAAGCCCAATCAAAACAAGCCCAATGTTTGTCTGAGTTTAAACACTCAGTCAAACCAAACGTTGACCCGTCTTCCCAAAACCACCATTGGCGCCAAACCATCCAGTCACCATCCCAGCTCACCCAAAACCACCATCCACCTCATCCCCCCTCCTCAACACTCCACCTAACATGCCAAAACCAATTAATGCATCCCTCCCACTCCCCACTAGCAAAATCAGAGTTAATCACCAAAATCCACTTTTCCCGCCAAAATGCCAAATGGACTGTGGAGATTAAATCAGAGCAATTCAATGGTGGGATATGCTAAGGGATGTCGACAAAGGGATAAGAGTCTATAAAGAGCAGAGGAGAGAGTGTGTAATAGATTATCTAGTGTAAAATTAGTTTTATGTATGTCGTTTAAATGCAATTTCAAATTCTAGTCTAAGATTTAGCTATCAAGCAGTGTAGTAAGTTTCTTTTATGTATTGTAACTCTTCTTAAACAATAAATTTCAAGTTTCTTCAACATTTTCATCATTTGCAATTTTATTTGAAAGATTCAATAATCTGTTTAGTGTAATGGATGTTAGTGTGTAATATCTTGGACTTTTAGGCCACATAAGCTCCCACATAGCTTATTGAAGCTATTAGTAATCAGTAAAACAAGTTTAGTAATCAAAAAATCAAAATTACCAAATCAGTCAACAAAAGTCAAAGTCTCATGATCATGGTGATTAATGCTGGAGCAGGGTAAATAATGGATTGCCTTGGGTTTAGAAGCTTCTTGGGAAGCTTATAGGACTGTTCTTGATCCTTGGTTCATGGTTTGTAGCTGGATTTCAATTGTAAGCTCAATCTCTCATTTTATGCAATCTACTGTAGAAGTTCTTATTTGCTTATCATTCTGTGTTTTTATTGCTTATTTAGCATGACTTAGTCATATTATTGCTTAAAATAGTTTGCTTGTTTATTAATAATCCATAGTTGCTTGAATTCCTTTTTGACAGTCAACATTGCATAAGTAGTGATTTCTGAGTTTTATGCCTGTATTGTTGTTGTTTAATGTTTCTTTAGTCCTACTTAATGATAATATGAAGCTCTGAATCAGTATCATGGTCTGAATCTATGTAATCCTTTGAAAATCACACAAATCTGAGTTTTAAGGGGTGTTTGGATAATTTTGTGAATCTGTGTTAGAAGGTGTTTGTGTGGTTGTTCTTGTTTGATATACTGCACTTAAGGTCTAAATAACTCAGAGAAAACATAAAAACCATACCTCATTTGGTAAAAAGTCAAAAAGCCTTTGATCCTTCTCCATTTGTTGTCTGATGAGATTTTGAGATCCATAATCATGATTTTGTGTTAAGAAGTTGTTATACTTGGTCAATCTAGTCTCAACACACCTTATTACATCTTATTCAATCAGTAGTGATCATCCAAATCTCAAGAAAGTCAAAATTTCAAGTTCATATAAAAAGTCAAAATACACAGCAGACCTATGGTTCTGAGTTGCTGATCTAGGCCTCAATTGGGTATCAATTGGGGTGATTCTCATAGGGCTTTTGTGTTTTTTAGACACCCCATAGTACTAGCTAAGTTTTGCCCCACTTAAGTTTCACTTTACAGCTTATTTATAAGCTCTTAAGCTGTCTGCAAGTCTGTCCCATTTTTGCAATTTCTGCTTAGTTCAACAGCTGACCAATCTTGCTTATCAGCTTATTTTCTATAGCTTATTTGTACTTTTCAGTCATTTTAAGTTTATTATAGTTGTTTAACCTTGTCCTGATCAGTTGGTCAATTTTCATGCTTATTTGCTTATTTTGGGCTTATTAGCCAACTGCTTGTTAGCCCAAATCTGCTTTTTAGGCTTAGCTAACTTTTCCTTTTATTTTTCCCAGCTTCCTTATAATATTTTAGCATTATTTGTAATTTTTTATAATTTTCCTAAGTCATTTAATATTTTTAATCATTTTAAGTAGTTTTTAATAGTAATTTAATCATAATAAATAGAAAAATAATCAAAAAAATATAAATCCAATTTTCATAATTTTCTTTTGTCATTTTTAATCTAGGAAAAATATAAAAATATTTTTAGGACTTAAGAAAACTAAAAATAGAAATATAGTGATAGCTTCTATTTAATAGAATTTATCTTTTTAAATTTTAATTAAGTAATTTTCATTTTTATAATTTTCTTATCTTTTTATTACTTTAAAGTATTTATAGAAAAATTTTCAGATTTTTATTTGATCTTTTAGTATTTATTAGAATTTTAATTAGTTTAAATAATTATTAAATAGTTTTTAATTAATAATAATTAATTAATAAGTTAAATAAATAATTTTCTTTTTCTAATAATTTTCTTTTATTATTAAGGTTGTAAAAATATAAATTTCATATCCGTAGGCCTTTTATTTCTTAAAACTCACTTTTTATTTCGTACGTTTACGTTTATTTAAATTTAAACGTACGTCTTTTAGTTTTAAACGTTTTTAAGTAATTTGGTTTTCCGTTCTTGTTTATATAGCTTGGTTAAAGCTATTTTCTTATCTCATTAGTATAATCAAAATCATAATCCCTTTTCTGTTCAATAACACTTGATCACGATCCGTTTTTAAGCACAATTTCACACTTCGCTGGGACTTAACGACCCGGGGATACACTATACTCCCTTGGATAATTGCATTGTGTTCTTGATTGGTTTGACTTTATTTGACCACATCCGTGGTTGATTTAAGTTGACTGTTTCAGACCCAATCAAATTTTGGCGCCGCTGCCGGGGAGGTGTGCAGCGTGTTCTAAACGTTTTGCAGTATCGTGTCTTTGAACCCCAATCTGTGAATATCTTCTCTCTCTTGTATATTTATCATATATAAAGCAAAACGCTTGTGAAGTTAACTCATTTAACGGATCAAGCACCAAAAATATCGTATTTCCATTCCCCATAAAACCATATAAAAAACAAAAATATTTTCTTTTCTTTTATATATATTCTATCATATAAAAAAATAAAAACATCAAAAATATTTTCCATTTTCTGTGTTAAATAATAAACAAATAATAAAAATTAACCATCGAGAACCAAGACTGAGCACTACCTAACTGGGGGTGCGGCCATAATAAGTTCCCAAACCTAAGATAAAAACTTGCCTTTGTATCACTTGCGAATATCGGCTCACCTTTAATTGATAAACAAACTCTAACGGAGGTTCTAGGATAGTCTGACATTAAATTGTCGGACTGAAAGAAGCGGGTTTTTAAGGAGCGTAACTGCCCACCTTTGCTTCTCCGCCACTCTGTGCGTTTGTCAGTTAGAGAGCTACCGTACGCCTGTTGATTATTGGTTTAAGTTCACTTGTGTTTTTTTCTCGATCTTGATTTTTAATAGAAAATTTTTGTTCAAATAAAAATCCAAAAAGAATCTTCTTACCCTTTTCTGAGTTTCCTCCACTATAAAGGATTCTTAGACTCGTCTTAGTGCATGCGCACTCGTTCTTCTAGGTCATCAAGCCCTCTCCGTGAGCTTGGAAAGACACCTCGAAGGCGTCGTAGACGTTCTGCCCCATCAGGCGTATCTGAGGAACGTACTGATCCTGTCGTCATGGCAGATTTGCCAATGAATGAGCTTCTCCAAGCACCCATCGAGGGTTATGGAGATGCCATTGTTGTTCCAGCTATTGTAGCTGAGAGTTTTGAGCTCAAAACCGGGTTACTGAATCTTGTAACCTCAAGCCAATTCTATGGTTTTGAGAGGGATGATCCTCATGCTCACATTCGATGGTTTAACAAGATTACATCTACCATCAAATATAAGAACATCCCTGCTAGCTCAATCAAACTTCTTCTATTCCCATTTTCTCTCGAGGGACAAGCCCGGATATGGCTTGAAAAACAACCCCCTCGTTCAATTGAGACATGGGAGGACTTAGTTACAAAGTTTGTAAACGAATTTTTTCCACCGTCTAGAACGACAAGTCTTAAAAATGAAATCATCAAATTCACACAAAGATTTGATGAATCGTTTAGTGACGCGTGGGATCGTTTCAAAGAATTGCTTCGTAAATGTCCTCATCATGGTTTTACCGAGTTGATGCAAATCGACACTTTCTATAATGGAGTTAGCCAATCTGACCAAGATTCTCTCAATGCCTCCTCAGGAGGTAACTTTTTGAGCAGAACTGTCAAAGAAGCTTTAGCAATTATTGAAAATAAGTCTAAGGTCCGTACTGCACGAACAAAGCCATATCATTCTCAGGCTAGTGCCGGTCCTTCTACTTCATCTCCCGTGAGTACTTCTAGCACCGATGCTAAGATTGACAAACTCACGGATGCTATTCAAGCTTTGGTTCTCTCAAGCCAAAAGAAAGTCACTTTCACACAAACTCCTTCACATGCTGAAGTGAAGAAAGTGGAAGTCTGTGTTACTTGTGGTGGCCCTCACGCATACTACGACTGTACTGCCACCGATGGTAGTCCTTTTGAAGTTAATGCTATAGCTGGTACTTCAAATCAAGGAGGTAATCAATACCGTCCTCAAATGGAACCATACCGAGCTAGCACCTACCAAGGACCACCCGGGTTTAATCAAAACCAGAATTTGCAAAACCGGAACCAAAATCAACCTCGAATGAACCAAGGTTATCAAAACCAAGGGAATTTCAATTCTGGACAAAATCAAGGTTTCCAACACCAAGGAAACTTTAACCGAAACAATTCCAACCAGGGAAATCATTTTCAGGGAAATGGTAATCCAAATCAAGGGAATTTTCAACATCAAGGTTATAATCAAAATAACCGAATGCAAAATTTCCCTAATCAACATCAAGCCATTCCAGCCCAACATCCATCATCTGATGAGTTATTGAGGCAGTTCATGAAAGCTCAAGAGGACACAAACAGGTTGTTGGTCAGCCAGATCTCTGAGATTAAAAAATCTTTAAATGATCAACCTTCGGGCTCAGGAAAACTTCCGAGCAACACGATCGCTAACCCGAAGGGCGATGTTAAGGCGATCACAACCCGAAGTGGTGTTTCATATGAGGGACCCACTATTTCCACTACCACTTCTTCTTCTTCCCCCAAGGTAGTGAGAAGTGAGCCTGAGGTGACTAAGGACCCGGTACTTCCTACTAATAACGGAGATACCAACAACGTCCAACCTCAAAGTGTCCCGAAACCCAAGACTAAACATCAAGTTGTCTTTGAACATCCTGAAACCCCGGTTGAAGACCCTAAATCCAAAACTTCTATTCCCTACCCATCACGTTTAAATGAGCAAAAGCTCCGCGAAAAAGCTAGTCAACAAATGGATAAATTCTTCCAAATTTTCCAAGAATTACACTTTGACATAAGCTTTGCGGATGCTATCATTCTGATGCCCAAGTTTGCATCCACAATCAAACACTTGTTGAGCAACAAGGAAAAACTGTTTGAAATGGCAAAGACTCCATTAAATGAGAACTGCTCAGCAGTTATCTTGAAAAAGCTTCCCGAAAAGCTTGGAGATCCTGGAAGGTTTCTACTACCTTGTGTCTTTCCAGGAATGGTTGAATGCTATGCCTTGGCCGATCTTGGTGCAAGCATCAACCTGATGCCTAAATCAGTATGGAAGAAACTTTCTCTTCCTGAACTTACTCCTACCTGCATGACTCTTGAGCTTGCAGATCGTTCAATATCTCGTCCACTTGGCATTGCTGAGGACGTATTTGTGAAAGTAGGAAAGTTCCATTTTCCAGCTGACTTTGTGGTTGTGGATTTCGATGCTGATTCAAGGGTTCCTCTCATTCTTGGAAGAGGATTCCTAAGAACGGGCCGTGCTCTCATAGATGTATTTGAGCATGAAATCACATTACGTGTGGGTCATGAAGCTGTTACCTTTAACCTCGATCAAACTTCGAGGTACTCCTCAAATTATGATTCTGAATCGGTTAACCGAATCGATGTCATTGATATTGTTTCAGAGGAGTATTCTCAAGAGTTTCTTGGTTATTCTCATAATTCTGTGAGTGGGGATACCACCACATCTTCTTTACCTGGCATTTCCGACTCTTCTCCTTCTCTCACTCCGTTTGAGGGAGGTGATTTCAATTTGGAAGAGATCGATGATTTTCTCAAGTGTGATTCATTCCTAGAGGGGATTGATGACGCTGAGATTGATCTGGAGGGAGATATTCTTCTTCTTGAGACATTGTTAAATCAGGACAATTCTCCTCCACTCCCTCCCGTTGAACTTCATAATGAGGAAGTCAGATCAGTTGAGAAAACTGATGAATTTCCTGAGGTCGAACTCAAAGACTTACCGCCTCATCTTGAGTACGCATTCTTGGAGGGTGATGATAAATTACCCGTCATTATTGCTAAAAACTTAAGTGATGAGGAAAAGACTGCTCTAATAAAGGTCTTAAAGTCACACAAGCAAGCAATTGCTTGGAAACTCTCCGACATAAAGGGTATTGACCCTGAATTTTGTACTCACAAGATTTTAATGGAGGATGACTTTAAACCAGCAGTCCAACATCAAAGAAGGGTGAATCCTAAAATCCACGATGTTATCAAACAAGAGGTTCTCAAACTTCTTGATGCAGGATTGATTTATCCCATCTCTGATAGTCCTTGGGTTAGCCCCATTCACTGTGTTCCAAAAAAGGGTGGCATGACTGTTGTCACGAATGATGAAAATGAGTTGATTCCAACTCGATTGGTTACAGGGTGGCGTGTTTGCATTGACTATCGTAAGTTAAATGATGCCACCCGTAAAGACCATTTTCCTCTACCTTTCATGGATCAGATGCTTGAGAGATTAGCAGGGAACGAGTACTATTGTTTCCTTGATGGTTTCTCGGGTTACTTTCAAATTCCCATTGATCCACAAGATCAAGAAAAGACTACCTTCACATGCCCTTATGGAACCTTTGCTTATAAACGTATGCCTTTCGGCTTATGTAATGCTCCAGGCACATTCCAGAGGTGTATGATGGCTATATTTACCGACATGATCGGTAAAACAATGGAGGTCTTTATGGATGACTTCTCGGTCATTGGGGATTCGTTCCAAGCATGTCTCTCCAATTTAGAAAACATGTTGAAACGGTGTAAAGACACCAATCTTTGTCTAAATTGGGAGAAAAGTCATTTTATGGTCAAAGAGGGCATTGTCCTCGGCCATAAGATATCAAAGAACGGGATTGAGGTTGACAAAGCTAAAGTTGATGTCATTGGTAAATTACCTCATCCCACTACCGTCAAAGGCATTAGGAGTTTTCTGGGTCATGCCGGTTTCTATCGTAGATTCATACAAGATTTTTCTAAAATCGCCCGGCCTATGACTCATCTTCTTGAAAAAGATGCTCCTTTTATCTTCTCACCAGAGTGCATCGAAGCTTTTGACATATTAAAGAAAAAGCTTACTGAGGCACCCATTCTAGTTGCCCCCGACTGGGATTTTCCCTTTGAGCTCATGTGCGATGCAAGTGATTTTGCTATCGGTGCAGTCCTGGGGCAACGAAAAGCCAAACATTTTCAGCCTATCCACTACGCAAGTAAAACTATGACTGAAGCTCAAACTCATTACACCACTACAGAAAAAGAATTATTGGCTGTGGTGTATGCCTTTGAGAAGTTTCGGCCATATTTGATCTTGACAAAATGTGTAGTGTATACGGATCACTCGGCTCTCAAATATCTCTTTGCAAAACAAGATGCAAAGCCGAGATTACTCCGTTGGGTTCTCCTCCTGCAAGAATTTGATATCATTATACGTGATAAAAAAGGAGCTGAGAACCTAGCTGCTGATCATTTATCCCGATTAGAGAACCCACACCAAGATGTTTTCGAGAGAAAGGAAATAAATGAAACATTTCCTCTCGAGACACTCAATGCGGTTACTTTTCGAGGAGATTCTACTACCCCATGGTTTGCTGACTTCGCAAATTACCATGCGGGTAACTTCATAGTGAAAGGAATGTCGACCCAACAGAAGAACAAATTCTTCAAGGATGTTAAACATTATTTCTGGGACGACCCCTACTTGTTCAAAATCTGTGCGGATCAAGTCATCCGACGGTGTGTTTACGGACAGGAAGCTATTGACATTCTCAAAGCTTGCCATGCTGGACCCACGGGGGGCCATCATAGTCCAAACTACACCGCCAAAAAAGTGTTTGATTCCGGGTTTTATTGGCCCACAATCTATAAGGATGCCCAAGAAACTCATAAAAACTTGTGAAGCTTGTCAGCGTTACGGTAATATTTCACAACGAAATGAAATGCCACAAAATGCTATTCAAGTCTGTGAAATCTTTGATGTCTGGGGCATTGACTTTATGGGGCCATTTCCATCATCTCGAGGAAACAAATACATTCTCGTGGCTGTTGACTATTTGTCAAAATGGGTGGAAGCAAAAGCTTTACCCACTAATGATGCCCGAGTTGTTGTAAAATTCCTGAAAGCTCTTTTTGCCCGTTTTGGAACCCCACGTGCTATAATCAGTGATCGTGGTACGCATTTTTGCAATGACAAATTTGACAAAGTCATGCAAAAGTATGGTGTAACTCACCGTCTTTCTACTGCGTATCACCCACAAACAAGTGGGCAAGTTGAAGTTTCAAATCGGGGGATTAAAAGAATCTTAGAAAGGACTGTAGGAGAAAATCGTGCATCCTGGTCGGATAAATTGGATGATGCACTATGGGCCTTTCATACAGCTTACAAAACACCCATCGGGTGTACACCTTACAAGCTTGTGTACGGAAAGGCATGTCATCTACCGATCGAATTAGAGCACAAAGCCTACTGGGCCTTGAAACATGCAAACTTTGACCTTCAAACTGCGGGTGATCACCGAAAAGTTCAAATGAATGAATTAAATGAACTGCGTGATCAATCTTACGAGAACTCTTTAATTTATAAAGAAAAGACAAAGAAGATTCATGACTCAAAAATCAAGAACCGCGTTTTTAACGTTGGTGATCGAGTCCTTCTTTTCAATTCAAGATTGAAGATTTTCTCGGGAAAACTCAAATCCCGTTGGTCTGGTCCATTCACTGTTACAAAAGTTTATCCATATGGTACCGTTGAGTTATCTCAAAATGACGGACCAAATTTCAAAGTGAATGGTCATCGGTTAAAACACTACTTTGGAGAGGACATACCATTTATGGTTGTCCCGGATCTTCAAACTTTCCCCATGAACCAATGAATGTGGGGATCGAGTCAAGCTAGTGACTCGGTGATCAAAAACATTAGCAAAACATGGGTTCTCACCCGTGTCTCTGTTTTCTTTCTCTTTTCTACCACTAAGTGTGGGGGAGATGGTCTCTTCCACTTACTTCCCCGTAGACTTTTAAATTGCTTTTCTCCCAGGCTGTTCAGGAGCACTTTATTACAGTTGGCCGTTCACAAGCGGTTAGCTAGCGTGATAAACCTGACTGTTCGGGAGGAATCAACTTAATTCGGGGTCGAGTCAAGCTAGTGACTCGGTGATAAAAAACATTAGCCCGCACCATATGGGTTTTCACCCATATATTCTGACTTCTTTCTATTTTCTACCATCTAAGTGTGGGGGAGATGCCCCACAGGTTGTATATATGTATATAAGTCTTCAAAAAAAAAAAAAAAAAAAAAAAAAAAAGAGAGGGAATTTGCATGCCTTAACGGCTTAAATGCAAATTAAATAAAAATAAAATAAATATGTATATAAAAATAATGGCTATTCAGTATTTCCCTTTCACGTTCTAAGTATTGGTTTAACAGCCGGTTCTTTAAATATTGAGGGCAATATTCAGTTCTAAGTGTGGGGGGGAAATTCTAGCGAATTTTATCAAATGTATCATCTAGCACCCCCATTTTAGCCAAAATTTTAAAAAAAAATTTTCTCACTTAGAACTCATAAAATGGTTATCAGTCCGCCATGTCTAACCCACATAAGGATTGGCTAATCCCGGAGCAAACGGCTCTGGGTAAAGATATATCAAATCCGTTTATGGCTTGCAATTTGCCAAAAATTGTATGGTTCTCGACTCACCATATCTTTAATTAGTGAAGAGTTGGCTAGCCCGCAAGGTTATGGCTTGTGGTAAAGGCTTTGGAATACCATAATTGGTAATCAGCTCACCAAAGATAATATTAATAATTTATCTAAGAGTTGGCTAGTCCAGAAGCAAACGGCTTCTGGTAAAGACAAATCAAAACCGTTGACAGCTTGTGGTTTGCTCAAAATCACATGGTTATCAGTGTACCATAGTTCTTACTTGAACTGAAACATTTGGCTACTCCAGAGGTGATGGCTTCTGGTAAAGAGATACATCCAATAAAAACTTCATAAAAGATTGCTAGGGACTAGCAATAGTTTAGTGTGGGGGATTGATGAGTGTGTAAATACTCATCATTTCTTTCACATTTGAGCTACAGAAACAGTCAAAAACACTTTAAAAAGTCTAAAAATGTATAAAAATATCATCTGACTGTGTTTTTATAAGTTTCAGGGAAAAACAAACAATAAATGGCATAATTTGCATTTTAGTCCCTGAACTTTCAGAATTTGGCAAATCTAGTCCCTAGAATCTAAAAAAGTGGAATTTATCATTCAAGGTCCCTAAAATAATCTTAATTGTCAAATTTGGTCCTTGAATGATTGTTTGGGCAAAAATTACAAAAAGGTCCCTCAATTTTGAAAAGTGTCAATAATGGTCCCTGGGTTATTTAAAATGGAAAATAAATAATTATAACCCTTGTATTATTTATCTTGGCAATATTGGTCCTTTGGAGTAACTTTGGAAAAATACAACATCAGCCCTTCAAAAATCAGGAAATTACACTTTTGGTCCTTGTTGTATTTAAGCTACAAAATCCGGATCCTCAAAATTAAATAAAACCCAAAAATAAAACCAACCCAACCCAATCCTATCTACTAAACCCAATACCCCAATTCATTTACCCAATCCCAAGCCCAATCAAAACAAGCCCAATGTTTGTCTGAGTTTAAACACTCAGTCAAACCAAACGTTGACCCGTCTTCCCAAAACCACCATTGGCGCCAAACCATCCAGTCACCATCCCAGCTCACCCAAAACCACCATCCACCTCATCCCCCCTCCTCAACACTCCACCTAACATGCCAAAACCAATTAATGCATCCCTCCCACTCCCCACTAGCAAAATCAGAGTTAATCACCAAAATCCACTTTTCCCGCCAAAATGCCAAATGGACTGTGGAGATTAAATCAGAGCAATTCAATGGTGGGATATGCTAAGGGATGTCGACAAAGGGATAAGAGTCTATAAAGAGCAGAGGAGAGAGTGTGTAATAGATTATCTAGTGTAAAATTAGTTTTATGTATGTCGTTTAAATGCAATTTCAAATTCTAGTCTAAGATTTAGCTATCAAGCAGTGTAGTAAGTTTCTTTTATGTATTGTAACTCTTCTTAAACAATAAATTTCAAGTTTCTTCAACATTTTCATCATTTGCAATTTTATTTGAAAGATTCAATAATCTGTTTAGTGTAATGGATGTTAGTGTGTAATATCTTGGACTTTTAGGCCACATAAGCTCCCACATAGCTTATTGAAGCTATTAGTAATCAGTAAAACAAGTTTAGTAATCAAAAAATAAAAATTACCAAATCAGTCAACAAAAGTCAAAGTCTCATGATCATGGTGATTAATGCTGGAGCAGGGTAAATAATGGATTGCCTTGGGTTTAGAAGCTTCTTGGGAAGCTTATAGGACTGTTCTTGATCCTTGGTTCATGGTTTGTAGCTGGATTTCAATTGTAAGCTCAATCTCTCATTTTATGCAATCTACTGTAGAAGTTCTTATTTGCTTATCATTCTGTGTTTTTATTGCTTATTTAGCATGACTTAGTCATATTATTGCTTAAAATAGTTTGCTTGTTTATTAATAATCCATAGTTGCTTGAATTCCTTTTTGACAGTCAACATTGCATAAGTAGTGATTTCTGAGTTTTATGCCTGTATTGTTGTTGTTTAATGTTTCTTTAGTCCTACTTAATGATAATATGAAGCTATGAATCAGTATCATGGTCTGAATCTATGTAATCCTTTGAAAATCACACAAATCTGAGTTTTAAGGGGTGTTTGGATAATTTTGTGAATCTGTGTTAGAAGGTGTTTGTGTGGTTGTTCTTGTTTGATATACTGCACTTAAGGTCTAAATAACTCAGAGAAAACATAAAAACCATACCTCATTTGGTAAAAAGTCAAAAAGCCTTTGATCCTTCTCCATTTGTTGTCTGATGAGATTTTGAGATCCATAATCATGATTTTGTGTTAAGAAGTTGTTATACTTGGTCAATCTAGTCTCAACACACCTTATTACATCTTATTCAATCAGTAGTGATCATCCAAATCTCAAGAAAGTCAAAATTTCAAGTTCATATAAAAAGTCAAAATACACAGCAGACCTATGGTTCTGAGTTGCTGATCTAGGCCTCAATTGGGTATCAATTGGGGTGATTCTCATAGGGCTTTTGTGTTTTTTAGACACCCCATAGTACTAGCTAAGTTTTGCCCCACTTAAGTTTCACTTTACAGCTTATTTATAAGCTCTTAAGCTGTCTGCAAGTCTGTCCCATTTTTGCAATTTCTGCTTAGTTCAACAGCTGACCAATCTTGCTTATCAGCTTATTTTCTATAGCTTATTTGTACTTTTCAGTCATTTTAAGTTTATTATAGTTGTTTAACCTTGTCCTGATCAGTTGGTCAATTTTCATGCTTATTTGCTTATTTTGGGCTTATTAGCCAACTGCTTGTTAGCCCAAATCTGCTTTTTAGGCTTAGCTAACTTTTCCTTTTATTTTTCCCAGCTTCCTTATAATATTTTAGCATTATCTGTAATTTTTCATAATTTTCCTAAGTCATTTAATATTTTTAATCATTTTAAGTAGTTTTTAATAGTAATTTAATCATAATAAATAGAAAAATAATCAAAAAAATATAAATCCAATTTTCATAATTTTCTTTTGTCATTTTTAATCTAGGAAAAATATAAAAATATTTTTAGGACTTAAGAAAACTAAAAATAGAAATATAGTGATAGCTTCTATTTAATAGAATTTATCTTTTTAAATTTTAATTAAGTAATTTTCATTTTTATAATTTTCTTATCTTTTTATTACTTTAAAGTATTTATAGAAAAATTTTCAGATTTTTATTTGATCTTTTAGTATTTATTAGAATTTTAATTAGTTTAAATAATTATTAAATAGTTTTTAATTAATAATAATTAATTAATAAGTTAAATAAATAATTTTCTTTTTCTAATAATTTTCTTTTATTATTAAGGTTGTAAAAATATAAATTTCATATCCGTAGGCCTTTTATTTCTTAAAACTCACTTTTTATTTCGTACGTTTACGTTTATTTAAATTTAAACGTACGTCTTTTAGTTTTAAACGTTTTTAAGTAATTTGGTTTTCCGTTCTTGTTTATATAGCTTGGTTAAAGCTATTTTCTTATCTCATTAGTATAATCAAAATCATAATCCCTTTTCTGTTCAATAACACTTGATCACGATCCGTTTTTAAGCACAATTTCACACTTCGCTGGGACTTAACGACCCGGGGATACACTATACTCCCTTGGATAATTGCATTGTGTTCTTGATTGGTTTGACTTTATTTGACCACATCCGTGGTTGATTTAAGTTGACTGTTTCAGAACCAATCAAGTACGGAGAATAGTTTCGGTAGTATCAAATGATTTGGAAGACATGGTCTGTGACAAAGATGGTATACGTGTATAAGTATATAGAAGATACTTATAATCTTTAGTGTAAGGCTAGAAAGTATTAGCCATAATATAAGTACATATGTATATGTATACAATTAACACGAAAGTATGTGTCATCAAAGTAGCACGTAAGGTGGCAAGTAAGGCAGGCTGGCATATGGCGGTCATAGGTTGAGTTTTTGTAAAAAGCGGTTATAGTCTAGGTTTTATATGTACCTAGTTCTCTATGACCTTAGCTCTGATGCCAATCTGTAACACCCCCAAATTAGATAGCAGCGGAAATAATATATGGGGTGCTACGTATTTGGATCACAACACAAGTAATAGAGAACGGATTATCTAATCCGTTTTAAAAGCTTCATTAATTAAAACATAAGTTTTACATAATTATGAAATGCGGAAAACAAGGCCCATAATAGTTATTAGTTGTCCCATAGTACAAAAACTCTGGTCATGAGTGTTATGTGTACACTCCAAAAGTGTGCCTATGCCCCTGCCAAGCACTGCCTTGCATCATCATGAATCAAACAACTAATCACCAGAGAAAAACATGCTAAAATTCAGCTAAAAGCTGGTGAGTTCATAGGTTTACATAAAGCAGTAAAGTTGGACCAATAAGTTTACGAGTTAACATTACGATGTGTATAATGTTATACGAAAAGCTATTACGCTGCGCTAAGTTCCATGTTACCGAAGCTACAACAGTGTGCATGCGATGAGTGCATGTAATTACATGAGATGAGTCCATGTAATAATAAGGCCCGACAAGTGTTCTATCCCTAGACACTTGTAATTCGACATGGTATACATCCGTTTGTCCAATCCGGACTGTTGATTTCTCCAACACGGATGGAGGTGTCACCCTCAATAGATCTATTTATAACACTCGTGCTTCCCAGCAAGAATTAACGGTACATGAGTATGGGCATAAGTTTGGGATACAGTACTTAGGCCAACACATAATAGTTTGTCAAAAAAAAGCGTTGTTTAAATAATCCATAAAAGTAAGCATGTTTCTCACCCCAAGTAGTTTAAAATGAGTATTAAAGAGTAATAGTGGGGCTATGACTCACCTTGAGTGTATCTGGCAAAGGTGAATATGTGAAATCAAGTGAATTTTGGGAACGGGTCCGACACACGACCTGAATAATAGTGAAGTCTGAGATTTTGATAGTTTTGGCTCAATACGAATAATGAGTGTGAAAATGAGCAACGGATAACGATTTGGTTTGTGATGTGTGTGTTTGATATGCTTAAAATGCTTAAAGTTCAAAAATAATATTATATATAATATTATCTTGTTTTTATGTTATGAATTCATAATTATTGTTTCCTCGAAAGTCGTCGAATAATACGTTAGGTTTATTCGTTAAGATTCGTTATATAAATATAACGTAACGTAATTAATATGTTGTACGAATTGTGAAAATGCTCTTGTTTAAATGTAAATGTGAAAAATATGAAATGGAAATGAGTATGAATTACTGTTACTGTTTGGTCCTTGAATTTATACATAATTTACACTTTCTACCCTAACGGATTAACTTTTGCACCGTTAGTCCTTAGTTAGTATCGTATTACATTTGTAGTCCAAAAATGTCAAATGTTACATTTTAAGCCTTATGTTTATTGTTTTAACAATTTCTACCCTCAAGTTACTGAAATGGTAGTTTGCAACATAGTTTTGTAAACTTGGCAATTTTAACCCGATTTGATATATATTTTGCAAAATTAGTCCAAAAATCACAAAAGTTGCTTATAAAGTTTTCCAAGAGTCTTAATAATTTCCAATAGCTTATTTGTGTTGTAAAAACTGCTTTTTATCAAATAGAGCTTATTAAGTGCTTATTAGGCGGTTATTGGGCTTTAACGAAACAACTTAAGGCCCATTAACGAATATTGATCCGTTGGGTTTAAAAGTAAATTGGGCTTTTCATTGGGCTTATTTTAAGGTCTCAAAAACATGTTCAAATAGCTTATAAGTATTGCTTATCGCAATTGCTTATTGGGCTGCTTATTAGGTTAAAAGCCCAATCGATAATAATAAGGTTTATTAGAACTGTTTCATATAGCGATTACTTTAGGGTTCGAATTGGACTTTTTAGAGCTTATGAGATGAGCTTATTTGTACAGCTTGTTTGATGAGCTTATGAAGAAATTGTACGAGAAATAAAAACGATATGGTACACGTATAAATTCGATTATATTAGGCCATTTCTTAGTCGAATAATTGAAATGGTCCAAAAATAAAAATATGACATATATACGTGTGATACGAAATATAGGATTAGAACATGTCTCGATATGCATTATAATGAACGTATATATGTCGAATAAATGTAATACTCGTAATTTTAGCCATCCATGATGGAGGTCATATGCATATTCGAATAAATAGATAACAAGAAAACGTAAAAATGTATAGAAAGCTTATACATGATCGAATGAGATATGTACTATGCATGATATATGTAAAACGTATATAACGAATGGAAAAGAGTTTGGAAATGACTTACAACACCAAAAGGTGGTGTGTTATACATGAGGATGAGTTAGAATTCGAGAGATATTGGTGTCTCACGTTAGAACGATCACAAAGGGCTCGGGAACAATGTTTTCGACTTAGATTTGAGCTCAAATGATTATGGAAATTGCTTCTGGGTCTTGAGGGTCTCGGCAGTAGCAAATAAGGTAAGAAAATGTGGCTAAGGGTGAATGAGAAAGTATGTATGTGCATATACGAGTATATATGCATGTATGTATAGGTATAATATATTTTATTAGTGCAAGTTGATAGATTTGATTCTTAGTAGAGATTTGTTGAGATATTTAGAGGATAAGACGAGGTTATAATCGAGTATGAAGGTATCAAGGGGGGGGGGTTGCTTGCTTGGTTCGGTTATGTACAAGTTATATATATATATATATATATATATATATATATATATATATATATATATATATATATATATATATATATATTGCGTTCGATAGACCAAGGGTCCAAACAACTATATTAACGTGTAACAATGTGTAATAAGGTGAGAAATGAACTTGTGAACTCTTATTCGACTAGAAACATAGCATTGTATTAGGCGAAAATTAATTTGGTCGAGTTTGGTATAATATTCGAGTGACTTGAGCATGTGTCGGGTGGCCTTTACTTTGTGTCTCGTTTAGTGGTCAAACCCTCGAATCAGGAAATGAGACTTGACATCCTGATTAAATGATGTATGGAGATTCGAGATGTGTAAAAAGTTGTATATGTTATGTGTCGAATTCCAAAGATATCATGGTCAAGCTTTGGTGTATCAACCGAGTGAGAATAAAAGAAAATGACAATTGGGTTGGACTTTGAATAGTAACAGGCTCAAATTTTGGGCCAGGAATAGTAGTATGGATCCGTTTGGTTTATTAGTAGTGTGTTGAATTCGTCATGGTCCGTGTATGAGCTCGTTCCAATGTATTGTGTATCACGTATCAACGTGTTTGAGTTATCGTAGGGTAATAACAAAATCTTATGAGATAACCTCTCATTTTCAAGGAAAATCAGTAATGTGTGTCAGAAAATAAATAATGCGCATTTTCTGATAAAGTAATAATTATTATTAAAATGGGAAAATTATCATTTGTCACATGTGTGCCTATATGATGACAATGTGGAGGTGCGGTTATCTCGACTCCTTTTAATGCAGAAAAAGAATTTCTTTTAGCAAATTTTGTAACAAAACGAGAGATAACCCAAACGCTCCTAATTTAATGTAGCTTCGATTGAATGTACCCGAAAATACATATTAGTTATGTACTTCCTTTTGCATTCAAGAGACATTATGCAAATGATGTTTTAAACATAACATTTTTATTTGTATGAACAATGTGAAAAATTATTTGTCCTAATTGTGAGAAGATTTTTACAAAAATTTGACATGGGGTTTTTAGCAAATCGTGATAATGTCTTACAAGATGCAATTCTTAACTGAGGGAAACATGATCAGTTATGTAATTTACAAATTTACTTCATGATCTACCTAAGAAAATGCATAATCCCCAAGTTTTGGTTTTGTGCATAAATTTGAAGTCCTAGACTCAGAATTGAGAGAAGAAAAGTAGTAAGGAAACTTACAATGTTGATTAGGGCTCAGATTAGTTGAAAAAAAGGCCTTAATTTTGAGTGTGGTGTTAGTTTGGGTCGTTTGTGTGATATGGTTATGTGAAAGAGGGGTGTTTGTTTAATACTTGAATTATTCTGACCTAGGGAACCACAGATGGGACGGAACCAAATCTAGGGTTCCGGCTCTTATGTCATTTGGTTCCGTGGGGACAGAACATGTTTTAGTCAATTTTGACGTTTTGAGCAAACGAAGGTTTAAGCTAATGTTCAAAACTACAAATTAGGTTCCATTAGTCCTAGTCCAAGTCTAAGAAGATTGAATGGCTCACGTTTAAGAGGTTTAGTTAGAATATCGACAATGTTATCTTCTGAGGATACTTTCTCGATAGAGATGTTTCCTTTTTGAACATTGTCACGAAGGAAATGATGACGGATTTTGATGTGTTTAGTTCGAGCATGTTGAACTGGATTTTTAATGAGATCGATAGCTCATTTGTTGTCGCAAAGAATGGATATGTCATTAAGTTGAATTCCGTAGTCGACAAGAGCTTGCTTCATCCAAAGAGCTTGTTGACATGCTTTTCCGGCTGATACATATTCGGCTTCGGTTATTGAGATAACGAGAGCCGTTTGTTTCTTAGAGAACCATGAGGTAAGACAATGTCCAACAAAAGTACAAATACCACTTGTGCTTTTTTCTATTAACATAGTTACCGGCATGGTCCGAGTCGGCATACACTATGGTTTCTACTCCCGTTCCTTTGGGATACCATAATCCTAGATGTGTAGTACCTTTGATATATCTAAAAATTCATTTTACGGCTTCAAGATGTGATGTTTTTGGATCTTCTTGAAAGCGAGCACATAGAAAAACACTAAACATAATGTCGGGTCTACTAGCCGTGAGATAGAGTAGACTACCAATCATTCCTCCATATTTAGTGTTATCTACGGATTCACCTTCTTCATCCTTGGTGAGTTTGGTTTCCGAGGACATAGGCGTTTTAATAGGTTTAGAGTCTTCAAGACCAAATTTCTTAAGCATGTCTTTTATGTATTTAGATTGGTTAAAGAATATCCCATATTCTAATTGTTTTACTTGAATACCTAAGAAAAAGTTTAGTTCTCCCATCATACTCATCTCAAACTCGTCATGCATGATTTTTGAGAAATCGTCACATAATTCTTGACAAGTTGATCCGAATATGATGTCATCCACATATATTTGGACAATGATAATATGTGAATCCTTTTTCTTGGTGAAGAGAGTGTTATCTACTAAAGCCATGGTGTACTTATGGTCAACTAAGAATGTTTTAAGTCGATCATACCAAGCTTTTGGTACTTGCTTAAGTCCGTATAAAGCCTTTTTAAGTTTGTAAACATGATTTGGTTTTTCAAAATCGGCGAAACCCGAAGGTTAAGCGACATACACTTCTTCATTTATAAAGCCATTTAAAAATGCACTTTTGACATCCATTTGAAAAAGTTTGAAATCACGTGCACATGCATATGCAAGTAAAATTCTAATAGACTCGAGCCTAGCAACCGGAGCAAAAGTTTCATCGTAGTCAATGCCTTCTTGTTGATTATAACCTTGTGCTACTAGCCTAGCATTGTTTCTAGACACTACACCATGTTCATCCATTTTATTTCGAAAGACCCATTTTGTTCCAATTATCATTTGACTTTTTGGTTGAGGAACTAATGTCCAAACATCATTTCTAACAAATTGATTTAACTCTTCTTGCATAGCAATGACCCAAGATTCATCTTTTATAGCTTCATTTATATGTTTGGGTTCAATGGTTGACACAAAACAAAAGAAGTTGCTTTGATTTTGGACTTGTGATCTTAAGGTTCTTTCATTTATTTTTCCTATAACACTATCTAATGGATGACCTTTAGGTTATTTGATATTGACAATTTCTTTGTTTAATAGTTCATCTTCCTTGTCATTATTTATATTCTCTTCATTTTTGACAAGTTGACTTTCAACTAAGTCATCATCTACCAAAGGTGATGTCTTAGAGGGAGGTGGACTTTCGTCAAATGTTACGTTTAACGATTCCTAGACTCTTAAGGTTTCTTTGTTTAAAACAATATAAGCTTTGCTATTTTGAGAATATCCAAGGAATACACCTTCATAAGACTTTGGGTCAAATTTGGTGAGATAATCCTTAGTGTTTAAAATAAAACATTTACTTCCAAACACTTTAAAGTATCCTAGCATAGGCTTTTTACCTTTATATATTTCGTATGGTGTTTTGTTTAAAAATGGTCGAATTAATACTCTATTTAAAATGTAGGTTGAAGTGTCAACGGCGTTACACCAAAACTTTTGTGGTATGTTTTGTTCATTAAGCATTGTTCTACTCATCTCTTGAAGAGTCCGGTTTTTATGTTCTACAACACCATTTGACTGAGGAGTACGAGGAGCCAAAAAATTATGTGTTATGCCGTTGGCATCACAAAAGTTTCCAAATTGTGTTTCATTATCAAATTCACGACCATGATCCGTTCTTATTGACACAATACAACTATCTAGTTGGTTTTGAATTTTCTTACTAAGAATTTCAAATTGATCAAAAGCTTCGTTTTTACTTTTCAAAAACTTTGTCCAAGTGTATCTTGAATAATCATCTACTATGACCAAAGTGTAGAAGTTGCCTCCATAACTTTGTATAGCGGATGGACCAAATAAATCCATATGCAAAAGTTCTAGACACCTAGATGTAGACACCATATTTTTAGCCTTATGGCTACTATGAACTTGTTTTCCAATTTTGCAAGCATCACAAAAGTGTTGGTCATATTTCAACTTGGGTAAGTTCCTAACGAGGTCTTTTGAGGATAGAGATTGAATGAGTCTCATATTGGCGTGGCCTAAGCGTCTATGCCAAAGATTTGAGGAATCATCTAACGAAGTTAAGCAAAGTTTATCTCTAGAAGTTTTATCAATTTTCATGACGTATACGTTGTTTTTCAAAACTCCTTTTGCGACGGTTATTCCATCTTTTAGTATTTTACTCTCGTTTTCACTAAATAGGACGTTATACTTTTTACGGCATAGTTGACTAATACTAAGAAGGTTGAATCCTAGATTATCAACATGAGCAACATTATCAATAGAGAGAGAGTCATGAGAGATAGTACCTTTTCCGATGATTTTGCTTTTCAACTTGCTACCAAAAGTAACATTACCTCCGTCATATTCTTGGTAGGTTGAGAAGAGGCTCTTATTCCAATCCGACTTTCAAGCATACCTAAGTTATAGAAAAACTCAAGCATTTGGTCCCCAATATCTCATGGGTCCATTTTGGTTAAACATCCCATTAACTTGATTCATGTATGGGAATGGTGGATATGAGTTCCATGGCATGTAGTTAGGAGTTTGATAATGCCTAGGAAAGTTTTGGTTCCAACCATTTTGATAATTAGGTTGCGTGTTGTAGTTGCTTTTTGGAAAGGGGCGTTTGGGAATAGTTGTCTTAGGCCTTTGTTGAGTAGTTTTAGCTCTAAACTCATTCTTAGCAAGTCCTACTCCTATAGTAACAGCTGGTTTTTGTTTAGTTTCAGTTGAACTAGCTTTAGATTTCTTTGTGACTTTAACGAACTCTATACGAGCCGATATACAAGCTTTTTGTTCTGCTACAGTACCCACGAAACCTTTCTGTTCCACAGGCGGAACCAAAGATTTGGTTCCGTCTGATCTATGGGTTTCTAAGACTGTTGGAACAGTTTCTTGTACTTTTTCGGTTTGCTTCTTTAGACTACCTAAATCTCCTAATTTCATAAATCCTAATCCAGTTTTATTATATGGTAATTTCTGGATTTTCATTATTTCATCCACACAACAAATATTCTTATTAAATATTTTGAATTTAGAATTTTGTTTGAAGAGATCATTCTATGTGATTTTTAGTCTTTCAATTTCATGTTTGAGCTCTTGACATGATGTACACACTGAGTCAATGGCTTTACTCCTTTCTAAATGTTTTGCCTTTTCTTTTAGTTCATAAACTTCATTTTTGTCACACCCCCAAATATTTGACTTGCAGCGGAATGGAACACTTGGGGGCGTGACTGCCATAGCATCACAGTTACAGTTATATTGAACGACCTAAAGTGTCGTTTTAAAAATACATCGTTTGATTACTTAAAACATTCAAAGTTTACAAAAGCTAGGTCCCAAAAGATGATTCATGTTGGCGGTAATAAGTTTGTTACAAATCAAACGATAATTAAGTGCATAAAATACAAGTGAGACGCGTCATCACCGCGACTCCAAAATATGTCCACATGCAAGCCATGATGCGTATACCTTAATTACCTGAAAATACATTGCTAAAAATGGTCAACAATAATGTTGGTGAGAATCATAGGTTTATGTAAATGAATGGTTTCTACGGTAACCACAAGTATAAAGTGAAATGATATAAATGCCACATAAAAATAATACATTGGCTCTTAAGCTCATGACCCCGAAGCTAGACTGAAATAAATGCCCCAAACTGAGTTGCCAGACACTCTGATTTGATTCAAATGAAATGCGTTCGTATGACTAGTTGGCGCTACCAACCCGAACGGAGGCATCACCCTCAGTAGATCTATTCACTCACTCTCGCTTACTCCATAATTAACGGTTCATGATAAATAAAAGGGGACTTTAATCTAGGCAATGATGTAACTTAAGTAATGTAAATGAGTTTGATACTTTGGTCCGCATAAAAAGAATAATGGTGCAATGTATTCTCCCCCACAAGTTTAGAAATAAAAATATAAATTGAAAACGGGGCTCTGAAAACTCACCTGATGCTATAGTAATGATGACAAAAGTTGATACACTGAAATGAGGCACGATCTCTAACCGCAACCTAATATGAATGATATGATCTAATGTAAGTCATGAAATGATGCTACACATGCAAATACGTATGTTATTGATACCACTCGTGAATTTTGGAAATAACTTTTATCGTCGAAAAATATATTTTTGACGTCTTGTTAAGTTATAGAACTTTTTACGTGTATATATGTTATAACGATATTCCACGATCGTCGCTTGGTGATTTATAGAAAAATAATAGATTTTTCCGTCGTAATTTAATATTTTTCAACAACTAGTAGAAAATGACTAAGTAGCCTCGCAAAGCTAGTCGTAAGTTGGTGAATATTGGGTGTTAGGAAACAATCTTCATGTTTTTAGAAAGCTAGTAACAATATCTTAAATTCGTATCATCGAACTTTTGTCCATACGTGTCCCGATCATAAAGAAAAATAATGGTTAAGTTAGTTAGTTGGCTAAATTGACTGTTTTTGTGCAGTTTTCGGGTATGTTTGAAAGGTCGTATCTTACTCGTTACAAGTCCGGTTGATGAACGGCTGGTCAAACTATCTCAATCAATGAGAAAAACGGCCCTCAACATGACTACTCGCAAAAACAGTTTTACACTTAGAAACATTTTTAATAAAAGCTGATAGAAATGTGTTGTGAACGTCGGGTTTCAAACGCTTGTATCTCGGTCGTTATAAGCTCGTTTTCTACGTTCTTTATGTCCTCGGCTTCGTCTTACAGCTAACTAATAGATTTTTGATAAGTCGGCTCATCTAGTCCTCGTCCAACGCCTCGTTTTACCCATTGAAAATCGTGCAACAGCACACTATTTTTCAGAAAATTAGTTTCGTCGTCAAACTTAGAATTAACGTATCTTTCTCGTCGTAAGCTCGTTTTTGCTCATTCCAGCGGCCACGGTTTCGTTTTTGAATGTATTTTCTAAATATGTAAACCAAAATAACCCATGGTTTACTGATTTTTCTAGAATTCGCAAAAATGGACAGAACCTCATCTATATCTTGTAAAAATCATTTTTACTAGTTCAATACTTGTTCAAATCACTTCCAATCAACACCAAGCTATTCTAAAACCTACCATACACCTTCTTAGGGTGTCATGGGTTCCTAATCTTCACCAAAAATGGTGGATCTCATAAGATTACTAATAAAATTCTTTAAATCCATTTTAGTGCCAAAAATATGTGTTAAGTGGTATATAACATATGTATATTTGCATGATTTGCTACTAGAACATCAAAATAGATTAAATGGAAGTATGAAAGAGTAGAAAAATTATTTAGAACACTTACTTGAGGTTGATGAGGTTTTTGTAGCAAATGTGTAATTAACCTAGAGGTTTATATTTCAAAACCTTAAAATATAGGACTAATAGAGATTGTAAAACACTTGATCTTGGAATTTTGGTGGATTCTTCTTCTTGTTCTTATGTTGGCCGAACCAAAAGTATGGAAGTAAATAAGTAAGATACGTCTTGATATTTTGTAGACAACAAGTACACACATTAATTAGAGTTAGTAGAAATTTTTCAAAGGGTGAGGGGGGTGGTATGGGGGGCGTAGAAAATGGGGTGAAAAGGAAGGAGTGTAAGATTTGATTTGGACTTTGATGTGTTTTAGCTAAGATTTGGCTAGGTTATAGTGTTATCGGGTACCGAGTCAGCTAGAAATAAATTTTAACATAACAAAATAAAGTATGACGAAGTTGTAAAAATTATAAAATCACATTTCTTGCAAGTATCGGGTGTCAAATTAGTTATCGTGTTGAAGTTTCGTAAACCGTCGTAGTTATAAGCTTTTAACGGTATATATAGTAAATAGTTTCAAAACACCGGGTAAACTAGTATTATAATTTTTATATCATTATAATGAGTGTGAAAATATATTAGGTTCATAGTCGGGAGTGTCGGGTATATTGTTCGTAGTAAATACTTGAATGGCAACGTTTATTTAATAAATAATCATATGTGAACTGAAATTATGCAAACCCGTGAATGACCTAACTGTTGGAATATGTGAATCATATAAAACTATAAACACATAATCACATCAAGAACACGCAGCGGAAAGATCTACAAGAACAAGTAATTAATTTAACTAAATAGACACGTACCTTATTGATTCCTAGCAAGAACAAGGAATCTCTTCAACAAGAACAAGTTATATAAACCCTAATTAGGATTATATATGGTTCGACTAACACCAAACATACTAGCTAAAATAAGCTAATTACTCGCTCTTGTACACACATAATCTAGCGTTCCAATGGGAAAAGCTAGGTTCAAGATCACTAACAACCAAACACTTGATTAGCTTTACTTGAATCGACCAAGTTCTAGTGAACTTAAAAAGAGGGCCGATCGTTGGAGCTAAGAGGGAGAGAGGAGAAGAAGTTTGGCTATAGTTAGGGATTCAAGATTAGGGATTGACAAATACAAGTGAATTGTATTTATAGGCTAACCCTAAACTCCCAAACTTGCTCCCTACTCCATCACAACCGGCCACCCAAGCCCAAGGGGAGGGTTTGGCCGATCCAACCCATTCAATGGGTTTCTAGATCCTTCTAACTCCCTTTTGCATAATTAGTCCTTTAACGGTCGTTATCTCTAACCCCGTTAAGTACTAACTATCGTTAAGTGTTATTTAGTGAAATGAATAATTAAAATATAAAATATATTTAATTAATTCAAACCATTGGAACTCTCATGTTATTGTGTGCAATCCCGAGTCTCGGGTTCGAAACCGAACATACGTATATTAAAAGTTATACATTAAACCTAACAGCTCCCACTTGGATAACGATTAATATAGTAATGACATGGGCTAGTCTAGCTTAACAGATCCCAATGCCCCCAGCTCGATCCGAGTATGGTTTTCCTGGAAAAACCACGTGATGATTTAATCATCATACTTATCCTTTTGTTGCTAATACCGCGTTAATATGGATATGGATCTTGGTCATTCCATAATTAACTATAGTTTCTCGTTTATACATAATTGAACAAGATTACCAAAACATCTGAACGTCTTCCAGATAGACTTTGGGCGTGCGCACGCAAACATCTTGTCAATCCTACGAGTGGCCAAGCAGTATTAAACTTCAACACAAAGTTGAAGGAACAAATCCTTTATTGACTACGAGCATAACCCTCGAACTTCGCATCATTTCTGAAAATAGCCCTTATAACTACCTTTTACGGATAGCGTTAGACTATCTTACAGAAAATGAGCTACATCCTCGGTAATTATCTGGCATCTCAAGTCTGAGGATAAATATTCATGATATACTTGATGACTATGATCCATAAAGTATAATCATGCGGTTGGGATAAGTCCTATATTCAATTTATCCAATATTGAATATCATGTGACATTGGTGTCTCAACCTTACAGTACATTCTACCAATCCTCACATTTGTCTTAGTTCAATAATATTCCCATATTATTAATTGACAACGGACTATTTAGAATAAATAAATTATTCACGGATTTAAACATGCAAATATAGGACACAAATATTAATAATGATAATAAACGTTATCCGCACTTTATTTCATTAAAATAATAATTGTTTACACATCCCTATCGAAATACTAATCCAACAGATTTACATGAAACTATCTGCTAAAGAAAGACCAATACCCTGAGCATGACGAGTAAACGTCTCCTTAGGTAATGCCTTCGTGAAAGGATCAGCCAGATTGTCATCTATGTGAACTTTGAGTACTTTTATTTCACCATCATTGACTTGTTCTCGAACATAGTGATACTTTCTTTTAAAGTGTCTGGCGCCTTTCATAACTCCAGGTTCATTGGCGAATGTGATTGCAGCAGAGTTGTCGCAATACACATTTATAGGTAATTCAATCGATGGCATCACTCCAAGATCCTTAATGAATTTCCTTATCCAAACAGCTTCTTGTGCTGCTTTCGATGCAGCAATGTACTCAGCTTCTGTAGCAAACATGGCCGTTGTACTCTGCTTTTTACTCTTCCAGTCTACAGCTCCTCCATTTATGACAAAAACATAACCCGTCTGAGACTTCGTATCATCTTTATCAGTCTGAAAGGACGCATCGCAGAAACCTGTAACATTCAGTTCTGCGTCTGGATTTCCCCCGAAAACTAGAAACATATCTTTAGTATTCCTTAAATACTTAAGAATGTTCTTTACAGCATGCTAGTGATCTTTTCCTGGATTCTGCTGATAACGACTGGTCAAATTTTGAGCGAACGCCACATCTGGCCTTGTACATCTAACTGCATACATGATAGATCCTACTGCCGAAGCATACGGAACTTTCTTCATGTATGCCACCTCTTCAGGTGTAGAAGCACACATTTCGCTACTTAATCCATGTTCTACTTGCATGGGCAAATATCCCTTCTTGGAATTTTGCATATTGAATCTCTTCAATATTTTATCCATGTAAGCACTTTGGCTTAATCCGATTAACCGTTTAGATCTGTCTCTATAGATCTTGATTCCAAGGATGTAAGCTGCTTCTCCTAAATCCTTCATGGCAAAGCAACTACCAAGATAATCCTTAACTTCATTAAGGCTCGGTATATCACTTCCCATGATTAATATGTCATCGACATATAGGACAAGAAAAGTAGTGCTACTCCCACTAACTTTGTGGTATACACATGGCTCATCAAAATTTTGAGTAAATCCAAACTTCTTGATTTCCTCATCAAATTTCTTATTCCATTGCCTGGATGCTTGCTTCAATCCATAAATGGATCTTCGAAGTTTGCATACACGCTCAGGAAATTTTGGATTCACAAACCCCTCAGGTTGTGCCATATAGATATCTTCATCTAGGCGACCATTCAGAAAGGCGGTTTTGACATCCATTTGCTAAATCTCATAGTCATAGTAGGCAGCTATGGCTATAAGAATCCTAATAGCTCTAATGTCGGCCACAGGAGAAAATGTCTCCTCATAGTCAACACCATATGTTTGGGTAAAGCCCTTGGCTACCAAACGAGCATTATAGGTGTGTACATTGCCATCCATGTTCGTCTTCTTTTTGAAGAGCCACTTACACCCAACTACCTTAGCATTGGGTGGAAGGTCTACTTCAATCCAGACTTTATTATCTTTCATGGATTGCATTTCCCCATCCATGGCTACCTACCATTTATCCTTTTCAGGACTATTAATGGCATCCCTATAACTAGTTGGTTCATCAAGATGATCCCCTAGTATAGTTTCCTCATCCTCTATGTTTAAACATAGACGGTCAGGAGCCTTTGTAGATCTTGAAGATCTACGGATGGGTACCACTTCTACTTCAGGTGGAGGACCTAAACTTTCAGGTTCCACAGGAAGTGTCTTAGTGCCTTGAGAATGTGACGTATCTTCATGATCATTTTCTAGATCATACACTTTCCCACTAAATTCTTGAGATATTAGATTATCCTTAAGAAATTCACCGTACCTAGCCACGATGACCTTATTTTCAGGTGGGAAGTAAAAGTAGTAACCCTTCGTTTTCTTAAGGTATCCTACGAAGATAAACTTAATATATCTTTGTTGGAGTTTGTCAGGTGAGTCACGTTTAACAAACGCCTCACAACCCCAGACCTTTAAGTAGGAAAAGTTGGGAGCTTTTCCAGTCCATACTTCATATGGAGTCTTATCAAACTTCTTAGTTGGAATCCTATTCAATATGTGAACAGCCGTTTCATGAGCATAATCACAAAAGGATAAGGGAAGAGTTGTAAGATTAAACATGGATCGTACCATATCTAACAAGGTACGATTTCTCCTTTCAGATACACCATTTTGCTGTGGCGTATAAGGAGAAGTGAGTTGTTGCACAATGCCACACTCATTTAGATAATCCTTAAACTCTTGGCTTAAATACTCACCACCACGATCGGATCGAAGTGCCTTAATCTTCTTTCCGAGTTGTAATTCTACTTCATTTTTAAAAACCATGAATGTCTCAAATACTTCATGTTTATGTTTAAGTAAATAAACATAACCATAACGACTATAGTCATCCGTGAAGGACAAGAAGTAGGTAGCACCTCGTTTTGACACGTGTCTAAGTGGACCACACACATCCGTGTGTATCAATCCAAGTAGATCCGAAGCCTTTTCCATATTGCTATGGAAAGGTTTCTTTGTCATCTTCCCAGATATGCAAGATTCGCATTTATCAACTGAATCATCATTGATATTTTTCAAAAGCCCATCGCGTTGCAGCTTTTCCATGCGTTTCTTGCCTATGTGAGCAAGACGACAGTGCCATAAATAAGATGAGTCCAAGTTAGACTTGACTCTCTTATTTCCGATGCTATACATAGAATTATTTCTATTGGATACATGGTTCTCCATGTCAATTTCAAACACACCATTTAATGGAATAGCATTAAAGTATAAAACAGAATTTAAAGAAACAGAAATTCCATTATCATTAAAAGTATGCTTAAAACCCAAATCCAATAACAAAGAAACTGAAACGACACCTCTAATAATAGAAGGTGCGTAATGACAATTGTTTAACACTAAAATTAAACCAGAAGGTAAAACTAGCTCAAAAGTCCCTATGGCTTCTACTGCTGCACGTATTCCATTTCCCACGTACAAGTAGCATTCCCCATAGTTCAGCTTCTTCGCTCCTCTAAGCCCCTGCGATGTATTACAAATGTGAGTACCACATCCTGTATCATATATCCAGGCATTTTGCTTACGAGGAAAAGAAAACAATTCAACCATAAAAATACCTGAAGTGCTGGCGCCCTGTGTTGTTCCCTTTACACTTATTAGAGTTAACTAGAAAGTTAATCTATTTCGTGTTATGACTAATACAATGTTTAAGATTAATTCTAACAGTTATAAAACGTGAATATAAAAACACAATATTTTTCAACGTTTAAATTCTTATTAGAAATGAATCCAAGAATCTATTACCCAAGTGTTTTGCGGAATAAACACTTGGGATTGAATAGACAAGGGTATGGGGTGTCTCCTATCGAAACTCAAGTTTTGCTTGAGTGGTAACAATATACCCACTGAGCTATCTCAGTGAGTTGTATACTCTTTGTAGGAGATAAGTTACTTTGTAAAAGTTCTAAGCTTTTAATATACAAAGCACACTTTAACTTCTCTCCCATCTGATCTATTTATGCACAAGTAATCTAAGTATAAGTGATTAAAAATAATACAAGTTGTTGAGGTTGCGTATCTGACAATTACAAATAGTAATTGTCATTTCCAAGAACCAATAGGAAAGGGCTAATAAGACTTTGGGAGTTGTTGGCTGACACTCCATGACTTTTAGCCGCAATAGGGAAGGTTGGATCTGACAAGAGAAGAGTGTTGGGCTGACACTTTTATCTTCTCAGATCTTTTCCCTATTGTTCCCGCCTTTTCTTCAGGCGTTGGTTCCTCAGTCTTCAATCACTTTGTTTGTTGAGGAGACTGGGGTTCAGTGAGTTCTTGTCCAACACTCACTGAACCATCATCTTCTTCTTTGGCTTAAGTCCTACTCAGGGAGTACCGCCTTCCTGAGTAGTGAATCCTTCTTCTTGAATTCGCCTTAAGCATCTTGAAGATGACTCACTGAGAGGCTGTTCTCTCAGTGACTTGAATTATTCTCGGTTTAAGTTAACACTTAGTTAATTTGTGTCCAAATCATGTTTGAAGCATTCTTGGGTTTTTCATGACCCAACAATCTCCCCCTATTTGGATATAAATTATTCCTAAGTGTTTTGATCAGTTATGAGTGAGCTAATGACTTCTACTCATACTGAATGTACTAGAATGTAAATAAGGACACTGAAATAATAAAAACATCATCTTATTGATATCATTACAAGTCCTAACAAGCTAAGTACAAAAAGGGATAGTGGGGGTATTTAGGCAGGTCTATCAGTTCAACTTGATTCCAAGGGCTTCAAGCTTGGGCTTCTTTGACTGCAGCTCTTGTTGGTCAGGATGTTCATTGATTTTCCTTTTCAGATCTTGACAAAACTTCACATTTTCAGGACTCTTGAGTGGAGAGGCCATCATTAGAAAGCCAAGCATTGCTTTGATCCCTGACAAATCGATATCACTCCACCTTTGGAAGGCTTTGTCACCGAACTCATCAATGAAGAACAAACCTCTTTCAGGTTATTCAATGACCATATTGTTCCTGAAAGGAACACCTTCAGGGAGAGCCATATTGCAGTCAAGACCAGGAATCTTGATCTCAGGCTCAGCTTCTATCTTCTTTCTATTCCTTGAAGAAGACTGAGAGGGAGCTGGTTGTGCTGATTCAGGAAGAAGAGATGGAGTGCCAAGTTCCTGAGGTGCAGCTGCCAATCTTTCGTACCTCTGACTCAAAGACTTCATCAGATTAGGGACCACAACATTTGATTTCTTTGCTATTAATGGACCCAACTCATCCAATTCTGTGATCCCGAAGTCAGTGAATCTGAAAGGTTTATGAACATCAAAGTTTCTCATGTCAGCACCTCTGTAGACAGTGACAACGGCAGGATTGGTGTTTCATTGAATATGAACATCAGTGATTGGTTCTGGCTTCAACCTGTTAGTCATATACCACTGATATTTCTTAATCCTGTTCTGCCTGATCTCTTCAGCCCTTTTATTCCTTTCCTCTCTTTTCTTCCTGAGAGTGATCATCTCCTCAGACTGAACTTTCACAAAGGTCATACCACCCTCTCTTCCTGAGAGATCCTTAGCCTCAAGACCAATTTTCTCAGCCTCTTCATGAACAACCTTAATTATAGCAGGCTTGCTCACCTTCTCTTCCTCCTTTAACTTCTTCTTTGCTTCCTCTTCCTGAAGATAAGCACTGAGTTCATCAGCTGTGAAGTGGTGAAGAACTCCATCAATTTCATATGGGATCCTGAGTGGTGATTCAGGATCCTTTGCAACCGAGATCGGTGCTGGTTGAGGCTCAGGTTCAGTGAGGATGCCTTTGCCTTTATCTTGATGGAGGGAAGAAGCTTCAGGAATCTCCCCCTCAGTGTGAGAAGGAGGAGAAGGAGGTTGTTGGCTTGGGACTCCAGTGTCTTTCTCCCCCTCAACTGTTGCTTGAGCCATGGTGATAGCAAGAGTTGGAGTCACTGGAGCAGCAGGACCCTTGAAAGCTTGATAGATCTCAGTCATCATTGATTTGATGTCCGAGGTGTCTTTCTGAAGAGTTGAGATCTGATCCGCCAGAGATGCCTGAGAAGCTTCGATGCCTGACATCCTTGACCCAAGAGACCATGCCAAAGATGTTGAAGATTGTGCCCAAGTACCCAGATGTTTTTCCTGAAGACCCAAGGAAGTCCGGATTGAGTCCAATGAAGAGGTAAGACCCTGAATCTTAGAATCCTTCAGTAAGCTGAGAAGATCACTGATTTCAGCTGATTGCTTCTGGTAAGTCTCAGCAGCCTGAAGGACCTTCTTGGTGAGTACGGGGTCATCCTTGACAGCTGTTTGAATAGTTCTAAGGCTGTTGGTGATGCCTTCAAGAGTAAGATTGAACTTCTGGAAATGAAGATCAATAGCTGTCAGGGAGTGTTTGGTGTCAGATTGTATTTCGATCACATCATCATGAAAACTTTCAACATCTGCCTTCAGGTTGGCATAGTGAACAGCAGCTTCAGTGTGATGATCAAACATCTCTTCAGTGAGACCAGTCAAAAGAGCTCTATTGGTCTTCAGTAGGAATTTGACCAATTTTCTTTCAATGAGGGGAAGAGAGTTATCATATTTTTGGAGGATGTCCCCAGTATCAGAAGAATCAGAAGATTTAGAACCTGACTCTTCACTTTGGTGTGGAGGTGACTGATGTGATTGTTCAGGCTGTTCATCAGTTTCCATATCCTCACCTGCCTCAAACACCTCTTCATCACTCTCTTCCTTGAGCTCTTCATCAGACTCGATAAAAGCCTGAAAGTCCCCCATGGACTCAATACCCAAAAATTCAACCGGCTCCTCTTTATAAAAAGACTGGCCTTTGGTTTGGTCAAGTCCTGACCCCGTTGTCATAATAACTGAGTGGGTTTGCTCAGCTTGACTAGCCATAATAACTGGGGTAACACCAGCCTGGCTTTTGGGGGCAGTTCCTGAGAGATTTGGACCACCTGAGGGGTTTATGGGTTCCGTATCAGCGGGTTGTTTCTTTCCCTCTGAGTCTTTGTCCCCCTTAGCACCTTCAACCACTGATGGGTGTTTTCCAGTGGTATCACTAGGTACTGATTGTGAAAGTTGGTGGACCCCCTTCCCATCAGGATTGTGCTGTCCTTCAGGGGATTTAGGGTCCTTTTCTCCCTGAGATCCTGAGGGTGATTTCTCAGGAACGTTAGCGGGATGTGAATGTTTGTGGGTCCCCTTCTCAGTAAGGTAGTGCTGCCTTACCAAGGATTTAGAACTCTTTCCTCCCTTGGGAACTGATTGTTTTTTTACAGTTCCTTCATCGGGATGTGAGGGGGGAATGCTTCCTGATCCCTCTGACTTGTTTATGTCAGTTGAACCATGTGGAAGGGGTGTGCCCGAGGTCACTGAGGATGATTGCTCAGTGACCTCCGTTGGCCTTTGTTTTAAGGTCAAGAGGGTCTCAGAAATGGGTGTCTTAGAGGTCTCGGCCTTTTTCAACCTCTTTTTAAGGTTGAGTTGGTTTTGAGGATCAGTCTCAGTGGCGAGTAGCTTGGGTCTAACCACCTGGCTGGACTGACCCTTCTTTGTCTTCTTCACCTTTTTGGTCGGTGAAGGAACTGGAGAGATAGCGTCATTACCCTGAATGACTGATTGCATGTATTCAGTCAGGGCAATATGTGTAACCTCACTGATGCTACTAGTGAAGTTTGACTTGTGCAGGACGTCAGGCTTCGTACCTTCTGCATCAGTCCTCACATAGTCAGAACCAAGTATGTCCTGAAGCACACAGGAAACAAATCTAGGGTAGGACATATGCCTTTGCCTATGTTTTCCTGAGAGCTTAGCAACAAGGTCTCGGAAGATTAATCCTCCGATGTCAATTTTTGTACCCTCAAGGAGACTGAACAGCATCAATTGTTGTGATGAGTTCAATTGTTCCGTAGAGGATTTATTTCCACCCAGGACCTGAATGACAAATGTCATCAGTATCCTCCAGATAGGATGGAACCATGTTTTGACTATTGGAGCCTTCTCCAGTAAGCCTCCAGCAGACGTTGTAGGACGTCTGGGGTCGTGGGGTGCTAGAAAGATCAGTTCATTCTTAATGTCCTGATCAGTAGGGTTGGGTGCAAACTCTTCAGCAAAGTCAAGGCCTGTGGCTTTGATGAAGGTTGAGTAGTCAAAGGAGTGGGTTCTACTCCCATTCATCACCGTGAAGGTGATGATTGACTCTTTGGTGTCTTTAGGGCTGGTAGCCACAGCCGTACACCAGAATTCCCTCAAATAGTCATGGTAGATGACTGAGGGGGTGTGGGTGAAAGCCTTTGCAAGAAAACAATTACGAAGAAATTTCATAACGTTCTTGTAGGCTGGGTAGATTTGTGGATACGAGAAATTTCCCACCACATTGTTTTTGGTTAGGTCTACACCCTCCAATGTGAAATCCACATTAGGGGCGTATTTCACAGCTTTAGAAGAAGCCATTTGTGGGTAAGTCTGGGTTTTACTAAGGTTTATGGGTTTCTAAAGCTTAAGAATACACACACAATTTGTTTTTGAGAATTAAAAATGGCAGATTTTTGCTTAAGATTCTATAAAAACATGTGTGTGTTTCTTTTGGTTGGGGTATTTATAGGAAAGTGGAGATGGGGGTGTTTTGGACATTTGAGCAATCTTAATTTATTCAAAAAGAATTATTGGAAATCGTTTTGAATAATATGTTTTGGGATCCGCATTTAATGCCAACACTCCACTTTCCTGGTTTGGCGCAACAGTCAAGGTGAACAGTTGAGCAGTTCTGCAAAAGTGTAATTTTTAGAGATGAGTCATCACATTTCTGTAATGTGATTGGAGAGGCATTTAATGCCAAATGCACATGTGGTGGCCCAAAGGTGGAAGCCAGAAAGGCAAAAAAGAACAAATATTCTTAAATTAAATATTAGTTCAGTTACCAACCTCGGACATTTACTAACTAGATACTTAGAGCATTTAAGTCAGTATTTAATGTCCTTTTCAGGGCCCTGAATGATTTTTCATTCAGTGATGGTTTTCAGGGACTTGGGATTAGTCACTGATGATTCAGGAATAAGGAATGATTCCTGAGCAACAAGGTTTCAGGAACTTGGGTTTAGTTCCTGAGGTTGAGGATTCAGTGATATTTATTCACTGATGTACACATTGAGTCAGGGACCTGAGGTTTTAAGAATTTACACTTCAGTTGGAAAGAATCAATTAGTGGACTGATTCTCTATATCCAACATTCCTAATTCAGCTTTCAGTCTTGTGAAAGTTGGTTCATCCAAAGGTTTGGTGAAGATATCAGCTAACTGATATTCAGTAGGGATGAAGTGTAATTCAATGTCACCATTCATGACATGGTCCCTGATGAAGTGATATCTGATATCAATGTGTTTTGTTCTCTGATGAAGAACAGGGTTGTTGGATATGGCAATTGCACTTGTGTTATCACAAAAGATGGGTACCATCTTATACTGAATTCCATAGTCACTGAGTTGACTTTTCATCCAGAGTACATTTGCACAACAACTAGCTGCTGCAACATATTCAGCTTCAGCTGAGGACAAGGCAACTGATTGTTGCTTCTTAGCACTCCAGCAGACTAGTTTCCCACCAAGAATTTGGCAAGAGCCTGAGGTGCTTTTTCTGTCCATGTTGCATCCAGCATAGTCAGAGTCTGAGTATCCTTTGAGATCAAGTCCTGAGCACTTTGGATAATATAATCCAAGGTTTGGAGTGCCCTTCAGGTACCTGAATATCCTTTTCACAGCAGTGATGTGTGATTCTCTTGGGTCAGATTGATATCTGGCACATAGACATAGTGAGAATTGGATATCAGGCCTTGATGCAAGTAGATACATCAGTGATCCTATCATTCCTCTAAAGAGAGTTTGATTTACTGGTTTACCAGTTAGATCAGGACCAAGGTTGTTTGGGGGGACCATGGGAGTTTTGACTGAGGCACAGTCACTGAGATCATACTTCTTCAGTAGATTCTTTACATACTTCTCTTGACTGATAGTGGTTCCTTTATCAGTCTGCTTGATCTGTAGACCAAGGAAGTATGTCAGTTCTCCCATCATGCTCATTTCAAACTTCTTTACCATTAGTTTTTCAAATTGTTTGCAAAGTTTGAAACTTGTTGAGCCAAAGATGATGTCATCAACATACACTTGTACTAGTATGACATCATTATTTGTCTTATAGATAAACAATGTGTTGTCTATCTTGCCTCTGACAAATTTGTTTTGGATTAAGAAGGCTGAGAGAGTCTCATACCATGCCCTGGGAGCTTGCTTCAGTCCATAAAGGGCTTTGTTAAGCTTACAGACATGATCAGGAGACTCATGGCTTTCAAATCCAGGAGGTTGCTCAACATAAACTTCTTCTTTCAGTGAACCATTTAAGAATGCACTTTTAACATCCATTTGGTACACCTTGAAGTTCATGTATGTAGCAAAAGCAAGGAAGATCCTGATGGCTTCCATCCTTGCTACTGGTGCAAATGTTTCTTCATAGTCAATGCCTTCTTGTTGATTATAGCCTTTGGCTACAAGTCTGGCTTTGTTTTTAATGACTATGCCATTTTCATCAGTTTTGTTTTTGAATACCCATTTCATGCCAATGACTGAGACATTCTCAGGACATTTGACCAAGGTCATTACCTTGTTTCTGTCAAATTGTTCCAGTTCATCATGCATGGCCTGAACCCAACTTGGATGTTTAAGTGCTTCTTTAACACTTTTGGGTTCAATTGTGGAAATGAAGTCCACAAATAGGCATTCATTGGATGAGGCTGCTCTTAGACTAGCAGCCATGCTCCTGGTGAGCATGCCTTCAGTAGGCTCTCCAATAATATTGACAAGTTCAATGTCCTGAGACCTAGTCCAACTTTCTTGAGGTCCTGGATACTGATTTGAACTTGTGGAGGCCTGATTGGGTAGAGGGGTTGGTTCTGGAGTAGACACATGATCATTGATTGGATCTTGAGTGTCTACCAGCTCACTGAGATTGTTTGGTTCTTGAGTATTTTGAACAGGCTGATTGATATCATCAGTGTGTGCATGTGCCTCAACAAACTCAGTGATGGTTGGGTTAGGTAGGTTGTGAGGGATTATGTAATAGGAGAGATTAGCATCATCTTGATACTGAGTAGAAGGATTGTTTTCAGAAAGATATTCATCAGGAGGATATCTTGAAGAATTATCAATTCCTATCTCTTCTACTGAGGCAGTTGAGAACCTGATTGCATCAGTGCTCTCATCAAAGGTAACATGAAATGTTTCCTCAGTCTGCTGTCTCCTTGTGTTGAACACTCTGAAGGCTTTTGAGACAAGTGAGTATCCCAGAAAGTATCCATCATCAGCTTTTGCATCAAATTTTCCTAAGTGATCCTTGTGATTATGAATAAACACAGGACACCCAAAGACATGAAAGTAGCTGATGTCAGGGATTCTTCCTTTGAATAGCTCATATGGGGTTTTCCCATGTCTTTTGACAATTATGGATCTGTTTTGTGTATAACAGGCAGTTTTGACTGCATCAGTCCAAAAATGGTTGGAAAGGACTAATCCACATAGCATTGTCCTAGCAGCTTCAATGAGTGTTCTGTTCTTCCTTTCAGCAATACCATTTTGTTCAAGTGTGTATGGAGAGGAAAAGTTTTGGGAAATACCTTTCTCATCACAGAAACATTCAAGTTCATAATTTTTGAACTCAGTCCCATTGTTAGTTCTAATCTGTTTGACCTTAATGTCATTTTGATTTTCAATGTTCCTGACAAAGGACATGATTGTTTCAGCTGCCTGACTCTTTTTTATCAGGAAGAATACCCAAGTGTATCTAGAGTATTCATCCACTATGACGAGAGTATATTTCTCATGGTTAATAGACCTTGGACTGATAGGTCCAAATAGATCCATATGGAGAAGATGTAGGCAGTTCCTGATGGAAAAGTTGGTTTTGGTTTTAAAGGATGCTCTGTGATGTTTACCTTTTTCACAAGCTGAGCATGGTTTATCCTTTGAAAACACAAGAGATGGTAAGCCAAGGACCTTGTTTTGTTTTACAAGATTGTTAATGTTCTTAAAGTTCAGGTGGGTGAGTCTCTTATGCCAAAGCCAGTTGAGTGTATCAGTGGCCTTAGCAAAGAGACAAGTTCCATCCTGAGTTAGACTGGACATGTCTAATACATAAACATCTTGTCTTCTTGGTGCAATGAGGACAATTTCCTTATTTACATTGAAGATGGTTCCTTGCTTATCATCAAACTGAACTATATATTTTGCATCACATAGTTGACTGACACTGATCAGATTATACTTAAGACCATTTACATATGCTATCCTAGTAAAGACAATACCATTGTAGTTTACTGAACCATAGCCTTTAGTGAGACATGATGAATTATCAGCAAATATCACTTTGGGTCCTGGTTCTTCCACATATTTGTGCAGACACTCCTTAACACCAATCATGCTCCTTGAACATCCACTATCTAGATGCCAAACAGGATCCCTGGCATGCCTCTGCACAAATAGTAAACTGGGTCAGTTCTTTCTAGGACTCCATTTCATGGAGGGTTTGGTATTGTAGGTCTTTATGAAAGTATTAATTGATTCATGGTCAGAGGTTGAGTGGACTGAGCTACCACATGTTTTGCATTTAGTTGTAGGGGTAGCCTCAGTAGTCTGAGAGGATTGTTTCATTCCTCTTCTTGACTGAATGATCTTCTCTTTTCCTGAGGATTTCTGAGTGGAACTTCCACTAGATTCACAGTGTTTGTCAATTTGACAATTCTCAGGATGATGGTCATTGAATCCACATAATGGGCAAGGTGGAAAAGGCTTGGCTTTTTGCTTCTGTTTTTCCTTAGAATCAGAAGGGTAGTTCAGGCACTGAGCCTTAAGTCCTGAAAAGTTTGACATGACTGAGCATTGTTTATGATCAGAGGTCATGTGATCTTCCTTTTTGCAGATCATGTAATATAGGACTCTATAGTAATCATCAGTGAGATGATTTGTATAGTTGCATAGCTCACATCTTTTCAGGGGTTTTGTGGGTTTGGGTTTGGTCTTTGAGGAAGCTGGTTTTTGTTCCTTCTTGGATTGAGAGGGTTTCTCAGAAGATGCAATCTTCTCTCCCAGCTTCCTGACCATTTCAGCCAACTGATCAAATTTTGAGTCAGGGCTTTGGGTTGTTACTTCAGAAGGGACTGAAGTTGATGAGTCATCAGTATTTACTGAGACATCAAGGTTTGCTCTCTTTGGGATGGTTGTTCCCATTCCTGATCTCTCCTTTGGAGAGTGTGGTGAGAAGACCATAGGTGGGAGGCCTAAGTTAGGTGCAGCACCCTGAAGGGTATTTAGTGGAGGAAGTGGAGGGTATGATTCTGATTCAGACTCATTCAAAGACTCAGTGAGTTGTTCAGTGAGTTCAAGCTTACTGAGTTGTTCAGTAAGTCCAAGCATATTTTTCAAAGCCTGACTTTTAGGAAGCAAGATCTTTCCAGTCTCAAAGTTTGGTAACTTACTGACTGGGTTGTCCCTGACAATCCAGTCATTTGACTTGGGAAGCAATTCTTGCTCAAAAGATATGCCAGCTGGAACAAAGTTTATTTCATTATGACACACAAATGGATCAACCATAAGAGGGTCAATACCAATGGTTTTCTGAGAGATTAATCCCACAGTGTCAAAAACCTTGGGGTTCTTCTTGGTCCAGCTTTGGATGATAGCCTTTTCTTTGTTAAGTTCAGTTTGAAGGGCTTGGTTTTGTTTCAAAATCTCAGTGTTCTGAATTTGTAGAGTTATTGTTTCTAGTTTGGCTTGCTTTAGTACAAGCAGTTCATCTCTACATTTGTTCAATTCTGACACAATATTGTTATATTTTGAAAACAGGTTAAGCCTTTGTTCCTCAACAAACTTTAAATCAACACAAATATAATTCATGTAAGACTGCCAATCAGAATCATCATCCATAGAAAGTAAAGTATTTACCTTCTTCATGGTGATGTTGACCCACTCTCCATTTCTAGCATGGATTTTTCCCACAGCCACCTGATCCTCTTCAGAAAGTGTCATCAGTGCACTAACTCTTATTTCCTCATCTGAGGAAACCTCATCATCATCCCAATCATATGCTTCAGCTACTAAAACCTTGTTCTTTGTCTGAATAGGTTTAGATGTTTGAGCAGCCTGAGGCAATATGGGGTTAGTTTCAAGAAGTGCAAGTTTAGCTTTGATATTCCTATATTTTGTTTCAAAATCCTTTTGACCCTTTTTTTGAAATTGTTGGGTGGACTGAAACATTTTAGGTTGAAACTTGCTAGTTCCTGAGAATTTGTAAGAGGGTTCTAAGATAGTTTTAGAATAACAGTCCCTAGCAAAATGACCCTTTTTACCACATTTAAAGTATTCAGTGGTCTCATTTGCTTTTGGTTTTGTAAAGTTGGACTGATTTCTTTTGATGAAACGTCTTGAACTAGCAAGGAGTGCCCTTTCTTGGAATTCCAAGTTCAGGTCGTTCAGGTACTCCTCACCAGTCCTTTCATCAATTTCTTCTTTAGAATCCGCTTGAATATCCTGCACAACACCATTAGAATAGAAAGCAGTTGATATGGGTGTGGAGGTTAAGGCCTTTTTGGACTCAAGAGTTTTTGAGTCAGGGTATCTCCTTGAGATCAAGTTGTCCTCATAGACAAACTTCCCATAAATTACAGGGAGCTCAAGGTTCTGAATGTGGTTAGCATTCCTCAGGCCTTGTGAGAAGTTGAGCCACTTCTCAGGGAGACTGTTGACAAAGCCAACATTTGTCTCATGTTTGGACAATACAACACCATCATTTGGTAATTCATTTATCAAAGTCTTGTATCTGGTGTAGGTCTGTGAGAGACTTTCAGAATCTTTTGCCCTGAAAGTATTATACTCAAGTTTAAGGTCCATGACCCTATTTTCCTTGGTATCTGAGGGACCCTCAAAGCTGTTTACCAAGTCATCCCAAGTTTGCTTGGCTGTTAGACAGTTGATGACTGATTCCATTACATCGTCAGGAAGACATGATATAAGGATGCTTTTCAGGCGTTGGTTTTGATTGACCACCCTCCTCTCATCAATGGTCCATTGGGCCTCACGCTTGTTTAGCCCTGCGGTTGTCTTTGGGACAAATGGGCCATCCCTGATACAGGTGATGTAGTAGGTTTCCATACCGGTAAGATAGCAAATCATACGCTTCTTCCATTTGCTAAATTTCCCAGCTTCAAGTCTGGGTGCAACAGCAGAGTAGCTGCCACCCTTTTTGTCGACTAGCTGGGGTACATTGATATCAGCCATAGTAGGATCTTGGTTTTAAAAACCTAGAGCACTCTTGGTTAGTTTAAAAGATTTTATAAACCAGAGGCTCTGATACCACTTGTTGTTCCCTTTACACTTAATAGAGTTAACTAGAAAGTTAATCTATTTCGTGTTATGACTAATACAATGTTTAAGATTAATTCTAACAGTTATAAAACATGAATATAAAAACACAATATTTTTCAACGTTTAAATTCTTATTAGAAATGAATCCAAGAATCTATTACCCAAGTGTTTTGCGGAACAAACACTTGGGATTGAATAGACAAGGGTATGGGGTGTCTCCTATCGAAACTCAAGTTTTGCTTGAGTGGTAACAATATACCCACTGAGCTATCTCAGTGAGTTGTATACTCTTTGTAGGAGAGAAGTTACTTTGTAAAAGTTCTAAGCTTTTAATATACAAAGCACACTTTAACTTCTCTCCCATCTGATCTATTTATACACAAGTAATCTAAGTATAAGTGATTAAAAATAATACAAGTTGTTGAGGTTGCGTGTCTGACAATTACAAATAGTAATTTTCATTTCCAAGAACCAATAGGAAAGGGCTAATAAGACTTTGGGAGTTGTTGGCTGACACTCCATGACTTTTAGCCGCAATAGGGAAGGTTGGATCTGACAAGAGAAGAGTGTTGGGCTGACACTTTTGTCTTCTCAGATCTTTTCCCTATTGTTCCCGCCTTTTCTTCAGGTGTTGGTTCCTCATTCTTCAATCACTTTGTTTGTTGAGGAGACTGGGGTTCAGTGAGTTCTTGTCCAACACTCACTGAACCATCATCTTCTTCTTTGGCTTAAGTCCTACTCAGGGAGTACCGCCTTCCTGAGTAGTGAATCCTTCTTCTTAAATTCGCCTTAAGCATCTTGAAGATGACTCACTGAGAGGCTGTTCTCTCAGTGACTTGAATTGTTCTCGGTTTAAGTTAACACTTAGTTAATTTGTGTCCAAATCATGTTTGAAGCATTCTTGGGTTTTTCATGACCCAACATACCTGAAGTGTTGGCGCCCTGCCCAGCCTTGGCATTCTTATTCTTGCGACACTCCTCAAGTAGCAATGGACAGTCCCTCTTCCAATGTCCAGGAGTATTGCAGTGGTGACAAGCAGCCATATCCTTTTTAGGATGATCCTTCTTGGGAGGAGGATTCTGCTTCTTTGGCTTTTGCTGATAAGTCACAATTTGCTTGCCCTTGTCAGCTTTTCCCTTTCCTTTCTTGTTCACATGCTTCTGTTTACTGGGCTTAGCTACTCTACCACCTCTAATTTCCATAACAGCAGGTGTAGGAGCTTTCTTAGTGAGTCCCTTCTCATGTTCAATGAGCATTGCATGCAATTCAGAAAATGTCTTCCCCTTGCAATGCATGTTAAAGTTGCGCACGAAGTCACCATATAATTCCTCATTGAGGGATTTGTTGATGAGGCCAACTTTAACGTCTTCCACATACCCGCAATCAAGTGCATCTAATTGGTCAAGATAACCTTTCATTTCAAGCACATGAGTACTTACGGGTGTTGTTGCTTCCTGCTTGCACTTGCATAAGTTGTCAAGTACATCATACAATTCAGCCATGGGAGGTTTCTGAAACATGCGTGTCAGTTCCTCAATCATGTTTTTCGGGCCATATTTCTCAAACTGTTTTCCCAGCTGAGTGACAATTCCCGATAGCATGAGACAAGCCGCATCATTGTGCTTGTCATAAGCTTCATTGAACTCCATAAGTATTTCATTAGGCGAGTTAGCAGGAGGAGCAACCGGAAGGGGCTCAGTAAGACATTCATAACGTTTGGCAATCCTAAGAACAAGCCTTAGATTGCGATACCAATCGTTAAAATTCTTAGTCCCAGTCAATTTCTCTTTTTCAAGCATCATCTTGAAACAAGAGGTTAAGTTTGACGAGTTTCCGGGTTGGGCCATTTCTACAGAAAAAAGTTCAAAAGTTAGTACTTTCGATAATAAACAATTCAAGAAAATTAAACACCCATTGGTTAAAAAACCATTTAATTTTCACTGAAAACTAGGATCCTAATTGACACCGTTTCATTACATCAGCTTTGGCTGCTAGCAATGAAAGTGCTCAATGAGGTACGGGATCACCCAATTGCCAATATCCAATTGCAATTCCTAGAAATCATGGGACTTACATTATATTGCCAACATCAGTTGCAAAATGTAAGCATGTTTCATCCCCAAATCTTTATGCCTTGGCGCCGTTCCATTACATCAGCTTTGGCTGCTAGTAATGAAAGTGCCCAATTAAGTTAACCAACTTAAGAAACTGTAAATTGACGTCGTTTTATTGCATTCAGCTTTGGCTGCTAGCAATAAAAGTACTCAATTTTACCCTTAGACAACCACCCTTTGAACATCAACATTCAGCTTTGGCTGCTAGTGATGTAGGATGAAACCTTAGGTGTTTCTTTTGTAGTTGGGTGGCATATTACTTAAATTTAAAGGGTAATAAATTTTGATGTGTAAAATCAAAAAAATATGTACAAAGATGTCATGCATTCATCTTTGTATCATATATGTTTGCAAAAACAAAACCGTTTACTCATTCGTAGCTCAAATCATCAAAGTTTTTAATTGAGGCGCTGAAAAACTTACAGCATTGCCTTAAGATGCTTCGTATTTATCGTGGTGTACTTGGTAAGTCTAAAATTGACGCACAGGCGAGCGTAGGGACGACAGCCGCCGAAGCTGGTTAAAATCGTGCCCCTCTAAGGTCACAATTTAATGTGAACCAACCTTAAACCCACTTTTTAGTTTGTCAATTTTAGGTCCGCTGCTTCGACCACTTAGTACAGTCGCAATCAATCAACTAAAAAAATATGATTTTCTTGCTAAAACAATTTTATGTAATAATTTATTAATTGCTAGTCTCGCCTGGGGGCAAATTACCGTGCGAAGCGAACTACTATCGGCACATAAGACTTGGCAATAAATAAAATTACTACAAAGGTTTCATAGTTATTAGTCTTATTTATTTTTTATTTGAAAATTACCCTCTTTTGTAGTTACAATCCATCATAATATTAAACACAAAAGATCAAGTAATTACAAAAAATAAATAAACACATAATAACAAATATATGATCATCAACGATATCATATAGCCACATGCAAACCTTTTCCAATAAATCCTAATATTAATTCTATGTGTAATTTTAAATGTATGTAATTAACAAAACTCCCATTGGTTTTCGAGCTCATTGTGCCCAATGGTCCACAGACGCCAAATAACTTGGCCGCGTAAGTTTTGGTTAATTAGATACCATATTGCACATAACTTATTAATTAATATATATTGAGGTCTTCCCCAATTTAAGATTTATTTAAAACATGTAGCAAATAATTCAATACAAAAACATACAAATCATACCATGACAAAATATGCAAGATTTTGTCATGGATTCCATATTGATCATATAATCATGTAGTCCATATTATTATGTCAATATATCACGTACGTATCTAATTAATTAATGACATCACATACGGTATTCACTAATTAATCCCTAAAAATTTTATGCAATCCTAGGGTTTCTATTAGATTTACAAATCAACCATAAAACCCTAAATAAACATGTGGGTGTCGACCCACTTGGAACCAATTAGGGTTTTTAAAACAAAACCCTAAAATATAATTGCATGTATCTTATCAAGATTCAATTTTTAGGTTTAAGTAATTAATTACAAGTTCTTAAACGAGGCTCATGATGCCACTGTTGGAATATGTGAATCATATAAAACTATAAACACATAATCACATCAAGAACACGCAACGGAAAGATCTACAAGAACAAGTAATTAATTAAACTAAATAGACACGTACCTTATTGATTCCTAGCAAGAACAAGGAATCTCTTCAACAAGAACAAGTTATATAAACCCTAATTGGGATTATATATGGATCGACTAACACCAAACACACTAGCTAAAATAAGCTAGTTACTCGTTCTTGTACACACGTAATCTAGCGTTCCAATGGGAAAAGCTAGGTTCAAGATCACTAACAACCAAACACTTGATTAGCTTTACTTGAATCGACCAAGTTCTAGTGAACTTAAAAAGAGGGCCGATCGTTGGAGCTAAGAGGGAGAGAGGAGAAGAAGTTTGGCTATAGTTAGGGATTGACAAATACAAGTGAATTGTATTTATAGGCTAACCCTAAACTCCCAAACTTGCTCCCTACTCCATCACAACCGGCCACCCAAGCCCAAGGGGAGGGTTCGGCCGATCCAACCCATTCAATGGGTTTCTAGATCCTTCTAACTCCCTTTTGCATAATTAGTCCTTTAACGGTCGTTATCTCTAACCCCGTTAAGTACTAACTATCGTTAAGTGTTATTTAGTGAAATGAATAATTAAAATATAAAATATATTTAATTAATTCAAACCATTGGAACTCTCACGTTATTGTGTGCAATCCCGAGTCTCGGGTTCGAAACCGGACATACGTATATTAAAAGTTATACATTAAACCTAACACTAACATGCAGATGATGTTACTGATGATATGTAGACTACTCTAGTCTATATGATATGTCCTTAATGATGTTTCATGAATACGCAGCTAAACCTTAATGGTTACGCGGATTTTGAATATCCGTAAACCTAGTTTATGAAATGATGAATGATAACCATGAATAGTGATTTCCCTCCAGGAATGAATAGTGTTTCGTGAATAGTAAAATTTTTGAAAACATCTCAAAGTCGTAAACTGACTTCAAAAACGATGAATAGTGAAATGATGAATAGTAAAATGATGAATAGTAATCCATGAATAGTAAATTTTGAAGTTTGGAAAATGACCTGAAATTACGATTTGTCATAGTCTTCCACCCTGAATTCAGTTAGTGTTGGTCTCTGGAGTGGATTCGGTGAAAAGGTGTGGATATTTGAGTCGCATCTGGTCTTCCCGCTCCCAAGTAAACTCGAGACCCCTTCGAGAATTCCAGCGAATTTACACGATAGGAATTCGAATCTGCTTCAATTGCTTGACATCTTTGGTCCCTAATTCTTATAGGCCCTTCAATAAAGTTTAAGTTTGTCATCGAGCTGAATTTCTACTAATGGAATGATGAGGGATTCGTCGGATAAACACTTCTTAAGGTTGTAATCCGAAATGTATTGTGCACACTACTGAGCTCTGGTGGAAGTTCAAGTCTATAAGCTACTCGGCCGATTCTAGCTAGAATCTTAAATGGTCCCATATACCTAGGGCTCAATTTCCCGCGTTTCCAAAATTGTATCATGCCCTTCCAAGGCAAGACTTTCAACATAACTCGTTCTCCAACTCGAATCCTAATGGTTCGCGGCTTAGGGACACTTAATTTCAATGATTTGCGTCATGTACCGACCTAACTTTTCTATTGTTTTCTTGTCGCTTGTAACTGATTCTTGACTTGTACGTGTTTCCTTTGTCGTTTCACAATTAAGTTCTAGACCAGCGAGTTGGGCTTTTCCGATTTTGGTCTGTCAATAGGTGATTGGTACTTCGACCATAGGGTGCCTTAAAGTGTGCAGTCTTTATGTTCGTGTGATGGCTATTGTTGAAGGTGAAATCTGTCAATGTCAAAAGATTGCTCTAAATAATTCGAGGTTGATTATATGGCGCTGAGCACGTCCTACAGTGCTTGGATAGTTCTCTTCAATGTTTGTTGGTCCGAGGAAGGTAGATCGTGCGTACATCTGATTGGGTAAAAATATCTTAAAGGGATTGTCAGAAGTTTGAGGTGTATCGTCTATTCATTATTAGGAGTGTTTGAAATTTGCACCACGTGTCCCGTGACTAATCCTACGATGATAAGTTCGTCGAAAAGGTGTTATCGAAGGGATAAAGCTGCTAGGATCCTGGACACACGATTAAGGTGGTTAAACCTTGTAACTTTGTGTGTATGATATGTTGTGTTAAAATGATTAAGTGCGCGGAATTCACTCAACCAAACTTAGAAGGTTGTGTATGTTGTGGAAATGGAATTGTTATGTTTGTTAGTTAGCAATGAACACATAAAGATTATCACCAAACGATTCAATATTATTAAAGATAATAATACGAGTGATCTTGGATCTCACTAGGGTTACAACCTTGAATCTTATGTTTTTATCACTTGTGATATATTTGTGTTTGTTCTTTATCTATATGTTCTTGCAATAACAATATGCATGGACACTTGTTAACTCTAACACACTTATCACTAGTCTAAGATCTCTTTTATAGTCAAAAGATCTTTATAAATTGCTTAAAATCTTTAGCCGACTTACTTGGTTAACTTATCCTTTGGTGTCAGTACATCAGATACAACATGTATCTATGTATACAACTTGTTAACTAAGCACATGGAGTAAGATATTATCTACCGTATATTGTTGACCAAAATACAATAAATATCTTCTTCGATCTTATCCTTTCAGCAGCAGAGTGTTCACTATCAGCAGGAACAACTTATCGCTATCAGCAGACTCCATCAGCAGAATCTATCAGCAGAGTGCTAAGCCTATCATCAGAGTCATTTATCACTATCAGCAGAGTGAAATGTTCTATCAGCAGGAACAGCATTATCAGCAGAAACCATTTTGCACTGGCAGCAGAATTACACTTAGAGTATTTCTTAGATTAGAACCCGATATTAAACATCTTGAATATTTAATTCCCAACAATCCTCCCCTAAACATGTGAATCCTTTCAAACATGTTTCTGAATTAAATCTTGGATTGAAGATCTTTCAAACACTTATGTTCTTCAAGATTGAATATCTTCTCAGTAATTCATCTACTTTGCTCTTCTTTGACTTTAGCAATATCAAAACATATTGAACCAATCTTAGACTAAAAGATGGTGCAATTTCCTTGGATGGAGGAATTATAAGAGGCAATGATGCTGTGTATCTTGGATGCTTGTTTCAACAAGTGAAATCATCTAACCAGCATGTCTTTGAAGTGAAATTGAAACCTTTCTTCGTTTAATCTAGATAGAACTTTCTCCTTTGGAATGTTCTTGTCATTTTCAACCTCCTCATCATCTTGTATGCTCTTGTCTTCTCCTTCCATATATTGGATTATCTTCCTTTTCTGGGCCATTATTTCCTCCCCTGAGATTGTTACCTCCCCTAAAGTAAATAACTTTTGTTTCCTCCCCTTGTTTGGAAGATCTCACTATGTACCTTTGACTGATCTATCAATGTGAACTTGTTGTCAGAAAATATTGTACATGAAGCCATCAATTCCTTAAGAGTTTAAGTTACTGTCCTCATCACTTCTAGGTGTGTTAACTCCTATGAGAGGTGAATCAATGGACATTTTGATTCATGATCCATCAATGGATGTTTTTTGTGAATCCTTGAAAATCCTTTTAAGAAATCATTTGACTTAGTAGTATGTTCATGATTTTAGCATTTAAAAATCATACTACTTTCAACCATTTTGAAAGAATCAAGTGTATAACAGACACTTAATCAGCATTTCGGTTTAAAGCAACCTCTGGTTGTGTGAGAACCAATATTTTTCAGTTATAAATAACTGCCTGTGTGCAGATAAACTCATTCAAAGAGCTTTCCTGACAGGGTTTCCAGCTCATAGTAATTGTTGCCTCTAACACAAGTGTTAAATTCACTTTTACTAGCTGTTCATTCTATCAGATGTCCTCAGACTTGCACATCATACTTAAAAGTATAAAATGATAGAAAGTGAGTTGCATCAGTTACTATCTGATCAACAAAGTCATCAATTCAATGTGAAACATCATAACTAGATTTCAAGAAAGAAGTTTTAAGGAGCTTTACAGTCCCAAACTCAGTCCATCATAAACCTATTATGGTCAGCAGCTAATATCTCAATTCTGCTGTTTCCATTTCACTTGAAAACATCCTTTGTGTTTACATATTCATACCTGAAATTGTTAGTCTAAAACCAAAAGAACAATGTACAAAGTACTTGTCTTGCATTAGTATAATCATAAGACCAACTATATGAATAACACAATTTAATTTTGTACTAGCAGCACCTTGTGTGCTTTAGCAGTACCTTATGATATATTAGCAGTACCTTATAAATCAGTAGCAACAACAAAAATTTATTTACAAAAACACATCATATTGAAAATTTAAAGATTAAGCATTCCAATACTTGCTACCAAGTACTAAAACCTTGAAACATCAAAAGCTTTTGTTAGCAGATCTGCAAAATTATGTTCTGAAGCAATTTTAAGAACTTGAATTAATCTTTTCTCATTGCAGTCTCTTATAAAGTGATGTCTAATTTCAATGTGTTTTGTTTTAGAATGTTGCACTGGATTTTTAATAATACAAATTGTACTACTATTATCAATATGAATAACAGTGTTTAAGAAATTGTACCCATAATCAAGGAGTTGGTTTTGAAGCCATAGAACTTGACTAGAGCAACTTGCAGCAGCTATGTATTCAGCTTCAGTTGTTGAATTTGCCACACTTGTTTGCTTCTTACACTACCATGAGACAAGTCTACACCCAAGGAATTGACATCCTCCAGTTGTTGACTTTCTGTCCAAGCTAGCACCAGCATAATCACTATCCGAATATGCTACCAAGTCAAAAGGAGATTCCTTTGAATACCATAGACCCAACCTTGGTTGACCCTTGAGATATCTAAAAATTCTCTTGACTGCAGTTAAATGAGAAACCTTTGGAGTAACTTGAAATCTTGCACAAACACAAACAGGAAACATGATATCAGGTCTAGATGATGTAAGGTACATCAAAGAGCCTATCATAGATCTGTAATTGTGTACATCTACATTTTCTCCATCTTCATCTTTCAGAAGGTGCTTCTCAGAGTCCATTGGTGTGCTTGCTATTTTTGAATTAGCAAATTAAAATTTTCTAAGTATCTCTGCAACATATTTGTCTTGACTAATAAATATGCCTTCAGATGATTGCTTAACTTGCAAACCCAAAAAGAATGTAAGTTCTCCCATAGAACTCATTTGAAACTTATCTTTCATAAGCTTCTCAAATTCTAAACACATATCTTTCCTAGTAGATCCAAAGATAATATCATCCACATACACCTGCACTAACAGAAGATCCTTCTTGTGCTGTTTGATGAAAAGTGTCTGATCAATCTTTCCTCTTTGAAATCCATTTTCTAATAAGTAGGAAGCTAGTGTTGCATACCAAGCTCTTGGTGCCTGATGAAGGCCATAGAGAGCTTTCACTACTCTGTACACTTTGTTTGGATGTAATGGATCAATGAAACCTGGAGGTTGTGAAACATACACCTCTTCTCCAATTTCACCATATAAAAATGCACTTTTGACATCCATTTGGTAGACTGTGAAGCCTAAAAATGAAGCATAAGCTAGAAACAGCCTAATTGCCTCAATCCTTGCTACTGGAGCATAAACTTCATCATAATCTATCCCTTCTTCTTGTGTGTACCCTTGCGCAACTAATCTAGCTTTGTTCTTGATCACAATTCCTCTTTCATCCCTTTTGTTCTTAAAAACCCATCTAGTGCCAATTACCTTCACACCTGTAGGTAAATCAACTAGCACCCAAACCTTTTGAATCTTGAACTGAAGAAGCTCTTCTTGCATAGCCTCTAACCAGCTTGAATCATCTAGGGCTGTAAGAATATTCTTTGGTTCAGCTTGTGAGAGAAAACATACAAACAAACAAGAGTTTGAAAGCTCATGTTGTTTTGAAGCATAAAGGGCATCAAGAAGCCCTTGTTGGTCTGAAGACTTCAATTGTTGTCTTGTCTTCACACCTGACTATATATCTCCAATCACATGTTCCAGGGAATGAACTTTGTGAATTCTTGATTGTGGTGTAGTAGGAACTTGATAAGATGATGGAAGATTATTGAAATCCACCTCATTATCTGAGAATTCTGCTTCTTTTGTTTCTGAAGGGCCAGCAGCAGAGTCATTTGGCCGAACAGCAGAATCAGTAAGCTTATCAGCAGAATCATCAGCAGAAACAGATACACTACCAGCAGCAACAGAAATACTACCAGCAGAAACACTTTGTTGTTCCTGAGTTCCATATTCTTTACTTTCATCTTCAACACCTTCTTTAGCTTTACTAGAAGAAGATTCATCAGGTGTCGAAGTTGATTCCACAATTGAACTTGACCATATTGGCATTATCACATCATTTTGATCTTTTTCTAACTCTGCCTCATTTGTTGTATAAGAACCTGCAAAATCATTAGTTTCTGCAACAAAAAGCACATAATTCATTGAATTTGTTAGATATTCTAGATCAAATAGCCATTTTGGTCCTTGACCTTCTACATTGGATTTGTTTTCTAAAAACTCCACATGTAGATTTTCTTCTACGATTTCTTTTCTTGTGTTGTAAACTCTAAAAGCTTTGCTATTAAGAGAATAACCAACAAAGAAACCTTCATATGCCTTACCATCGAATTTTCCTAAATGGTCTAAGGTATTGAGAATTGTCACATGACATCCAAAAGGTCTAAGAAATCCTATTGCAGGAGTTCTACCATTAAAAAGTTCATATGATGTATTATTGTGAGGCTGCACAACTAAAACTCTATTTTGAACATAGCAAGCAGTGTTGACTGCCTCTGCCTAAAAATTTATTGGTAGCTTAGAATCAGCTAACATTGTTCTAGCAGCTTCAATTAGTGTTCTATTCTTTCTTTCAGCTACACCATTCTGTTGTGGTGTTCTAGCAACACTAAATTCTCTTTTAATACCTTTTTCTTTGCAGAAGTTATCCATAACTCTATTATTAAACTCTGTCCCTTTATCACATCTAATGAATTTTACTTTCTTGCTTACTTGGTTTTCTATCTGTGTAATGAAGTCCTTAAGGATGCTTGATGTCTCATCCTTAGTGGCTAAAAAGAAAACCCATGTAAATCTACTATAGTCATCAGTAATAACTAGACAATATCTCTTATGCATTATGCTCATCACTGAAACAGGTCCAAATAAGTCCATATGTAGCATAAACAAAGACTGATTGATAGAGTTAAAAATCTTGGGCTTACAAGTGGCTTTGTGTTGTTTGCCTTTTAGACAAGCAATGCATGTTTGATCATTTTCAAATCTTTTGTGAGGTAAACCTCTTACCAAACCATTCTTAACAATTTTATTTATGGTTTTGAAGTTAATATGACCAAGCCTTCTATGCCATTTCATTGATTCTTCCAATGTGGCCTTTGCAACAAGACAATTTAAATTCTTTTTAGGGATAATGTTCTTCATGTCTACACTGTACATGTTGCCCTTTCTAGGAATTCTAAGAAGTACTTGACTTTCATCAGGCATCTTAAAATCAGGAGAAAGTACAAGACATTCAGTCTCACAGAAAAGAACATTATTCTTTTTGTCACACATTTGTGAAACACTAAAAAGATTATAATTTAGCTCTTTTACATAGTACACATCTTCAAAATCTAAATTTTCGGTTTTGATTGTACCTTTACCAGAAATTTTGCCACGAACACCCCCTCCAAAGGTAACATATCCTCCATTTAAAGCTTCAAAATCTGAGAGATAAGACATGTTGCATGTCATGTGCCTTGAACATCCACTATCTGAGTATCCTTGATCTTCTTCCTGATCATTTGAATGTTCCTGCACATAAATAAGAGTGTTAGTTTCTTTTGGGGATCCAAGCCATTACTGACTTGGATCTGCCTCTTGCATCAATATAATTGAATCTTTTAAAGGACAAATTGATTAGAACATTGGTTAGACCTTCTATCCAGAACATGCTAGAGAGCTAATTCAATTTACCCTTTGTTCCAATTTGTTATGACACGATTTGATTGAATACCAGTCTAGAACTGTTGTAGTACATTTTCAAAATATTCTAGCCCTTTGGTCTCCAAATTTGTTTTTATGGACCTACTGATTTGATTGAAGGAACAGAGTGCATGTTGAAGCACCTTAGTGTTGATTTTGGTTAATCTGAGAGCCTAGCAGGATCATTTGGTCTATCAGCAGGATCAGATTTTGAGATAGACTTATCTTTGACTACTCTGGGGTTTGATTTCTTAGAACTAGAGTGAAAGTGAGATTTAGGTGTTTGCCTTTTGTGGTTCACTCTATGGTTTTCATACCCAGATACCCATTGGTTGCAGAAAGCTGCAAGATGGTCAAAACTACCACATGTGTAACAAGCTTTATTATAAAAAGCAAAGTCATCACCTAATTGGTTAGACTTGAGGTTGTTCCAATTCCTTTGGTTACCTCTGGGCTTGTTGGTGGTTCTATATTGCTCACAATATCTAACTGGTTGCCTTACATGTTTAATGTTTGATTTAGGCCTATCAGTATTGTGTTTGACTACCTTAGGAAAACTTGTTCCTACTTTCTTAACCAAAACAGGTTTAGACATAACCTGTTCTTCTTCATCATCATCACTATCAGTTGTACAATCTTCAACAACTATAGTTTATCCTTTCTTAGCAAATGACACCTTGTCCTGATAAAGTAAAGTTTTATCTAAACTTTTACTTATCTTTGCTACCTTAAGGCTCTTACTAGTCTTAGAACCATATTCCATGATTGGTTCTTGAAACTCAGCTAAGCCTGTATGTGCTAGGTCAACACCTGGAGGTGAAGGAACACCTCTATATGGTGGAGGGACAGTTTTGTAACCTACACCTGAATTAACTTTATCAATTACCCGAGCTTCCCAAATCTTATTCATTCCTTCTGAGGAGTGTGCTAAAGTATCTATAGTAACTCTAACATTTTCTTTTTCAGTTTTGACTTCAGATAACTGTCTACTTTGATCATTAAGTAGTTCATCTCTAAATGCTATTCCTCTTTTTAAAGCATTTAAGTCATCAGTAAACGTAGATTCATTCTTTTTATAATGTTGAATCTGTTTTTCTAGAACTCCTACACACCTCTTATGATTAGCTAAATTATGAAGGGCATCAATTAACTCTTCTCTAAAAGCATCAAATCTCTTTTTAATGTCTTCATAATTTTTAAGATTAGGACATGAATTAGTACAAGTAGGAATGGTATCTACCTCTGAATCAGAAGAAGCCATTAGAGCAATCTCATCGACAACAAGAGCAGCATTTGGTGGTGCATCCTCTTCAGTAGCCATAGAGCTCCAATCATATCCAATACCATCAATGGCCAGCATAGCCTTTGGCTCTTCCACCAGTACTTCCTTATTCCTCTCTTGTTTATACCAAGTGTTCCTATTATCCTGCTTCCTTGGGCTTCTACATTCTTTAGCAAAATGTCCCAACCTATGACAGTTAAAACATTCTACTTTCTTCTTATCGAACCCAGCAGTATCATTACCATTTATGGTAATTTGCTTTCCAGTTTTCTGCCAAAACTTCTTAGCCCTCATGCTAAGTAAAGCAACTTGCCACTTAATATCCATCTCTTCCAAATCATCACCATCTACCTGCTCAAGGTCTTCATGATTTAAAGGAGAACCACTAGCTTGACTGGTTATAAAGGCATAAAATGTTGGATCACCAAGTCCAGCAATATCCTTTTGTAAACTAGTAGAAGGACCACCATAAGTAACATTAGAAACACTTTCAACTTCATCTACCTCTTCTGTATGACTAACACTAGGAACTGATAAGAGTGCAGCATTCCCAGAACTAGTACTATAATTTCCACCTCTCTTTAGACTTTGTTCAACAATTTTAAAGTTATTGAACAAATCATTAAGCTTCATTGTTTCAATTTCTGGTTTGTTCATCCAGACAATAACATGAGTATGAAAATCACCAGGTAGACTTTTCAAGAACTTCATGTTGAGATCTTCCTTCTCAATCTCAACACCCAACACAGCTAACTGACTGACAAGCTTGTGTAGTCTTGAAAATAGTTTGTCAAGAGACTCATTACTAAAAGCAGTAAAGTTTTCAAATTGGTGCTTCAGTAATGTCTTCTGTGTCTTTTTGGTAGTTTCATTACCACCAAACCATGCACAAATCTCTTCAAAAAGAGTTTTTGCATCAAGATATTTGTTAAAAGATAGCATTTGCTCACCAGGAATGGTCATAAGCAACAAGTTTTTTGCTTTCTGATCATTTCTCTTTTGTATCTTTTCATCATTGGAGACTGGTCCAGTATTTCTTTTTCTGACTGTCTTCCCTTCAACAAGAACATCTGAATAGCCTAAAGTGAAGGAATCACCATACTGAATTATGTCCCAAAGAGCATAATCTTGAACCATAAAATATTGCTCAACTCTCATCCTCCATAACTCAAACTCATTGGGTTTGATCATGGGCAACTTTGCAGCAACATTTGTTTGAACATCTTGTACATCCATTTCTTGTTTCTTCTAAAAACAACAATATCAGCCTGTGCTCTGATACCACTTGCTAGGATCCTGGACACACAATTAAGGTGGTTAAACCTTGTAACTTTGTGTGTATGATATGTTGTGTTAAAATGATTAAGTGCGCGGAATTCACTCAACCAAACTTAGAAGGTTGTGTATGTTGTGGAAATGAAATTGTTATGTTTGTTAGTTAGCAATGAACACATAAAGATTATCACCAAACGATTCAATATTATTAAAGATAATAATACGAGTGATCTTGAGATATCACTAGGGTTACAACCTTGAATCTTATGTTTTTATCACTTGTGATATATTTGTGTTTGTTCTTTATCTATATGTTCTTGCAATAACAATATGCATGGACACTTGTTAACTCTAACACACTAATCACTAGTCTAAGATCTCTTTTATAGTCAAAAGATCTTTTACATATTGCTTAAAGTCTTTAGCCGACTTACTTGGTTAACTTATCCTTTAGTGTCAGTACATCAGATACAACATGTATCTATGTATACAACTTGTTAACTAAGCACATGGAGTAAGATATTATCTACCGTATATTGTTGACCAAAATACAATAAATATCTTCTTCGATCTTATCCTTTCAGCAGCAGAGTGTTCACTATCAGCAGGAACAACTTATCGCTATCAGCAGAATCCATCAGCAGAGTGCTAAGCCTATCAGCAGAGTCATTTATCACTATCAGCAGAGTGAAATGTTCTATCAGCAGGAACAGCATTATCAGCAGAAACCATTTTGCACTAGCAGCAGAATTACACTTAGAGTATTTCTTGGATTAGAACCCGATATTAAACATCTTGAATATTTAATTCCAAATAAAAGCTATAGTAATAGTTTTGATTCCTTGCACCTTGCTCTAACTAATGTTACGATATGAGTCTCCCTTCGCCTACGGTGCTTAGTCTTCGTTACTACAATTCTTACTGTTTAATAGTCTTTCCCTAGATTTCCTTTATCAACATTTTCCATGATATTGTTTGTCAATCACAAGATTCTAAATGTATGAAGTGTTGTAGTATGGTGGTTGATTTTCAAAATTTGACTCGATATGGCGGGGTTTTGTTTGGGATCCTTCTCCGAATAAATGAATTTACAAGTCTGGATAAATGAATTTTACAAATTTGAATAAATGAACCCACAAGTTTGAATAAATGAAATCTTTCTCTCGATATGGGGTGTTTTGTCTGAAATCTTTTTCTGAAAAAATGAATTCGTAAGTTTCAATAAATGAATTTTTCAAGTTTGAATAATTTCAGTGGTTATGCAAGATTGGACTGTTTTCAAATGTGACCCAAAGTTTTATAGAAGGGTCTTTGACATGATGTGAATAGAACCGTTTAGTAAAGATTGATGTTATACCTTTCTTAATGTACGATAGTTTTGTTAAAGGCTGACCATAAGGGGATTACTCGTCAAAATGGGTTCTTTAGGAAAATATTTTCCTACAAGGTATACGATTTATATAAACGCACTTTGAAGAAAATTCGTTTGAATTGAAAGCGTTAAGAGGATGAAATAGTCGGGTAGGTATGTCTGCATGAATGCTTAGGAATCTAACGTTTTGTTTCTGGCGTCGGATCATGCCTATTGGTTAATATCAGGCAAGACTTATGGGTATGAGTATTTCAACTCACTTGGTCGTTTCTAAAATGGATCATGTCTTAGATTTGTTGTCTTTCTTGGTCGATCTAGTACTTCTGAAATGATAGGATTTGGTGACTATGCCAAAGATAGTGATTTGGATTGCCTCGTAATGTCTTAAGATTTCTGTTGCGTCATGAATCAACTTACCGTATGTTTCCAGTCCTTGTTTGTGGTTTCGTAATCCTTTCATCGTTTTCTTACGTCATGGAATACTCCTCGTAGATAGAAAATCTTTCCTAGAAAGGTCAAGGGTAAAAATCCAACTTAACGGTTGAGTGAGTGACATGTGGTGTAGGTATCTAGAGAAGATTTATCAATAGGGAGGTTTATGAAAAATTTACTTGTTTTAAAAGCTTTACTTTTTGGGATGTTTTGAATGAAGATTGTTATTAGGAATTATGAAAAGATGATTGTTTCCTTCATGGCATAATCCTTCCTGAATTAGACATAGGTGATCAGGCTATGTATAATTGAAGACTAATGATGCGATGTTCGGCTTAGTCAAAGTAGCATTATGTTTTTCAAAAGTTTTAGATGGTGTTCAACGTGTTGTTTGGTAAAATAGTAGTAAATAGTTGGTAGAATGACAAAAATCAATTTATAAGGTGGTAGTAATATAACTCGTTTTAAAATTCCGTGAAATAATTTCCTGAGATGGTAGTAAAATAGCTTGAGGTAAAGTTATGTGAAACATTTTTGTAAAGCGGTAGTAAAATATCTTGTATTAAAATTATGTAAAACAGTTCTATAAAGTGGTAGCGAAATAGTTTGGGATAAAATATGTTGAATGGGTTATAGGATGTGTGTGGAGAATCTTACGGAATGGTAATAGTCTATAGTCAAAGACGAAATTTGCCTAACCCCTACTAGGATAGCGGTATGTTGTTGTGAAATGATTGAAAATTGAGCAAATGGAATAGGAAATGAAATAAACGAAGGTTGTGATTATTGTGGAGATGGTAAAAGATAGAGATTACATTAGGTAAAAGGTTCCGGTTACAACTAGGTTACGCTAACTCCCTAAGGTGACATACAATGGGAAAATACAACCCTACAGGATTCAGACTTCGGTTTTCTTGTTCTTCAGCTTTGGGCAGTCACTCCTGAATCTCGAAAGTCTCAGTGTCATATCTGGTAGTCTCTTCTAAGTCTGGCTCAGGTGGTGCTAATACCTCAAATAGGTGGAAGTTATCATCTAACAATGGTGAGTGATATGGGAATGTCGAGGTATAGGAAGGTAAGAGTAGTGATGTAGGTGTATTAGTGGATGAAAAAGCATCCTCGATATCCGAGTCTGCTGGGATGATAATAGGGTGGTTGGGTGAAGACATATCGCTGTAAACCAGGTCAATATAAATATATGTAAGTATAAATATAAGTAACTCGCACAATGTATGTATGAAACCGCATGTATAGCGAATATGCACTTATGATGAAATGATGAGATGCTATGATGATGTGGTTATAGTCTAGGGTCCGTGATACAACCTAGTTCGCTATAACCTTAGCTCTGATGCCAATATGTCAAACCCCCAAATATTTGACTTGCAGCGGAATGGAACACTTGGGGGCGTGACTGCCATAGCATCACAGTTACAGTTATATTGAACGACCTAAAGTGTCGTTTTAAAAATACATCGTTTGATTACTTAAAACATTCAGAGTTTACAAAAGCTAGGTCCCAAAAGATGATTCATGTTGGCGGAAATAAGTTTGTTACAAATCAAACGATAATTAAGTGCATAAAATACAAGTGAGAAGCGTCGTCACCGCGACTCCAAAATATGTCCACATGCAGGCCATGATGCGAATACCTTAATTACCTGAAAATACATTGCTAAAAATGGTCAACAATAATGTTGGTAAGAATCATAGGTTTATGTAAATGAATGGTTTCTACGGTAACCACAAGTATAAAGTGAAATGACATAAATGCCACATAAAAATAATACCTTGGCTCTTAAGCTCATGACCCCGAAGCTAGACTGAAATAAATGCCCCAAACTGAGTGTTTTGCCAGACACTCTGATTTGATTCAAATGAAATGCGTTCGTATGACTAGTTGGCGCTACCAACCCGAACGGAGGCGTCACCCTCAATAGATCTATTCACTCACTCTCGCTTACTCCGTAATTAACGGTTCATGATAAATAAAAGGGGACTTTAATCTAGGCAATGATGTAACTTAAGCAATGTAAATGAGTTTGATACTTTGGTTCGCATAAAAAAATAATGGTGCAATGTATTCTCCCCCGCAAGTTTAGAAATAAAAATATAAATTGAAAACGGGGCTATGAAAACTCACCTGATGCAATAGTAATGATGACAAAAGTGGATACACTGAAATGAGGCACGATCTCTAACCGCAACCTAATATGAATGATATGATCTAATGTAAGTCATGAAATGATGCTACACATGCAAATACGTATGTTATTGATACCACTCGTGAATTTTGGAAATAACTTTTATCGTCGAAAAATATATTTTTGACGTCTTGTTAAGTTATAGAACTTTTTACGTGTATATATGTTATAACGATATCCCACAATCGTCGCTTGGTGATTTATAGAAAAATAATAGAGTTTCCCGTCGTAATTTTATATTTTTCAACAACTAGTAGAAAATGACTAAGTAGCCTCGCAAAGCTAGTCGTAAGTTGGTGAATATTGGGTGTTAGGAAACAATCTTCGTGTTTTTAGAAAGCTTGTAACAATATCTTAAATTCGTATCATCGAACTTTTGTCCATACGTGTCCCGATCATAAAGAAAAATAATGGCTAAGTTAGTTAGTTGGCTAAATTGACTATTTTTGTGCAGTTTTCGGGTACGTTTGAAAGGTCGTATCTTACTCGTTACAAGTCCGGTTGATGAACGGCTGGTCAATTTGGAAAATAGGCCGGGAGTACTTGATTTCACTTAAAAGGGTTAAGGTCTCAAACTGTCTCGATCAATGAGAAAAACGGCCCTCAACATGACTACTCGCGAAAACAGTTTTACACTTAGAAACATTTTTAATAAAAGCTGATAGAAATGTGTTGTGAACGTCGGGTTTCAAACGCTTGTATCTCGGTCGTTATAAGCTCATTTTCTACGTTCTTTATGTCTTCGGCTTCGTCTTACAGCTAACTAATAGATTTTTGATAAGTCGGCTCGTCTAGTCCACGTCCAATGCCTCGTTTTACCCATTGAAAATCGTGCAACAGCACACTATTTTTCAGAAAATTAGTTTTCGTCGTCAAACTTAGAATTAACGTATCTTTCTCGTCGTAAGCTCGTTTTTGCTCATTCCAGCGGCCACGGTTTCGTTTTTGAATGTATTTTCTAAATATGTAAACCAAAATAACCCATGGTCTACTGATTTTTCCAGAATTTTCAAAAATGGACAGAACCTCATCTATATCTTGTAAAAATCATTTTTACTAGTTCAATACTTGTTCAAATCACTTCCAATCAACACCAAGCTATTCTAAAACCTACCATACACCTTCTTAGGGTGTCATGGGTTCCTAATCTTCACAAAAAATAATGGATCTCATAAGATTACTAATAAAATTCTTTAAATCCATTTTAGTGCCAAAAATATGTGTTAAATGGTATATAACATATGTATATTTGCCTGATTTGCTACTAGAACATCAAAATAGATTAAATGGAAGTATGAAAGAGTAGAAAAATTATTTAGAACACTTACTTGAGGTTGATGAGGTTTTTGTAGCAAAATGTATAATTAACCTAGAGGTTTATATTTCAAAACCTTAAAATATAGGACTAATAGAGATTGTAAAACACTTGATCTTAGAATTTTGGTGGATTCTTATTCTTGTTCTTATGTTGGCCGAACCATAAGGGTGGTGAGGGAGATGAGAGAATTTTCTTGGTTACTTGTATCTTATGTGAAGTATGGAAGTAAACAAGTAAGATAAGTCTTGATATTTTGTAGACAACAAGTACACACATTAATTAGAGTTAGTAGAAATTTTTCAAAGGTTGAGGGGGGTGGTATGGGGGGCGTAGAAAATGGGGTGAAAAGGAAGGAGTGTAAGATTTGATTTGGACTTTGATGTGTTTTAGCTAAGATTTGGCTAGGTTATAGTGTTATCGGGTACCGAGTCAGCTAGAAATAAATTTTAATGGAACAAAATAAAGTATGATGAAGTTGTAAAAATTATAAAATCACATTTCTTGCAAGTATCGGGTGTCAAATTAGTTATCGTGTTGATGTTTCGTAAACCGTCGTAGTTATAAGCTTTTAACGGTATATATAGTAAATAGTTTCAAAACACCGGGTAAACTAGTATTATAATTTTTATATCATTATAATAAGTGTGAAAATATATTAGGGTCATAGTCGGGAGTGTCGGGTATATTGTTCGTAGTAAATACTTGAGTGGTAACGTTTATTTAATAAATAATCATACGTGAATTGAAATTATGCAAACCCGTGAATGACCTAACATGCAGATGATGTTACTGATGATATGTAGACTACTCTAGTCTATATGATATGTCCTTAATGATATTTCATGAATACGCAGCTAAACCTTAATGGTTACGCGAATTTTGAATACCCGTAAACCTAGTTTACGAAATGATGAACGATGACCATGAATAGTGATTTCCCTTAGGGAATGAATAGTGTTTCGTGAATAGTAAAATTTTTGAAAACATCTCAAAGTCGCAAACTGACTTCAAAAATGATGAATAGTAATCCGTGAATAGTAAATTTCGAAGTTTGGAAAATGACCTGAAATTACGATTTGTCACAATTTTCCAAAAACTCCTTTTTAGTTTTTAAAAACTTGTTTTTGTTTATGATTTTTAAACTAAGTTCACATAGTTTGTTATATTCTTTTTCTAATGTATCATCATCAATAGAAGAGTAGGATGAGTCAGAGTGTACCTCGTTTGAGTCTTGAGCCATGAGAGCAATTTCGTCATTCTTTGGTTCCTCGTTATCATCTTCGCTATCACTCCAAGCACCACTCACAAAGGCTCTTTAAGTTTTATTTTTAGGTGGCTTTGGACAATCTCCTATGAGATGGCTTGTGTCACCGCATCTAAAACACTTTCTTTCAACCTTCCCTTTCTTATCGTCCTGATCTTTTCGGAAAGGTTTCTTATCATCTTTAGGTTGTCTTACAAACTTTCCTTGTCTTTGGAAGAAATTTTTGAAATCTCTTACGGCCATGGCATATTCTTCATCTTCACTACCTGAGCTAGATTCTTCATTATCACTTGAATCCGTTCTTGCTTTTAAAGCAATGGATTTGATCTTTTCCTTTTTGCCTTTAACAATTTCTGAATCATTCACCATCACCATTTCATGAACTTTGAGGTTTCTAATTAGCTCATCAAGTGATAACATTGAGAGATCTTTAGATTCTTCAATGGCCGTCACTTTTGCTCTCCATTTTGGATGAAGTGCTCTAAGGAATTTCTTGACAAAATTCTTGCTACAAAAGGATTCATCAAGTGCTTTAAGAGAAGTAATAATAGTATTAAAGCGAGCAAATGCACTATCAATAATTTCATCTTCAGGAATACTAAATTGTTCATATTGTTGAACAAGAAGATCAATTTTGTTATTCTTGACTTGTGAATTTCCTTGATGAGTGATTATTAAAGATTGCCAAATTTCTTTAGCGGTTTTGTACATAAAGACTCTTTCAAATTCCTTTTTAGTTAGAGCATTGTAAAGCATCATTTTTGCTTCATTATTTTTTGCAATTAACTTCTTTTGCTCATCACTATGACGAGTAAGTGAAGTATCCTCATCCCGACCACTTGCAATATCTTTTATAATAGGTTTATGATCACCTTCTATAATTATATACCATAGATCTATATCTTTTGATTTAACATATGTTTCAAAACGGCTTTTCCAATAAATAAATCCATTTGGTTCAAAAAGTGGTGGTCTTTGCATAGATCGTTTCAAGTTTTAAAATACAATAAATTTTAAAAATCTTGAGTAACGTAGCTCTTGATGCCAATTGTGGAAAACTAGAAGGGGGGGTTGAATAGTTTTACCGTTTTTAATTTCTTTTTCTTTGTTATGTTTGTATGAAATGACTTAATGTATGCAAACAAAATAACAAATAAGTATAGTGCAAGAAAGAAACGATCAAACCACAACATGAGTGTTTATAGTGGTTCGGTCTACAAAGACTCTTTTTCCTTGCCCTACTCCACTCCCCGAGTATCCAACTCGAGAGTTTTCTTCACTAGTCAACAAGCTCCTTTATCCGGCGGAGAAACCTTTACACGTCGCTTACAATATTTTTGACACAAAGCTAGATGTCGAGTTCTTTTACAAGGGTACAACCACTCCCGTCACACTATGTATTTTGAGGACTAAAATACTAACCGATCACTACAGAGGATTTATGATTGTTTGGTACAAACAATGATGTATGAACAACAACAATTCACATAGTGACAAACTAACAAGCCTTGCAACATTTTGTTGAAGCTTGTAATGCTTTGATCTTCTTGCTACAAAGAAGTTCACTAAAATGAAATATGAATGAGTTAAATATGAATGAAAGAATATATGATGTTTTTTATGCTTGTAAGTGATGAGAAAACATTAATGTGTGGGTTGCTATTATAGGCAAAACTGCCTGAGCAACCCACGGATGGGACGGAACCAAACAGTGGGTTCCGTCCGTGTGTCAAAAAATCTTCAAGAATCTTCATCAAATCTAACCAAAATATTTCTATATCTTTCCAAGGATTCTTTGAGTAAAGATCTAAATAAGATATTCATGATATCTTCCAATGATCTTCAAAATCTTCCAAAGATCTCAGAATCTTCGAAATATCTCAAAGATGATGCATGCCATGATGTAAACATACATTTCCATTTTTAGATTAAAATGTATATGAAAGTGAACTTGTAAAATGTATATACTAGTTAGGTGATATTTTAACTTTGTGTTTATGAAAGACTTGTGACTATATATGTAAAAAACTTAACTATATTTATTTTTTGCTAAAATAAAGTTTATAATTGTCGTTAACAAAATATAGCAAAGATCGTAAAATATAAATAACGTTTTTCAGACGATATTTGTATTAACATATTTTATTATAATATACCACATACATTGTTCTTGACTTTATTATGTAGTTTAGGATATTTCATACATGACTTTGTTTGATTTAGGTGTTTTGTTTAATTATAGGAATGAGTGACCCAAGTGAAAGACTAAATTTTACCGCGGGAACAATTGAAGTTTTTCTTGTAGACATGTATCGATGAGGTCGATAGGTTAGGTCTTAATGGTGGTAGTTTATTTGTGGACTCTTGGAAAAAAGTAGCTCAAACTCTTGAGAACACTTATGAAATAAAAACTACTAAAAAAATTGAAGAATAAGTTTGACTACTATATAGGAAAGTATCATCTTTGGGCAAACTTGAAAGGATAAACGGGAAACGTTTACAACTCGAAAACAAATTCATTCAACTTTACAAAAAAGAGTGGAAAGAACTTAATGTTAAGGTGTGTTTGTGACTATTTTTATAACCTTTACGAACAAAATCTATCTAATACTAATAGCCAGTTATTGATATATTTCTTTGTGAATTTTGATGTAGTCAAAAAACAAAGCTAATAACTTGAGAAATAGTCCATTGCTTTATCCCACATTTGTACCTATTTGTATGAAAAGTATGCTGCTATTGGTCCAAATCGTCAAGTTTTTGGGAAACGGAATCGAACACCATCATCTTCCCATAATCCCGTTAACCAAGTACTTGAAATTGAAGATGTTCCTACTGATGAAGGTGGTTCTCTGGTTCCTCCACCTACCAACGAAAACCATGATGTTAATTTTGATACCGGATATGACAACGGTTTTGAAGGTGGTTCTCCGATTCCTCCTCCTAAGTCACATAGTCGAGCTAGGCCAAAGACAAAAGCTAAAGGTGGTGTTTCTGAGTTCGAGGAGGATATGAAACAGGCGATTATTAACATGGCTAAAGGTGTTTTTTCTAAGAATAAAGGACCTTCTCCGGATGAGTGTCATGAAAAGTTAAAGATCCTCGAGTTGGAATCTAATGATCCACTCTATTTTGCGGCCTTTCTTATCTTTAGTCAACCAGGAGGCAACTATATAGACACTTGGATGACCTTACCATCAGACCCGAACATGTTAATGGGGTACATTCAAATGTTTGTGAAGCAATTGAGTCTTATTTGAATGTTGAATTATTAGGTGTTTGTATTGAACTATTTGGTGTTTTGTGTCATTTGATATTTTGTAGTGCTGAACTATTTGGTGTTTTGGGTCATTTGATACGTTGTAATGTTGAACTATTTGATTTTATGATACTTTGCAATGTTGGACTATTTGGTGTTTTGGTACTTTGCAATGTTGAACTATTTTTTGTTTGCTTTATCTTTCTTGTTTACTTTTATTTTAAGTACTTTCGTCCAAAAACATTGAAACGAAAAAGAGATAATACATCGACAATGACCGGGTATCAATACACTCAAGAGCTTTTAGAAGGAAATAACTTACAATTTACATAGTTATTACGCATGTCTCGTGATTCATTTGTTCGATTGTGCACGTATTTTAAAACAAAAGGTTGGTTAAAAGATAGCAAACATGTATCGGTAGAAGAGAAAATGGCTATTTTCCTAATGACAATCGGGTACAACCAACATTTTTCAGTTTTGAATCGTAGGTTTCAACGCTCGAAACAAACAATTCATAAGTGTTTTCACGAAGTATTGGATCAAATGTTGGTGTTTGCTCAAGAAGTTATACAATCAACATCATATAATCCAACCCCGAACATTCCTGGAAATAATAGGAGGGAACAACGCATTTTTAAGGTAATTTCTATATTTTAACGAGTATTGCCATTCGTTTTGTTTGAATCATAACAATATTCTTTTCTTAAACAGGGAGCAGTTGATGCTGTTGATAGAAGTTTGATACATGCTTTTGTTCCATTTACACAACATCATCTATATAGAGCAAGAGGTCGAGGCGATTGTTATCAAAATGTTTTGGCAATATTTGACTTCAACATGATATTTACATACGTTGTTGTCGAGTGGGAATGTACGACACACGATGCTAGAATATTGAATGAGGCTTTGATATATCCTGAAGCTGGTTTTCCAATGCCCCCTTCAGATAAGTACTATTTATGTGATGCTGCTTATATACACACTCGTGGCTTTATGGCACCATATTGGAATGTTAGGTATTGGCTTGGTGATTTGCGCCGAAACCATGCTATGAATAGTAGAGAAAAATTCAATCGTGCACATGTAAAACTTAGAAATGTAATTGAATGTGCCTTTGGTGTCTTGAAAGCACGTTTTCCAATCCTGAAGAAGATGCCCTCGTATCTTTGGTTACACAAAGAGATATTACTGTTGCATGCTTTGCTATTCATAATTTTAGTCAGAAGGAGCGCTTAAGTGATGAGTTTTTCTCGTTATATGATCATCATGAAGTACGTGATAGTAGCAATTTACAACATGATAATGTTTTTGATGAAGATGTTGAACTATATGGAAATGCAACTGATCAAGAGTATATGACTAGTTTACAAGATTCAATTGCGGCACAATGTCATTGAATGTTTTAAATTATGACATTTTATTTTCACGTTGCTAGACTATGTTAAATTTATGACTCAAATGTTTTCTTTACACTACAACAAAATGAAGTTAAGGCGACACTCCCAAAGTGTTGTATTATGTCTTATAAATGTTGCATTATGCCTAATGTGACACTTTATCAAGTGCTCCTTTATGTAACGTTGCCTTAGGTATATGCAACACTCATATTGGATTATGCGACTCTTTTTGAAAGTGTTGCCTATGATTAGCAATTGAAATACTTTGATTTGCAACACTTTTAAACACAAACGCAACACTTCTTACACTCCAGTGCAACACTTATATACCCATATGCAACATTTTTAACAAAAAGTGCAACACTTTTAGATTCAAAACACAACACTTTTTCATTTGCCATCACTAAGTTTGCAACACTTTAATGTATTAAGTGCGACATTTTCGTTGTTTTTAACCATATACATGTGCAACACTTTTTTAGTAAATATGTAACACCTTTGTTTCATGCAACACAATGTTATGTCGCTATTCCCGCATCCAGAGGAGAGTATGTTCGATGAAATAATTTCTTATACATTAATACATATTTTCATTTAGATCATAGAAATAATAAAATACAATAAATAATATCATCACGTACATTAATAAATTTATCCAATGTATAATAACATACATTGTCAAGTAAATAGAAAATCTCTTTAAGATCTTAGGAATCTTTGACATATCTTCTTTGCAAATCTTCACTCAAAGCTTAAAGTACATCAAAACAACCTTTGCTTGCTACACCTGTTTAGCAGTCCCTGGTCTTTCAGTTTTTCTGCTTCAACTTGATATGATCACTTGTTTTATCTTGGCGATAATGCTTCGCAGCTGCTTTTCATCTACAACTGTTGAAACAGATGAAAACTATCATTACTATGTGACTGTCAGTTGGTATAATTCATGAGGTATAAAGTCTTTTTTACTTCATTAAATCATCTGGTTTCACAATATGCATACAGTTTAAGCAGTAGCAACAGTAAAGGTGGCAACATTGGGTCAGCATAAAAAAACCTATTTCAGAAAGTCATGAAAACCAAAATTTGCAGTCAGAATAAGTTGGAATTTCAAGCAGGAGATGGCAGCAAACGAACCTGATATTCTTCCATCTTGGCGTACTTCTGATCTCAGTCAGGCCCAGATATGTATGTATGTAATCGACATTAAATGCACGTCGTAGCTGCAACCACAACTCTGGTTGCCCCGCCGACGAACGTGCGCCGAAAAAATGTAAATGTACAAAATTATCATCATCGCCTAAACAACGTGGCTGCAAATCACTAATCAAAAAACTTATCTCAGAAAGTGACGAAAATTAAAATTTGCAGACAGAAAAAGTTAGCATTTGAAGCAGAAGATGGCACGTGCCAGTGTTTTTCTATTTGTTTCTGATAAAACAAGGACTCGACTGTCATGACTTATTGTTTGTTTATTTCTGTTTCATGGACACTCATCAATGTAAATTGTAAAGTATTGTATATTTAATAACGCAATAGGTATAGAAAGAGACTCGGTAGAGTAGTGGGTACTATAACATCAATTCAATTAGTTTTTATTCTTCCTAATAAGGAATAAAAAGGCTAGCTATCATATATTCAGTTATTAAAAAAGAGACCTTTTTGGAATTGCTTATTGAAACTACTAGTAGCACTTTCAATAAACAATCCCAAACAGCCGATCAATAACCAATAACCCACCACTCTAAAAGATTTGGAAGCCACACTAGTACCCAATTTCTACTAGTTGGGCCAAGGTGCCAAATTTTATGGATTACAAGAAGGAACCATTTATACAACTTCAAAGGTGAAGCGTAACCAAAGGTCTATATATACATGAAAAATCAGGTACATACATGATATACAAATTAAAGACCATAAAAGCTTACCTCGGCTCCTCCATTTTCTTTTATGGATTGAGAGATCAAGGCAAGTCCTTTGTTTGTTGCTTGAGCTTTAACCAAAATAGCCTCTGCTTTTGCTGAAATAGTACATACAACAAGGTTAAAATAGTTTGCATATCCAAGAATAATAAAAAAAACGGAAGTGCATAGTCTCTGCGTTTCTACATTTCAGTAATCTTATGGCATCAACCAGGTGAGAAGGAGCTCCCATATAACGAACATGATTAAATATAAAAATGGCCTTCCATTCCTGGTTTTATTTCAAATTCTATATCCAGCAAAGCCACAAGGCTCGACACATATGGTCTTACATTTAAGAGTTGTACGACATACAATTGAGTATTGACATGAGGCTGATGGTACTTACCCTGGGCTTCCAACATCTCCGAGGTCTTTTTTCCTTCAGCAACATTAATATGTGCTTGTCTCTCCGCTGAAAAAATAATAATAATTGTAAGTAAAAGAAAACTACTTTAATCATATATACATATGTATATATGTGAGTGCAAATGACAAACTATTGATTACAATTTTGATACCCCAAAAAAATGGATTGAGAATTTAATTATTAGCCTCTGTGTAATACTAACAAGGAATGCAAAATATGTATAGATTATTTCGGTAAACTGATAGCTCCTAAGATTTTCAATATGCTTTAATTATGTCCCAATGGCTTTACATATGATAAATTATATATGGTACGATGTGAACCTCGAGAAACGACAAGACAATAGATTAATATTTGAACCACAAATGACACAGATTAATTGACCTCGAGTGTTCAAACCCAACTTCATAGCTTTCCTTAGAACTAAATTTAGAGATTTATGTCAGTAACAGTAACCTGTAACGACTAAGAATAGCAGCAGAAGGTCTATTCATCCGATTATTAACCGATGGCGGAGCCTCATCCTCACCACCACAGATACACCCTTCTCTTAACCACACACCGTTCCCAAATCCATAAGTCCCATTCGTCTCAAAAAGCCACTGTGTATGATCAAACTCTTGATTCATAGCCTTAAACGACCTCAAAAGCGAAATAAGTTGATAATGTCAATTAGAGCCATGTGATTTTTTTATTTGTTACTATATATCTTTATGCGTAGCAGATGATGAGGTCAACAACTGTATAGAAAGCTTATATAGGCAGCTAGAATAGAATATGTGAAAGTTCTATGACATGCTAAAACATACCAAATCGAGAAATAGAGCATTCATCTGCCTCTCATCAACAACTAAATTAGCTGATACAGCAGTTGCATTTGTGCTTGCATGGGTGGTTGTTGCAACAAGTTCAGTATCCAGATCCTGAAAATCATAAAAAAGAAAAATTATCTGTGTATTTTAAAACTATTGCTGACTCAATAGCAAAACTGGCCACTAGGGAATTGGATGATTTAAACAGGTCAGAACATATGAATACATGCCTGTATAGATGAAAAGATCTTCTCCAAATCTTTAGCAAATGCCCTAGAGTCCACATCTGTGTTTGTAGCACCCATTTCGATTAAGGCTGACGCCATTGACTCATATTCCTCAGTTGCAAGTGAACCCAAAAACACTTCTATAGCACCCTATGTTTTGGGTGATATCCTTCCAACAATTCCTGCAACACATACATGTTGGTTCAAGACTTCAAGTCCATTAATGTCATGCAGGTTTGTATGCTAGAATTAGAGGTGCCAGTTTTGACCCATTTACTTACAAGTGGCTGAAATGACCCGTAAGAAAATGTATGCGTCGAAATTAACACTTCCAATGTCTATGATTAATCATACAATCAATCCTCTGTCGTTTATTCACTGTTATGGATTAGATTTGCAGAAACATTTTTTTCAATCATCATTAATGCATTAAACAGAAGACTTATAATGGAATGAAGAAAGCATTGGAAGGTTGACCCAGCCCGGCTCATTAAGTGTGATCCGTACTAAAAACAACCCATTTCAACCCTAAACCGTTACTCAGTCCATCTGATCTGCCCATCTTATGACCACTAACTTAAATAGAAGTATACTTTTAATACACACCCATACAGTCATCCAGAAGCTAAAGGGCATCAACCAAGCAAAAGAATGCAGAATAACAATGCATGAATGAAAACCTACCGAAATCAAGAAACCCGATACGGCCATCACGTAATAGCCATAAGTTACCAGCATGTACATCTGCATGGAAGCTTTCACATGCAAGCAAACTACCAAACCTGTAGAAAATTTCGAAATCAGCACATCACTGAACATGAACTAGGATAACCAAGTATTAGTTACTACTATTTTAGCCATACCATACATTAAGGTTAGTTATAACACTAGTCTCAGGACTTGAAACAAGAGAACCAATCGAGTCCAAGTCAGCAAGAGGAACTCCATACAGTCTCTCCATTGTCAGAACTTTTTTGGTACTGCAGACTCACAAACTTTTACAAAAAGTTTCAGATGAAGAATATTAAACTCTTGATTCATAGCCTTAAACGACCTCAAAATTGAAAAATTATGTAAACATAAAAAAACTTACACGAATGAGGGATAAGAGGTAACCTTGACTGATTGTATCAATCACATGACTACTACTTCCTTCTCCAGGTGTCTCGTGTGCAAGCTCCAACTCATGAACATGCCACTGCCTTGCCTTGCACTGCCTTGCCTGATCCGCCACCACTTCAACAAGCTCCAACTCATGAACATGCCACTGCCTTGCCTTGCCACTGTCTTAGAGTGAAACTAGTCTGAATATACACAAAGAATAATCATGAAGAATTAAAGATCCATAATAATGTAATTCATGAATGAGTGAAATGAAATAGATGAAATTTTGCTCAAACCGACTATTATAAAACCTTACCTAGCGATTAGTAAAACAATAATAGATGGACAATTGAAGACCCACCGTCCCACGATCTGAAATAAATTAATGATTATGATACCAAGCAATCGAAGAACCAATCAAATAAATAATACCAAAAGCGGATGTAAACACCAACCCACGATTGAAAGAATCAATTTAATATTAATCAAACACAAAGTGAAGTTGATTAGGAATTAAAAAGATTATGATCGATTGAAAGGGAATCATAGGGGTGGTTAATCTCTTTTTTCACCAGGGAATTTTAGGGAATCTTTTTTTGCTCAAACTGGTATGAATATACACAAAGAAGAATCATGAAGAATTAAAGATCCATAATAGTGTAATTAATGAATGAGTGAAATGATATAGATGATATACCTGACGAGTAGATCTAGTAGATCTGGATAAGAATGGCTGTGAAATTTTGGGAGAAATGCCTAGGGTTTTTTTTGTTGAGAGTATATAATTTTGGGGAAATTTTGGGGGAAATGTGTGTGTGTCTAAATTTTGGTGAAGCGGCAAACGAAAATTTTATCCCGCTAAAACTATTTTTTTTAAGTAAAGATTGCCTTTAAGTTTTTTTTTATGCAACACTCCTAAAAAAAATGTTGCACAAACATTTAAAATTTGCAACACTTCTAAAAAAGTATCGCATTAGATATATAAATGCAACACTTATATGAAAAATGTTGCATTACAACCAAGGTTGTAAAAAAAGCAACACATTTTACAAGTGTTGCTTCAAAAATGTTGCCTTAGGCTCATTTTGTAATAGTGTTAAAATGTGTTTATGTTTTGTAAGAATGAAACTGCTTTACATAGTACAACATTCAGACATTTAAAAAAGAAAAAGAAACAGTCTTATTGGATTTAGATTCAGACATTTACGCCTCAGATTCAGATTCAGATGTGCGGTTCAGATTTAGATTCAGAGCCACTGAATAAACAAACAACACCTAAGTAAGGATATCCTGGAAAAATATTATTTTTTAACTATTTGCACTCAATAACGACTCATGTTATTCCTGTTTATTACTCCCTCCGTCCCATGTTTAACCCACGAACGGATCGGCTAAAATTATTATTAATAGGAATATAAATATCAAAATGAAGGCACGACCTCACACGTATATAAATATCGTGAGGAATATAAATATCAAAATGAGAATAAAATTATACATATAACAACGACACATATTTTTTCAAGGTCATTATGTGCTACTAAATACACATTATGTCTAGAACATGATATAAATAGTTAAATTTAAACAAGATCAACCTAAACACTATGTCAGTTAAACAAACTCAAATCATTCGTGCAACAAAAATCTATAGAAAATATTAATCGATATTAACACATAATGAAAAAATTATGTAACTCGTGCGTGCACATTTATTATAACTATATAAGTATTAAAAATTTAATACAATTTTATAAAAAAAAAAAAATCTTAAACATTACAAAATCATTAATTTACAAATTGTCATAATATTTAACTTCAAAATGAAATTATTAAAATATTATTATCCGTCATACTATTTGTCCAAACTCTATAAATCATGGTTATCAAGATCGCGATCTTGATCGCAGGATCGTACGATCCTACATAAGAAAACCTTGCAAGATCGGAGTAGGATCAGAGATAGCATAGGATCGAAGTAAGATCGTAAAATAGCTAGTAAGACCGTAGGATCACTATCGATCTCGATCCTACTAAAAGGCTTAATTTTTATTACTAAACATAAAAATAAGCCCACTTGACCCAGCTTTGCCCATATACATGGCCCAACATCACAATTTTTTAAATCAGTAAAAGAAAAAAGTTGTAAATTGTAATTATCGTAGGTGACGATGGAGAGTTTGGAGAAGAAGCACATTACGATTTTGAAGAGCGAAAAGTTAAGGCACCGTTCGAAATCATAGATTGACTATTGATGACTAATGCTTTGGAATTTTGGGCTTTTGACATTTAGGCTAGGACGTTTAAATAACTTTTATCATATACGACTCGTGTCATAAATCTTTTGTATCCAAATCGTTCATCTAATGGTTTGAAACATGAACTAATTGCATTTCATGTATTGTGTTATACTAGTATATAAATTAGCATGACATTTGAACTTTTACTTTTTCATTCATATCCATTGTAATTGGTTATTCTGTTCCAATTATATAGTGAACTATATAAAACTACAACTGCTATTAAAAAATATCATATTTTTTTAGGATCTTACGATCTCGATCTTGCGGAGACGAAAACAATCCTATGTAGGATCTTGCGCCACGAGTTTCTAAAACTAATACATGTAAATCCATCCGTCCCAAAATTATTGTTACCCGACAAAAAACACATTGTTTTAGAAAAATGTCACTATCACTACTTTCTCTCTCTTACTTTTTTGCCAAATGACAAGTTTACCCTTAACCAATTAATTACCACTTCTTTAAAGTTTGCAATATTAATTTCAACTAAGAGTAATATAGTAAACTTTATCAAACTTCACTATCTATTCACTTTCTATTTTAGGTATGTGACAATAATTTTGGGATGTCTATAAAAGGAATAAGTGACAATAAAATTGGAACGGAGGGAGTACATGTAAAGAAAATTAGAAAAAGTATAACTCCTTAAATAAGACGTCAACACGTTTTAGACATTTCTACATTTGTATTCAACCTTTTCTTTGAATTTGTTAGTTATTTTCCCAAACAAATTGCTTTTAATTTAATTAAAGTGCCATTTGTTTCACTACTCAACAACAACGACCTCATTATTTAATTCCATCTATCATTTAACAAAAAACTTATAAAAATAAAAAATATATAAAAATCTCAGCCTGCAAATTCACTCACCGACGATGCCACGTCATCACATCATCACCAACAACAACAACAAGATCTACTACTACTAGTATTGCCATTCACGTTTTTCATAAATTTATAAATTCCAAACCCTAAGATCCTTCAAATCACATTTTAAGAGACAGACACGTGGCAATGGGAGGAGTACCTTCAACGCCGCGATGGGGCGGAGATACGACGGAGGAAACGGCAGAGTATCTGATCGGAACATTTGTCGGTGATAAGTCGTTTCCGATTAGTTCCGAGTATTGGAATAAACTGTTGGTGATGACGTATAGTCTATACCCGGGTCACGAACCCGGTTAGTAAACAATACTAACAATTAAGCCCACCACGTATGGGCCGCAACTGGACTACCAGTTACGCGGCTTGGGTCGACAAGGCCCAAGCCCAAAGCTATTTTCGGATTAGAATTGGAATATCTCCTAAATATAGGAGATATACACCAAATCTCCGATGTCGGCGGACACGCCGAAAAGTAGGGAACACGAAACCTATTAGGGTTTCGTGCATATATAAAGGGCATTCCAGCCCTCGGTAAGAGGTACGATCTTCAGAAAACCCTAAACCTAAACTAAACCCTACGTTCGATTACTTACTCTCACGCCGGAGGATAATCGGGGGAGACAATCCCTCGATAAGCCTAACGGTGTTTGTTCTTTTTCTTAGTGCGCAGGTTCCAGCGAGCATTAAGATTCGAATTGGTACGAGAATAGAAGTCCTATCAAGGAACGCCCAACTTTTGTATCAACAAGTGGCGCCATCCGTGGGACCCTACACTAAGATTTTTGCCAAGAACTAGAATGACGAAACACGGAAGTCATAAGAGTCCGCATGGGAAGAAAACGCAGGACGACCTGCTAGGGAAGAAGCACCAAACTGATGCAGCCTCTAAGCAGGCCTCTGGGACAACCAGCACGCCTCAAAGCTTAAGAGCGCATCCAAACTTGATCTTCCCCGCAGTGGAATCCCTTACCAGGGTTACTCCCGCTATTACAACAAGTACTAGCGAGATAGAACTGGAGCGCACTCCTCTTGCCATGCCAGAAGTGAACTTCACTGAGCCTCCCAACGCGCCGGCCCGTAACAAGGATCCTGCTTTGGAAACAGACTCCTTCGCGCTAGATGGAGTCGCTCCCGAGTTGGCCCCAAGTGACTTCGTATCTCAAAACTACGAAGCCTTGACCGCGCTTATGCGAGAGGAGGCAAAGAAAAGGTCAAGCCAAAGTCTGCACGGCAGACTCAACTTTGACCCTAATCCTGATGCATCCCCACCGCGCTACCGAAAGGAAAGACGCGAGAAGGATACTCGCAAGCAACCAGTGTTCGCCAGGATTGGAAAGAAGGTTGTGGACGAGGAAGCAGCCGACTTTCAGCACCTGGAGGAGCGTGAAGACGGGGAACGGCGCGCCAACGTCCACGCTAGGCTTGGCAGTCGCAAGATCCAAGATAGGCTGGGGCGACGGTGCTCCCCAAGCGAGAGCCCCTCAAGTTCTGACTCTGAGGGTAGCCGGCGCAAGCGCCGCATAAGCGCAAGCTCAGACTCTGATGATAGTCGACGCAAGCGTCACAAAAGAGTCCGCTCATCTCCAAGCGATTCCTCGGACAACGAGGATAAAGAAACCGGACACTGGAAATCAAGAGGGAAATACCGCGACCAGGAAGATGAGGACATGTCTCTTCCCTGGCGTCGCCACAAGGTTGATGCGTTTACTAGGCGCATCAGCGACTTTTCTGAGAATAAGAAAAGGCGCATGCCTGCTAATGTCAAAACATATGATGGGACAGGTGATCCTGACGATCACCTAAAAATTTTCGAATCAGCAGCAACTATCGAAAATTGGCCACAGCCTGTGTGGTGCCATATGTTCAACTCTACACTAGTAGGGAATGCGCGCAACTGGTTTAGTAAGCTTCCACGCAGAAGCATTGATGGGTTTGAAGAGTTACGCAGAGCGTTTCGCTTAAACTTCACTCAAAGGAAAAAGTGCGCTAAAAACCCTGTCGAACTCGCTAGGGTTAAACAGCGACAAGGGGAATCCACAAGCGCTTTCATGGAACGCTTTAAGGACGAATGCATGAAAGTCAAGGCGTGTCCAGAGATATTAAAAATATCGGGGTTTATGAATGCAATCAATAACCCAGATCTCATAAAAAAGCTAAACGACAAGGTTCCCTTAACCTTTGATGAGCTCATGAAGCGCACAAGGTCTTTCGTCCAAGGAGAAGAAGCCGCTGCGGATAGCAAAAAAGGGTATTCAAACCATAGACCACAAGAAGAGTCAAGGAGACAATCCAATGACCAGGGTGGCAATCGTAACAACCGCAGCAGAGGTTATCGCAACCAAGGAAGTGGAAGGGACAATGATAGATACACACCCCTCACAAAAACCCCAAGAGAGATATTTGTGACGGAGGGTGCGAACTTCCCAAAACCACCACCAATCCGCACCCCAGAGGATAAGCGCATAGGGAATGGTTATTGCGAATACCATGGACAGAAAGGCCACACAACCAACGAGTGCGTCCAACTACGCCAATTGATTGACAAATTGGTAAAGGAAGGAAAGATGGACCACCTCGTGAAAAACATCAGAGAAGGAAAAGAGAAACCAAAACCAGGGACCAAGAAAGAGACCTCAAAAGAAAAGGCAGATATCATATACATGATACAGCCATGGCAGCGCGCGACTAGGCAAAAAGTCATCCAAAGGTTCTCTAAGGGAAACGAAATCTCTTTCCCCTCCCTGACTGCGAACAACGCAGTAGCGGATCCGCTTACCATTGAAATACATACGGGGGGTCACGACATCCGTCGCATGTACATAGATGGAGGTGCATCCGCTGATATTATATATGAACACTGTTTCAAGAAGCTGCGACCTGAGATACAGAGTCAGCTGACCCCAGCCACAACGCCGCTCACCGGCTTCACAGGGGAGAAGATATGGCCCACGGGGCAATTACGTCTATTTGTAGAAGTTGGTGACAAACCACACTCTACAACCACCTGGATGAACTTCATGGTAATCAGATCCCCCTCTCCGTATAACGGTATTATTGGGAGACCTGGAATATCATCCATCCGCGCCGTGCCATCCACAGCGCACGGAATGCTCAAGTTCCCAGTGGAAGGAGGTATTGTCACTCTTTACAATACCACCATACCACCAAAAGAATGCAATGCAGTGACAAGTGACGTAGCCGATGTTCCAGAACAGCGCGCAAGCAAAGTCCCAAACATAACAGTCGCCATTCACCCTGACTATCTGGATCAGCAGGTATCTATAGGCGGGTCTCTGTCTGACAAAGGCAGATCAGCTATATGCGCACTCCTGCAAAATAATTTGGATATTTTCGCATGGGAGCCAAAGCATATGACAGGAGTACCACGTTCCATCACTGAACATAAGCTGCAAATCCGACAAGGATACCCTCCAATAAGACAGAAAAAGCGCGGACAAGCTCCAGACCGTGCAAAAGCCATCTTGGAAGAAGTACACAAACTAGTAGACGCAGGAATCATGCGAGAAGTCTACTACCATGACTGGCTCTCTAACCCAGTGATGGTAAAGAAGAGCGATGGCAGCTGGAGGATGTGCGTGGACTTCACAGACCTCAATAAAGCATGTCCACAGGACTGCTACCCTCTACCGGAGATAGATTGGAAGATCGAGTCTCTATGTGGATATCCCTTCAAATGCTTCCTGGACGCATACAAGGGATATCACCAAATTCAAATGGCTGAGGAAGACGAAGAAAAAACGGCCTTCCACACAAGTCAAGGGGTCTACTGCTACACAAAGATGCCCTTCGGCCTAAAAAACGCAGGAGCAACATACCAACGATTGGTAGACACTGCGTTCGAGAAGCAAGTAGGGCGCAACTTGGAAGTGTACGTCGATGATCTCGTCATCAAAAGCCATACAGAGGAAGAGCTGGTGCGCGATATGGAGGAAACTTTCAAAACACTAAGGAGAATCAATATGAAATTGAATCCCAAGAAGTGTACATTCGGCGCTACGGAAGGCATGTTCCTCGGGTATTTGATAGAACCCGATGGGATCAAGCCTTGCCCAGAGAAGACTCAAGCAGTCATTGACCTCCCCTCACCGCGCACATTAAAAGAGGTTCAGTCACTAAACGGCAAGCTAGCCGGACTGAATCGATTCTTATCCAAGTCGGCGGATAAATCACTTCCCCTATTCAAGACACTCAAGAAGTGCACCAAAAAGGGAGACTTCAGATGGACTGCGGAAGCAGAAGAAGCTTTCCAACAGCTCAAGCAACACATAGCAGCGCTCCCAAAGCTTGTTGCACCCCGACCAGGGGAAGAGCTGATCATGTACCTATCTGCGACCCAAGGAGCAGTTAGCGCAGTGCTATTGACAGACAGGAACTCCATCCAAACACCCATTTATTTTGTTAGCAAGGCGCTCAAAAAGACGGAGATCAACTACACGGCAATGGAAAAGTTGGTCCTAGCTTTAGTGTTCGCAGCGAAAAGACTGCGCAGATACTTCCAGGCGCACCCAATCGCTGTCATCACAGACCAACCTATCAAACAAGTTATCTCGAAACCCGACGCATCGGGGCGCTTACAAAAATGGAGTGTGTTACTGGGAGAGCATAACATATCATACAGACCGCGCACTGCAATTAAAGGGCAGATATTGGCCGACTTCATCATTGAGAAGCCGGATACAGACACTCCACTTGCGACAAGCAAGGAGGAACTGCAAGAACCATGGGTTCTATTTACTGATGGATCCTCATGCGTAGATGGATCAGGAGGAGGCCTTATTCTCACCAATCCAGAAGGAGTTGAATTCACCTACGCACTGCGTTTTGAATTCACAGCCACGAACAACGAGGCAGAATACGAAGCACTCCTAGCTGGGTTACGTATCGCAACTCAAATGGGTGTACGTAATCTAGAAGTAAACGTCGATTCACGACTAGTGGCTAACCACGTGTCAGGCGCATACGTAGCAAAGGAGGAACACATGATCCAATACCTTGAAAAGACCAAATCTCTGATCCAGAACTTCGATAGATTTGTCATCAAGCAGGTTCCCAGGAGTGAAAATAGGAAAGCAGATGCGCTGAGCAAAATTGCATCCACCAGTTTTGCGCATCTATCTAAACAAGTTTTGGTGGAAACCTTGAAAAGCAAGTCAATCACAGAGATGGAAATATCCACGGTGATAGAAGAGGAAAATCCCACGTGGATGACACCGATCATTGACTTCATCAGCAAGGGCACACTCCCCCAAGAACAGAAGGAAGCTCGAAGAATCCGGCGCACAGCGCAGCGATTCGAGCTCAGAGATGACGTCTTATATAGACGCTCGTTCTTGCAACCATGGCTTAGGTGCGTTGGACCTCTCCAGGCAGACTATGTACTTCGAGAAATCCACGAAGGCTCATGCAGCATGCACTCAGGACCACGGTCCATTGTAGCGCGCGCCCTAAGGTCTGGATACTATTGGCCAACAATGCATCGTGACGCACGAGATTTAGTACGCAAGTGCAACGATTGCCAAGTCCACAGACCCATTCCGCGCCGACCACAGCATGAGCTAACACCTATCACATCGCCATGGCCATTCTACAAATGGGGTATCGACATCGCTGGACCTTTCCCTATTGCCGCAGGCGGATTGAAATTCCTTATTGTGGCAATAGACTACTTTACCAAGTGGATCGAAGCAAAGGCAGTAGCGACCATGACAGGTAACCAGGTGAAACGATTCGTGTGGGACAACATAGTATGTCGCTTCGGATTACCTGGGGAAATTATCTCAGACAACGGAAAACAATTCCGTGACAACCCGTTCAAAGATTGGTGCGAACAGCTGAACATAACGCAACACTTCGCATCGGTAACTCACCCACAAACCAACGGTCTGGTAGAACGCGCAAATAGAAGCCTGGGTGAAGGAATCAAAGCGCGTCTGGACAGACACAAAGGAAGATGGGTAGAAGAACTATCACATGTTCTCTGGGCGCACCGAACAACCATCAAGGTTAGCAACGGGGACACCCCCTTCTCTCTGGTCTATGGGACAGAAGCTGTTATACCAGCTGAAATTGGAATGCCAACCATCCGTACTGCGGAAGTTAATGTGGCAACCAATGATGATGAGCGGCGCATAGACTTAGATCTATTGGAAGAGCGACGTGAACGCGCAGCAATACGCGAAGAGAAAGCCAAGTCGAGAATGAAAAAATACTATGATGCCAAAGTACGCAGCACTTCATTCAGACCAGGTGACTTCGTATACCGCGAAAACGACTCAAGCCGCGCAGAAGACACTGGAAAGCTAGGACCAAAGTGGGAAGGACCTTACGAGGTCATAGAAGCACTTGGCAATGGAGCGTACAAGTTACGCGACAAGGACGGACATGAGCTACAGCGAACATGGAACGTCCGCAACCTTAAACGGTGCTATCTTTGAAGAAGGCTACGGCCCAACATGGACACTCATGCGCTTTAGAAAGTGCCCTCAATAAAGATCCATGTAATCTTATTTTTTATGAATTATCTAGATAAACATTCTTTTTTTCAAAACTTGCAAGTATTAATAAAACGTTATGGTTTCTAGCTAACTCCATAACACTTTTGACTTTATTGTTTGCATTTCTTATTATGTTTCAATATTGTTATATTCTTGCCTACATGGCGTGCATGCACACACTAAGACCCACGATGGCAGAAAGGATGAGTATACCTAATAAACTACTCGTTGAGTAAGAGGGTTGCAAACCCATCAACACCGGATCACGAATCCTTGTTAAACACCTTGCGATCAAGACGTTGGCGCAAGTTCCTCGCGCACCCCACGACGGATGCGCGACAGAGCACACTGTGCGCGTTTAACAACTCAGTAATCAAGACTCTTGATTCCTTAAAATACGACAAGTAAACTTACAAAAGCGCATAGACTACTATGATTAAATTTGGAAAAATTCAACACATGACTACGGTCCTTAAGGAAACTCATACACGATTATGATCCTTATTTTCTAAATACGCTCAGATACTTAAAGATATCTTCACGACAAGATGCATAAGTAATACAAGAACTACGAGTTCAAAAGCAAAAATATTTGGTAGTTATATAAACACTGAGTACAAAAGAGCAACCTATTTTATTTATAGAATACGTTCTACAAAAAGGCTTATACAAAAACAAGCTAAATGCTATACGCGCGCCTCAGCTGGCTGGGACCCCCACCCAAAGCCGTTTCCTTAGCATCCTCGAGTCGCTTAAGTAACTCGGCATCATCAAGGGAAACGGTGGCCACTGAAACAGGCACACCATCAGACCTAGGCAGATGCGCAGCGCCTATGCCGCACAGAATGGCCTTTCCCTTCACGCCCTTCTTTCTTGCGACCCTGGAAACATGAGCATTTAAAGACCTTTGCAAAGGGATCTCTTTCTCAAGATGGAAAGGATTCAGAAGGTCGCGTGGTTGAGCAAAAATGGGTACCTGCAACTGCGACACATCAGGCTTCAAGTAGAAGTCCAACTGCTGATCCGCATCATCCTGCAGATGCCTAGGAAGAGTGAGCCCCGCCATGATCACGCTGATAGGCTGATCCTGGTCACGCTCCAAGCAAGCAATATGCGGAAGCTCAACCTTCTTCAGCTCCCCCATAGCAGCGACAAGCTCAGCATGGGCATCCGCCTTGTACCCAGGTACCTCAGCAACCGGCACGGTCAGCAACTTGGCATCAGCAATCCTATGCGCGGCCAAGGTCTCACCATGTGCGATGGCGCACTCCACAACCTTTCCAAAAGGCGTGGTGACCTCAGGATGCTCTAAGGTGCACATGGCAGCTAAGCGAAGACCATGGCTGATCAACCACCTACAAAATAACACAAGTGTTAAAGAAAGAAAGAACAAAATATATACAAGTTATAACGAAGTAAGGCAGCATGTACCTGCGCTCAGCCACAGACTGAACCAAATGAGGATAGAGCTCCTCATCAAACTCGATGCTAAGTCTGCGGAGCTTCTCCTCTTGCGCCTTCAGCAAAAACTCTATGCGGTTACGGAACTCCTCAACGCTAGCAAAGTGCTTGCTCCTATTCTTTTTCAAGTACTTCAGCGCCCATAAAGAGTTACGCCTCTGACGGTCTGCAAAAGCGCGCTCCCGCTCCAACTCAGCCATCACCATGACTTTCTCATCACCCATCTTTCGCGCAGACGCCTCCGCGCACTCCAGTTTAGCCTTGGAGCTCAGCTGCTCAGCTTTAGAGCTTGCTAATTCATCTTGAACAGACGCTAATTGCGCCTGCAGTCTGGAAACCTCCTCAGACTTGTGCGCCCTTATCTGCGCCACCAGCTCAGACTGGCGCATAGCAATGGAGGCCAGCTCCTCCATCGCGGAGTCAAATGGACTTAACTCCACTGCAATGTCCTTTGATGCAGACGCCTCAAGGGGACTCTCCTTAGATGGAGCACTCTCATCAACAACACCAGCAGGCTGTTCACTGCACGACAGGTCAAGAACCAAGATCAGCGCACGAAAAACAGTTAAGCAAATACAAAATCCTAATGGATTACTTACATGTGGGGAGGAGTAGCGAACACCTCCTTCTCCTTCTCAGTTTCAGCCGAGGACACATCCTTCTGCATCTCCGTCTCAGCCGTGGACGCGCCTCCACCAGACTTCTCAGCATCCACACTGAAGACATGGAGAACAAAAGTTAGAATACAATGTAACTTGACAAAAGTTTCTAACTAACAATGAAGGCACTTACTCCATCTGCACCTCTGAAAAAGATGGGCTTCCCCAACATCAGTTCGCGGCCTCTTGGAAGGCCCTTCACCATAACCACCAGACGCTCTCTTCCGCGTCAGTGGGGAGCTATCCTCCATCTCACTATCAGTCTCCTCCAAATGGATCACCGTTTCGGGAGGAGGCGGCTGAGCAGTCTCAGGACCCTGCTGCACAGGAGGAGCCACAGCTTGAACTGGCTCAGCGACCACCACATTAGGGGAGCCTTCAGGATCTGGGATAACCAAATCCACGACGCGCCCTTCCGTCGCCTGCAAAATAGTCTGCTCACCGTCCCCCCGAGGACGCACTCCTACCGCCACAGAGCGCGGATTCTCCAGCCTCACGACAGCAAACAGATCCATCTCTGCGCATCAAATAAACAAAGAAATGCAAGTTACATAAAGTATGGAAAAAGAAGAAGCGCTTACACTAATAACGACAGAAAGACGACAGAATGAGCACCCACCCGAGCCATCCGCATTCAAAAACGTGGGAACCTCTGTCTCATGCTCGAAGTAGTTGCGACTGATGCCCATATGCACCAGGAACGCCTCCGGATATGGCTTGATGGGAATACGGTTCTCATCAATGATCGCCGCATGGTCCGCGTTATACCACGACTCTGGTGGGCGCTCATCCTTCCGCAGATCGTCACGGGTGTAAAATGGAAAATGGTCGGGGAAGACGGCTTCATCAACCCAAAAGAACTTCTCCCTCCAATCCTTAAGCTTATCTACCTTCTGCGTATAGCACTGTAGTTTTCCAACGCGCTTCGAGAAGGTAACCCACCCATTTGACCACGTTGCGTGATAAAACGCGCGAAATAAGTGGAGGGTGGGGTGAATCGCCAACAAGCGACAGTTCACCTCGAAGTTAGCAATCTTCCCAGCACCAATACAATGCAACTGGGAGATGTGCAGATTGTAATAATTGAGTATGTCACTCAATAACACGGAGATGGGTACGCGATAATTCGCCCACTCGAAAAAACCGCGTATATACCCCCACCTTCCCAGCAGGGAAATCCGCGATGGTGTCATTCGGACCGGGTACCTCTGGGCGTAGGCCCATAGGGATGAAATAATCCGAGGTGAACTGAATCAGTTCATCCTCGGTTATATCAGAATGAAAATCGTGAAGTTGTGCTACCATCTTGTGAGTCAGAATATGGGCGCAAGCGCTATTACCTTTGAATTATTGCTTTTTTGAAGAAGCTTTGAAGATGTAAAAATGGCGGAAGTGTGATATTTTAACTGTGGACTTCACAATGAAAAAGCGGCGGTAGTTTATATACCTTTCCTATCCACCACCGATGATCGCCACGTGTACCCCACTAGCTCCAATCGTGTGGCTAGGATAAATGACGGGGCATGGCAAGTGGGTAACCTCTCCATTTCCCAAGGTACCCAAATTGCACTTTTTTGGACTAGATACATTACACGTGTGTTTTGGGCGGTAATTTTTTGAAAGCTTCCCGCGTACGCGTGGGGATATTTTCGATACGACTCTAGTCTAGCGTCCGCAGGTTTTACCCTGCGCACACTAGACTGGGGGGACATGATGACGTATAGTCTATACCCGGGTCACGAACCCGGTTAGTAAACAATACTAACAATTAAGCCCACCACGTATGGGCCGCAACTGGACTACCAGTTACGCGGCTTGGGTCGACAAGGCCCAAGCCCAAAGCTATTTTCGGATTAGAATTGGAATATCTCCTAAATATAGGAGATATACACCAAATCTCCGATGTCGGCGGACACGCCGAAAAGTAGGGAACACGAAACCTATTAGGGTTTCGTGCATATATAAAGGGCATTCCAGCCCTCGGTAAGAGGTACGATCTTCAGAAAACCCTAAACCTAAACTAAACCCTACGTTCGATTACTTACTCTCACGCCGGAGGATAATCGGGGGAGACAATCCCTCGATAAGCCTAACGGTGTTTGTTCTTTTTCTTAGTGCGCAGGTTCCAGCGAGCATTAAGATTCGAATTGGTACGAGAATAGAAGTCCTATCAAGGAACGCCCAACTTTTGTATCAACTGTTGGAGCTACCTTATGATGTTCATTGGCCTGCTAATCGTGTTCAACAAGCTTGCGAAACTTTCGGTTCGTTTGGCTTGTTATTTTATCTTCATTTTGTGACTAATTTTATATAATTCTGTTTTATGTGATTGTTAGGCAGTAAATGAGTAACTTACTTTGATCATTCGGTTCGTTATGATTTACTTTCATTTTTAGCGTAATTTTATATAATTCTGTTTTTTTACGAGATTGTTAGGGTTTATAGCGTTACGTGTTACTGCCAGTTAGTTTTGTATATAATCGGTTACTTTCGGCAAAGAGTGTTTAGCTTTTATGTCATTTTACAATTTATAATAACAGTTACAACTATGTTACCAAACGCCTATTGGAATAAACTGTTGGAGCTGCCGTATAATGTTCATTGACGTTTGGTAAAATAATTACATTATGAGTTAATTTTATATAATTCTGTTTCTATGAGATTGTTAGGGTTTAGAAGGCAGTGTTACCAGCGGTTAGTTTCGGAGACGCCTCTTATAATTAGCAGAGGCGGCTCTAATTGTGTTTGGCAAGGAGTTTTTAGCTTTTGATTTATTTTAAACATTCATAATCAAAACGCTAATCAAAGAAGCAATTAGGGTTGGCGTTCAGCATTTATGTCATTTTACACTTTTTAGTTACAGTGTACCTAACGCTTTAATAAACAACCAGTTTTGCCAAATATAGACTAAGTTAGCGTTGTTGTTACTGGCAGTTAGTTTTGTATCTAATCGTAAATAGTTAGATCATGATAAAGGCTGTGTTTGGTAACGAGTGTTTAGCTTTTGGATTTTGCTTAAACACTCCAATGTAAAACGCTAATAAAAAAGTGTTTTACCTTTTACGTCATTTTACGCTTTATTATTATAGTTACAAGCTATGTTTTTCTAACACACATAGATGGTGCTAGTTTTGCCGAACATAGGTTAAGATAGCATTGGATAGCGTGTTCAACAAGCTTGCAAATCATTTGGTTAGTTTGTTATGTTATCATTTATTACCTTCTGTTTTTATGATATTGTTAGGGTTTAGAAAGGACTGTTAGGCCGTAAATGAATAACTTACTTTTTTGTTATGAATATGAATAACTTACTTTTTGTATTGTATCGATGTAAATAACTTTGATGACGTGACAGAGGTATTATTGTATAATATTTTGTGTTGCCACGTCATTAGAGTTATCTTTATAATATTTAAACAAACTATATTCAGTTTTGTATATAATCGGCTACTTTCGGTAAATAGATCATGATTAAGGTTTGATTTGGCAATGAGTGTTTAGCTTTTGGATTTTGTTTAAGCACTCGCTAATAAAAGAAGCAACTAGTTTTGCGCCAAACATAGACTAAACTGTTGCTAGCAAATAGTTTTGTAAATAATTGGAACATGATGAAGGCTGTGTTTGGCAACTAGTATTTTGGAGCGTTTAGGATATAATGCTTGTTTGACAACGAGTGTTTAGCTTTTGTATATTTTTAAACTCTCCTATTTGAAACGCTAGTAAAAAAAGCATTTACCCTTTGTCATTTTACACGTTATTATTACAGTTACAACTATGTTTTTTTAAAACAAACTACTGCTATATTTGCTAAACATAGGCCAAGTTAGTATTGGACAACGTAGATTAAATGGACATGATTAATTTAAGCTCTAAACATTGAGATGTTTTGATGTGACGACGTAAATATACTTGATTATATAGTTATTGTTTTGTTAAGTACATTTGTTGATATAACTGTTACTATGTCACTATCTCTATCTAATCCAACTTAAGTTGGAAGTTAATTCCTAATTGCGTACCTTTTGGTATATAATCGGATCATCATGATGATAATAAATAGTATTGGACGACGTAGATTAAATGAAGATATCGGAATATTATTAAACTGAGGATGTAAATAAATAATATAGGGGGTGTTTCCGTGTTTGGTAATTGGTACCTACTGTTTTTTTTTTGGAAAAAAAAATGCAGATAATCACGTAATTCAATCTGTTTTCAAGAAACTATTTTCTGATTATCTGCCTTTTGGAAATGCAATATTTAGATAGTCTCTCCCGAAATGCAAATTCAAACATCCTCTTAGTTTGGATACAATAGTGAGTAAATTGGTGAATTTGTGCAGAGTGGTAACTGATAACACTTACTGGTTTTTGAGATTTTTTCTGTAAGCTTATAAGAGAGAATTGCTGGATACTTATCGTTTAAGTTGGTTACATTGCTGATACACTATGCAATATTTGGAGCATTTTAGATTGTTGGAGGTAGTATTCAATTGTGGGATCTTGTTACTTTGCACAATGTGGCAGTCAATAGTTTTTGGTAGGTTGTTTTTTATAGTACAGTTTAAAGCCTCATTTAGCTTGTAAGTATGTTAGATTATGATGGTCAGTTTCCAGTTAGGGAGGATATAGTGGGATTATTTGGATGAAAAATTGTATATTGGTGGAAATTGAGGGGCTTCTGAAACTATAGGCGTAAATTATATTTAAACTCTTTGGACAGTCAAATATACCTCCGAATCTTACAGTCAATATAAGCAATTTTCTATATTCCACATTTTTTATGAGACCATCCCAATCTTTTTGTGAAAAACGTGCTTAGTCATTACTTGTCACTTGTATGGCTAGTACAAATTTGGATTCTAAGTTGAATTAGGATATGAGAGGAATCTTATTGGGATGTTAATTTGGTCTTTTAATTTTGTACAAAATTCTACTACGTATTTTTCAAAACCTCTAACTTAGGGGTTACGATCCGATGCAGCCCATTTTTTGTGAAATATTTTGCTAAAATAATCTTGAACATGGTAACAGGGAATCTATACTCTAAACGAGTAATTTAATTGTGAAATATCTTTACTTGTCTCTGGTGAGGTGCTTGAGCAGAAATCCTTTTTATTTTCTTACCTTATTCTACTATTTTGTAAAAATATCTCTTGATCTCTTCTAGCACTATTATTGGGTAAAAAGTGTATCATACTGTAACTAAATTGCCAGCATCCTGCGAAGCTGGTCTAACATAAATTGTGCTTAGTTTTTAAATGTGACTTGATGCTTAGTGCTGAAACCTAATAATAGACGCTATCAAGTCGATGATAATGTTTTACCCCTTAGCCAATATACATTATATATATCTATTACCAGTATTATAAACTTAGCTTTTTGTTCACTTGATTTAGACTACATATTTATTACATATATATACTGATATACTAAGATGTATATTTAGTTTATCAAATTTGTTTTATTGTGCAGCACGGAACAATTGCTCTACAAGGCACCTTGCAAAGATCTTAATCCACTTAACATGGTGTTTGCAAGAGTCACTCTCTACTCCCGATGTGCTATCCATGGCTGCAATGAAAGCTGTAAACGCATCTTACATTTCATCTGTATTTCTAAAGTATTCAATTGAAAATTTGAAAAGCGAGAACCTTGAAGATTTGTATTTGTCTCTAGATGGGTTTGAAACAATGCCAAACAATATCCCTAAAGGTGATTAATATAACGCTTACTTCTCTAGTTTGTAGTATAACTTTCAGATTTCTCTCAGTTAGTACTTTGATATTTTAGTAATTAAGATGAGATTATCTTCTACTGGTTAACACAGGTGAGAGCATTATAAATATGGTTATGCATGCTGTGCTTAGCTATATTGGCAAAGCGGATATAAGGTACACTTCTGATTAGTACGCCATATTTATTTGTTTGTTGGTAGAAAGCTTTAAGGCTTATTTTCTAATCGTGTATATATACCCCTCTTATTTTTGGAAGTCCGAAGACGTATCTCCTACATCATGAACTGCTGAACTTCATGCTCATTGCTATGTCTACTCAGCTTCTTTCTGGGCCGTCACCTGGACCAAATGATATTCACCCTTTCATTGATGCAGCAATGAGTGAGGTACACTAATAATGTGATTGTATAATTTTTTGTCCATTGATTCAACAAAGATCATCTTCTGATCGCCATATTTGCAGGAGAGTTCTCTGGTAGGTTTGGTAGTTCAGAAACTGCTACTTAACTACATTTCACGCCCAAGATACAAAAGTAATGCATCTTATACCATACTATCAGAAGAAAATCAGCTTGGTGTGCTGAAGAGAGTTGGTTCTGCTGCAGGTAATCTTACTGTTTCCTCAGATATCTTCAGTCTTTTATGTTGTACATCTGCTTCTATTTGGTGCTGTACATATTATAACTTGCTACATTTAAAGTTGGCAATTGGTGAAATTTTATCGGACTGCTTATTATAAGATTGGGTCTTATTGTTTTTACATTGTGGGACAAACAGATCGGTATTTGATACATGGTAGGTGTAATTTACTGTCACATACAGTGAATATATATATTAAAACTGTAGACATGAACCGTGTACCAGTTTTTAACTAAACTCTAAAGATACTCCCATAAAGTGATAGAGTTATACTATGTTCAACAAGGGGTAAAAAATTGAAGCTACTAAACCAAACCTGCAATTTGGCCCTGCCAGAGATGATATAAGTAATCAGTATGTATACAAGGATTTAAGTTATCTTGAACACCCTGTCTGTACAAGTAGGCTTTAGGTGGTGACTTTCAATCCTCTATAGCATGTTTTGGTAACAGCAATAGACTAGAAGTTCTGGTACAATACTTGCTTCCACTTGTCACGTTATTTTTTTAGCTGTAATAGTAAAATTCTCATTAAATGGTGTTCTGGTTTTGGAAGACACTAGCTTTTTTTAGCCTGTGATGGTTGCTTCTTTAATCCAACCATTTATCTGAGACGATGTTAGGCATACGGATAGCATCATATCATGGGTTTTTTTTTTTTTTTTTTTTTTTTTGGCATATACAAGTTCTGCCTACGAGCACTGGTTGTGTATGTTGTATGCATATCCTACAAGTAGTGCTTTGATTTTTCAAATTTCCCTTTCCTCTTTTTAATTGTACATTTATCCTATTTGAGTAATCTTGGATTATGTGTCAAACAAAATGTTCTTCGTATCTGTTTTGCAGCAAATATTGTGCTATTCCCACTGAGTTACTTTGTTAATTCAAGTGCTGAAGCTTCAAGAAGTCAACTGGCTGACAGCAGTATCAATATATTACTTATTCTCATCCATTATCGTAAATGCATTCTTGTGGAGTCTGTGAAAAATAACAATGCCAGTGTCACTTCTGATTCTCTTCTAAAAGATGAAACATATTTTGCTAAAAACCCGTATTGCAAAGCCTTGGAAAATGTCAGGGATGTCGAGTGTAAGATCTTGTTATCTTTTGAATTCTGTAACCAGGTTCTCTTCTTATCCTTCTATTATTTTGTCTCTTTAATTGTATATTGTATTTGGTACCCCATATTGCAGTTGATCGGCTGGATATCGAGGGAAATGCACATGGTGGTCCGATTGTGAGATTAGCCTTTGCTTCTCTTTTTGATACACTTGGCATGTAAGAACTCATTTACTTTGATTAATTGTAGTTTTGTATTTTGGACCAATAATTTACTGTATTGCTTTATTGCAATGGGCATTCTATCGCGTATATACCCATTTCAAGCTTCATTTTTCGTTGATACGTGTCTCTTTGTGATCAATCTATAATGACCCCATTTCTGATGACCAAACATCCGTAATTGACATATTCCAAACATCGCAATTGGCATTCTTTGGGTCAAGTTCACTCAAATTCATGAGTTCATGGTACTCAAGTACTAGGTCTGATGTCTTGTTAAATACCACGGCGATTATACCTAAAATATAATCTTGAACTAAATGGTGTGAGGGGAGAATTAATCCATTATTATTGCTTATATATTGTGTTGTTAATTGGTTACTTCCAGAACCCAGACCATGATACACTTAACGAATTAACCCTATTACTTGGACCCAGGTCTTATATAACGACCATTATACTTTTGACCTGTTTCCCAACCCGACCCATATCACCCATTTTGCTATCTCTAATATAACTGATTAACCTGCAGGTGCTTGGCTGATGAAACTTCGGTTCTGCTACTCTATGCGTTGGTTCATGGGAATTCAGACTTTCTGGAATATGTTCTGGTGCGAACTGATATAGATACATTGGTATGTAGTAATATAGTATATTTACTATTCCCATATTTTTGCTTTCTTTTGAGTCATTCCTCTTTGTATCTTGAATTCTTGATGGCTTTTAGCATGTCTTGTTGTCTGTTCAACTTTTTCATGCCACTGTATCTTGTCTAAAATCATTAAACACACTTAAATGAACAGTTGATGCCGTTGCTGGAGACACTGTATGATGCTTCAAGGAGAACATCAAATCAAATATATATGGTGTTGATTATTCTGCTTATACTTAGTCAAGATGCTTCTTTTAATGCTAGCATACACAAACTGGTAACTTCATTTCATCTGAACTGGCATAATAGTGCAGCTCTTTTTTTATACTTTACTCTTGATCCTGTAACTCGAGACAAATATCCTGATTTTCTTTTTCCAACATTTTCAGATTCTTCCAACTGTTCCATGGTATCAAGAGCGCCTTCTGCATCAAACATCTCTTGGTTCTCTCATGGTCATCATTCTAATTAGGACAGTGAAGTATAACATGTCTAAGATGCGGGTAAGAGAGTATTTGATTATTATTTTATAATGAAGTATCATCTCATATCTGATTTTCATCTTTTTAAATATGTTTCCTAATGGCCACATGTTTGATGCTAGTTGATACCAGAGGATTATGGCTATGTTTGTTAAAAGTAGCAGTGAGCAGTAGCCACAGCTCACGCTCACAACTTCTTAAAGAAGCATTGGAAAAATGAGCTTTCCTAAAAAATAGCAAAGCTCACCGCTCCTTTGCCAAACGAACAATAAAAGTCAAAAAGCTCATTGCCCACCGCTCATCGCCCCAAAAAGCTCCGCGCCAAACATAGCCTATAGCTAAAGTTAATAGAATTCAAATTCGATTCTAATAAAATTTCTGAGGCCTACTTTTGATGTTAAAAATTGATGCCTGAAATTCAAAAAATATTCTTTAAATTTGAATAAATTCCAAAGTTGTTTAGACGTTTAGGCACATTTTTAAGGAAAATTTAAGTTACTTCTCTGTTTCTGGATTTCATGAACAGATTTAAGTGTGATTTATATTATATAGTATTTATGTATTATACATTTTGATACTGTATTGTACATCATGTACATATGCACACTACATACACATATATTGTATATAATCATACATTTATACATATACACACAAATAATTATGCTTCTGTGTACTAGTATGTGTGTAAAAATCAACGTTACCCAATCCCGTCTTCCACGAGGTATGGAGGAGGTGAGATGTAGACAGCCTTACCCTTACCCGAAGGTAGAGAGGCTGCTTCCAGAGGACCTCCGGCCTTTTTTTTGTAGGGAATGAGGATCAAACCTTTGACCTTTGTGTCCAAAGGAGAGCAGTTTTCCAACTAATCCAACCCTACTATGTTTTGTACTAGTATGTGTGTGTTTGTATTTATTAACTTACCTGATTCAGTTTTGGTCATTTGATCAATTTACATATATTTTATGAACTCATTATCAGTGATATCGATTGAACACATACACAAACACAACCTTGAGTCTGTTGAATCTGAATATCTAGTTATCAAACCTGGTTTTTTTTGGTAATAGTTATATCAGTTACAAGTTACACGCCTACTTTATGCTTGTTAAAGCTCTCAGAAATTGATTCTTGTTTTCTTGTTTGGTCTTATAGAAAATCCAACCAATTGCCTTGCGGGTTAATGGGTTATGAATTTTACTAACATTTTACATGTTAAACTGGAACAGGATGTTTATCTACATACCAATTGCCTTGCAGCATTGGCTAACATGGCGCCACATGTGCATCGGCTAAGTTCGTATGCATCACAACGCCTGGTTAGCCTTTTTGATATGTTGTCACGCAAGTACGCATCTTCTTGATCTTTCTATCTTTGTAATCTTTTCTGCATATGTGTGCCTCTCATCATTTTTCTTATGATGGGCATAATATTCAGATATGCAAAACTGGCAGAGATAAAGAATGATAAAATGCAGATCATCGATGGTGAACTTAAAGATGATGACAAACTTCCAGAAGATACGGTAGTTAATCAGACCTCGTCACTAGTTGAACTTGGCTGTTTTTATTATGCACTTTAACAATTTGCAATGCATTGTCCCAGTCAGCAGAATTGCATATATATACGGACTTCTTGAGGATCGTACTGGAAATACTTAATGCCATCCTGACTTACGCACTGCCAAGGAACCCAGAGGTACTTGATGGATTTGTTGAATCTGTTTTTTGTGTTATTTTACAAATTATTTATAAAGTTAACGTGCTAATTAAGATGACAAAGCCATATTACGAGGTTTTATGCTGTAGAATAAGACTATTGGAGGTTTTATACCCATTTGACACATTCCTCTTTTTGCATTCTTTTTGTTCGACCCATTTGACCCATGTTACATGAAACACATCCCAAATTAACCTGTTAATAATTAAATGGATCGAATTTGCCACCTTTAATATTATCGATGTAGTTTTTAGTGTTTATAAAATCTAGCCTATTTGACATTCAACACCGTCTTATACATGGCAGGTGATTTATGCAATTATGCACAGGCAGGAGGTTTTTCAACCTTTCAGGAATCATCCACGCTTCAATGAGTTGCTGGAGAACATTTTTTCTGTATGTATCTGGAATCAAGATGTTTAATCCTTGATATAATTATTGATCTGTTTAGAAGTATGGTGTTCATTGTGCATGATGCTAGCTTTGGATTTTTTAGGTCTTAGACTTCTTCAACAGTCGTATGGATGCACAGAAGTTGGATGGTGAATGGTCAGTTGAAAAAGTGCTTCAAGTAATTAACATAAATTGCAGATTTTGGCGAGGAGATGGAATGAAGGTAATAATAGATTCTTCTCCTTTGCGTCAAATAGTTAACAATTCGGCTGTTAGATAAAAAATTTAGCCAAAAAGGAAATGTGTCAATAGTTGCCCAACATGTATAAAACTTCTTAAATTATTTTATACATAAAGTTTTGGGCTAAAATTGCTTCGGGACTACCCTACCTAACTAGTACGAAGTTTATCCATTGTCTTACCCTGCACATTTTACCTCCACTTTATGTATCCAAATTTGAGATCCCTCCTTTTTTTTTTTTTTTTTTTTTTTTTTTTTTTGAGTTATTAGCTTTTATAACTATTGCGCTTGGCTTGGTTGTATTAAGTAAGAGTAAACTCCAAAATACATCCCTGTGGTTTGCCCAATTTCGCACCATACATCCAAATTTTTTTTTTTGAGTTTTATACATCCCTCCGTTAGTAAAAGTCAAACACAATACATCCCTCCGTTAAAATAAGGACAAACGGCGCAAACCATTTCTCCGTTATCTCCTAACGAGATAGAAAAAGTTTGCACCGTTAGTCCTATAGTTAACTCTATTTGCACCGTTAGTCCTTCGTTACGTTTCGTCAGATTTTTACGTTTTCGTCCGATTTTTTACGTTTTCGTCTGTTTTTTTACGTTTTCGTCCGATTTTTTTCGTTTTCGTCCATTTTTTTTACGTTCTCGTCTGTTTTTTTTACGTTTTCGTCCGATTTTTTTACGTTTTCGTCTGGTTTTTTACATTTTCATCCGTTTTTTTTTACGTTTTCGTCCGCTTTTTTACGTTTTCGTCAGATTTTTTTACGTTTTCGTCTGTTTTTTTACGTTTTCGTCGTCGCGATTTTTTTTCGTTTTCGTCCCTTTTTTTACGTTTTCGTCCGATTTTTTACGTTTTCGTCTGTTTTTTTACATTTTCATCCGTTTTCGTCCGCTTTTTTACGTTTTCGTCCGATTTTTTTACGTTTTCGTCTGCTTTTTTACGTTTTTGTCCGATTTTTTTCGTTTTCGTCCCTTTTTTTTTACGTTTTCGTCTGTTTTTTTTTACGTTTTTGTCGCATTTTTTACGTTTTCGTCAGATTTTTTACGTTTTCGTCTGTTTTTTTACATTTTCATCCGTTTTTTTTGCGTTTTCGTCCATCTTTCTTGGACGAAAACGAAAACGTAAAAAAATCGGACGAAAACGTAAAAAATCGGACGAAAACGTAAATAAACTGACGAAAACGTTAAAAAATGGACGAAAACGAAAAAAATCGGACGAAAACGTAAAAAATCGGACGAAAACGTAAAAAATCTGACGAAAACGTAACAAAGGACTAACGGTGCAAATAGAGTTAACTATAGGACTAACGGTGCAAACTTTTTCTATCTCGTTAGGAGATAACGGAGAAATGGTTTGCGCCGTTTGTCCTTATTTTAACGGAGGGATGTATTGTGTTTGACTTTTACTAACGGAGGGATGTATAAAACTCAAAAAAAAAATTTGGATGTATGGTGCGAAATTGGGCAAACCACAGGGATGTATTTTGGAGTTTACTCTATTAAGTAATTAACCAACAATGTACTTTCAAATATGCTAAGAAATATTATTGCTAGCAAAATGAACGGAAATGGAATAAATTGGTGCATCATTCATGTCTCTTGCCTACCACACTGTTATCTCTTTTGCAATTTAATGGAAGTACAATGTTATAGCTCATTTCACATGTTGATGTTTAGATGTTCACCCAACTACGGTTCACGTATGAGCAAGAAAACCATCCAGAAGAGTTCTTCATTCCATACGTGTGGCAGTTAGTAATTTCTCGCAGGTATATGTTTTTGCCCTTTATTTCTTTTTTGTGAAACAATTAAATACACACAACAATTAACAGAACCATTATCATCACGATTAAATAATTCCAGCCCCGGCTAGGTTATTCATTCTGATCTATATCTTTGATCAGTGACAATAGCCAAAATAAAAAACCCTGTATATTATGATCAGTAACATGGTATATGTTTTTGCCCTTTATTTCTTTTTTGTGAAACAATTAAATACACACAACAATTGGTTCAAATAACCCGCATTGTAACAGCTAAAGGGCATTGATGCCCTTGCATTCTGCTGACTTTTAGCTTTCACCGTTTAGAAAAAGGAGAGTGTACATTTGCAGTTATGTCATACTTTCCCAAGAAGTGGTGATTTTGACCCATTTATGCGATTTAGGCTTTATCTCTAACTGGTCTAACGGATCGCAACTCCTTTAACATAAAACATCTCAAGTCATTTATCCAAAAAATTGAATTTTTTAAAACAATTAATTTTTGAAATCAGATTTGACACATTTATTAACTGTGTAAATATTTTTTTCATTAGTGTTATTAGCTGACTTTTCAAGCTTTATGGGCAATATTTATGTGCTGACTTGCTTACCCCATTTTTATATGCAGTCGTTTCAGTTTCAATCTCAGTAGCATAAACTTATTCCCTGTTGAGTTGCCTGTGGAGGTTCGTTTCTTTCTTTTCTTTTTCTACTTTATCTTGAAAATGTGTTTGGTTTTGTTAGTTACATTTCTTAATGCAGGTAAGTTATCTGGCTGGGGAGACTCATACAGACCAAAATATACAGTTAAACTCGAAGGAGGCCGTAGAATCATCCATTTAACCGAATATGTTCGTTTTATGTACATACATGTAGAGAAAAACAAACAGTTATAAATAAATAAACATATACACATCGTGAATCTCTAGCACAAGTTTTGTTAAGGTAGATGTAATTCTTTTAGTCAAGACCATTGATTAAGTGCTTATTATTTTTGTTTGTAAAAACCATATTGGTTAATTTTGTTCTGATTTAAGACCAAACTAAGCCATCACATGTTATGTAGCATCCAATTTATACACAAATTAAACATGTTATGTCTGTCAAATTTACATATAGAAGTTAACAACTTTCAGATATAAATGCTACAGAAAAACTATGATAAAATCTGAAGCGTGCCATTAAAAAAACACCGAGTTATTTACAGAGTTTAACTAAAACTGCATCATATGATCTCAAATTTTTACGATGCTTTTGTAAAATGGGGCATATTATAAGGACCCCTATGATGTGACATAAAGGGGGTTTGGTCAAAGATGATCTCTAGTATAACACAGTTTTTTGTTTATGTATTTCTGACAGTTTTAAGCATTTGACTTATTAAGCTTTATATTTTCTGTTCCGTACTTTCAGGTTTATAGTTTTTTGATATAAATAAAATTATAAAAATAAAAAAATAAAAACACAAAAACGGAGGAGGTCCCCTTTGTAAAAAAAGAAAGGGCAAATACCAAAATAATACATTAAAGTTGCCATTTTTTGCTATTGTATGGTCCCACCTTTTCCGTTAGTAAATGCATGACTAAAGTTGTGAAATCGGGTCATTGTGGGTATAAACGTCACACCGTTAGTCCTTTATACTAACGGCCGTTAATAAATAACTTACAATTCCGTTTTCGTCCGTTTTTCTACGTTTTCGTCTGTTTCTTTACGTTTTCGTCTGTTTTGGCACGTTTTCATCCAGTTTTTTACGTTTTCGCCTGTTTTGGCACGTTTTCATCCAGTTTTTTTACGTTTTCGTCTGTTTTGGCACGTTTTCGTCTGTTTTTTTACGTTTTCGTCCGTTTTTCTACGATTTCGTCTGTTTCTTTACGTTTTCGTCTGTTTTGGCACGTTTTCATCCAGTTTTTTACGTTTTCGCCTGTTTTGGCACGTTTTCATCCAGTTTTGGCACGTTTTCGTCGTTTTCTTACGTTTTCGTCTGTTTTTTTACGTTTTCGTCCGTTTTTCTACGATTTCGTCTGTTTCTTTACGTTTTCGTCTGTTTTGGCACGTTTTCATCCAGTTTTTCACGTTTTCGTCTGTTTTGGCACGTTTTCGTCGTTTTCTTACGTTTCTTCTTCTGTTTTGGCACGTTTTCGTCATTTTCTTACGTTTTCGCCTGTTTTGGCACGTTTTCGTCATTTTCTTACGTTTTCGTCTGTTTTTTTACGTTTTTGTCCGGTTTTTCTATGTTTTTCGTCTGTTTCTTTACGTTTTCGCCTGTTTTGGCACGTTTTCATCCAGTTTTTTACGTTTTCGCCTGTTTTGGCACGTTTTCATCCAGTTTTTTACGTTTTCGTCTGTTTTGGCACGTTTTCGTCTGTTTTTTACGTTTTCGTCCGTTTTTCTACGATTTTCGTCTGTTTTCTTTACGTTTTCGTCTGTTTTGGCACGTTTTCATCCAGTTTTTTACTTTTTCGCCTGTTTTGGCACGTTTTCATCCAGTTTTTTTACGTTTTCGTCTGTTTTGGCACGTTTTCGTCGTTTTCTTACGTTTTCCGTCGTTTTCTTACGTTTTCGTCTGTTTTTTTACGTTTTCGTCCGTTTTTCTACGATTTCGTCTGTTTCTTTACGTTTTCGTCTGTTTTGGCAAGTTTTCATCCAGTTTTTCACGTTTTCGTCTGTTTTGGCACGTTTTCGTCGTTTTCCTTACGTTTTCTTCGTTTTGGCACGTTTTCGTCATTTTTCTTACGTTTTCGCCTGTTTTGGCACGTTTTCGTCATTTTCTTACGTTTTCGTCTGTTTTTTTATGTTTTGTCCGTTTTCTACGTTTTCGTGTTTCTTTACGTTTTCGCCTGTTTTGCACGTTTTCATCCAGTTTTTTACGTTTTCGTCTGTTTTGCACGTTTTCGTCGTTTTCTTACGTTTCGTTGTTTTCTTACGTTTTCGTCTGTTTTTTTACGTTTTCGTCCGTTTTTCTACGATTTCGTCTGTTTCTTTACGTTTTCGTCTGTTTTGGCACGTTTTCATCCAGTTTTTCACGTTTTCGTCTGTTTTGGCACGTTTTCGTCGTTTTCTTACGTTTTCGTCTGTTTTGGCACGTTTTCGTCATTTTCTTACGTTTTCGCCTGTTTTGGCACGTTTTCGTCATTTTCTCACGAAAACGTAGAAAACCGGACGAAAACGTAAAAAAACAGACGAAAACGTAAGAAAATGACAAAAACGTGCCAAAACAGGCGAAAACGTAAAAAACTGGATGAAAACGTGCCAAAACAGACGAAAACGTAAAAAAACGGACGAAAACGTAAGAAAACAGACGAAAATGTAAGAAAATGACGAAAACGTGCCAAAACAGACGAAAACGTAAGAAAATGACGAAAACGTGCCAAAACAGACGAAAACGTAAAAAACTGGATGAAAACGTGCCAAAACAGACGAAAACGTAAAGAAACAGACGAAAACGTAAAAAAACGGACGAAAACGTAAGAAAACAGACGAAAACGTAAGAAAATGACGAAAACGTGCCAAAACAGACGAAAACGTAAGAAAATGACGAAAACGTGCCAAAACAGACGAAAACGTAAAAAACTGGATGAAAACGTGCCAAAACAGACGAAAACGTAAAAAACTAGATGAAAACGTGCCAAAACAGACGAAAACGTAAAGAAACAGACGAAAACGTAAAAAAACGGACGAAAACGTAAGAAAACAGACGAAAACGTAAGAAAATGACGAAAACGTGCCAAAACAGACGAAAACGTAAGAAAATGACGAAAACGTGCCAAAACAGACGAAAACGTAAAAAACTGGATGAAAACGTGCCAAAACAGACGAAAACGTAAAGAAACAGACGAAAACGTAAAAAAACGGACGAAAACAGACGAAAACGTAAGAAAATGACGAAAACGTGCCAAAACAGACGAAAACGTAAGAAAACGACGAAAACGTGCCAAAACAGACGAAAACGTAAAAAACTGGATGAAAACGTGCCAAAACAGACGAAAACGTAAAGAAACAGACGAAAACGTAGAAAACCGGACGAAAACGTAAAAAAACAGACGAAAACGTAAGAAAATGACGAAAACGTGCCAAAACAGGCGAAAACGTAAAAAACTGGATGAAAACGTGCCAAAACAGACGAAAACGTAAAAAACTGGATGAAAACGTGCCAAAACAGACGAAAACGTAGAAAAACGGACGAAAACGTAGAAAAACGGACGAAAACGGAACAAAACAGACGAAAACGTAAAAAACTCGATGAAAACGTGCCAAAACAGGCGAAAACGTAAAAAACTGGATGAAAACGTGCCAAAACAGACGAAAACGTAAAGAAACAGACGAAAACGTTGAAAAACGGACGAAAACGGAATTGTAAGTTATTTACTAACGGCCGTTAGTATAAAGGACTAACGGTGTGACGTTTATACCCACAATGACCCGATTTCACAACTTTAGTCATGCATTTACTAACGGAAAAGGTGGGACCATACAATAGCAAAAAATGGCAACTTTAATGTATTATTTTGGTATTTGCCCAAAAAGAAAAGAAAAAGGGGTCCTAATAATTTGTCCCTTGTAAAATATCAAGCATACCAAACTTTTACTGCAAAATATCAAGCACATCAAATTTTTACTGCAATATCAAGATTATTTATTTATTTATTTATTTTTTTAAATCCGAATCATTTGAAGAAAAGTAAAAATGTAAGACTTGCAATGGAGTGAAAAAGGATTATTTTGTTTGGGAAAGTAACTAGTACTTGCATTAAATTTTGGGTAAAAGACATAAATGCTTAACGTATTTACAAAAATTACTTATTCTACATATTCTACTTTTTTTTTTTTTTTTTTTTTTTTTTTTTTTTTCATTATACATGACTAAAATAGTTTCGTAAGGGTATTTTAGACATTCCTCACATCTTCATCTTCTACCTCCATTAATAATCCATTTTCGGCGAGTCTCCAGCTGTAAGAGTTACATACTCTATGTTTTGTTATTGGGATTGCTTATTTAAGTGTTGAATTAGCGACAACTTATATACACTTAACTACTTAAGAACCCCAACAATGAGAGTACGAGACAACCATTTTCAAAACCCACCTATAAAAATGCTACTCTCTCCGTCCTAAATTATAAGTCCACTTTCACTTTGCACAAAGTTTAAGAAGTTTCCACTAACTACTCCATTAACAATCAAATATCATCTATTTCCACTAAAGTCTCTTTTAATTGGTTGGAATATAAAAGTGGACAAGTATTTTGGGACAACAAAAAATAACAATATGGACTTATAATTTGGGACGAAGGAAGTATTTTTTATCAGCAAAAAGTTACTAGTAAAAGATTAAACAAGTGAGTACATACCGTACAGAATCTTGAAAAGTAATGGTCTTTGAAATAAATATCCAAATCCAAGTATGACCCATATCCGGAAGAGGATCCATGATGACCCGACAACATCAAATCAGAAACCATCATTACTTTCAAAATCATCATCAACATCTTCTTGATAGTTGGGTATGATGTTACTACATGATGGTGTTGGGATCCGGTTGTCGTAGAATATGTATAGGAATGTGAATATGAACAAGATTATACGTTTCAAAATCAAGGTTTTGTGTGTTGAGGGTCAAAGGGTTTTAATGATGGACTGTGGTTGTGACATTTGTTGTGGTGTCTTTGTGCAATCGCATTTCGGTTTCAGCAAACCGTTATGGGTACTTTAGGCTGCTCGTTATGGCCGACCCAACCTTGGGTCGTCCCCGTTATAGCAAGCGTTGGGGTTTTGAAAATGGTTGTCTCATTCCGGCGAGTCTCCGGCTGGATCAATCGGCATGTCGAGGATGCAATATGGGAGTTGTGTATCAACCAACTTGTGGTATGGATAAACCAATTTTCTGTGATTTATCAAGTGAAGTTGGAGAAGAAGGGCATTTAAGTCATTTCAAATGAGAAAAATATTTTAATTAAGCATAATGACAACAGACATGAAAATTATTAAGTAGAATGATAATAATAATAAAAAAAAAAAATAGCATGTAGAATGAGTCGTTTTTGTAAGTACGTTAAGCATTTATGGCTTTTACCTTTAAATTTTTCAAAGTCACCTTCTTATATCATAAATTGGGAAGAAAAGTTAGTACTCCATATAAACGGGTAAACAATATGATGTTTCCTTGGTTCATATGGAGAAGACAAGTCTTTGGCTCAGATGTACGCGGTCTAACCGAGGTATCTCGTGACTGTTTCTGACCTGTGACAAATGGTAATTTTCACATTTTAATTTAATAACAAATATTTATTTATTATTTTTAAGCCGAGCATTTCTATGCGTAATTGCATGTTTCTGAGCATTTTTGGGAGCTGTCCCGCATACTGTAGCTTACAGTCACTGCTGAAAAATTTTATTTTTGTCAGTAAGCGTAAATTATTCTATTTCTGATAGTTACTGACAAGTTTCGTAATTAACTGAGACGCTTTCTCGTATTTACTGAAAAGCAACCCCACATGCGAACCGACAACACAGTATATATGGTAGCAGCAGGGCCGGCTCAAGGGGCAGGCGAACCAAGCCCATGCCTAGGGCCTCCCATTTTTAAGGGCCTCTAATTTTTTGAAAAAATTTGTATGTTTTCGGGTTGTTTTGTTCATCGGAAATAATGGAGTAGAAGATGATACGTGAAAGGTGAGAAAGTGATTGGGGAGGGAGAAACACATAAAGCTAACTGGTGGGGTAGGCCTCTCATAGAAACTGGATTTTAGTACGCAACTTAGTACATTATTTTTTGTGGTGGGGTACATTATTTTATCCAAATAAAGTCCAAAAGTAAGTATGTCCCAAAATATAAAAAATATTGATGATTTGTATACGTGTGGACATGGTACATGATCTTCGGCCAAAAAAAATACATCATCTCATTTATATAGTCCCAACAAATTTTATATTTTCTTATCAGTAAAAATGTGGCCCCCAAATGAATTGATAGAATCCATGGGACTTACACTTGTTTAAGCCGAATCTTAAACATCATTTAAACATCTTTCTAATACCGGAGCGTACCGCGTTTCATGTGAGTATGGTTTAAACGTGACTTTTAATTTTTTCCGCTCTATTAGAAGTGGCCACATATTTTAGTTTCGCTTTAGGCCTCCAAAAACGTTGAGACGGCCCTGGGTAGCAGTCAAATAAAGGCATTTTTGAGCAAATAATAATATTTTATTATTTTTCTGAAAAAAACGCCAATAAAATTTTTATTTTGCGTATACGTGTCCAAAAAGGTCAAACCGGGACTTTACGGTAACATTTAAGCTTAAACCGACACACGATACACCAACGAGGAGTAAAAATATTTTTCCCTCCCCTTGTTTTTATAGTTTGCCGCCCCTAAACCACACCAAGACAAGAATTTTGATATGCATGGATTATTAGTGGATGATGACTCATGTGAAGTTTGTTTTTATACCCTAAGTATACCACATAATACTACACACTCATTTTATCTCATCTAAACTTCCTAGATCATTTCTGTCATCTCAACCTCTCGACCCAACATAAAAATTCAAGATCTACAAAAATCTAGTGAAGTTTGAACTAATCGGGGTGTACTTTCAAGTGTTTTGGGTTAATCGGAACGTGTCTTGGGTAAATTTGGTGCAATTTGGGTTGTTCTTGGGTCTTCTACCTCTCGACTTTTTTCAAGATTTTGTAAGGATCCTCAAAACTTTTTCAATCTTGTTCATTACATGAGCTTTGAACTAATTACGCGAGTTTAAGTGATATAAGTGCTAATTTGAGCTTATATACAAATCGGCTTACTTTTAAAATAAGTAATTATTGGGGTTTTGAAAAACATAAAATTTTGGCTCTAGTGGTGAAATGGTGAAATTAGTGCTTAATAGATTATTTTGGATAGCTTATTGAATAAGCTATAGCTTTTTGTGTTTGACTTGTTTTGGGTCAAGTTTGGGTCGTACGACACATATTGGGCCGAGCCCAATATGTTTCGGCCTTGGTTGACTTGTTGACCATTTTGCTTATTAATAAGTGCTTATATATCACCCCAACCCGAAAAGGGTCAAAATGCCACATTATGGTGTCAAATCAGAACATAATAAATAACGCAAGCGGAAAACTTATTAAATAAATACCAAAGTCATAAAAACCGAAGGCTTCCAAAGTACTAAATCCAAACGATGTATAAACCAAAGGAAATATCCAAAACATGTGTCTAATAGTCATAAGTTCAACAATGGGAAACTAAGCAAGGTAGGTCTTCTAAGCTCCTACTCTCATCACTCATGCCCAGCATCCCGCTTATTACCTGCCGCAGGGAAAAGAAAATGCGGCTGAGCTAACGCTCAGTGAACAGATATAGATAATGAAAGGTAATAAGCAAACGAATGAACGAAACGAAACTAATAAACCTGCTGAACAATATATCATACTTCATGAGAAATAAATGAATGAATAGGAAATTAGAAATAACAAGGAATGCCCACGAGCCCTAAACAAAATGTCTAAACATGATACATGAATAGACCCAAAATAGATAAGAATAATCATAGCAAAGCATAATATAATGTACACATGATATGCATCTCATGATGTACCAAATGTGATATGGGGTGTATGGCACACACCATCCATTCACTAAATACCTGAACTTCATGCTCATTGCTATGTCTACTCAGCTTCTTTCTGGGCCGTCACCTGGACCAAATGATATTCACCCTTTCATTGATGCAGCAATGAGTGAGGTACACTAATAATGTGATTGTATAATTTTTTGTCCATTGATTCAACAAAGATCATCTTCTGATCGCCATATTTGCAGGAGAGTTCTCTGGTAGGTTTGGTAGTTCAGAAACTGCTACTTAACTACATTTCACGCCCAAGATACAAAAGTAATGCATCTTATACCATACTATCAGAAGAAAATCAGCTTGGTGTGCTGAAGAGAGTTGGTTCTGCTGCAGGTAATCTTACTGTTTCCTCAGATATCTTCAGTCTTTTATGTTGTACATCTGCTTCTATTTGGTGCTGTACATATTATAACTTGCTACATTTAAAGTTGGCAATTGGTGAAATTTTATCGGACTGCTTATTATAAGATTGGGTCTTAATGTTTTTACATTGTGGGACAAACAGATCGGTATTTGATACATGGTAGGTGTAATTTACTGTCACATACAGTGAATATATATATTAAAACTGTAGACATGAACCGTGTACCAGTTTTTAACTAAACTCTAAAGATACTCCCATAAAGTGATAGAGTTATACTATATTCAACAAGGGGTAAAAAATTGAAGCTACTAAACCAAACCTGCAATTTGGCCCTGCCAGAGATGATATAAGTAATCAGTATGTATACAAGGATTTAAGTTATCTTGAACACCCTGTCTGTACAAGTAGGCTTTAGGTGGTGACTTTCAATCCTCTATAGCATGTTTTGGTAACAGCAATAGACTAGAAGTTCTGGTACAATACTTGCTTCCACTTGTCACGTTATTTTTTTAGATAGTAAAATTCTCATTAAACGGTGTTCTGGTTTTGGAAGACACTAGCTTTTTTTAGCCTGTGATGGTTGCTTCTTTAATCCAACCATTTATCTGAGACGATGTTAGGCATACGGATAGCATCATATCATGGGTTTTTTTTTTTTTTTTTTTTTTTTTTTTTTTTGGCATATACAAGTTCTGCCTACGAGCACTGGTTGTGTATGTTGTATGCATATCCTACAAGTAGTGCTTTGATTTTTCAAATTTCCCTTTCCTCTTTTTAATTGTACATTTATCCTATTTGAGTAATCTTGAATTATGTGTCAAACAAAATGTTCTTCGTATCTGTTTTGCAGCAAATATTGTGCTATTCCCACTGAGTTACTTTGTTAATTCAAGTGCTGAAGCTTCAAGAAGTCAACTGGCTGACAGCAGTATCAATATATTGCTTATTCTCATCCATTATCGTAAATGCATTCTTGTGGAGTCTGTGAAAAATAACAATGCCAGTGTCACTTCTGATTCTCTTCTAAAAGATGAAACATATTTTGCTAAAAACCCGTATTGCAAAGCCTTGGAAAATGTCAGGGATGTCGAGTGTAAGATCTTGTTATCTTTTGAATTCTGTAACCAGGTTCTCTTCTTATCCTTCTATTATTTTGTCTCTTTAATTGTATATTGTATTTGGTACCCCATATTGCAGTTGATCGGCTGGATATCGAGGGAAATGCACATGGTGGTCCGATTGTGAGATTAGCCTTTGCTTCTCTTTTTGATACACTTGGCATGTAAGAACTCATTTACTTTGATTAATTGTAGTTTTGTATTTTGGACCAATAATTTACTGTATTGCTTTATTGCAATGGGCATTCTATCGCGTATATACCCATTTCAAGCTTCATTTTTCGTTGATACGTGTCTCTTTGTGATCAATCTATAATGACCCCATTTCTGATGACAAACATCGGTAATTGACATATTCCAAACATCCCAATTGGCATTCTTTGGGTCAAGTTCACTCAAATTCATGAGTTCATGGTACTCAAGTACTAGGTCTGATGTCTTGTTAAATACCACGGCGATTATACCTAAAATATAATCTTGAACTAAATGGTGTGAGGGGAGAATTAATCCATTATTATTGCTTACATATTGTGTTGTTAATTGGTTACTTCCAGAACCCAGACCATGATACACTTAACGAATTAACCCTATTACTTGGACCCAGGTCTTATATAACGACCATTATACTTTTGACCTGTTTCCCAACCCGACCCATATCACCCATTTTGCTATCTCTAATATAACTGATTAACCTGCAGGTGCTTGGCTGATGAAACTTCGGTTCTGCTACTCTATGCGTTGGTTCATGGGAATTCAGACTTTCTGGAATATGTTCTGGTGCGAACTGATATAGATACATTGGTATGTAGTAATATAGTAATATTACTATTCCCATATTTTTTGCTTTCTTTTGAGTCATTCCTCTTTGTATCTTGATGGCTTTTAGCATGTCTTGTTGTCTGTTCAACTTTTTCATGCCACTGTATCTTGTCTAAAATCATTAAACACACTTAAATGAACAGTTGATGCCGTTGCTGGAGACACTGTATGATGCTTCAAGGAGAACATCAAATCAAATATATATGGTGTTGATTATTCTGCTTATACTTAGTCAAGATGCTTCTTTTAATGCTAGCATACACAAACTGGTAACTTCATTTCATCTGAACTGGCATAATAGTGCAGCTCTTTTTTTATACTTTACTCTTAATCCTGTAACTCGACACAAATATCCTGATTTTCTTTTTCCAACATTTTCAGATTCTTCCAACTGTTCCATGGTATCAAGAGCGCCTTCTGCATCAAACATCTCTTGGTTCTCTCATGGTCATCATTCTAATTAGGACAGTGAAGTATAACATGTCTAAGATGCGGGTAAGAGAGTATTTGATTATTATTTTATAATGAAGTATCATCTCATATCTGATTTTCATCTTTTTAAATATGTTTCCTAATGGCCACATGTTTGATGCTAGTTGATACCAGAGGATTATGGCTATGTTTGTTAAAAGTAGCAGTGAGCAGTAGCCACAGCTCACGCTCACAACTTCTTAAAGAAGCATTGGAAAAATGAGCTTTCCTAAAAAATAGCAAAGCTCACCGCTCCTTTGCCAAACGAACAATAAAAGTCAAAAAGCTCATTGCCCACCGCTCATCGCCCCAAAAAGCTCCGCGCCAAACATAGCCTATAGCTAAAGTTAATAGAATTCAAATTCGATTCTAATAAAATTTCTGAGGCCTACTTTTGATGTTAAAAATTGATGCCTGAAATTCAAAAAATATTCTTTAAATTTGAATAAATTCCAAAGTTGTTTAGACGTTTAGGCACATTTTTAAGGAAAATTTAAGTTACTTCTCTGTTTCTGGATTTCATGAACAGATTTAAGTGTGATTTATATTATATAGTATTTATGTATTATACATTTTGATACTGTATTATACATCATGTACATATGCACACTACATACACATATATTGTATATAATCATACATTTATACATATACACACAAATAATTATGCTTCTGTGTACTAGTATGTGTGTAAAAATCAACGTTACCCAATCCCGTCTTCCACGAGGTATGGAGGAGGTGAGATGTAGACAGCCTTACCCTTACCCGAAGGTAGAGAGGCTGCTTCCAGAGGACCTCCGGCCTTTTTTTTGTAGGGAATGAGGATCAAACCTTTGACCTTTGTGTCCAAAGGAGAGCAGTTTTCCAACTGATCCAACCCTACTATGTTTTGTACTAGTATGTGTGTGTTTGTATTTATTAAATTACCTGATTCAGTTTTGGTCATTTGATCAATTTACATATATTTTATGAACTCATATTATCAGTGATATCGATTGAACACATACACAAACACAACCTTGAGTCTGTTGAATCTGAATATCTAGTTATCAAACCTGGTTTTTTTTGGTAATAGTTATATCGGTTACAAGTTACACGCCTACTTTATGCTTGTTAAAGCTCTCAGAAATTGATTCTTGTTTTCTTGTTTGGTCTTATAGAAAATCCAACCAATTGCCTTGCGGGTTAATGGGTTATGAATTTTACTAACATTTTACATGTTAAACTGGAACAGGATGTTTATCTACATACCAATTGCCTTGCAGCATTGGCTAACATGGCGCCACATGTGCATCGGCTAAGTTCGTATGCATCACAACGCCTGGTTAGCCTTTTTGATATGTTGTCACGCAAGTACGCATCTTCTTGATCTTTCTATCTTTGTAATCTTTTCTGCATATGTGTGCCTCTCATCATTTTTCTTATGATGGGCATAATATTCAGATATGCAAAACTGGCAGAGATAAAGAATGATAAAATGCAGATCATCGATGGTGAACTTAAAGATGATGACAAACTTCCAGAAGATACGGTAGTTAATCAGACCTCGTCACTAGTTGAACTTGGCTGTTTTTATTATGCACTTTAACAATTTGCAATGCATTGTCCCAGTCAGCAGAATTGCATATATATACGGACTTCTTGAGGATCGTACTGGAAATACTTAATGCCATCCTGACTTACGCACTGCCAAGGAACCCAGAGGTACTTGATGGATTTGTTGAATCTGTTTTTTGTGTTATTTTACAAATTATTTATAAAGTTAACGTGCTAATTAAGATGACAAAGCCATATTACGAGGTTTTATGCTGTAGAATAAGACTATTGGAGGTTTTATACCCATTTGACACATTCCTCTTTTTGCATTCTTTTTGTTCGACCCATTTGACCCATGTTACATGAAACACATCCCAAATTAACCTGTTAATAATTAAATGGATCGAATTTGCCACCTTTAATATTATCGATGTAGTTTTTAGTGTTTATAAAATCTAGCCTATTTGACATTCAACACCATCTTATACATGGCAGGTGATTTATGCAATTATGCACAGGCAGGAGGTTTTTCAACCTTTCAGGAATCATCCACGCTTCAATGAGTTGCTGGAGAACATTTTTTCTGTATGTATCTGGAATCAAGATGTTTAATCCTTGATATAATTATTGATCTGTTTAGAAGTATGGTGTTCATTGTGCATGATGCTGGCTTTGGATTTTTTAGGTCTTAGACTTCTTCAACAGTCGTATGGATGCACAGAAGTTGGATGGTGAATGGTCAGTTGAAAAAGTGCTTCAAGTAATTAACATAAATTGCAGATTTTGGCGAGGAGATGGAATGAAGGTAATAATAGATTCTTCTCCTTTGCGTCAAATAGTTAACAATTCGGCTGTTAGATAAAAAATTTAGCCAAAAAGGAAATGTGTCAATAGTTGCCCAACATGTATAGAACTTCTTAAATTATTTTATACATAAAGTTTTGGGCTAAAATTGCTTCGGGACTACCCTACCTAACTAGTACGAAGTTTATCCATTGTCTTACCCTGCACATTTTACCTCCACTTTATGTATCCAAATTTGAGATCCCTCCTTTTTTTTTTTTTTTTTTTTTTTTTTTTTTTGAGTTATTAGCTTTTATAACTATTGCGCTTGGCTTGGTTGTATTAAGTAAGAGTAAACTCCAAAATACATCCCTGTGGTTTGCCCAATTTCGCACCATACATCCAAATTTTTTTTTTTGAGTTTTATACATCCCTCCGTTAGTAAAAGTCAAACACAATACATCCCTCCGTTAAAATAAGGACAAACGGCGCAAACCATTTCTCCGTTATCTCCTAACGAGATAGAAAAAGTTTGCACCGTTAGTCCTATAGTTAACTCTATTTGCACCGTTAGTCCTTCGTTACGTTTTCGTCAGATTTTTTACGTTTTCGTCCGATTTTTTACGTTTTCGTCTGTTTTTTTACGTTTTCGTCCGATTTTTTTCGTTTTCGTCCATTTTTTTACGTTTTCGTCTGTTTTTTTACGTTTTCGTCCGATTTTTTACGTTTTCGTCTGGTTTTTTACATTTTCGTCCGTTTTTTTTTTTTACGTTTTCGTCCGTTTTTATTTCGTTTTTTCGTCAGATTTTTTTACGTTTTTCCGTCTGTTTTTTTTTACGTTTTCGTTCCGATTTTTTTTCGTTTTGTCCTTTTTTTTACGTTTTTGTCGCATTTTTTTACGTTTTCGTCAGATTTTTTTACGTTTTCGTCTGTTTTTTTACATTTTCATCCGTTTTTTTTTTTGCGTTTTCGTCCATCTTTTTTACGTTTTTTTACGTTTTTCGTCGATTTTTTTACGTTTTTCGTCTGTTTTTTTTTTACATTTTCATCCGTTTTCGTCCGTTTTTTTACGTTTTGTCGATTTTTTACGTTTTCGTCACTGTTTTTTTTACTGCTTTTCGTCGCTTTTTTACGTTTTCGTTGTTTTTTTACATTTTCATCCGTTTTTTTTGCGTTTTCGTCCATCTTTCTTGGACGAAAACGAAAACGTAAAAAAATCGGACGAAAACGTAAAAAATCGGACGAAAACGTAAATAAACTGACGAAAACATTAAAAAATGGACGAAAACGAAAAAAATCGGACGAAAACGTAAAAAATCGGACGAAAACGTAAAAAATCTGACGAAAACGTAACAAAGGACTAACGGTGCAAATAGAGTTAACTATAGGACTAACGGTGCAAACTTTTTCTATCTCGTTAGGAGATAACGGAGAAATGGTTTGCGCCGTTTGTCCTTATTTTAACGGAGGGATGTATTGTGTTTGACTTTTACTAACGGAGGGATGTATAAAATTCAAAAAAAAAATTTGGATGTATGGTGCGAAATTGGGCAAACCACAGGGATGTATTTTGGAGTTTACTCTATTAAGTAATTAACCAACAATGTACTTTCAAATATGCTAAGAAATATTATTGCTAGCAAAATGAACGGAAATGGAATAAATTGGTGCATCATTCATGTCTCTTGCCTACCACACTGTTATCTCTTTTGCAATTTAATGGAAGTACAATGTTATAGCTCATTTCACATGTTGATGTTTAGATGTTCACCCAACTACGGTTCACGTATGAGCAAGAAAACCATCCAGAAGAGTTCTTCATTCCATACGTGTGGCAGTTAGTAATTTCTCGCAGGTATATGTTTTTGCCCTTTATTTCTTTTTTGTGAAACAATTAAATACACACAACAATTAACAGAACCATTATCATCACGATTAAATAATTCCAGCCCCGGCTAGGTTATTCATTCTGATCTATATCTTTGATCAGTGACAATAGCCAAAATAAAAAACCCTGTATATTATGATCAGTAACATGGTATATGTTTTTGCCCTTTATTTCTTTTTTGTGAAACAATTAAATACACACAACAATTGGTTCAAATAACCCGCATTGTAACAGCTAAAGGGCATTGATGCCCTTGCATTCTGCTGACTTTTAGCTTTCACCGTTTAGAAAAAGGAGAGTGTACATTTGCAGTTATGTCATACTTTCCCAAGAAGTGGTGATTTTGACCCATTTATGCGATTTAGGCTTTATCTCTAACTGGTCTAACGGATCGCAACTCCTTTAACATAAAACATCTCAAGTCATTTATCCAAAAAATTGAATTTTTTAAAACAATTAATTTTTGAAATCAGATTTGACACATTTATTAACTGTGTAAATATTTTTTTCATTAGTGTTATTAGCTGACTTTTCAAGCTTTATGGGCAATATTTATGTGCTGACTTGCTTACCCCATTTTTATATGCAGTCGTTTCAGTTTCAATCTCAGTAGCATAAACTTATTCCCTGTTGAGTTGCCTGTGGAGGTTCGTTTCTTTCTTTTCTTTTTCTACTTTATCTTGAAAATGTGTTTGGTTTTGTTAGTTACATTTCTTAATGCAGGTAAGTTATCTGGCTGGGGAGACTCATACAGACCAAAATATACAGTTAAACTCGAAGGAGGCCGTAGAATCATCCGTTTAACCGAATATGTTCGTTTTATGTACATACATGTAGAGAAAAACAAACAGTTATAAATAAATAAACATATACACATCGTGAATCTCTAGCACAAGTTTTGTTAAGGTAGATGTAATTCTTTTAGTCAAGACCATTGATTAAGTGCTTATTATTTTTGTTTGTAAAAACCATATTGGTTAATTTTGTTCTGATTTAAGACCAAACTAAGCCATCACATGTTATGTAGCATCCAATTTATACACAAATTAAACATGTTATGTCTGTCAAATTTACATATAGAAGTTAACAACTTTCAGATATAAATGCTACAGAAAAACTATGATAAAATCTGAAGCGTGCCATTAAAAAAACACCGAGTTATTTACAGAGTTTAACTAAAACTGCATCATATGATCTCAAATTTTTACGATGCTTTTGTAAAATGGGGCATACTATAAGGACCCCTATGATGTGACATAAAGGGGGTTTGGTCAAAGATGATCTCTAGTATAACACAGTTTTTTGTTTATGTATTTCTGACAGTTTTAAGCATTTGACTTATTAAGCTTTATATTTTCTGTTCCGTACTTTCAGGTTTATAGTTTTTTGATATAAATAAAATTATAAAAATAAAAAAATAAAAACACAAAAACGGAGGAGGTCCCCTTTGTAAAAAAAAGAAAGGGCAAATACTAAAATAATACATTAAAGTTGCCATTTTTTGCTATTGTATGGTCCCACCTTTTCCGTTAGTAAATGCATGACTAAAGTTGTGAAATCGGGTCATTGTGGGTATAAACGTCACACCGTTAGTCCTTTATACTAACGGCCGTTAATAAATAACTTACAATTCCGTTTTCGTCCGTTTTTCTACGTTTTCGTCTGTTTCTTTACGTTTTCGTCTGTTTTGGCACGTTTTCATCCAGTTTTTTACGTTTTCGCCTGTTTTGGCACGTTTTCATCCAGTTTTTTACGTTTTCGTCTGTTTTGGCACGTTTTCGTCTGTTTTTTACGTTTTCGTCCGTTTTTCTACGATTTCGTCTGTTTCTTTACGTTTTCGTCTGTTTTGGCACGTTTTCATCCAGTTTTTTACGTTTTCGCCTGTTTTGGCACGTTTTCATCCAGTTTTTTGGCGTGACGTTTTCTCGTCGTTTTCTTACGTTTTCGTCGTTTTCTTACGTTTTCGTCTTTTTTTTACGTTTTCGTCCGTTTTTTCTACGATTTCGTCTGTTTCTTTACGTTTTCGTCTGTTTTGGCACGTTTTCATCCAGTTTTTCACGTTTTCGTCTGTTTTGGCACGTTTTCGTCGTTTTTCTTACGTTTTTCTTCTGTTTTGGCACGTTTTCGTCATTTTCTTACGTTTTTCGCCTGTTTTGGCACGTTTTCGTCATTTTTCTTACGTTTTCGTCTGTTTTTTTACTGTTTTTGTCCGGTTTTTCTAGTTTTCGTCTGTTTCTTTACGTTTTCGCCTGTTTTGGCACGTTTTCATCCAGTTTTTTACGTTTTCGCTGTTTTGGCACGTTTTCATCAGTTTTTTACGTTTTCGTTGTTTTGGCACGTTTTCGTCTGTTTTTTTACGTTTTCGTCCGTTTTTCTACGATTTCGTCTGTTTCTTTACGTTTTCGTCTGTTTTGGCACGTTTTCATCCAGTTTTTTACTTTTCGCCTGTTTTGGCACGTTTTCATCAGTTTTTTCGTTTTCGCGTTTGCACTTTTCGTCGTTTTCTTACGTTTTCGTCGTTTCTTACGTTTTCGTCTGTTTTTTTACGTTTTCGTCCGTTTTTCTACGATTTCGTCTGTTTCTTTACGTTTTCGTCTGTTTTGGCAGTTTTCATCCAGTTTTTCACGTTTTCGTCTGTTTTGGCACGTTTTCGTCGTTTTCTTACGTTTTCTTCTGTTTTGGCACGTTTTCGTCATTTTCTTACGTTTTCGCCTGTTTTGCACGTTTTCGTCATTTTCTACGTTTTCGTCTGTTTTTTTACGTTTTGTCCGTTTTCTACGTTTTCGTCTGTTTCTTTACGTTTTCGCCTGTTTTGGCACGTTTTCATCCAGTTTTTTACGTTTTCGCTGTTTTGGCACGTTTTCGTCGTTTTCTTACGTTTCGTTGTTTTCTTACGTTTTCGTCTGTTTTTTTACGTTTTCGTCCGTTTTTCTACGATTTCGTCTGTTTCTTTACGTTTTCGTCTGTTTTGGCACGTTTTCATCCAGTTTTTTACGTTTTCGTCTGTTTTGGCACGTTTTCTCGTTTTCTTACGTTTTCGTCTGTTTTGGCACTTTCGTCTTTTCTTACGTTTCGCTGTTTTGGCACGTTTTCGTCATTTTTTACGTTTTCGTCCTGTTTTTCTACGTTTCGTCAGTTTCTTTACGTTTTCGTCTGTTTTTGGCACGTTTTCGTCCGTTTTTCACGATTTCGTCTGTTTTACGTTTTCGTTTTCTCGTTTTTGGCACGTTTCTCCAGTTTTTTTACGTTTTCGTCTGTTTTGGCACGTTTTCGTCTGTTTTTACGTTTTCGTCTTTTTTCTACGATTTCGTTGTTTCTTTACGTTTTGTCTGTTTTACGTTTCTGTTTCTTTACGTTTTTCGCCTGTTTTGGCACGTTTTCATCCAGTTTTTGACGTTTTCGTCGTTTTGCACGTTTTCGTCTTTTTTACGTTTTCGTCGTTTTCTACGTTTCGTCTGTTTTTTACGTTTTCGTCGTTTTTCTACGTTTCGTCTGTTTCTTTACGTTTTCGTCTGTTTTGGCACGTTTTCTCCAGTTTTTTACGTTTTCTCTGTTTTGGCACGTTTTCGTCAGTTTTCTTACGTTTTCGTCTGTTTTGGCACGTTTTCGTCATTTTCTTACGTTTTCGTGTTTTCTTTTTCGTCGTTTTTTTACGTTTTCGCCGTTTTTTCTCATTTTCGTTCTTACGTTTTCGCTTTTTCACGTTTCATCTTTTTAGTTTTCGTCTGTTTTGACTTTCTGTTTTTACGTTTTCTTGTTTTACTTTTCGTCTTTTTACGTTTTCGCCGTTTGCACGTTTCTCTTTTCTTACGTTTTCGTCTGTTTTGGCACGTTTTTCATTCCAGTTTCTTTACGTTTTCGCTGTTTTGGCACGTTTTCTCCGTTTTTTACGTTTTCGTCGTTTTTGCGCTTTTCGTTCGTTTTTCTACGTTTTCGTCTGTTTTACGTTTCGTTTTCACGTTCTTTTTTACGTTTTCTGTTTTGGCCGTTTTCCGTTTTTCTACGTTACTGTTTTCCGTCGTGTTTCTTACGTTTTCGTCTGTTTTTGGCACGTTTTGTCATTCTAGTTGTGTTTTCACGTTTTCGTCTGTTTTGGCACGTTTCTCGTTTTTGTTTTCTCTTGGACGTTTTCTTTCTGTGTTTGGACGTTTTCGTCTTTTCTTACGATTCGCTTCGTTTTGCACGTTTCAGTCATTTTTACGTTTTCTCTGTTTTACGTTTTGCTTTTTGTCCGTTTGTACGTTTCGTGTCTTACGTTTTCGCCTGTTTTCACGTTTTCGATCATTTTTTACGTTTTCGTCTGTTTTGGCACGTTTAACGTACGTTTCTACGACGTTCTTAAAACGCGATATCGTAAACGATCAATGCCATAACGCGTAAACGTTATTAAACGATATTTCGTCCAAGTTTACGAACGTAAAACGTCTAGTTAACGTTACGTACGTAAACAGACGCTGTTAGAGAAGACGAATGCATACAGCGAAACGTAAAAAATGCGTCAACGTTGCCAAAGCGACGTTCTGAGAAACGTGCGAAATCGTACGAATCGTAATTACGACGAAACGTCTAAGACTAGACGAAACGTAATCGATGACGTTAAAACGTCAAAACGGACGAAACGTAGAAATGCACTTGACGAAACGTTGATAATAGTACGACATTACTCAACGAAAAACGTAGAAAACAGACGAAAACGTAAAAAAACAGACGAAAACGTAAGAAAGACAAAACGTGCCAAAACAGCGAAAACGTAAAAAAACTGGAGAAAACGTGCCAAAACTGACGAAAACGTAAAAAAACGACGAAAACTGTAAAACAGACGAAAAGTAGAAAAGACGAAAACGTGCCAAAACAGACGAAAACGTAAGAAAATGACGAAAACGTGCCAAAACAGACGAAAACGTAAAAAACTGACGAAAACGTGCCAAAACAGACGAAAACGTAAAGAAACAGACGAAAACGTAAAAAAACGACGAAAACGTAAGAAAACAGACGAAAACGTAAGAAAATGACGAAAACGTGCCAAAACAGACGAAAACGTAAGAAAATGACGAAAACGTGCCAAAAAAAGACGAAAACGTAAAAAACTGGATGAAAACGTGCCAAAACAACGAAAACGTAAAAAACTAGATGAAAACGTGCCAAAACAGACGAAAACGTAAAGAAACAGACGAAAACGTAAAAAAAAAACGGACGAAAACGTAAGAAAACAGACGAAAACGTAAGAAAATGACGAAACGTGCCAAAACAGACGAAAACGTGCCAAAACAGACGAAAACGTAAAGAAACAGACGAAAACGTAAAAAAACGGACGAAAACGTAAGAAAACAGACGAAAACGTAAGAAAATGACGAAAACGTGCCAAAACAGACGAAAACGTAAGAAAACGACGAAAACGTGCCAAAACAGACGAAAACGTAAAAAACTGGATGAAAACGTGCCAAAACAGACGAAAACGTAAAGAAACAGACGAAAACGTAGAAAACCGGACGAAAACGTAAAAAAACAGACGAAAACGTAAGAAAATGACGAAAACGTGCCAAAACAGGCGAAAACGTAAAAAACTGGATGAAAACGTGCCAAAACAGACGAAAACGTAAAAAACTGGATGAAAACGTGCCAAAACAGACGAAAACGTAGAAAAACGGACGAAAACGTAGAAAAAACGGACGAAAACGGAACAAAACAGACGAAAACGTAAAAAACTCGATGAAAACGTGCCAAAACAGGCGAAAACGTAAAAAACTGGATGAAAACGTGCCAAAACAGACGAAAACGTAAAGAAACAGACGAAAACGTAGAAAAACGGACGAAAACGGAATTGTAAGTTATTTACTAACGGCCGTTAGTATAAAGGACTAACGGTGTGACGTTTATACCCACAATGACCCGATTTCACAACTTTAGTCATGCATTTACTAACGGAAAAGGTGGGACCATACAATAGCAAAAAATGGCAACTTTAATGTATTATTTTGGTATTTGCCCAAAAAGAAAAGAAAAAGGGGTCCTAATAATTTGTCCCTTGTAAAATATCAAGCATACCAAACTTTTACTGCAAAATATCAAGCACATCAAATTTTTACTGCAATATCAAGATTATTTATTTATTTATTTTTTTTTTTAAATCCGAATCATTTGAAGAAAAGTAAAAATGTAAGACTTGCAATGGAGTGAAAAAGGATTATTTTGTTTGGGAAAGTAACTAGTACTTGCATTAAATTTTGGGTAAAAGACATAAATGCTTAACGTATTTACAAAAATTACTTATTCTACATATTCTACTTTTTTTTTTTTTTTTTTTTTTTTTTTTTTCATTATACATGACTAAAAGAGTTTAGTAATGGTATTTTAGACATTCCTCACATCTTCATCTTCTACCTCCATTAATAATCCATTTTCGGCGAGTCTCCAGCTGTAAGAGTTACATACTCTATGTTTTGTTATTGGGATTGCTTATTTAAGTGTTGAATTAGCGACAACTTATATACACTTAACTACTTAAGAACCCCAACAATGAGAGTACGAGACAACCATTTTCAAAACCCACCTATAAAAATGCTACTCTCTCCGTCCTAAATTATAAGTCCACTTTCACTTTGCACAAAGTTTAAGAAGTTTCCACTAACTACTCCATTAACAATCAAATATCATCTATTTCCACTAAAGTCTCTTTTAATTGGTTGGAATATAAAAGTGGACAAGTATTTTGGGACAACAAAAAATAACAATATGGACTTATAATTTGGGACGAAGGAAGTATTTTTTATCAGCAAAAAGTTACTAGTAAAAGATTAAACAAGTGAGTACATACCGTACAGAATCTTGAAAAGTAATGGTCTTTGAAATAAAGATCCAAATCCAAGTATGACCCATATCCGGAAGAGGATCCATGATGACCCGACAACATCAAATCAGAAACCATCATTACTTTCAAAATCATCATCAACATCTTCTTGATAGTTGGGTATGATGTTACTACATGATGGTGTTGGGATCCGGTTGTCGTAGAATATGTATAGGAATGTGAATATGAACAAGATTATACGTTTCAAAATCAAGGTTTTGTGTGTTGAGGGTCAAAGGGTTTTAATGATGGACTGTGGTTGTGACATTTGTTGTGGTGTCTTTGTGCAGTCGCATTTCGGTCTCAGCAAACTGTTATGGGTACTTTAGGCTGCTCGTTATGGGCGACCCAACCTTGGGTCGTCCCCGTTATAGCAAGCGTTGGGGTTTTGAAAATGGTTGTCTCATTCCGGCGAGTCTCCGGCTGGATCAATCGGCATGTCGAGGATGCAATATGGGAGTTGTGTATCAACCAACTTGTGGTATGGATAAACCAATTTTCTGTGATTTATCAAGTGAGGTTGGAGAAGAAGGGCATTTAAGTCATTTCAAAAGAGAAAAAATATTTTAATTAAGCATAATGACAACCGACGTGAAAATTATTAAGTAGAATGATAATAATAAAAAAAAAAAAATAGCATGTAGAATGAGTCGTTTTTGTAAGTACGTTAAGCATTTATGGCTTTTACCTTTAAATTTTTCAAAGTCACCTTCTTATATCATAAATTGGGAAGAAAAGTTAGTACTCCATATAAACGGGTAAACAATATGATGTTTCCTTGGTTCATATGGAGAAGACAAGTCTTTGGCTCAGATGTACGCGGTCTAACCGAGGTATCTCGTGACTGTTTCTGACCTGTGACAAATGGTAATTTTCACATTTTAATTTAATAACAAATATTTATTTATTATTTTTAAGCCGAGCATTTCTATGCGTAATTGCATGTTTCTGAGCATTTTTGGGAGCTGTCCCGCATACTGTAGCTTACAGTCACTGCTGAAAAAATTTATTTTTGTCAGTAAGCGTAAATTATTCTATTTCTGATAGTTACTGACAAGTTTCGTAATTAACTGAGACGCTTTCTCGTATTTACTGAAAAGCAACCCCACATGCGAACCGACAACACAGTATATATGGTAGCAGCAGGGCCGGCTCAAGGGGCAGGCGAACCAAGCCCATGCCTAGGGCCTCCCATTTTTAAGGGCCTCTAATTTTTTGAAAAAATTTGTATGTTTTCGGGTTGTTTTGTTCATCGGAAATAATGGAGTAGAAGATGATACGTGAAAGGTGAGAAAGTGATTGGGGAGGGAGAAACACATAAAGCTAACTGGTGGGGTAGGCCTCTCATAGAAACTGGATTTTAGTACGCAACTTAGTACATTATTTTTTGTGGTGGGGTACATTATTTTATCCAAATAAAGTCCAAAAGTAAGTATGTCCCAAAATATAAAAAATATTGATGATTTGTATACGTGTGGACATGGTACATGATCTTCGGCCAAAAAAAATACATCATCTCATTTATATAGTCCCAACAAATTTTATATTTTCTTATCAGTAAAAATGTGGCCCCCAAATGAATTGATAGAATCCATGGGACTTACACTTGTTTAAGCCGAATCTTAAACATCATTTAAACATCTTTCTAATACCGGAGCGTACCGCGTTTCATGTGAGTATGGTTTAAACGTGACTTTTAATTTTTTCCGCTCTATTAGAAGTGGCCACATATTTTAGTTTCGCTTTAGGCCTCCAAAAACGTTGAGACGGCCCTGGGTAGCAGTCAAATAAAGGCATTTTTGAGCAAATAATAATATTTTATTATTTTTCTGAAAAAAACGCCAATAAAATTTTTATTTTGCGTATACGTGTCCAAAAAGGTCAAACCGGGACTTTACGGTAACATTTAAGCTTAAACCGACACACGATACACCAACGAGGAGTAAAAATATTTTTCCCTCCCCTTGTTTTTATAGTTTGCCGCCCCTAAACCACACCAAGACAAGAATTTTGATATGCATGGATTATTAGTGGATGATGACTCATGTGAAGTTTGTTTTTATACCCTAAGTATACCACATAATACTACACACACTCATTTTATCTCATCTAAACTTCCTAGATCATTTCTCTCATCTCAACCTCTCGACCCAACATAAAAATTCAAGATCTACAAAAATCTAGTGAAGTTTGAACTAATCGGGGTGTACTTTCAAGTGTTTTGGGTTAATCGGAACGTGTCTTGGGTAAATTTGGTGCAATTTGGAGTCTTCTTGGGTCTTCTACCTCTCGACTTTTTTCAAGATTTTGTAAGGATCCTCAAAACTTTTTCAATCTTGTTCATTACATGAGCTTTGAACTAATTACGCGAGTTTAAGTGATATAAGTGCTAATTTGAGCTTATATACAAATCGGCTTACTTTTAAAATAAGTAATTATTGGGGTTTTGAAAAACATAAAATTTTGGCTCTAGTGGTGAAATGGTGAAATTAGTGCTTAATAGATTATTTTGGATAGCTTATTGAATAAGCTATAGCTTTTTGTGTTTGACTTGTTTTGGGTCAAGTTTGGGTCGTACGACACATATTGGGCCGAGCCCAATATGTTTCAGCCTTGGTTGACTTGTTGACCATTTTGCTTATTAATAAGTGCTTATATATCACCCCAACCCGAAAAGGGTCAAAATGCCACATTATGGTGTCAAATCAGAACATAATAAATAACGCAAGCGGAAAAACTTATTAAATAAATACCAAAGTCATAAAAACCGAAGGCTTCCAAAGTACTAAATCCAAACGATGTATAAACCAAAGGAAATATCCAAAACATGTGTCTAATAGTCATAAGTTCAACAATGGGAAACTAAGCAAGGTAGGTCTTCTAAGCTCCTACTCTCATCACTCATGCCCAGCATCCCGCTTATTACCTGCCGCAGGGAAAAGAAAATGCGGCTGAGCTAACGCTCAGTGAACAGATATAGATAATGAAAGGTAATAAGCAAACGAATGAACGAAACGAAACTAATAAACCTGCTGAACAATATATCATACTTCATGAGAAATAAATGAATGAATAGGAAATTAGAAATAACAAGGAATGCCCACGAGCCCTAAACAAAATGTCTAAACATGATACATGAATAGACCCAAAATAGATAAGAATAATCATAGCAAAGCATAATATAATGTACACATGATATGCATCTCATGATGTACCAAATGTGATATGGGGTGTATGGCACACACCATCCATTCACTAAATACCTGAACTGAACAAAGTACCTAGGATGCATCCATACGCTCCCTGCAAAACAGATATACATATACAAGTTCGAGACTGTGCATACGTACGTTAGTATAATAATAATAAATATGGCGGCCATGGTTGCTATATAGCATAAGTGGGAACGCTGTGGACTAATCACACCTCCACAGAACAATGTCATGCCATAGGTGCCTCTATGACATGGTCATGGTACCTCCATGACTAGTTCAAATAGCTCGGGCAACAAAGTTAGAAAGATGATATGAACAGAATATAAAGGTAATCATTAATCATATAACAGAAAGGGAAATCTAATCAATCGAATAGTATAAGCATAGCAAAATGGATAAGGAGCAAACAGAATAACAGAAATCAGGAAACAAGTCATGAGAGAAAATGTGACAAATGGCAAATTTGTCCTAATATTAAATGCATGACAATTCATTTATTGTGACTGAACTATTTGATTTGGCCTTATGTGATTATAACGGGAAACAGACCTGCACATATTGACACCCGGAAATCTCATCAGGGAACAGTGAATTGAGCACATATTATAATTTGCTCACTATGTTGTATTGAAAATGGGAGGTTATCCCAGTTTCCACACGGATAGACACCACACGCAAACCAAGGATAAAAATTTGAGGTTCAGAAAATGTTAGTAAGTAATTAGGAACTCAGGGAAGATATTCAAGAATTACAAAACGACTCTAGAAAATAGAAACACTTATATTGGAGACGGTTTTAGGACGGACCCGAGTTTGACATAGTTTAACAAAACATAGGTATTAAGTCTCCCCACCTTAACTAATAATTCTTCCCTACACCTAAAATAAATATACAACTCCCTCCACTCACACCAAAAACTGAAACACCCTTTATCTTTTTCTGCTTTTCTTCTTCCCCAAAACGCATCAACCATCACCATCTCCACCTTAGACCTTTGACCTAGAAATATTGTCCTCTTTAGGAAGTCACGGTTCGGCCTAGGTTAAATACCCATAGAGAAAGAGATAACATCTAAATGCTAAGGTTATACCTCCCACAACCGAAAGACCTTATGGATCTACTCCCCACAAACCACCATAAATCCGAGCCTCCATGGAGACATCGAATCACAACCAAATAGCAAACACCATCAAATCTGAGAAGTTCTCGATAAAGATTAAGTGTGAGGTATTGTGATTCGAATTGGAGGTGGGGTAATCGGATTTGGAGCAGTGGGTTATTGAATCAAAGTTCACTCAAGAGATTATCCATCAAAATCCATATAAGGTTCGATACCGATTCAATTTAATTGGTCTTAGTTATTATACTTTTTCTTTTCATTAATGATAATTTGATTGAGGTCAAATAGATTGGTAAAAATAAGTATTGATTTATTAGTTGTTATGTCGAGCTGATAATCAGAGGAAACATAGAGGAAAGTTTAAGTAATACGATGATTAGTTTGATGAGAAAACTTAAGATTGATTTGTAGTTTATGTCGAAATTGTACCTTGGCACACCATTGTTTTGAGGAAAGAATTTAAGTTTTGATTTCTAGATTAGATCGAATAAGGATTACCAGGAATGGATGATTTTGATGAAGATAGTGTTGATTGTTGTTAAAGTAACGTAGGAACCACCTTGGTGGAATTAGTTTGTTCATGGTTGTGTTGTGTTCGAACCCAAGAGGAATGGGTTCGAACATGTAGAAGAGTTGAGACATAAATAGCATTTCTAAGCAGTCATTTAGTGATGCTAGCTAGTTCAAATTGGCCAACAACCATTAGGCTTACCATGTGGATTGTATCTCGGTTCAAGGTATGAAACGAGTTACCCTCACACAAGAACCCAAAACTGCAACACAAGGCATCAAAAACACCCTCAACGAATCCCATGTAGGATAGGAAATACTCTTACAAAGGAAACCCATAGGACGAATAGAAAAGTAGTGAGGTTGAGACAACTAAGTTTTGGAGACCATAGACTTCACCATGTCGACCCCAAAATGGGTCAAGAACTCAACACCTAGTCATTACTTAGACCCCAAAAGTAGAGGTCGAGTAGTACTCGAATAGGAGTAATACAGTGGAACCAAAACCATGAGTAACAAACATCTCAGTGGCATAGTAAGAAGAGTCCCAGGAAGTGTCACCAAGTAAGAAACTTGGTACACTAAATAGTCACCTTAATAATCTACCAGGCCGGGAAGTCCAGCAAACAAATCCAACCAAAGAGCCCAACTAGGAACCCACTGATAGCAGTTAGACAGCCTTGGACCCAGTTTTGTGATTTGGGCCTTCGTATAAACCCTCAGCCCACCAGAATTAGTAATTAAATCCAAACTAATAGTGACCTAGCCTAGCCCAGTTATGGACTTATATTTTCCCCCTCCAATGGAGTAATGGACCACAGCCCAATTGGTAATAAAAGTACAAATATTCGGTTAGCAAAATATTGTGAAACTTGGTCGCGAACAATTAAAAATGGACACGAGCTACTCATAAATTGTAATAACCTAGTAATAGCCGAAAGACACTAAAATGAGATGTCACTATAACATTAACTTATATAGAAAACTTGTGTAGTCAAATGTAAAACTTGGCGAAAGTGACTCAACATATAGGGATATAAAAGTTCATATAGCCGAGGATCAAGTGAAAATTATATTTACATTAACATATAGGTACGAGAAAACTAGAGTAGCCGAAATGTAAAAATGTAACGAAAAGGACTAAATACATATATACAAGAAATGTTATATACACTCGGGGAAAATAAATAAATATTAACAAACTCTCGTGTATTTAAAATATAGTACTCAAATGGAAGTAATGACAAATCAAATTTACGAGGAGGATAGATTATAATACACATATATATTAACACATATGTATAAAAAGGTTGAATAGCCGAAAATGATAAACACGACTTAAACAATTAAAAAACTAGACTAATATATATATATATATATATATATATATATATATATATATATATATATATATATATATATATATATATATATATATATATATATATATATATTATATATATATGTACACATTGTCAAACGGTTTACTTTACGTACACTTAGGAGAATAGGTAATCATACATATATGTAAACTAGATTAAATTAAGTAGTGAAGATAATTATGTCAAAATAAATCTCACAATAGTTGTAAACCATAAAACATGACGAGACATATACGTAAGCTCTTATATTCGTCATACTAATAACCAAATGAATTAAAAGTAAACGTCACTAAAATATATGTAACTTGAATAGATTAGTCGAACATAAAACTTTAAACTAATATTGTGTAAATAGTTCATGATGAGAAACTAGATGAAATACTCAGGTTAACCATGTGAATTAAATCATTAGGAAATAACCGTCACTAGTAATAACATAAATATAATAACAAATAAAACTAGAACGGATTAGACGATATATTGTTCTAAAGAAATAAGTCGTGAGAGATTAATAACACAAACTCTAGAATCTAAGTTAATCCAAGAACCAAGGAAATATATTAACTCTTAGACCATTCACTAGTAAAGTGATAGACGCCACGAATATTAAGTCATAGTCCAAAGATCAATAGTTACAGACATAGGAGATAGGATACACCGTTACGATATAGGAAGGTACATATCACAACTAGGCTTAAGATAAATTCGTACCTAGACTATTAGTGATCCCAACCCCTCATTACTGTACCATTAGGTTAATTGTGGAGTTACATCTCACCATGTCCTTAGGAGAGACCTTAGTGACCGCACTTAAGTGAAAACGACTTAAGCACACTAAAACATTAAAAACTAATATTCGAGAAGAACTGGATTTAATACTTGAGACTAAGACATGATTATTTAATATAGGTTGCGTGTTGGTGTCGTGCACTCCCTGATTTCACAGCATTCACTGTTCAGACCATTAAAGGTGAGTTTATAGCCCCGTTTTTACTTTTACTTGTTTTGGGGGGGGGGGGGAGAAACATGCATAAACCAAATTTTGTGTTTGTTAATACTGTTATACAGAGTTATTACGCGGATAGCCTAAGCCTGATATGTCCCATACTGCCCGAATTTCATGAACCGTTAATTCCAAGTCAGGAAGCGTGAATGTTATAAATAGATCTATTGGGAGTAACGTCCCCGTTGGGTTTGACCGGATAGGCAAACGAACGTATACCATTTCAATGTTCAAGTGTCTGGGATAAACACTTGCTAGGGCTTTTATGATTTACATGTTCTAGAGCATGCAGAACTGTTAAAGCTTCGGTTACATGAACTTAGAGCTAGCGTAATAAAACGTATACATGAATTTTTGATGAAACTGATGTTATAAATTGATATATTTGTTTAAATTAAAACCTATGAACTCACCAGCTTTTTGCTGACGTTTTTAGCATGTTTTTCTCAGGAAATCAGGATATGCAAGTATGGCAAGGATTGGCAAGGCGGCAAACTAATGAAAATTGATTATTGAAAAAGACTTGTTTTTTAGGGACCAGTAACTTGTAAATAGTCTTTGCAAACTAAAGATTTATATACTTTGAAATAAATAAATGAATCCATTTTTCTAAAGCGTGTAATTGGTTCTTCGTTACCTTGTGTTGTGATTTCCATTTCCGTAGCACTCCCAATGACATGTATGCTTCCGCAAAAGTGAGAATTTGGGGGTGTTACAGATTGGAACCAGAACCTAGGTTATAGAGAACTAGGTACATATAAACCCTAAACTATAACCACTTTTTCAAAAACAAGCCCCTATGACCGCCGCTTGCCTTGCTTGCCATATTGCCTAAGGTTTATGTTGACTTGACTACATGTTGTACTTTGTGATATACTAGGTGTTTGCCATGTTGATTTGACTGCATGTTATACTTTGTGACATATTAAGTGTTTGCCATGTTGCTTGAAGTTCATTTTGTTGGGAATTAAATATTCAAGAAGTTAAATATCGGGTTCTAATCAAAGAAATACTCTAAGTGTGATTCTGCTGCTAGTGCATTATGGTTCCTGCTGTTAATGTTGTTCCTGCTGCTAGAACATTTGATGCTGCTGCTAGTGATAAATGATTCTGCTGCTAGGCTTAGCATTCTGCTGCTGTTGATCCTGCTGCCAATTATACTTGTTCCTGCTGCTAGCGATAACTCATTGCTGCTGATAGTGAACATTCTGCTGCTGAGTGGATAAGATTGAAAAGATATTTATTGTATTTTGGTCAACAATATACGGTAGATAATATCTTACCCCATGTGCTTAGTTAACAAGTTGTGTACACAGATACATGTTGTATCTTATGTACTGACACACTCAAGAGATAAGATAACAAAGTAAGTCGGCTAGACTTTATACAATATTGTAATAGATCTCTTGGACTATAAAAGAGATCTTAGTCTTGTGTTTTAGTAGTTAGTCAATATGCATGAATAGATGTTAGACGTGCTTAAGTAAGAACTCATAACTACAAAACATCACAAGTTAGAAAAACTTAAGATTCAAGGTTGTAACCCTAGTGATATTTCAAGATCACTCGTATTATTATCTTTAATAATATTGAATCGTTTGATGATAATCTTTATGTGTTCATTGCTAACTAACAAACATACCAATTCCATTTCCATAACATACACAACCTTCTAAGTGTGATTGAGTGAATTTCGCGCACTTAATCATATTAACACAACATATCATACACACAAAGTCACAAGGTTTAACCACCTTAATCGTGTGTCCAGGTTCCTAACAAGTGGTATCAGAGCAAGGCTGATATAGTTGTTTTTAGAAGAAACAGAAATGGATGTACAAGATGTTCAAACCAATGTTGCTGCAAAGTTGCCCATGATCAAACCAAATGAGTTTGAGTTATGGAGGATGAGAGTTGAGCAATATTTTATGGTTCAAGATTATGCTCTTTGGGATATAATTCAGTATGGTGATTCCTTCACTCTAGGCTATTCAGATGTTCTTGTTGAAGGGAAAACAATTAGAAAAAGAAATACTGGACCAGTTTCCAATGATGAAAAGATACAGAAGAGAAATGATCAGAAAGCAAGAAACCTGTTACTTATGACCATTCCTGGTGAGCAGATGCTATCTTTTAGCAAATATCTTGATGCAAAAACTCTTTTTGAAGAGATTTGTGCATGGTTTGGTGGTAATGAAACTACCAAGAAAACTCAAAAGACATTACTAAAGCAACAATTTGAAAACTTTACTGCTTTTAGTAATGAGTCTCTTGATAAGCTATTTTCAAGACTACACAAGTTTGTCAGTCAGTTAGTTGTGTTGGGTGTTGAGACAAAGAAGGAAGATCTCAACATGAAGTTCTTGAAAAGTCTACCTGATGAATTCCATACTCATGTTATTGTCTGGATGAACAAACCAGAAATTGAAACAATGAAACTTAATGATTTGTTCAACAACTTTAAAATTGTTGAACAAAGTCTAAAAAGGGGTGGAAATTATGGTACTAGTTCTGGGAATGCTGCACTCTTATCAGTTCCTAGTGTTAGTCATTCAGAAGAGGTAGATGAAGTTGAAAGTGTTTCTAATGCTACTTATGGTGGTCCTTCTGCTAGTTTACAAAAGGATATTGCTGGACTTGGAGATCCAACATTTTATGCCTTTATAACCAGTCAATCTAGTGGTTCTCCTCTAAATCATGAAGACCTTGAGTAGGTAGATGGTGATGATTTGGAAGAGATGGATATTAAGTGGCAAGTTGCTTTACTTAGCATGAGGGCTAAGAAGTTTTGGCAAAAAACTGGAAAGCAAATTACCATAAATGGTAATGATACTGCTGGGTTTGATAAGAAGAAAGTGGAATGTTTTAACTGTCATAGGTTGGGACACTTTGCTAAAGAATGTAGAAGCCCAAGGAAGCAGGATAATAAGAACACATGGTATAAGCAAGAGAGGAAGAAGGAAGTACTGGTAGAAGAGCCAAAGGCTATGCTGGCTATTGATGGTATTGGATATGATTGGAGCTCTATGGCTGTTGAAGAGGAAGCACCACCAAATGCTGCTCTTATGGCCAATGAATTTGCTCTAATGGCCTCTTCTGATTCAGAGGTAGATACCATTCCTACTTGTACTAATTCATGTCCTAATCTTAAAAATTATGAAGACATTAAAAAGAGATTTGATGCTTTTAGAGAAGAGTTAATTGATGCCCTTCATAATTTAGCTAATCATAAGAGGTGTGTAGGAGTTTTAGAAAAACAAATCCAACATTTTCAAAAGAATGAATCTACGTTTACTGATGACTTAAATGCTTTAAAAAGAGGAATAGCATTTAGAGATGAATTACTTAATGATCAAAGTAAACGTTTATCTGAAGCCAATAATAAAACTGAAAATGTTAAGATAACTATAGATGCTCTAGCTCATGCCTCAGAAGGAATGAATAAAATTTGGGAAGCTCAGGTAATTGATAAAGCTAATTCAGGCTTAGGTTACAAATCTGTCCCTCCACCATACAGAGGTGTTCCTTCACCTCCAGGTGTTGACCTAGCACATACAGGTTTAGCTGAGTTTCAAGAACCAATCATGGAATATGGTTCTAAGACTAGTAAGAGTCTTAAGGTAGAAAAGATAAGTAAAAGTTTAGATAAAACTTTACTTTATCAGGACAAGGTGTCCTTTGTTAAGAAAAGAGAAACTATAGTTGTTGAAGATTGTACAACTGATAGTGATGATGAAGAAGAACAGGTTATGTCTAAACCTGAAGTGGTTAAGAAAGTTGGAACAAGTGTTCCTAAGATAGTCAAACACAATACTGATAGGCCTAAATCAAACATTAAGCATGTTAGGAAACCAGTTAGATATTGTGAACAATATAGAACCACCAACAAGCCCAGAGGTAACCAAAGGAATTGGAACAACCTCAAGTCTAACCAATTAGGTGATGACTTTGCTTTTTATAACAAAGCTTGTTACACATGTGGTAGTTTTGACCATCTTACAGCTTTCTGCAACCAATGGGTAACTGGGTATGAAAACCATAGAGTGAACCACAAAAGGCAAACACCTAAATCTCACTTTCACTCTAGTTCTAGTTCTAAGAGAACAAACCCCAGAGTAGTCAAAAACAAGTCTGGCTCAAACTCAGATCCTGCTGCTAGACATATGGTTCCTGCTGCTAAACAAGTTCATTCTGCTGCTCGACCATTTATGACTATTAACCCAAAATCAACAGCTAAAGGTGCAAAAACAACTTTCAAATATGCACCAACAACTGTTCTAAGGCCCATTCAAACAAAAGCAGTGGTCCAAAAACAAGTTTGGAAACCAAAGGGTAGAACTACAAAGTTAGCAGATTCTGCTGCTAAGCGTGTGGTTCATTCTGCTGCTAAGGGAAACAGGGCAAATGCTGTTAAGGCCTCAGCATGTTGGATTCTTAAATCCAATGTTTCATCAACTGTCCTTAAAAGATTGAATTATATTGATGCAAGAGGCAGATCCAAGTCAGTAATGGCTTGGATCCCCAAAAGAAATTAACACTCTTATTTGTGTGCAGGAACATTCAAGTGATAAACAAGAAGATCAAGGATTTTCAGATAGTGGATGTTCAAGGCACATGACAGGCAACATGTCTTATCTCTCAGATTTTGAAGCTTTCAATGGAGGATATGTTACCTTTGGAGGGGGTGTTCGTGGCAAAATTTCTAGTAAAGGTATAATCAAAACCGGAAATTTAGATTTTGAAGATGTGTACTATGTAAAAGAGCTAAATTATAATCTTTTTAGTGTCTCACAAATGTGTGACAAAAAGAATAATGTTCTTTTCTGTGAGACTGAATGTCTTGTACTTTCTCCTAATTTTAAGATGCCTGATGAAAGTCAAGTACTTCTTAGAATTCCTAGAAAGGGCAATATGTACAGTGTAGACATGAAGAACATTATTCCTAAAAAGAATTTAACTTGTCTTGTTGCAAATGCCACATTAGATGAATCAAAGAAATGGCATAGAAGGCTTGGTCATATTAACTTCAAAACCATAAATAAAATTGTTAAGAATGGTTTGGTAAGAGGTTTACCTCACAAAAGATTTGAAAATGATCAAACATGCATTGCTTGTCTAAAAGGCAAACAACACAAAGCCACTTGTAAGCCCAAGATTTTTAACTCTATCAATCAATCTTTGTTTATGCTGCATATGGACTTATTTGGACCTGTTTCAGTAATGAGCATTATGCATAAGAGATATTGTCTAGTTATTACTGATGACTATAGTAGATTTACATGGGTTTTCTTTTTAGCTACTAAGGATGAGACATCAAGCATCCTTAAGGACTTCATTACACAGATAGAAAACCAAGTAAGCAAGAAAGTAAAAGTCATTAGATGTGATAATGGGACAGAGTTTAAGAATAGAGTTATGGATGACTTCTGCAAACAAAAAGGTATTAGAAGAGAATTTAGTGTTGCTAGAACTCCACAACAGAATGGAGTAGCTGAAAGAAAGAATAGAACACTAATTGAAGCTGCTAGAACAATGTTAGCTGATTCTAAGCTACCAATAAATTTTTGGGCAGAGGCAGTCAACACTGCTTGCTATGTTCAAAATAGAGTTTTAGTTGTGCAGCCTCACAATAAGACATCATATGAACTTTTTAATGGTAGAACTCCTGCAATAGGATTTCTTAGACCTTTTGGATGTCATGTGACAATTCTCAATACCTTAGACCATTTAGGAAAATTCGATGGTAAAGCAGATGAAGGATTCTTTGTTGGATATTCTCTTAATAGCAAAGCATTTAGAGTATACAACACAAGAAAAGAAATAGTAGAGGAAAACCTACATGTGGAGTTTTTAGAAAACAAATCCAATGTAGAAGGTCAAGGACCAAAATGGCTATTTGATCTAGAGTATCTAACGAATTCAATGAATTATGTGCCTTTTGTTGCAGAAACTAATGATTTTGCAGGTTCTAATACAACAAATGAGGCAGAGTTAGAGAAAGATCAAAATGATGTGATAATGCCAGTATGGTCAAGTACAATTGTGGAATCAACTTCAACAACTGATGAATCTTCTTCTAGCAAAGCTAAAGAAGGTGTTGAAGATGAAAGCAAAGAATATGGAACTCAGGAACAACAAAATGTTTCTGCTGGTAGCATTTCTGTTGCTGCTGGTAGTGTCTCTGTTTCTGCTGCTAAGCTTACTGATTCTGCTGTTCGGCCAAATGACTCTGCTGCTGGCCCTTCAGAAACAAAAGATGCAGAACTCTCAGATAATGAGGTGGATTTCAACAATCTTCCATCAAATTATCAAGTTCCTATTACTCCACAAACAAGAATTCACAAAGTCCACTCCCTGGAACATGTGATTGGAGATATACAGTCAGGTGTGAAGACAAGACATCAATTGATGACTTCAGACCAACAAGGGCTTCTTGATGCCCTTTATGCTTCAAAACAGCATGAGCTTTCAAACTCTTGCTTATTTGTATGTTTTCTCTCACAAGCTGAACCAAAGAACATTCTTATCGCCCTAGATGATTCAAGTTGGTTAGAGGCTATGCAAGAAGAGCTTCTTCAGTTCAAGATTCAGAATGTATGGGTGCTAGTTGATTTACCTACAGGTGTGAAGGTAATTGGCACTAGATGGGTTTTTAAGAGCAAAAGGGATGAAAGGGGAATAGTGATTAAGAATAAGGCTAGATTAGTAGCTCAAGGGTACACACAAGAAGAAGGAATAGACTATGATGAGGTTTATGCTCCAGTAGCAAGGATTGAGGCAATCAGGCTTTTCTTAGCTTATGCTTCATTTTTAGGCTTCACAGTCTACCAAATGGATGTCAAGAGTGCATTTTTATGTGGAAAAATTGAAGAAGAGGTGTATGTTTCACAACCTCCAGGCTTCATTGACCCATTACATCTAAATAAAGTGTACAGAGTAGTGAAAGCTCTATATGGCCTTCATCAGGCACCAAGAGCTTGGTATGCAACACTAGCTTCCTACTTATTAGAAAATGGATTTCAAAGAGGAAAGATTGATCAGACACTGTTCATCAAACAGCACAAGAAGGATCTTCTGTTAGTGCAGGTGTATGTGGATGACATTATCTTTGGATCTACTAGGAAAGATATGTGTTTAGAATTTGAGAAGCTTATGAAAGATAAGTTTCAGATGAGTTCCATGGGGGAACTTACATTCTTTTTGGGTTTGCAAGTTAAGTAATCATCTGAAGGCATATTTATTAGTCAAGACAAATATGTTGCAGAGATACTTAGAAAATTTCAATTTGCTGATTCAAAAATAGCAAGCACACCAATGGACTCTGAGAAGCACCTTCTGAAAGATGAAGATGGAGAGAGTGTAGATGTACACACTTACAGATCTATGATAGGCTCTTTGATGTACCTTACATCATCTAGACCTGATATCATGTTCCCTGTTTGTGTTTGTGCAAGATTTCAAGTTACTCCAAAGGTTTCTCATTTAACTGCAGTCAAGAGAATTTTTAGATACCTTAAAGGTCAACCAAGGTTGGGTATATGGTATTCAAGGGAATCTCCTTTTGACTTGGTAGCATATTCGGATAGTGATTATGCTGGTGCTAGCTTGGACAGAAAGTCAACAACTGGAGGATGTCAATTCCTTGGGTGTAGACTTGTCTCATGGCAGTGTAAGAAGCAAACAAGTGTGGCAAATTCAACAACTGAAGCTGAATATATAGCTGCTGCAAGTTGATCTAGTCAAGTTCTATGGCTTCAAAACCAACTTCTTGATTATGGGTACAATTTCTTAAACACTGTTATTCATATTGATAATAGTAGTACAATTTGTATTATTAAAAATCCAGTGCAACATTCTAAAACAAAACACATTGAAATTAGACATCACTTTATAAGAGACTGCATTGAGAAAAGATTAATTCAAGTACTTAAAATTGCTTCAGAATTCAATTTTGCAGATCTGCTAACCAAAGCTTTTGATGTTGGAAGGTTTCAGTACTTGGTAGCAAGTATTGGAATGCTTAATCCTTAATGATTTTAAACTTTGTGTTTTTGTAAATAAATTTTTGTTGTTGCTGCTGATTTATCTAATACTGCTGTTATTACAAAAAGTTTGTGCTACTAGTACAAATTTAAGATGTGTTATTCATACAGTTGGTCTTATGATTTTTCTAATGCAAGACAAGTACTTTGTACTTTGTTCTTTTGGTTTTAGACTAACAATTTCAGGTATGAATATGTGAACACAAAGGAAATTTCAAGTGAAATGGAAGCAACACAATGCTGATATTGGCTGCTACCATAATAGGTTTATGATGGACTGAGTTTGGGAATTTAAAACTCCTTAAAACTACTTTCTTGAAACCTAGTTATGATATTTCACATTGAATTGATGACTTAGTTGATCAGATAGTAACTGATGCAACTCACTTTCTATCATTTTATACTTTTAAGTATAATGTGCAAGTCTGAGGACATCTGATAGAAAGAACAGCTAGTAAAAGTGAATCTAACACTTGTGTTAGAGGTAACAATTACTATGAGCTGGAAACCCTGTCAGGAAAGCTCTTTGAATGAGTTTATCTCCACACAGGCAGTTATTTATAACTGAAAAAACATTGGTTCTCACACAACCAGAGGTTGCTTTAAACCGAAATGTTGATTAAGTGTCTGTTATACACTTGATCCCTTCAAAATGGTTGAAAGTAGTATGATTTTTCAATTCTAAAATCATGAACATACTGCTAAGTCAAATGATTTCTTAAACAAGGATTTTCAAGAGATTCACAAAAACCATCCATTGATGGATCATGAATCAAATGTCCACTGATTCACCTCTCATAGGAGTTAACACACCTAGAAGTGATGAGGTCAGTAACTTAAACTCTTAAGGAATTAATGGCTTCATGTACAATATTGTCTGACAACAAGTTCTATATAATGGATCAGATGACAAGGAAAGATATATTTTGGTACATAGTGAGATCTTCCAAACAAGGGGAGGAAATAAAAGTTATTTGTATCTCAGGGGAGGTAACAATCTCAGGGGAGGAAATAATCGCCCAAAAAAGGAAGATAAATCCAATAAAAGGAAGGAGAAGACAAGAGCATACAAGATGAGGAGGTTGAAAATGACAAGAACATTCCAAAGGAGAAAGTTCTATCTAGGTCAAACGAAGAAAAGTTTCAATTTCACTTACAAAGACATGCTGTTAGATGATTTCACTTGTTGAAACAAGCATCCAAGATACACAGCATCATTGCCTCTTATAATTCCTCCATCCAAGGAAATTGCACCATCTTTTAGTCCAAGATTGGAGCAATGTTTTGATATTGTTAAAGTCAAAGAACAAAGCAAATGAATTACTGATAAGATATTCAATCTTGAAGAACAGAAGTGTTTGAAAGATCTTCACAATCCATGATTTAATTCAGAAACATGTTGAAATGGATTCACATGTTTAGGGGAGGATTGTTGGGAATTAAATATTCAAGAAGTTAAATATTGGGTTCTAATCAAAGAAATACTCTAAGTGTGATTCTGCTGCTAGTGCATTATGGTTCCTGCTGTTAATGTTGTTCCTGCTGCTAGAACATTTGATGCTGCTGCTAGTGATAAATGATTCTGCTGCTAGGCTTAGCATTCTGCTGCTGTTGATCCTGCTGCTAATGATACTTGTTCCTGCTGCTAGCGATAACTCATTGCTGCTGATAGTGAACATTCTGCTGCTGAGTGGATAAGATTGAAAAGATATTTATTGTATTTTGGTCAACAATATACGGTAGATAATATCTTACCCCATGTGCTTAGTTAACAAGTTGTGTACACAGATACATGTTGTATCTTATGTACTGACACACTCAAGAGATAAGATAACAAAGTAAGTCGGCTAGACTTTATACAATATTGTAATAGATCTCTTGGACTATAAAAGAGATCTTAGTCTTGTGTTTTAGTAGTTAGTCAATATGCATGAATAGATGTTAGACGTGCTTAAGTAAGAACTCATAACTACAAAACATCACAAGTTAGAAAAACTTAAGATTCAAGGTTGTAACCCTAGTGATATTTCAAGGTCACTCGTATTATTATCTTTAATAATATTGAATCGTTTGGTGATAATCTTTATGTGTTCATTGCTAACTAACAAACATACCAATTCCATTTCCATAACATACACAACCTTCTAAGTGTGATTGAGTGAATTCCGCGCACTTAATCATATTAACACAACTATATCACACAAGGTCATAAGGTTTAACCACCTTAATCGTGTGTCCAGGTTCCTAACACATTTTAACTTGACAGCATGATATAAATTGTGACATACTAAGCATACTATGAGTACTATATGTATACCCATATACACTTAACCCACACTAGTTATTATTTTAAGATACTCACACACATATACCATTTTGTCACTTGAGCCTGCACCACCATCACATACTCATACCATAGCAGCCACCCTCGCCGTACGACACGCATAATCATAAGCCTATCTACCAGACCATCACATCACACTACAGAGAGTACCCAAAACCGCGCCCATATTCTTTTAGTATGTCCATCCCGTTATAGGTCTCTATGTTCCCAGATAGATGCCCCAGCATCGCCTACCCACTCACCCCTACGTCAGAGACTTAGGAAAAGCAATTACTCCTATTCTGCAGAGGGTGTAGGACAGACTGTGGATAAGAGTATTCCTGTCGAGGGTACAGAGAATGATGCTGATTCGGGGATGGGACGGAGAGTAGCTGTACCCCGAATCAGCATAGTGCTAGAGGATGTGCCTAGTACTTTTGAGATTGGAGAGGGCTCAGGGAGAGCCCAGAATGAGATAGAGGTTAGCCCAGAGATACCACATCCCTCAATTCCAGTGACACCACCAGCAGTGACAGAGACCACTACCATCCCACAGATTCAGGCTCAACTAGACTTACAGACCGACATATTGGGACTCCACTCCGATTTATTTAATGAGCTTCATCCAGCTCGTTTCGAGCAGTATGATAGGGATATCAGTCGACTCTATGCTAGGACCCACTCCAACAGCCGAGACCTTCTTGACTTAGGAGATAGATCGGGTAGGATTGAGCAGTCACAGGTTGTAGCTCAAGAAGCAGCTCAGATGACTCACGGGAGAATGTTGATTTTAGAGGCCTAGGTTGCAGCATTATTAAGAGCTGATCAGGCACACCGTGATAAGAACTTGGCACTAAGGACATGACTCGTGGAAGCTGAGGCACAACTTGCAGAGCATGCTTTTAGGTTTTGACACATGGATAGGACTAGGAGCCAGTCTTAGATTTGATTAGTAGTGACTTATGTAACTGAGTAGTTCTCAGTCAGTGTAGGAATTTAGAAGTGAACTTGTAATTTTCAAATTATGTAATCCAATCTCAATCTATAACAAGTTCGTTTCTTTATATATTTATGTTATAAATTCAATCATTTCCTTTACCAAACTGCCATGATATTAAAATTTTACCACACCTTCCCGAAAATCTTCCAATTACCCTTAGATAAATAATAACCTTATTAAAACTATAGACGATATTTCATTGATAACCTGTGAAATTGCCTTGTTCGTTCCTTTTAACCACAAAATTTCACAAAACCCTAAGAGTTATATAACTACCACTCCATAAAAATCTCAAAACATGACCTTACTCTACCAAATTACTCCACTCCTTGCCCACTAACCAAACGACAAATTTTCTACTACTTTCCCAAATAATAAATCCTATTTTAGACGCCCCATAAAAAAAAATTCCTCGGAACATACTTCCCATTACCACCCTCATCAGATAAATATCTCCCTGTCAACAAAACTCAACACCCCTTACAACCAGCCTAACTCTTAGCCCAAATAATACACAAGAGACAATGACCCCAAGTTCTTACCCCATCCCGAGAAACCCAAAGGATTACATAGGATGGAAATATGAGAATTAGGTGACCATATTAGTAACAACGAGGACAAATTCGACTTAGATACCATAGGAAGTGTACCTTGTCCTGATTATGACCTAGTTCAATGGGAAACCCCCAACTTCCAACCATCGACAGACAACCCCACCTAGTAGTACCCCGTCCTCCCTTAGTTGAACCATCTCTTTGGTTATCTACTAATTGTTTAATTGGAGGCGATCCAAAGATTGAGTCAATCCTCCAAAAATGTTGAGTTTCTTTCTTACAACTTGACATTTAACTTAATTTCATGACAGTTCTTGTCTGATGAGTTGTGAAGTTAAGATAGATTCAAGTTGTTACGTAATTTAAGGTTCTCAACTTAAACTACCGAAAGGATACCTAAGATTTTTGACGATGGGAAAGCTGACCGATTTCTAAGTTCGATAACAACTAGATATATCATAACCCCGTAAGATGACTGGAACACATTATGACTCTTTAGGAAAAAGAGTTAATTGACCGTGACGAGTATATTCGGACCCTTAAGCCTTCCTTCCGTACAATGCACTGCGCACTTGAACGAACCAACTGGACGGTCGCTAGCAACAAACAACATGGTCCTACCAAGATGAAGCTCTATGCGTCATATCTCGTTAAGCCGACAAAATAACTGCTGAAGGCAGTCAACCTCGTCCTTTCCAGACAAAATTTAGGACCATGAACCTTACCCATAGGACCAGAACTTTTAGAAATATTCTCATTATACCCTGGACGTCACAAGGCTCTATCATACCCTCCCAAGAGAGGAAAAAGGAAATAATTCGTCCATGAGACTCATAAGACTTTAGCCGCAGATAAAAGACCCTTAGCAAGGACGGACAATAAGTAAACCAGGAAACTCTTGAGAACCCGGAGATTTACTAGGATTAACTAGAGACTTAATAGAAACCCTAAGGACTCACAAAATGACCCAGACTTTTAGTATAGGATTTGAATTACCCATCTCTCCATTGAACCCTTAGAAATTACAAACAAACCTATGACAAGGAAATTCTATCAACGCATTGTTGAACACCAGGAACAAACCTCGAGGATACTAGTTAAACGCCATTACCCAGACTATAGGCATCGACATAATATGTTTTGGTAGGGTTCACTGGTAATACAATTTGTTACCTCTAGCCTTTAAGACACCAGGAACACCTTAGGAGTCCAGACCGTAAGACCGCTAAGTTTGAGATGAGACTTAAATCCTAAGCAAAAAATATTTAAGAACTTTAAGGTATTAAAGGAATTTTCCTACAAAATTCTTACTAGGAATTATACCTCAGACCGATATATTTACTCCGGACTATTGACTAAACCGTCTAGGACAAGACGTCTCTTGAATGAGACTTACAGTGAGGTATATATTTAAGACTATAAGCTTTGTTTGCTACTAGACTCCAAGTTTTGCCCAGCTAGGTAACCAAAGTGTACTCTAGGATATTAGAAAAGACACGGACCTCATCTATATTTTTCCTTCCAGTAGTTTCCCTTAGAGACCTACCCATTTCAAGGATGTGCTTTATCGATTGTGAAACACATATGACTTCCGTTTAAGATCTCACACGTTTTCATCTTTTATGGTATGGATGAATCCTATAGGAAGGACAGCCAACGCCGTTCATGACCAACCTATCGCCGCCATTACCCCAGCTAAGAATGGAGCAAACCTGCTCATCATGAACCCAGCCATGCTAGACATATTAGTTAATCGTCGTGTGACAGCAACCCTAGCCGCAACTAAGGCCAACAACAAAACTACTGAGATCGGAAGCTCCCGACTTAAGGATGACAACCCCGCTGACACTTATCAAGAGTTTTGAAAGGTCATGTCAGGAAGCCTCAATGGGACAGAAAGGACCATTGCTGTGTTAAGATGGATGGAACGGCTGGAAGCCATGTTCCAAGCATGTGGTTGCACAAAGGAAGATAGTGTAAAATATGCTTCGCTCGCCTATACCGATGAGACTCAGACCTGGTGGAATAACCAACTAAAGGCCATGGGCATTGATGCTGCAATGTCCTGGGAGAGTTTTAGGTAAATCGTGCGTAGGAAGTACTGCGCCTATAGTGAAACCAAAAGAATGGAGGAAGAGTCTTGGAATCCCAAGGTGCAAAGAGACAGTGCAACTGCACACCGTCAAGGGAAGGCACCAATGAGCCCCGAGATGAGCCAGACAGAAGCTCGGCTCAGGGAAAGGTATTTAGGAAGTTTCTTCCCGTTCCAGAGAGGGAACGACACTACCTCCAAGACTGCTAAGCCCCAAGGACCCATAAGTGTGACCCACAAGCCAATAGGACCCACAGCTAGGACAAATGCCGAAAGAGCGGCTGAACTTAAGAGAAAGTGGGAAGACCACTCCAAGAGTCGAAGAAGCGTTAGTACCCCTGCTACAGGCACCAGCATAAATAAGGGATATGCTGGAAGTCTGCCTAAGTGCAATGTGTGTCCATTTCATCATCACGAACCTTGTCCTCTGAAGTGTGGAAACTGCGGAATAGTCGGTCATCGAATCAAGAACTGCGAGGTTTTTGCTCATGAAATTGACGCCAAGCTCACCACCGCGGTTTTCCTTGATTGTGGACTAATCGGGCACTATAGGACTGCTTGCGCCAGACCGAGAAGTGTAATTGAGAAGGTTACTCAGAACCCGAATAGCAGGATGAATGGACCTACGGCTTGGAACACTTTCTACGCATGATGACATTCACCCCTAGATTTCCTTAGGTCGTAATTTCTCGAATAATTGTACTCCTTAAGAGACAAGTTGTAATGGTATTTTGAACGAACCTCTCTGTAGTGAATTTCCTTGACCTTTGAAATTAAGATATTAAGATGCGTCCCTCCTTACCCCCATCACTTTTGAGACTTGTTCATTTAATTGTGCACTTACGCTGACTTGTTGTGATACCAAACCATTAGAAACCGAGTATCATAATAACTAAACCTAGCATCGCATCATCAGTCCTCAACTAAGCATAGCCTGATCACCTATGGTTAGTTCAGGGAGGATAATGCCATGATGGGAATAGTCATTGTGAGAGACTCCTGCACCTTAGGACATTCAAGGCACACCTTGACCATTGAGTTACACCCGGCACTCACCGAGCCCTGACATCACATAGAAATATGAGAAATAGGACCAGAGAGCACTTGAACCTCCAGAACCCAAACCTTTTTGGGTATTTCTGAGTGAAAACCGAGGACGGTTTTCGTTCCTAAGACGGGGAGGATGTGACAAATGGCAAATTTGTCATAATATTAAATGCATGACAATTCATTTATTGTGACTGAACTATTTGATTTGGCCTTATGTGATTATAACGGGAAACAGACCTGCACATATTGACACCCGGAAATCTCACCAGGGAACAGTGAATTGAGCACATATTATAATTTGTTCACTATGTTGTATTGAAAATGGGAGGTTATCCCAGTTTCACACGGATAGACACCACACGCAAACCAAGGATAAAAATTTGAGGTTCAGAAAATGTTAGTAAATAATTAGGAACTCAAGGAAGATATTCAAGAATTGCAAAACTACTCTAGAAAATAGAAACACTTATATTGGAGACGGTTTCAGGACGGACCCGAGTTTGACATAGTTTAACAAAACATAGGTATTAAGTCTCCCCACCTTAACTAATAATTCTTCCCTACACCTAAAATAAATATACAACTCCCTTCACTCACACCAAAAACCGAAACACCCTTTATCTTTTTCTGCTTTTCTTCTTCCCCAAAACGCATCAACCATCACCATCTCCACCTTACACCTTTGACCTAGAAATATTGTCCTCTTTAGGAAGTCACGGGTCGGCCTAGGTTAAATACCCATAGAGAAAGAGATGACATCTAAATGGTAAGGTTATACCTCCCACAACCGAAAGACCTTATGGATCTACTCCCCACAAACCACCATAAATCCGAGCCTCCATGGAAACATCGAATCACAACCAAATAGCAAACACCATCAAATCTGAGAAGTTCTCGATAAAGATTAAGTGTGAGGTATTGTGATTCGAATTGGAGGTGGGGTAATTGGATTTGGAGCAGTGGGTTATTGAATCCAAGTTCACTCAACAGATTATCCATCAAAATCCCTGTAAGGTTCGATACCGATTCAATTTAATTGGTCTTAGTTATTATACTTTTTCTTTTCATTAATGATAATTTGATTAACGTCAAATAGATTGGTAAAAATAAGTATTGATTTATTAGTTGTTATGTCGAGCTGATAATCAGAGGAAACATAGAGGAAAGTTTAAGTAATACGATGATTAGTTTGATGAGAAAACTTAAGATTGATTTGTAGTTTATGTCGAAATTGTACCTAGGCACACCATTGTTTTGAGGAAAGATTTTAAGTTTTGATTTCTAGATTAGATCGAATAAGGATTACCAGGAATGGATGATTTTGATGAAGATAGTGTTGATTGTTGTTAAAGTAACGTAGGAACCACCTTGGTGGAATTAGTTTGTTCTTGGTTGTGTTGTGTTCGAACCCAAGAGGAATGGGTTCGAACCTGTGGAAGAGTTGAGACAGAAATAGCATTTCTAAGTAGTCATTTAGTGATGCTAGCTAGTTCAAATTGGCCAACAATCATTAGGCTTACCTTGTGGATTGTATCTCGGTTCAAGGTATGAAACGAGTTACCCTCACACAAGAACCCAAAACTGCAACACAAGGCATCAAAAACACCCTCAACGAATCCCATGTAGGATAGGAATAAACGTAGAAAGGAAACCCATAGGACGAACAAAAAAGTAGTGAGGTTGAGACAACTAAGTTTTGGAGACCATAGACTTCACCATGTCGACCCCAAAATGGGTCAAGAACTCAACACCTAGTCATTACTTAGACCCCAAAAGTAGAGGTCGAGTAGTACTCGAATAGGAGTAATACAGTGGAACCAAAACCATGAGTAACAAACATCTCAGTAGCATAGTAAGAAGACTCCCAGGAAGTGTCACCAAGTAAGAAACTTGGTACACTAAATAGTCACCTTAATAATCTACCAGGCCGGGAAGTCCAGCAAACAAATCACACCAAAGAGCCCAACTAGGAACCCACTGATAGCAGTTAGACAGCCTTGGACCCAGTTTTGTGATTTGGGCCTTCGTATAAACCCTCAGCCCGCCAGAATTAGTAATTAAATCCAAACTGATAGTGACCTAGCCTAGCCCAGTTATGGACTTATATTTTCCCCCTCCAATGGAGTAATGGACCACAACCCAATTGGTAATAAAAGTACAAATATTCGGTTAGCAAAATATTGTGAAACTTGGTCGTGAACAATTAAAAATGGACACGAGCTACTCATAAATTGTAATAACCTAGTAATAGCCGAAAGACATTAAAATGAGATGTCACTATAACATTAACTTATATAGAAAACTTGTGTAGTCAAATGTAAAACTTGGCGAAAGTGACTCAACATATAGGGATATAAAAGTTCATATAGCCGAGGATTAAGTGAAAATTATATTTACATTAACATATAGGTACGAGAAAACTAGAGTAGCCGAAATGTAAAAATGTAACAAAAAGGACTAAATACATATATACAAGAAATGTTATATACACTCGGGGAAAATAAATAAATATTAACAAACTCTCGTGTATTTAAAATATAGTACTCAAATGGAAGTAACGACAAATCTAATTTATGAGGAGGATAGATTATAATACACATATATATTAACACATAAGTATAAAAAGGTTGAATAGCCGAAAATGATAAACACGACTTAAACAATTAAACAACTAGATTAATCTATATATATATATATATATATATATATATATATATATATATATATATATATATATATATATATATATATATATATACACACATTGTCAAACGGATTCTTAAATACTTATAGTTATTCTTAAATACTTATAGTTATTCATTATTTGTGATTATGGTTTCATTACTGAAATTAGGTTCACATATGTTTAAGAGTATCCGTATTAACGTTACAAATGTAATTTAGGTCAAAACACATTAAATGGGGTTAGGTTAAACTAAAACCCTAACTTATAACATAGTTAAGATTTTATCATATTCTGGTCCATTTATTTATAAATTTTATACCATACTTAAATGTTTACTGAGAAGCTCAAATATTTAACATGAATACTAATACATGTTGGGCACTTACAGTAATTTTTCTAGATTTTATTTCAAAGTGATAGTACCATTTCAAAAATCGTTTTCCAAACCTACTCGTAAAGTGCATTGCAGGTATACCCTGAAAGTTTGCATTTGCTTAACCCATTTTAACCCTTCAGAAAAATCTACAAAAATTCCAATAAGTCCTATACATCTTAAATATTCTTTTTGTCAAATGAGACCTCCTAATTAATCACTGTTTGGAAATTAAAATTCAAAAACACCAGCTGAATTTTCAGACTCCTAAACTCAGGATTGACATCTAATGTTCTAAAAATCAGAAAGTCACCTACCCGACCTCCAAAAATTATGAAATTTTATATCCAGATAGCACACATTCTGAACTTAGTTTTAGACTTAAAAATGTTGCAAAAACACGTGGGCATCATCAAATTAGACCCCTTTAAATCCGACCCAAATTCTGGACAGCATGCAGTTGAGACAGAAACAACACAAACCTAACCCTCTTAAACTCTAATCGACCCATATTAATTTCCTAGGGTTTTCCAGAATTTATTAGCCATATTAATGATCCTTTATTACAGATTATAGGACTGGATAAATGGTTATATACATGTCGACCTAAGGGCTGGAAAAGGGCATCAAAACAGTCCAACACATGAGACCAAAACAACCATAAAACTCGACTTGAAGCATCATCATATAGGCGCCAATGTTTATGCTTTTATGTGGCTTTATAATGTGGCAAAAAATAGACCCACCCACATGACACACAAACAACCCATACACACCAGATGTTAACGAGCCAAACAGACCATAAAAACCCTCACATAAAATCATAGTATTCGCATGTTAAAACAGCCTAGGGTTTCTAGCTTTCACACGCCTCATTAATGATCATTTAAGACAGGTTCTTAGGGCTTGTTTAGTGATATATCTAGGTCGACAAAGGGCTGAAACAAGGACATCATAAAAGTCCATACACATGAGACCAAAACAGTTTATATAGGCGTATAGTTTTTATGATTTTATGCAGTTTTTTTATATTGACAAGTTAACGAGACAAATAATACTTATTCAAGCATGATTCTTACGGGTTATATAGCATGATTTTACCCCTGTTTACACATGTGTATATGTCGAATTTGAAAGAGAACAAAAGGAAACCAATTAACCTGGTGTCGACTTGTAAGAAAGAAAACGAATAGGAAGGCAGCTAGGGCTCGGATTTGAAAAGGAATTCACCACGACTGCACTACAACCTTGATCACCACAAGCTCCTTTTCTCTTCTTCTCCTTGGCGGCACCAATGGTGTATGTGTGTTTCTGGTTGTCGAATGAAAACGAAGGAAGGAAGAGAAGACCAAATTATAGAAAAAGGGAAGGGGAGCGTGTGTTTTAATTAGGAAACAATTACAATTTAATGTGATTGATATTGTGTATGGCATGATTTTAGGCTGAGAGGGAATTCTTATCTCTTGCAATGTGTGAGTCGTATGGTATGGACCAAAAGAAAACGTATACTACATCTTGTATAGGTTTTGGAAGGTTTTAATTTGTTACAACTTATTTTATATAGATATCTTAGGTTAACTTTTATTAAATGTATTTTATAACATAACATATAGTTTAGGTAATGTTTTAAATTATATCAAGACTTAGGTTAGGGTTCATATTAATTAGAAAATGTGGAATCCGAATTTTAGGGTTTTACAACTCTTCCCCTCTAAAAAAGAAAATTTTGCCCACGAAATTGAAATGAAAGATTAAATGGAACGTACCAAATCATGGAAAGAAATGCGGATAACTAGCTCGCATAGATTTTTTGGTCTCCCAAGTAGCTTCACGCTCGGGATGATTCTTCCAAAGGATCTTAACGAACGGAATCATTTTATTTCTCATGACTCGCTCCTGACGGTCCAAAATGGCCTCAGGCTCCTCAACAAAAGACAAATCTTCCCGAATCTGATCAAATGGATACGAAACCACATGCAACGGATGATAATTGTATCCTCTCAACAGGGACACATGGAACACATTATGCACATTAGACAATTGCGGAGGTAATTCCAAACGATAAGATACTTCACCAATACGCTCTGTGGAAAACTAGAAGGGGGGTTGAATAGTTTTCACCATTTTTAAAATTAATTCGCTTTGAATACTTGACGTGATTTCAACTTAATGTAATGCAAACAATCAAACAATATAAATAAAGTAAGTAAGGAAAGAAGCAATCAAACCACAACACGGATGTTTATAGTGGTTCGGTCTACAAGGACTCTCTTCCTTGCCCTACTCCACTCCTCGAGCCTCTAACTCGAGAGTTTTTCTTCACTAAGAAACAAGCTCCCTTCTAGGCGGAGAAAACCTTTACACGTCGCTTACTCTTTATCCGGTACAAAGCTAAATACCGAGTTCTAGTTCGAGGTTGAACCAACCTAACGTCGCTTACACTTTTTCCGGTACTAAGCTAGATACCGAGTTCTTTACAAGGGTACAACCACTCCCGACACTCTATGTGTTTTGAGGACTAAAACACTAACCGATAACTACTGAATGTTTGGTATAACAATGATGTGTGATGAACTACAAAATCACACAATATCTAAACTAACAAGTCTTGCAACAGTATGTTGAAGCTTGTGATGCTTGATCTCTTTGCTACAAAAGAAAGATCACTACAAATGAAATGAATGAATGAATGTGTTAGTAATGTATGAAAGAATGTAAAATGTAGTTTATGCTATGTGAGTGATGAGAGAACATAAATGATCAGCTTGCTCTTTATAGGCAAACTGGTCAAACAGTTTACGGATTTGGCGGACCCAAATCCTGGGGTCCGTCCTTTATGCTTTTTGGTTCCGCCAGAACCTGACAACATATCTTTCAAAATCTTTCCAAATCTTGCCAAGATCTTACAAAATCCAATTCTTTGCTTGAAGATCTTTCCAAGATATTTACTAAATCTTCAAGATATCCTAAAGATATCCAAATGATGTATGCCATGATGTCATGTATATATTTCTATTTTAAGAATAAAAATGTAAACATGTAAATGTATATATGTATGTCCTATGTATATTCTAGTGATCATGTAGCATGTTATGATGAGATTTTAAAAGCTTATTACTATAAATGTAAAAGACTTTAACTTATAATTATGCTTTGCTAAAGATAAACTTTATAATTGTTATTAACAAAATATAGCAAAAGATCGTAAAATATAAATAACGTTTTTAGGACGATATTTGTATTAACAATCTCCCCCTTTTTGTTGATGACAAAACATAAAGTTTATTTTTAAGCAATGAAATAAGTAAAGTGTAAGTCTTTTAAAAATATAGATTAAAACTAGTTTTATGCAAATTTTGAAATCAATTTTGGCATAAAATATGTATGATGTATGAGTTTAATCTAATCTCCCCCTTTTTGTCAAAACAAAAAAAAGAAGAAATGCATAGCGGAATGTGGTGAATGGCTCTTGGTGAATACTCCCCCTAATTTGGAGTACCAAGTATGATGATTCATGGATTTTGAGAACTTAATAGCTCCCCCTTGGACAATACTCCCCCTAATTGGAGTGCCAAGTTTATGATGCATGAAATGAACCTACAAAAACAATAGTTAGTGTATGATATGCTCCCCCTTGATCAATACTCCCCGTTGCTAGGGTGCCAACGTATATGATGCAAGGTTTATGAATGCTAAAAAACAAGGATTAGTATATGATATGCTCCCCCTTGATCAATACTCCCCGTTGCTAGGGTACCAACGTATATGATTCAAGGATGAGAAATGCTACAAAACAAAGGTTAGTTGTATCTGATTCAATCCAACCAAGTAATATGATGCATATGTAAAGGTTCAACCAAGCATTGTAGTTCAACCCGTTTGACTAAAAAGGTCAACTAAGTACACTTTGTTCAAACTAAGCACAAAGGTCAAACAAAGGCAATACTTCAAACCAACCATCTAATGATGCAAATGTTAGTAGTTCAATCCAACCAAGTATAATGCACAATTATTGATCACACACATGCACTAACATAACATCCTTTAATTGAAAATTATTTGTGATCAATGTCACAAATTAAGGTGTTACAAACTAAAAATAAAATAACCTAAAGATAGAAGTCCTACAAAGTCCTATAAAATAAAAAATAGAGAAACTCCTAGTGTCTATTGCGGAGGATGAGAAAGAGCATTTAGGCGCTCTAGGATGTGGTTCAAAATGAACCGCATTTCATTTTGTAACTCATGAACCAAGATGTTGGTCTGTTGAGTTAAGTGGGCGGTCCTCTCACACATGGAGCATCCATGTCTAGGGTAGTTTGGAGGAAGGTTTGGTTCATTAGTTGGTGGTGGTGGTGGTTGATTGTTTGATGGTGGAGGTGGTGGAATGTAGGTGGGAGACATGATGGAAGCTAACAAAGTGGATTGCAAATCCATAGCTTCATTAAGGTGGGAATCCACCATATTGGAGAAGGCGTAAAGACGATCAAGTTCTTCATTGATCTCGCCTTGGCTTTGGGGTTGGTTTATCCACATTCCCTCATCAATGGCATTGATGGTGGATCTTGGTGAAAGGGGTTGAGGTTGAGGTTGTGGTGAAGGTGGAGCTTGATCATGGTAAAGAGGACCGTGAATATCCTGATAGATGGGATGGAAGAGGAGTGGTTCTCGAGCCTCAAAAGGCATAGGTGGTGGATTTGTGGACCTAGGAGGAAGGTCTTCAAGAGTTTCTAAATATGGGTGAGGTGATGTAGGTGGAGTAGCAAACAACTCAATGGGCTGAAGTTGGGGTAAATGTGGAGGTGATGGTGATCTAGTTAGTTGAGATGGAGCGGGTGGTGGTGTGGTAGCCACTGGAGTTATGGTTGGTGGTGGAGTGTTGATGATGATATGAGGTGGTGTTGGAGTTGATAACGTGAGAAAAGTTTCATTAGCTATGGGTGAGGATATGTTCAATGGTGAAGATTCTTCTGATGAATAATTAAGATTCACGGAACAACAAGGTCTGACACTCATACGAGCCGTCCTTCTGTGTGGTCTGGTTGTGGATGAGTTGTATGACTTAGGCATTGTTTGAGAAGAGAAGTAATGGTGATATATGCAGAAATTGCTAGTAGAATTGATGGTGAATGTGTGAATTGTGATGATCCTAAAGCTTCTAATTTATAGGCAGCAAGGTTTATGGAACTTTGTGTTTGGATTTGATGTTGATCCATAGAGAAATGTTGGTTCCTAATGATTTGGAGGAAGAAAATAAACTTGTCATATAACCAAAGTTAATCCATAGAGATGGAGTTGAGTGAGTTTGAGAAGATATGCAGTAAATGCAAAGGGTGAGTGGGCAATCTAATGATTTGATTGACCCACGGATTGCAAGGAACCAATTTGAGGGTTCCTTACTTGTTACAGAAAGGTAACTTGAGTGGAAATTTGAATTTTCAAATTTTGGTGGGAAATGAATTTCTTATAGTTCTAAGTTTGCTAAGATGATCCTAATGTGCTTAAATATCAGTAGAATAATCCTGAGAAATAGAATCAATGATCTAAGGTGCGGGATTAGATGGGAAATTTTAAAAAAGTTACTTTTGAATGGCGGAGCCAAACGATAACAAATGCGGACCCAAATTTTTAGTTCTGCGGAATCCGTTAGGCTTATTTTGGCGGAGCTAAAAATTTCAACAGACGGAACCCAAATTTTGGTTCCCTCATTTCCGCCGATCAAAAAACGTTTAAAGAGGGCATGTCAAAAGACCCGAAACCCGTTCAATTCCCAAAAATTGTCCTAAAACATATGTAAATACTTAGTTGTGATTGATTAAAAACAAAAACACAGGTTCTAACGCATGTTAACATATAGATCAAACGAACGATTTTGAACTTACCATATATGGAAGTTAAGCCAAACAGTGGCTTAAACACGGAAAATTGATAACATCAAGTGTTATCGTCCTGCATTGTTAAGTTAGTTCACATAGATGTTTAATAACAAGATAATATCCTAAAAACATAACAATTCACCACATCATTGTTTGAAATTGTTTATACCAAACACTCCCTATTTCCTCACTACTTGTTGATTTTCTTGTTGAGCTTCATTAGCCAACGCCCAACGTTCTTCATCATTCCTATTGTTTGTTTGAATTCCTCGGATTGGTTCTCAATAGGTGGAAGTTGGCTCATGTATTTCGGAGGAGGAATCCTAGAATTGGGCAGACCGTCATCCTCACTTACGGATGATGATGATGAGGTTGGAGGATGAGCACGTTTACCTTTTGACACCGCTACTCTATGGTCACTTAGAGGTACAAAGGTATGGGGAATGTGAGAGTAGTCTGGGAGGAAACCTCTAGCATTAGGAGGAATGGGTGAAAAAGCTCTAAAGAGACGGGTGAGAAGCATCCCGTAAGGCATGGCAGTGGTACCCAACACCGGAATATCGGCCATTCTCTTGGCGACATAGTAAGCTAAGTTGAAGGGTTGATGGGTGGACACACAATAGAGCATATAACAAAGACTAGCATTGAGATGATCCTTATTTCCTATGGTGCACAACACGTTTGCTCGAAGAATCTCTTCCAACTTTTTGAATTGAGGCCTAAGCTCGTTTAGCTCCATGCCAAACGGGTCTCTATCAACTTGATGACCTTGTCGGTTAGTCCTAGTGTGGGCGTTCCTAGGGACAAAGAGATTATCACGGATTGTTTCTTTGGGAGTCAATGGTGTGTCGTATGGAGGCATACGATCATGGATAGAATCTAGGATTGACAATGACCACTTGTCAGAATAAAGGCAAGTGCCTTGACCCGGAATTCCTAAGACTTCCGCGAATTGGTTCAAAGGGATGGTGAATTCATGTTGGTTGACTGAAATGGATGCTCATGAGACCATAGTCGTTTGAACTAAGAACAACGCTAGCATAGAATTCTAGCACAAATCTAGGAACTATAGGTTCGTCTATGTCTAGAAGAAAATCAAATTGGATGGCGGCTAGTTGTTCGCAGATGTTGGTTCCTTCTAAGAATGAGGGGTCTACGGTTCTACCCTCGTGAACGTATCGTTTTTCTAAAGCCTTAAAAATCTTAACTTGGTCGTTTGTAAGTCCTTTGGTTTTATGGTGTTTGGGGAGGTAGTTTAGGGAGTCTTTGTGGTCGTAGTATGTTACGGGAGGCATGATGTTATCCTAGACACGAAAATTACATAGTTTAGTTAAAACTAACGAGAATACGTATATAAAGTTCTAGTGTGTGCCTATATGGGGACAATATGGAGGTGTAGTTATCTCGACTCCTTTTAATGCATGAAAATTTTGTTTTACAAATTTTGTAACAAAATGAGAGATAACCCAAACACTCCTAATTCAATGTAGCTTCGATTGAATGTACCCGAAAATAAATATTAGTTATGTATTCCCTTTAGCATTCAAGAGACATTATGCAAGTGATGTTTAAAACATAACGTTTTTATTTGTATGAACAATGTGCAAAAACCGTTTTTCCTAATCGTGAGAAGATTTTTGCAAGTATTTGACATGGGGTTTTTGATGAATTGTGATAATGCCTTATGATATGCAATTCCTAACTATGGAAAATATGATTTGTTAAGTAATTTGTTGAATATGCTTCATGATTAATTAAAAATTATGCATAAACCCCAAGTTTTGGTTTTGTGCAAGAAATAGAAATCCTAGACTCAGATCAGGAATGTTGATATAGTTAGGATACTTACAGAGAGGATTAAAACACAAATTGGTTGTGGTAGAATGCCTAAATTCTGAGTTTGGTTTGCTATGGGTCGAGTTCCAGTGGCTTGTGTGTTTTTTAGGAATGTGATAAACAGTACATGGGTGTTTGTTTGATATATTTAAAAACAATCTCAGGAACCCACGGATTTGGCGGAACAAAAAAGTGGGTTCCGTCCTTGTTGTCGATTGGTTCCGTGGGAACCTTTTGACAGTTGGTTGTTTTTTACGTGTTTGGTTAAGCTAAGGTTTTAACTACACATGTGGTTCCATTAGTCCTAAACCAAGTCTAAGAAGGTTAAAGGGTTGTCTCTTAAGAGGTTTTGTGAGAATATCGGCAATGTTGTCCTCTGAGGATACTTTCTCGATTGAGATGTTTCCTTTTTGAACATTGTCGCGAAGAAAGTGGTGACGAATTTCTATGTGTTTAGTTCTAGCGTGTTGAACTGGATTCTTGCTAAGGTCGATAGCTCCTTTGTTGTCACAAAGAATAGGAACGTCGTTGAGTTGAATTCCATAGTCGACGAGAGCTTGTTTCATCCAGAGAGCTTGTTGGCAAGCTTTTCCTGCTGACACGTACTCGGCTTCAGTTGTTGATATTGCTAGGGCTGTTTGTTTCTTAGCAAACCATGAGGTAAGACAATGTCCAACAAAAGTACAAATACCACTTGTACTTTTTCAATCGACATAGTCACCGGCATGGTCCGAGTCGACATACACTATGGTTTCTACACTCGTTCCTTTGGGATACCATAATCCTAAATGTGTAGTACCTTTAATATATCTAAATATTCGTTTGACGGCTTCAAGATGAGATGTTTTAGGATCTTCTTGAAAGCGTGCACATAGACAAACACTAAACATGATGTTCGGTCTACTAGCCGTAAGATAGAGTAAACTACCAATCATTCCTCTATATTTAGTGCTATCTACGAATTCACTTTCGTCATCCTTAGTGAGTTTGGTTTCGGAGGACATGGGTGTTTTCATGGGTTTGGAATCTTCAAGACCAAATTTATTAAGCATATCTTTGATGTACTTAGATTGGTTGAAGAATATCCCATCTTCTAATTGTTTTATTTGGAGTCCTAAGAAAAAGTTTAGTTCCCCCATCATACTCATTTCAAACTCGTCATGCATGATTTTAGAGAAATCATTGCATAACTCTTGATAAATTGATCCGAATATGATGTCTTCCACATATATTTGAACTATGATTATATGTGATCCCTTTTTCTTAGTGAAAAGAGTGTTGTCTACTAGGCCCATAGTATACTTATGTTCAACTAGGAAGGTATTAAGTCGATCATACCATACTTTTGGTGCTTGCTTAAGTCCGTATAAAGCCTTTTAAAGTTTGTAGACATGATTAGGTTTTTCAAAGTCGGCAAAGCCGGGAGGTTGTGCTACGTACACTTCCTCATTAATAAAACCATTTAGAAATGCACTTTTGACATCCATTTGAAAACGTTTAAAGTCATGTGCACATGCATTGATGCGTGGTTTTGCGACCTTACAACAGGTTTTACCTCTCGAGGGATCTCAAGAGGCTTGCAATCCCCACCAGGCAGTGTACCTGACCGATGTAGTATAGTGTAGTGGCAAGTACCGGGGGATTGATCGTTCTCTAGGGGAATAGTGTCGTTAGGATTGAAAAACTACTCTAATAGGTCTAAGGGTGAGGGAAGATTCTTTTTGTATTTTTATATTTTTTGGAAAGCAAGTAAAATCTCGGGTTTGAAGGAGTGGGCGGAATTAGTTGCTAGTCAACTAACCCAAATAACTACAAATGCAAATAAAATAAAATAACTAAAAATAAAAAGGTTGTGAAACTTATATGGAGAGAAATGTGTTTACTTAGATTTCCTTACTCCCTAACTATCTTTTACCGGTTGATTAGTGTGTATGAATTGCGTGGATGACGGGTGTATTCCTTAATACCAATCGTGGGGTGGCGTACGTACTTCCCCAACTCTACAAGCTCCTACTTCACTCCTATGTCGAGCCGGCTAGGAAGCTCCTAACATGGGATCACTAGAATTCGATCATGCATTAAATACAACCATAAAAACCTTAGTACGCATTGGTTCATGTTTCTTAAGACGTTCAAGCAAGTTACCGTATAGGAGGTTAGCCAGTTTTCTTAAGCCTAACATCGATAAACAATCATCCAATACAATTAATAACACACCAACAACCGATAATCAATAGTTAGGTTTCATTAGATCTAAGCAAACACAAGATAAATCTAGCCTAGCATGTTAAATAAAAGACAAGAACAAGATATAATCAAACAACACATAGACATATTGAATGATTAATTGATTACTTATCTTTAATTGAACATGGGAGATCCAAGGGTATAAAACCCTTAAAAATGGCAGAAAAATCGTCTAGGGTTTCTCCTCACAAAGTTGCACACTAATGACTAAAAATTATGAAAGTATATATATAGGAAAACAGATCTGACGGCGTCACGTTATAGAGCTTGACGCCGTCACCTCGCCGCGGTTAGGGTTTCTTGATGGCCTTCTTGACGCCGTCCCCTTTTAATCCTCCAAAATCCTCTCTGGCCCGTCAGGGGTTGACGACCTTCTTGACGCCGTCCCCCTTTAATCTTCCAAAATCCTCTCTGGCCTATCAGGGGTTGACGGCGTCACACTAGGGCTTGGCGCCGTCACAGGTACTTTTCCAGCCAATTTTGAGACTTTGTCGTTTTGCTTCACTTTTATGCTCCAAAAATGTCCAAAATGCTTCCTTTTCCAGATTTCTTCTCCAAAGTACCTAAAATGACAAAAGGAACGATTTAGGGCAATATTTGATCAAATAAATACGATTTAGGGCTTAAATGACCCCCTAAAATCGGTACACTTTTCGCTTCATCAAATACCCTTACACTTGAGATTTGCTTGTCCTCAAGCAAATGCGCTTTTATTCTAATCAAAATACAAGTTAGGGGTCATTTAACGCTAATATAAAAGTAATTACAACAAATAGTCATTCCACTTTAATCATAATAAGCACGGAGATTACAGACTAGCACCTCACAAGTAGTGTTTAGATACTCACATCTCTTAGGTGTCATAAAAGTATATCTCATAAATGAAAATGAATAATATCTCTCACTACCTGTCATAGCAAATAGATTACCATAGGCTTGGGAAAGGATCAAAAACCTCCTCCACTAGGCGTAAGCACCTAAGATAAACTATCAAAGAGGGATTTTAAACGGGTTATAACGTTAGGTGTAGGGATATGATAAACACGGTTTTGGTGGATAAAGGATATTTTACTGGTGGCGAGTTAAAGATCTTGATTAATTACATGTACAATATGGCGTTGCTAAGCCAAGACTAGACTCGACTTAAGCTAATGAAAGAAATAACAAAAAAAATAAAATAAACATAAAATGAAAAAGGGATGGTAGTCCGTATGTTTTTTTTTTTTTTTTTTTTTTTTTTTTTTTTTTTTTTTTTTTTTTTTTTGCATACACTCTTGCCCTACCATCCGAAATAATACATCATAGGGGCCTCGGTTCTCCCCTTACACTTGAACTTTTACATAACTTTACAATTACTATTCTAATGACTCGAATTAAGATAATCGAAACACTTGGAGTACTTTTAAAATATTTAGCACATATGGGGGTAATAATGTTGTTCTTCCCCATTACTCCATTACACTAGTACTTTACCCATGAGTCCCAATCGTCCCAAAACAATATGTACAAGGATATGACTTGACTTAGCAACCATGTAATCAATTAGATAATTAACTTGGGGTTTAAACAAATGTTGTCACAATAATGCACTAAAAATGAGTGCATACAAGGTAGGCTAAGGCGATTTGGGTGTACATTTAAGTGGGGTGTAAACAAATTCTTCCTTTAAGTAAAATGCTTAAAGTTAGAAACGAAAAGATAGGCTCTGAGGGGTGTACTAGGGGTATCGTGTACTAAAAATGAGTACAACGCAAAGGGTGTGGGAGAATTACTTGACCAATGTAGCCAATGTAATTATAACAAAAACACAGGTGTAAAACAATGGGTTAATCCTAATGCCTCTTATCATGTAGTAAATCTAACTACACGAATGTAGTCTCACTTGTGGCCTTGGAATGGTCCTAACGCAAGTTCTAGAATCTAAGTGCTACCGATACACACATCATAGCATAAATGCTTTTCCTACCAATTCTAGGGGCGAACCTCACATATTTGGGGGTGGAAAATTTTTTTAGTGGTACGGTTTTGTGCTAGTCATATAACTCCTATCCGTGAGACGCTCATTAAGACCAAAGTTTCACTCCTATATGTTGTAAAAAAAATTTTAATTTGGCACTAAAATTGCCCTAACAGGTATTTCTCTCAGTTTTATTACACATCTACCATTAAACAAACAAAAATCAAGTGCAATTGTATTCTCTAAGGTATCGTACTTTTACCCCCTTACACTTAAGATGAACATTGTCCCCAATGTTCAAATAACAAGATGTAAAAGTAAATAAGGTAAAAGAATGAAATCAAATACTCCCCTGATTCGCTCGGTGGATAAAGGGGTAACATGGTTAGATCTTCTTCCAAGAGAATGTAGAAGCTCCAAGACTAAAGCAGCGCCAAAAGCTTGATTCCATATACATCTCCTTGTCCAAAATAACCTGTTAAACCTAAGAAAACAAACACGAAAACCTGCATAACATCGGCGGGATAAATCTGTATAAGGATATAATGCTTGTGGAATGATTATTTTGCAGATTCCTGGAGTTTATAAGTTAGAGATTTAATAAAGCATTTTATGATTTCGGAAGAAAAACAAAACTTTCAAAAATTTCAGAAAATTAAAACCTGACGCCGTCAGGTTGTGAGGCCTGACGCCGTCAGAAATGATCTGACAGAATTCTCATGTTAAGTTTCCGGAAAATTTCTGGAAAAACCTATACCTTACTTCCTGGAAATCCTGCAAAACATCATTATGACTCGATACAAGCATTTGACTCAAACAATTACTAATATGTATGTTAATTTAATATTGTTATGATTCATGTTCATTTGTTCTAGTAAACCGATTTAGATTTCCCTTACACTTAACTTTTGCAAAATACCTTTATATGTAGTTAAGACGAAGTTAAAAACAAGATAAAGCATTTTCACAATTTAGTTTCGAACATGAATCAATAATAATAAAAATTAAACATACATACGGAAGCAAATAAAATCAAACAAACAAATAAATAAACACACAAAGCAAATAAAGCTTGGGTTGCCTCCCAAGAATCGCTTTTCTTTATTAACGAGTCTTGTAGCTAGACTCAAAGTCCTTTTAACCTATGTAAGTGAGATCGTCATCGAGGACATCTTTAGGGTTAAGCTTGGATTGAAGTTTTCTATTGGTCCGCATAGTACGATATATCTTTTCAAACCTCTCTCCATCCGGGTCATACAATGTCATCTTAATATGCCATGACCCATCTCCATCTTTGGGTGGTTTGTCCCAATCCCACTTATGATCATTGTCTTCACATGTCCACTTATTCATCCCTAGGTTAATTGGCAAAACTCCTAGGAAATCAATCATCTTCCTAAAAACTAGAGGGTCTTCAAATGGATCCAATTCGGTGTCCCTAGCCAAGAGTTGTTCTACCGCATATGTTCGGCTCACAAAGTCCTCTTCTAGGTAAAATGGGCGTTGGGGTCCTATGAAGTCTCCATCGATCCAGGGTCCATATCTAGATGGTCTCCTATTTAATTATAACTAGTGGGGTGTTGGTTCCTCACTAGTATCGTAGGCATGTTTGTTCACATCATAGACTGACCAAGTATCACCTTCTCCTACCACTATCTTAGATTCCTTACAATCAATCATAGCACTAGCGGTCTCCAAAAATCCTCTACCTATCAACAAGGGGCATGTAGGGTCGCTAACCATATCAAGGACGTGGAAATCGGCTAAAATGGTTAGTTTTCCTATGTGTACTAACACGTCCTTGACTACTCCAACCGGGTAAGCAACACTTCCATCCGCTAAGCCTATTATTACCTCGGTTTCTTCAAGTTTCCCTAGTTTTAGAGAGGTGTAGAGAGGTAACGGAAGTAGGTTAAGGCTTGATCCAAGATCGGCTAATGTGTCATAAGCCTCCGAATTACCGATCTTACAAGGTAGAACAAATAGGCCCGGATCATCTAATTTCTTAGGTAGCTTGTTTTGAACAAAGGCGGTCCCTTTGTCACCTAACTCGAGCTTCTTCTCATATTTTTCTAATAGGGCATTATAATAGGGGGCTCGTGCTAATACATCAATAACCGGACGTTCAAGGTGGAGCTCCTTGAATTCTTCGTCAAGGTTTTGAGTGGGAGGTGTTTCAACTATGTTGTTGACTAATTTAGTGTTGGATATCATAACTTCTTGGTCATTTTGAACGACTTGGGTTTGTTTGAAACACGAGCTCATGGAATTGACCGAATAATATTGTGGACAAGAACTAGGAGACGAAACCGATGAAATGGCGTTGACGTTTAGTTTCGGGTTCTTGACTGTGTTGCTAGGGAGTGCTCCCATTTCTCGGTCATTGAGGGCTTTCAACAAAGTGTCAATCTTATTGGTCATCTCGCTTTGTTTTTGTTTGAAATCGGCTTCAAACTTTGCTAAACGAGCTTCTTGAGATGTCACAAAGTTGGACATCAACCCTTCAAGATTATTGGTACTACCATAGTTGGAAGGATTGTTGTTGAAAGTACGGTTCGAAGATGAACCGCTTGATTGAAAACGATTAGGTGGGTTGGACGAATTGGTTTGTTGTACGTTTTGGTTTTGGTTCCACCTAAGGTTTGGGTGATTTTTCCATGAGGGGTTGTATGAATCACCTTAGGAATTTGGCTCGGGTTTGAAAGTGTACCACTTGTCTCCCGCTCCGTCGGTACGCGAGGATGCGTAGTCCGCAAAAGCTTGTTCGGGGAGTTCCACGCAATCACGAGTGTCGTGGGGACCACTACATAATTCACACGAAGAAGTGATTTTGTTCACTTGGCTTGAAGGTTTAGGAGCCTCGTAAGATTTCATAAGAAACTTGACTTGGTCTTCAAGTTCTATGATCCTACGGTCGGAAGTGCTTGAATTGTTTGAAGGCAAAGATATTGCCTTGACCGTTTTATTCAAATCACGGGGATCATTCCAACTTTCGTTGTCATAAAGAGCAAGATCTTCCAGGAGAGCCCATGATTGTTCCGCACTTAGATCACGTAGCTTACCACCGGCCGATTGGTCAATGGTTTGCCTCGTGGAGAGATTGATGTGGTCATAGAAGATTTGGACTTGGAGCCAAAGTTCTATGCCATGGTGAGGGACTTTTTGGAGTAAGTCCTTGAATCGAGTCCATGCCTCGTAGAGGGTTTCGCCTTGACGTTGTTGGAACATCAAGATATCATTCCTTAGCTTGGTAGTTCTTCCTGGTGGGAAAAACTGAGCGAGGAAACGAGTGGTGAGATCATCCCAAGAGGTGATGGATCCTGCGGGTAGACGCTCTAGCCATTGACTAGCTTGGTCCCGTAGAGAGAATTGAAAGAGACGCAGTCAGGTCGTCTCTCGAGTGGCAACATCAAGGTCTATGGAATCAACAATTTTGAGAAAGTCCTTGAGATGTTGATTAGGATCTTCGGAACGAAGTCCATGGAATGCGCATCCGCTTTGCACCAACCGGATGGTGTCGGATCGCAAGGGAGTGACATTGGCTCCTTGAGTGAGCTCAATGGTGTTTCGATAGCCATGGTGGCTAGGACGAGAGTAGTCTCCTAAGGTACGGGCTCTAGGAGGTGGGTGTTGTTGTGGTGGTGGGTTGTTGGGATCGAGGATATTACCACCTTTCATGATGTCGGATGGTAATGGTTACGAACAAAGAAACGAAGAAAAAAGATAGACTAAAGAAAAACCTAGAAAAATAAAATAAAAATCTCACTAGAAAGGAATCTAGTGAGTAGACCTAATAAAATAAAAATTCAACCTAAACAATAACTATTCCCCGGCAGCGGCGCCAAAAACTTGATGCGTGGTTTTGCGACCTTACAACAGGTTTTACCTCTCGAGGGATCTCAAGAGGCTTGCAATCCCCACCAGGCAGTGTACCTGACCGATGTAGTATAGTGTAGTGGCAAGTACCGGGGGATTGATCGTTCTCTAGGGGAATAGTGTCGTTAGGATTGAAAAACTACTCTAATAGGTCTAAGGGTGAGGGAAGATTCTTTTTGTATTTTTATATTTTTTGGAAAGCAAGTAAAATCTCGGGTTTGAAGGAGTGGGCGGAATTAGTTGCTAGTCAACTAACCCAAATAACTACAAATGCAAATAAAATAAAATAACTGAAAATAAAAAGGTTGTGAAACTTATATGGAGAGAAATGTGTTTACTTAGATTTCCTTACTCCCTAACTATCTTTTACCGGTTGATTAGTGTGTATGAATTTCATGGATGACGGGTGTATTCCTTAATACCAATCGTGGGGTGGCGTACGTACTTCCCCAACTCTACAAGCTCCTACTTCACTCCTATGTCGAGCCGGCTAGGAAGCTCCTAACATGGGATCACTAGAATTCGCTCATGCATTAAATACAACCATAAAAACCTTAGTACGCATTGGTTCATGTTTCTTAAGACGTTCAAGCAAGTTACCGTATAGGAGGTTAGCCAGTTTTCTTAAGCCTAACATCGATAAACAATCATCCAATACAATTAATAACACACCAACAACCGATAATCAATAGTTAGGTTTCATTAGATCTAAGAAAACACAAGATAATTCTAGCCTAGCATGTTAAATAAAAGACAAGAACAAGATATAATCAAACAACACATAGACATATTGAATGATTAATTGATTACTTATCTTCAATTGAACATGGGAGATCCAAGGGTATAAAACCCTTAAAAATGGCAGAAAAATCGTCTAGGGTTTCTCCTCACAAAGTTGCACACTAATGACTAAAAATTATGAAAGTATATATAGGAAAACAGATCTGACGGCGTCACGTTATAGAGCTTGACGCCGTCACCTCGCCGCGGTTAGGGTTTCTTGATGGCCTTCTTGACGCCGTCCCCTTTTAATCCTCCAAAATCCTCTCTGGCCCGTCAGGGGTTGACGACCTTCTTGACGCCGTCCCCCTTTAATCTTCCAAAATCCTCTCTGGCCTATCAGGGGTTGACGGCGTCACACAAGGGCTTGACGCCGTCACAGGTACTTTTCCAGCCAATTTTGAGACTTTGTCGTTTTCTTCACTTTTATGCTCCAAAAACGTCCAAAATGCCTCCTTTTCCAGATTTCTTCTCAAAAGTACCTAAAATGACAAAAGGAACGATTTAGGGCAATATTTGATCAAATAAATACGATTTAGGGCTTAAATGACCCCCTAAAAGCGGTACACTTTTCGCTTCATCATGCATATGCAAGTAGTATTCTAATTGACTCTAGCCTAGCTACTGGTGCAAATGTTTCGTCGTAGTCTATACCATCTTGTTGATTGTAGCCTTGAGCTACTAGCCTAGCTTTGTTTCTAGACACTACGCCATTTTCATCCATTTTATTTCTAAACACCCATTTTGTTCCAATTATGGTTTGACATTTAGGTTGAGGGACTAATGTCCAAACGTCATTTCTAACAAATTGATTAAGTTCTTCTTGCATTGCTATAACCCAAGATTCATCTTTTATGGTCTCATTTATATTTTTGGGCTCAATTGTTGAAATGAAACAAAAGAAATTACTTTGATTTTGAACTCTTGATCTTAAGGTTCTTTCATTAATTTGTCCTATGACGTTATCTAATGGATGACTTCTAGATTCTTTGATATTCACTATTTCCTTATTTAAAGGTTCATCTTCTTTATCATTATCTAGATTTTCTTGGTTTTCAACCATTTGACTTTCAACTAAGTCATCATCTACCAAAGGTGATGTCTTAGAGGGAGGTGGACTTTCGTCGAATGTTACGTTCAACGATTCCTCGACTCTTGAGGTTTCTTTGTTTAAGACAATGTATGCTTTACTATTTTGTGAGTATCCAAGGAATACACCTTCATAAGACTTTGGGTCAAACTTGGTGAGGTAATCCTTAGTATTTAAAATGAAGCACTTGCTTCCAAAAACTCTAAAATATCCTAAAGTAGGCTTTTTGCCTCTATAAAGCTCATATGGTGTTTTCTTCAAAAATGGTCTAATTAAGACTCTATTTAAGATGTATGTTGATGTGTCAACAGCGTTACACCAAAACTTTTGTGATATATTTTGTTCATTTAGCATTGTTCGACTCATTTCTTGAAGTGTTCTATTTTTACGTTCTACTACACCGTTTGATTGAGGAGTTCGAGGAGCCGAGAAATTATGTGTTATGCCATTAGCATCACAAAAAGCTCCAAATTGGGTTTCGTTATCAAATTCACGACCGTGGTCGGTTCTAATTGACACAATGCTATTTCCTATTTGATTTTGAATTTTCTTACTTAGAATTTCAAATTTATCAAATGCTTCATTTTTAGTTTTCAAAAACTTAGTCCAAGTATACCTAGAATAATCATCTACTATTACCAAAGTATAGAAGTTTCCTCCATAACTTTGTATAGCGGATGCACCAAACAAATCCATATGCAATAGTTCTAAACACCTAGATGTGGACACCATGTTTTTAGCTTTATGGCTATTATGAACTTGTTTCCCAATTTTGCAAGCATCACAAAAGTGTTGGTCGTATTTCAACTTGGGTAGGTTCCTAACGAGTTCCTTAGATGATAGAGATTGGATGAGTCTCATATTAGTGTGGCCTAAGCGTCTATGCCACAGAGTTGAGTTGTCGTCTAAGGAGGTGAGACAAAGTTTGTCTTTAGATGTTTTGTCTAATTTCATAACGTAAACGTTATTCTTCAAAACACCTTTTCCTACGGTTATGCCACTTTTAAGTATCTTATTTCCGTTTTCACTGAAAAGGACGTCATTACTTTTTACGACATAATTGACTAATACTAACCAAGTTAAAACCTAAGTTATCTACATGAGCAACATCATCAATAGTGAGAGAGTCATGAGAGATTGTACATTTTCCAATGATTTTACTTTTAAGCTTGCTACCAAACGTAACATTACCTCCGTCGTACACTTGGTAGGTTGAGAAAAGGCTTTTGTTTCCTGTCATCTGCCTTGAACACCCGCTATCTTTTATCCACTCGTCCGGTTCTAACCCGACTTTCAAGCATACCCAAGTTAAAGAAAAACTCAAGCGTTTGGTCCCCAATATCTCCTGGGTCCATTTGGGTTAAACATTCCATTATCTTGATTCATGTATGGAAATGGTGGATATGGGTTCCATGGCATGTAGTTGGGACCTTGATAGTTCCTAGGCATGTTTGGGTTCCAACTATTTTGATAATGATGCTGTGAGTTGTAGTTACTCTTTGGAAAGGGGCGTTTAGGAATAGACGTTCTAGGTCTTTGTTGAATTGTTTTAGTCCTAAACTCATTTTTAACTTGTCCTAATCCTATAGAAACTGTTGGTTTTTGTTTGTTAACAGTTGTACTAGTGCTAGGTTTTCTTGTGACTTTAACAAATTCAGTACGATCCGAAGTACAAACCTTCTGTTCAGCAACAGTTCCCGCGGAACCTTTGGCCACTACTGGCGGAACCAAATTTTTGGTTCCGTCGGATCCGTGGGTGTCTGAACTTGTTGGAACAGTTTCTTGTACTTCTACTGTTTGTTTCTTAAAGCCACTTAAGTCTCCTAGTTTCATAAAGCCTAATCCAGTTTTATCATGAGGTAACTTTTGAACTTTCATTATCTCATCTATACAACTGATATTTTTATCAAACCTTTTAAATTTAGAGTTTTGTTTGATAAGATCTTCCTGCGTGGTCTGAAGTGTTTCTAATTCTAGTTTAAGTTCTTGACATGAAACACATGTTTCTTTAATGGCATTACCCTTCTTTGTAGTTTTCAAAATCCATTGATCGTTTCAAGTTTTAAAATACAATATATTTTAAAAATCTTAAGTAACGTACCTCTGATGCCAATTATGGAAAACTAGAAGGGGGGCTGAATAGTTTTCACCGTTTTTAAAAATAATTCGCTTTGAATACTTGACGTGATTTCAACTTAATGTAAACAATCAAACAATATAAATAAAGTAAGTAAGGAAAGAAGCAATCAAACCACAACACGGATGTTTATAGTGGTTCGGTCTACAAGGACTCTCTTCCTTGCCCTACTCTACTCCTCGAGCCTCTAACTCGAGAGTTTTTCTTCACTAAGAAACAAGCTCCCTTCTAGGCGGAGAAAACCTTTACACGTCGCTTACTCTTTATCCGGTACAAAGCTAAATACCGAGTTATAGTTCGAGGTAGAACCAACCTAACGTCGCTTACACTTTTTCTGGTACTAAGCTAGATACCGAGTTCTTTACAAGGGTACAACCACTCCCGACACTCTATGTGTTTTGAGGACTAAAACACTAACCGATCACTACTGAATGTTTGGTATAACAATGATGTGTGATGAACTACAAAATCACACAGTATCTAAACTAACAAGTCTTGCAACAGTATGTTGAAGCTTGTGATTCTTGATCTCTTTGCTACAAAAGAAAGATCACTACAAATGAAATGAATGAATGAATGTGTTAGTAATGTATGAAAGAATGTAAAATGTAGTTTATGCTATGTGAGTGATGAGAGAACATAAATGATCAGCTTGCTATTTATAGGCAAACTGGTCAAACAGTTTACGGATTTGGTGGACCCAAATCCTGGGGTCCGTCCTTTATGCTTTTTGGTTCCGCCAGAACCTGACAACATATCTTTCAAAATCTTTCCAAATCTTGCCAAGATATTACAAAATCCAATTCTTTGCTTGAAGATCTTTCCAAGATATTTACTAAATCTTCAAGATATCCTAAAGATATCAAAATGATGTATGCCATGATGTCATGTATATATTTCTATTTTAAGAATAAAAATGTAAACATGTAAATGTATATATGTATGTCCTATGTATATTCTAGTGATCATGTAGCATGTTATGATGAGATTTTAAAAGCTTATTACTATAAATGTAAAAGACTTTAACTTATAATTATGCTTTGCTAAAGATAAACTTTATAATTGTCATTAACAAAATATAGCAAAAGACCGTAAAATATAAATAACGTTTTTAGGATGATATTTGTATTAACACGCTCTAAGATTTCAAAAGGACCAATGAAACGTGGACTCAGCTTCCCTTTAATACCAAAACGTTTAACACCTCTGCACGGAGACACCTTAAGAAATACACGATCACCGACATTGAATTCCAAATCCCTTCTATGACGATCAACATAACTCTTTTGTCGTGCCCTTGCTTCTTTGAGTTTCTCCTTAGCAATGGCAACCTTCTCATTAGTCACCTCAATCAACTTCGGTCCTTCAATAAGTCGTTCCCCGACTTCATTCCAACAAATAGGAGCTCTACATTTCCGTCCATACAACAGTTCAAAGGGAGCCGCTTTGATGCTAGCATGCCAACTGTTGTAAGCAAATTCCACCAAACACAAATACTCATCCCAATTACCGGTCCATTTAAGAGCACAAGACCTCAACATATCCTCCAAGGTCTGAATAGTCCGTTCCGTCTGTCCATCAGTCTGAGGATGGAATGTTGTACTAAACTTGAGTCTAGTACCCCAAGCTTTCTGTAACCCCTTCCAGAAACGAGAAGTAAAACGTGGATCTCTATCAGACACGATCGCTGCTGGAGTACCATGTAATCGAACAATCTCCTGCCGAAATATTTCTGCCAACCTACCAACCGAAAAGTCTTTTCGAATGGGTAAAAAGTGAGCTGACTTGGTTAAACGATCAACCACAACCCATATAGCATCATTCCTCTTCTGTGTGCGAGTAATCTCGTCACAAAGTCCATGGAAATCTGATCCCACTTCCAAGTAGGAATATCAAAAGGCTGTAAAAGACCACTAGCACGCCGATGCTCAATCTTCACTTGCTGACATGTCAAACACTTGGCCACAAACGTAGCCACGTCCCGCTTCATCCCATTCCACCAGAAATGTTGCTTCAAATCTCTATACATCTTGGTAGAACCAGGATGGATAGCGAAAGGAGAACTGTGTGCTTCAGACAACACAACTTCTCGAATAGAAGGATCACCAGGAACACACAAACGATCACCATACCATACAATCCTATCACCGTCAACACGAACTCCGTCCGTTTACCCTCTTCCAGGTTCTGAATTATTGACCACAATTCGCCATCGTCTTTCTGCGCTTCCTTAATCCGAAGTATCAGGTTAGGCTCAACCTTCAAACTCGCCCAATAACCATCTAACCCCCGAATACATAGTTCAACCTCCATAAGTTCCAAGTCATTGAGAATCTTTGGTGCAATATCAAGACTAGCCAAGATCCCAGACTTCCTACTAAGAGCATCTGCAACCACATTCGCCTTGCCTGGATGATACTGAATGTTTGCATCATAATCCTTAAGGAGTTCCAACCAACGCCTCTGTCTCATATTCAACTCCTTCTGAGTAAAGATATACTTGAGACTTTTATGATCGGTAAAGATGTCACAAGTTTCGCCATACAAATAATGTCGCCATTTCTTAAGGGAAAACACGACTGCTGCCAACTCCAAGTCATGTGTAGGATAATTTGACTCATACAGTTTCAGCTGTCTAGATGCATAAGCAATAACTTTACCGTGTTGCATAAGGACACATCCCAGACCTTTCTTTGAAGTACCACTGTAAATCTGATAACCACCAGTTCCTGATGGAAGATTAAGTATAGGAGCAGACACCAATCTCTTCTTCAACTGTTCAAAACTCTTTTCCCGTTCTTCATCCCAAACAAACTTCTCACCTTTTCGCATAAGCTTCATCAACGGTAAAGCTAATCGTGAGAATCCTTCCACAAACCTCCTGTAATAACCAGCAAGACCCAAGAAACTCCTAACCTCGGTCACTGTCGTCGGTCTTGGCCATTTAGTGATAGCCTCAACCTTCGCAGGATCCATGGTAATACCATCCACTGATACAATATGGCCTAAGAAAGCCACCTGCCCCAACCAAAATTCACACTTCGAAAACTTAGCATACAACTTCTTCTGACGTAAAATCTCCAATACAATACAAAGATGCTCTTCATGTTCCTTCTTTGTCTTCGAATATACAAGAATGTCTTCAATGAACACGATAACGAATTTGTCCAGAAATTCATGGAAAACAAAATTCATCAGGTCCATGAACACAGCTGGAGCATTGGTCAAACCAAACGGCATCACCAAGAATTCATAATGACCATAACGTGTACGGAAGGTAGTCTTAGGAACATCCTGCTCTTTTACCCATAACTGATGGTAGCCGGACCTCAAATCAATCTTAGAAAGGAACCTTGCACCCTGAAGTTGGTCGAACAAATTGTCGATGCGAGGTAAAGGATAACGGTTATGAATAGTAATACGGTTCAACTCTTGGTAGTCAATGCACAAACAAAACGGGAGCACCCCAAGGAGAAACACTTGGACGAATGAAACCACGCTCTAGAAGTTCTTGCAACTGCTCCTTCAATTCGGCTTACTTTTAAAATAAGTAATTATTGAGGTTTTGAAAAACATAAAATTTTGGCTCTAGTGGTGAAATGGTGAAATTAGTGCTTAATAGATTATTTTGGATAACTTATTGAATAAGCTATAGCTTTTTGTGTTTGACTTGTTTTGGGTCAAGTTTGGGTCGTACGACACATATTGGGCCGAGCCCAATATGTTTCGGCCTTGGTTGACTTGTTGACCATTTTGCTTATTAATAAGTGCTTATATATCACCCCAACCCGAAAAGGGTCAAAATGCCACATTATGGTGTCAAATAAGAACATAATAAATAACGCACGCGGAAAACTTATTAAATAAATACCAAAGTCATAAAAACCGAAGGCTTCCAAAGTACTAAATCCAAACGATGTCTAAACCAAAGCAAATATCCAAAACATGTGTCTAATAGTCATAAGTTCAACAATGGGAAACTAAGCAAGGCAGGTCTTCTAAGCTCCTACTCTCATCACTCATGCCCAGCATCCTGCTTATTACCTGCCGCAGGGAAAAGAAAATGCGGCTGAGCTAACGCTCAATGAAAAGATATAAATAATGAAAGGAATAAGCAAACGAATGAATGAAACGAAACTAAGAAACCTGCTGAACAATATATCATACGTCATGAGAAATAAATGAATGAATAGGAAATTAGAAATAATAAGGAATGCCCACGAGCCCTAAACAAAATGTCTAAACATCATACATGAATAGACCCAAAACAGATAAGCATAATCATAGCAAGCATAATATAATGTACACATGATATGCATCTCATGATGTACCAAATATGATATGGGGTGTATGGCAAACACCATCCATTCTGTTACACCCCGTGCCAGATTAGACCAAAAATTAAAACTTTTTGAGCGGAAACGACTCACTTTAATGGACACCCTGTTACTCTTTTTTCCATTTATAAAAATCCATGAACATTCAGACCTTGAAACTATTTTTAAATGAAACTAGACTAAATTACCTTCAAAACGCCGGGTGGCACGACCTCTAACAACTTAGGAATTAAAAGATATGATTTTTTAAAGTTTGCCGAAATCTGTCGAAAACCCTCCATCCGATCGGCATGACCCTCCATCCGATCGGATGGAGACTACTGACCTCCCGGAACCTATTTTAAGTCCCGTTCTCGAAAACCCAACCACCCAAATTCGATATATATTAATACCTTCCAGATTTACTTAATATATCATTGGGCTCATTTCCATACAAAAACATTTACCGTTTGACCCTCGAAATAGTACCTTACAAGTTGACGGGTTTTGCACCAAAACCCGTTTTGACCCATTTACACTACAAACCACTTATACCACTTCATTTGCCCACTAAACTTAACCAACATTATTACTTTAACATACTAAACATGTTCCATGATCGATTGACCCGTTTACAACCCAAAATGGGTATTTTCACGCTTATGCCAAACACCCCTTTAACTTTGACTATAACATATCAAACACACTTTGACACACCGTTAGACTACCAAATAGTTATGACTCCATTAACATACATTTTAACACTTGACTTTACTTTACAAATCATTAAAAGACTCCCGGGGGTACAACCTTGACTTGAGCTCGGTATTCTACCTAGCTCTACTTTCTTACCGATCTTCTATCCTTGCTCATATCCAAACCCTTAACTTTAGTCCAAGGCATATCATCACACATGAGCCTACAAAACATTAAACACTTAAACCGTAAGCACGAATGCTTAGTAAGTAAAGCGGATATAACATAACATTACAATTCATTTACACATTACGCATCATAGTCTTTAATCCATTATAACATCATTCATAAATACATACCTTAACCACTTAAACCTTAACCTTCCTTTCTTTAATCCACTCTTATCTAACTCATCAACTAGCCTTACACTTACTTGCACATAACATCGTCATACAAACCATTCATAAACCTTAACTTATACAAACACATAAACACATAATGCATAGAATTCACTATAACACCATCTTATAGCCGGTATACTTACCTTAGCTCTAAGCTAAGTCTATCAAGGACATCATCATCATCATCTTCATCCTTTATCATCATCATCACCATCATCATTCTTACTTCCTAAACCATAACCATAACATCAAGACTCATTAAAACACATCATGATCAAGGGTTAGAAAACCCATCAAACATGTTCATCTTCCTTTCTATATCATTTTATGATCATACTTTGATCATATAATGAAAACCCACTTTAATCATAAACCTTAACCTCATTAACATCAAGATAGGGAGATTACTTACTTGGGAAAAATCATTGAAAGGGCTTATCTCTTGATATGGAATCATTCACTAATCAAACCTTTCATCATCAAGCTATTTTTCCCTCTCTTTTCTCCCCTCTAAAACTGGACCACAACACCCTTATCTAAATAATATGGAAATCTCTAGAATTTCCTGGATAATACTAGCTAGTCACAAGTTTGGCCCTTTGGCACATTAAGCCCCTCAAGTCTCATTCCTTCTATTTTGGCCACATCACATTTTATAACATGTTTACAACTTAACAACTTTAGTCCTTTAAGTTATGCATCATAACCTCCAAAGCCGTGTTACACGCTCGTTAACTATTAGGTTGACTACCGGGTTTGACTATAACGCAACATTCGTTGACTAGCCAATCACGTAAGGCCTTTGGTCCCTTTTCATCTAGGGTGGGGTACAAGTACCCGGGGAACGGGTCTAACAATTCTATCCCCCTTATTTAGATTTCGTCCCCGAAATCTCTTGTCTAAACTATCCAAAACTTAGTCCCATCTTACTCCCATTCTTAGCACTTTCCTTTCTTCCTCCCTTTTAGTTGCAACGATCTAAGTGATCTTGCAATTCAAGGTCCACTATACGTACATCATACCCTTAACTCATTCCATTTCTAGCTTAACTTTTCTAATATTTCATTTCTTTTCAATCATTATGTCATTCAAGACATAATCCTTGCCACTAATGTATACCATTTAACCATTTCTACGTCTATCACATAACCTACTAACTCGTTCCATTCTAACTTTCCCGTCAAGGACTAGGGGTCACTTGAACATTACACACCCTCTTAACTTTTCATAAGTCAATTATTTATTAACTTTCTACTTTTACCGTAACCTTTTTACTATTCCATTAACATTTTTACTACATGTTACGTTTGCCTTTACTTCTCTTCTCATAATTTTATAGAGCCTTTAGTCCATATTAGCGTTTATTAGCATTCATTACGTCACTTTAGCTTCAATTCACACTGCAAACAAACATATCATTTAAAACTTTAATCATTCTAACTTACACCTAAACACCTAAACTCTAGGCTTCACACAACGACTCTTACTTAAGTCAAAAGTCTAACTCTTACTCTATCCACCTATCTTAGTTCCTTACGACTTCTAACCATTCATAGACTCCCATTTCTACCCTTTCACCCTACTCATGCCATGTCGGGAACACATAAGCCCACTCATTCATACTTCCTCATTTACATGGAGAGGCGTCCCAAACGATGTAAATCAAGAAATACAAACTCATGGTTCGGTGATTCATAATTTCTTTATTCAAATGAAAAGGCATCCCAATCCATTTAAATAAAGAAACCATAAACCATCCTACTTACATACTTCCGACATAACACTCGTACCTATTCGTTTCACGATTAGCTTTTAAATCTTTTCATTCTTTTTATTCTTTACATTATCTTTTAACTTTTCAGACTTGAATCCATACCATTACCACATTCGTCTTGGGGACATTTTTATATGCCAAAGATGTAGGCAACCCCATTGCCGATGAAGGCAATACGTTTTATCCCGAAGGATCTTTAACATATCCCGAAGGATCCTTTAACATTCATTAGCTCGGTCATCCCGAAGGATACCATCATTCATCATCATTAGCTCGGTCATCCCGAAGGATACCATCATTCATCATCATTAGCTCGGTCATCCCGAAGGATGCCATCTTTAACCTTTCACATTTCCATCATGGATCCAAGTCATAGCATTGTAACGCACACATTATCCCATTCATTTATTTTTAGTGAAAGCAAGCACATAGAGCATATGAGCCTGCTTATTATAATTACACATTTTCTATGTGTTCACCATTTTATATTCTTAATCCGCATTAATCATTTTCACATTCTTACTTTACCTTTTAGTCTACCCGACTCTTTCCACTTTTAAGCCTTCATAAATTAACTTACATTCATTCATTAGCATCATTCATTCTTCTTACACCTTTTAAGTCATTTACACATTCTTATCATGCTTTAGTTTTCACTACACATCATTACGTCCTTAGTCGCACACTTAGCTTACCACAATTCTCATTCTCATTCCTTAACTCATCTTTTTAATTATTTATACATTTAGAGGAATACCGTTCTCAATCATCCTTTACATAACATCTTACTTTAATCCCATTTTATAACTTTACATTATTAGACACTTGGAAGTCAAAGCGTTAAGCCAATCTTACTTCCATTACTACATACCATCACATCATTCATCCTTGTTACACATTCACATCCATACTTAGATTCTCATACCTTACTTACCCTTAACCCGTCTCTATACTACATTAACGTCAATCGTTAGACATATATATGTATAACGAGACCATATGTTGGCCATTAATATCTTACGGATCATAATCATTACATGCCGTTATTCTTTAGCCTCATTCTTTAACCTTCATACCATTCAACACTATATCATTAGTACATCAGTTTCATCTTATCTTCTCACGTTATACCTTAGCACATTTACAATGTTCCATACTTTAAACGTCAACATTTAAATTTACTTATTAACCCATCTCTAATACCGATTACCATTCCTATTCACATTCCATTACCACTACTTTAACATACATTCATATACTCACAATATAATCACCGGCACCAACCAAGGTGCACGGCCAACTAATCATTTAAACGCTTCAAGTCCTCCACGGACTTACATCACATACACTTTAAAACATAAAACAATTTCATCATACTTACTAACTTAAGTTCACATGACACATCACACATTCCTTCTTCTAACTTATATACCTTACGCATTCCTTACACCTACGTTCAACGCTTCTACGAGTGGTTTAAGTCTAGGCAACCTAAAGGAAACCTAATTCACTTAAACCAAAGCTCTGATACCAAGTTGTTACACCCCGTGCCCGCTTAGACTAAAAATTAAAACTTTTTGAGCAGAAATGACTCACTTTTACGGACACCCTGTTACTCTTTTTACCATTTATAAAAATCCATGAATATTCAGACCTTAAGACTATTTTTAAATGAAACTAGACTAAATTACCTTCAAAACTCCGGATGGCACGACCTCTAACAACTTACGAATTAAAAGATATGATTTTTCAAAGTTTGCCGAAATCTATCAAAAACCCTCCATCCGATCGGCATGACCCTCCATCCGATCGGATGGAGGCTACTAACCTCCCGGAACCCATTTTAAGTCCCGTTCTCGAAAACCCGACCACCCGAACTCGATATATCACCAAACCTTCCAGATTTACCTAATATATCATTGGGTTAATTTTCATACAAAAACATTTACTGTTTGACCCTCGAAATAGTACTTTACAAGTTGACGGGTTTTGCACCAAAACCCGTCTTGACCCATTTACACTACAAACCACTTATACCACTTCATTTGCCCACCAAACTTAACCAACATTATTACTTTAACATACTAAACATGTTCCATGATCAATTGACCCGTTTACAACCCAAAATGGGTATTTTCACGCTTATGCCAAACACCCCTTTAACTTTGACTATAACACATCAAACACACTTTGACACACCGTTAGACCACCAAATCGTTATGACTCCATTAACATACATTTAACACTTGACTTTACTTTACAAATCATTAAAAGACTCCCGGGGGTACAACCTTGACTTGAGCTCGGTATTCTACCTAGCTCTACTTTCGTACCGATCTTCTATCCTTGCTCGTATCCAAACCCTTAACTTTAGTCCAAGCCATATCATTACACATGAGCCTACAAAACATTAAACACTTAAACCGTAAGCACGAATGCTTAGTAAGTAAAGCGGATATAACATAACATTACAATTCAGTCACACATTACGCATCATAGTCTTTAATCCATTATAACATCATTCATAAATATATACCTTAACCACTTAAACCTTAACCTTCCTTTCTTTAATCCACTCTTATCTAACTCATCAACTAGCTTTACACTTACTTGCACATAACATCGTCATACAAACCATTCATAAATCTTAACATATACAAACACATAAACACATAATGCATAGAATTCACTATAACATCATCTTATATCCGGTTTACTTACCTTAGCTCCAAGCTAAGTCTATCAAGGACATCATCATCATCATCTTCATCCTTTATCATCATCATCACCATCATCATTCTTACTTCCTAAAACATAACCATAACATTAAGACTCATTAACACAACACATCATGATCAAGGGTCATAAAACCCATCAAACATGTTCATCTTCCTTTCTATATCATTATATGATCATACTTTGATCATATAATGAAAACCCACTTCAATCATAAACCTTAACCTCATTAACATCAAGATAGGGAGATTACTTACTTGGGAAAGATCATTGAAAGGGCTTATCTCTTGATATGGAGTCATTCACTAATCCAACCCTTCATCATCAAGCTATTTTTCCCTCTCTCTTCTCCCCTCTAAAACGGGACCACAACACCCTTATCTAAATAATATGGAAATCTCTAGAATTTCTTGGATAATACTAGCTAGTCACAAGTTTGGCCCTTTAGCACATTAAGCCCCTCAAGTCTCATTCCTTTTATTTTGGCCACATCACATTTTATAACATGTTTACAACTTAACAACTTTAGTCCTTTAAGTTATGCATCATAACCTCCAAAGCCATGTTACACGCTCGTTAACTATTAGGTTGACTACAGGGTTTGACTATAACGCAACATTTGTTGACTAGCCAATCACGTAAGGCCTTTGGTCCCTTTTCATCTAGGGTGGGGTACAAGTACCCGGGGAACGGGTCTAACACATTCACTAAATACCTGAACTGAACAAAGTACCTAGGATGCATCCATACGCTCCTTGCAAAACAGATATACATATACAAGTTCGAGATTGTGCATACGTACGTTAGTATAATAATAATAAATATGGCGGCCATGGTTGCTATATAGCAAAAGTGGGAACGCTGTGGTCTAATCACACCTCCACAGAACAGTGTCATGCCATAGGTGCCTCTATGACATGGTCATGGTACCTCCATTACTAGTTCAAATAGCTCGGGAAACAAAGTTAGAAAAATGATATGAACATAATATAAAGGTAATCATTAATCATATAACAGAAAGGGAAATCTAATCAATTGAATAGTATAGCATAGCAAAACAGATAAGGAGCAAACAAAATAACAGAAATCAGGAAACAGGTCATGAGAGAAAACCCTTAATGAAAAAGGGCGGAATATCTGTACCTTAGCAAGCAATGAAATGGAAACAAAATGAAATGAACACAGGGACGGAGATCACTTCTTCTTCAGATAATATACATGAATTATGGATCAATTATTATTTAGGAGTACGTTTTTAAATGTCATTAATTGTCATAACTTATTCTTAAATACTTATAGTTATTCATTATTTGTGATTAGGGTTTCATTACTGAAATTAGGTTCACATATGTTTAAGAGTGTCAGTATTAATGTTACAAATGTAATTTAGGTCGAAACACATTAAATGGGGTTAGGTTAAACTAAAACCCTAACTTATAATATAGTTCAGATTTTATCATATTCTGGTCCCTTTATTTATGAATTTTATACCATACTTAAGTGTTTACTGAGGAGCTCAAATATTTATTATGAATACTAATACATGTTAGACACTTACATTAGTTTTCCTAGATTTTATTTCAAAGTGATAGTACCATCTCAAAAATCGTTTTCCCAAACCTACCCAGAAAGTGCACTGCATGTATACCCCGAAAGTTTGCATTTTCTTAACCGATTTGATCCCTTCAGAAAAATCTACAAAAATTCCAGTAAGTCCTATATATCTTAGATATTCTCCCTGTCAAATGAAACCTCTTAATTCATCAATGTTTGGAAACTAAAATTCAAAAACACCAGCTGAATTTTCAGACTCCTAAACTCAGGATTGACATCTAATTTTCTAAAAATCAGAAAGTCACCTACCTGACCTCCAAAAATTATGAAACTTTATATCCAGATAGCACACATTCCAAAATTAGTTTTAGACTTAAAAATCTTGCAAAAACACGTTGGCATCATCAAATTAGACCCCTTTAAATCCGACCCAAATTCTGGACAACGTGCAGTTGAGACAGAAACAACACAAACCTAACCCTCTTAAACTCTAATCGACCCATATTAATTTCCTAGAGTTTTCCAGAATTTATTAGCCATATTAATGATCCTTTATTACAGATTTTAGGGCTAGATAAATGGTATATACATGTCGACCTAAGTGCTGGAAAAGGGCATCAAAACAGTGCAACACATGACACCAAAACAACCATAAAACTCGACTCGAAGCATCATCATATAGGCGCCAATGTTTATGATTTTATGTGGCTTTATAATGTGGCAAACAATATACTCACCCACACGACACACAAATAGCCCATACACACCAGATGTTAACGAGCCAAACACACCATAAAAACCCTCACATAAAATAATAGTATTCACATGTTAAAACAACCTAGGGTTTCTAGCTTTCACACGCCTCGTTAATGATCATTTAAGACAGATTCTTATGGCTTGTTCAGTGATATATCTAGGTCGACAAAGGGCTGAAACAAGGACATCATAACAGTCCATACACATGACACCAAAACAGTTTATATAGGCGTATAGTTTTTATGATGTTATGCAGTTTTTTTATACTGACAAGTTAACGAGACAAATAATACTTATTCAAGCATGATACTTACGGGTTATATAGCATGATTTTACCCATGTTTACACAGGTGTATATGTCAAATTTGAAAGAGAACAAAAGGAATCCAATTAACCTGGTGTCGACTTGTAAGAATGAAAACGAATAGGAAGGCAGCTAAGGCTCGGATTTGAAAAGGAATTCACCACGACTGCACTACAACCTTGATCACCACAAGCTCCTTTTCTCTTCTTCTCCTTGGCGGCACCAATGGTGTATGTGTGTTTCTGGTTGTCGAATGAAAAAGAAGGAAGGAAGAGAAGACTGAATTATAGAAAAAGGGTAGGGGAGCGTGGGTTTTAATTAGGAAACAATTACAATTTAATGTGATTGATATTGTGTATGGCGTGATTTTAGGCTGAGAGGGAATTCTTATCTCTTGCAATGTGTGAGTCGTGTTGTATGGACCAAAAGAAAACGTGTACTACATCTTGTATATGTTTAGGAAGGTTTTAATTTGTTACAACTTATTTTATGTAGATATCTTTGGTTAACTTTTATTAAATGTATTTTATAACATAACATATAGTTTAGGTAATGTTTTAAATTATATCAAGACTTAGGTTAGGGTTCATATTAATTAGAAAATGTGGAATCCGAATTTTAGGGTTTTACAGCTTATTTGAATTAATTAAAAATCGTTATGAAAACTATTCGGACTAAAAGGGCTTAAAGGTTTAAAACTATTTTTGGGCTTATGGTGGTCTCGACACAAAATGGGCCAAGCCCATGTAGTTTCGGCCTTGGTTTGAGTTTTTGACCAAACGACGTGATGAACATGTTAAATTGATTTTTAGAAACTTAACGATATATATATCGTAACTTAAAAGGGTTAAATGGTTTTTGGGATAAACTTGGACTATTGGACCCATTATGGACTTTTAGGCCCGATATATATTTTGGGTGACAAAATGAGTTTTTGAATATTTTTTGACCTTTTATAAATATTTGGACTTATTAAAACGTTATATAATGATTAAAACTGTTTTGAACTCGTTTTGACACTTTAAGCCCAATAAGACAAATAAATGGGCTTTTCGGCCCAAAGATGTAGTTGTTGACTTTTGAAAGTATTATGACTAAATGTTGACTTTTGTATCGAAACCCATAATTAAGAAGTAAACGTAACGATAAATATGGTTATAACGATAAATATACATTTTGGACTAGTTTTGCAAATATAGTTAACGTAAGGGATTATTTGAGGAAATTGCAACACTTGGGAAAAATGGAAAAGTTTGAATAAACGAACGGGTCATGCCCGATTTTTCTAAAATTTCGACACTTAGAATATTTTCAGATGAAAACCGTCTAAAAGACGAAACGGACTATTTTTATTATTAAAAATATTAATTCTTCTAAATTAATATTTTTAGACTTTATAAGACTTATAAATATATTTTAGATATTGATACACTTACACTTAGTTAATTTCTCAAAATTAAATACTTATAAGTTCTTTATAATTATTATTATAATATAAATAATTATAATATTTATAATATATTAATACTCAACTATCACCATTATCATATTAATTTTTCAATACATATTTAATTAATTATAATCCCTAATTAATAAAATACTTAATTATTAAAGAAGGAGGAATTATACGCTAAGTTTTCGAAGTGTGAATTCTGGATATCAACTTTGAAGTTTCTGGGCCACGTGATCGATAATCAAGGCATTCACGTGGATCCCGCAATGATCGAGTCAATAAAGCATTGGGCGACACCCATAACACCCACCGAAATACGCCAATTCTTAGGACTCGCCGGCTATTACTGAAGGTTTCTCCAAGATAGCGAAGCCTTTGACTAAACTGACACAAAAGAATGTGAAATACGACTAGGGAGATAAGGAGGAAGAAGCTTTTCAACTCCTTAAGGAAAAGTTGTGTAGTGCACCTATTTTGGCGTTACCCGAAGGTAGTGAAGACTTCGTCATTTATTGCGAAGCTTCACACAAAGGTTTGGGAGCCGTGTTAATGCAGAGAGAGAAGGTGATAACATATGCCTCTCGACAACTGAAAACCCATGAGAAGAACTACACGACCCATGACCTAGAGTTAAGGTCAGTCGTGTTTGCACTTCGAATCTGGAGGCACTATCTCTATGGCACAAAGTGCATGGTGTACACCAACCACAAAAGCCTACAACACATCTTGAACCAGAAGGAGCTGAACATGAGACAGCGCCGATGGTTGGAATTGCTCAGTGACTACGATTGTGAAATCCGTTATCACCCAGGTAAGGCAAATGTAGTTGCCGATGCCCTCAGTAGAAAAGAGCGAATCAAACCTCTTAGAGTCAGATCGTTAGGAATGACGATCAGTTCACTGCTTCCAGCGAAAATTCTTGAGGCTCAGGTCGAGGCACTCAAAGAAGAGAACTGACCGCGTGAGAAGATTTACGGAATGCCAAAGAGTGAGAATGGATTCGTAAAGAGATCCAATGGAGTTTTGTGTTATGGGGACAGAAGTTGGATCCCGCTATACGAAGGAATTCGTGATTTGATCATGCACGAATCCCACAAATCCAAATACTCCATCCATCCAGGATCCGACAAGATGTACTTAGATTTGAAGAAGCTATACTGGTGGCCAAACATGAAGGCCGATATAGCTAAGTACGTCAGTAAATGTTTAACGTGTTCGAAAGTCAAGGCTGAACACCAGAGACCATCCGGCCTACTTGTACAACCTGAAATTCCAGAATGGAAGTGGGAGCGCATCATTATTGATTTCATCACCAAACTGCCTAAGACATCGAATGGTTACGACACGATCTGGGTAATCGTGGACCGTCTCACTAAATCTGCTCATTTTCTTCCTATAAAGGAGAATGATAGCATGGACAAACTTGCCCGGATATACGTGAAGGAAATTGTCGCAAGGCATGGTGTGCATATTTCTATCATCTCTGATCGATACAGTCGTTTCATGTCAAACTTCTAGAAGTCGCTCCAGGACGCATTGGGAACAGACCTCGACATGAGTACAGCTTATCATCCTCAGACTGATGGTCAGAGTGAAAGGACCATTCAGACGTTAGAGGACATGCTGAGAGCCTGTGTGATTGACTTCGGGAATGGCTGGGATAGGCATTTGCCTTTAGCCGAGTTTTCCTACAACAACAGCTACCACACCAGCATCAAGGCTGCACCATATGAAGCACTTTATCGTCGTAAGTGCAGATCACCAATATGTTGGGCTGAAGTCGGCAAAATCCAACTTACCGGACCAGACCTAGTCCACTAGACTATCGAGAAAATTGTGCAGATCAAGAGCCGAATACAAGTGGCTCGTGATCGTCAAAAGAGCTATGCTGACAAGAGGCGAAAACCCATTGAGTTCCAAGTGGGTGATAAAGTGATGTTAAAGGTCTCGCCATGAAAAGGCGTGATAAGATTTGGTAAACGTGAAAAGTTGAACCCTCGTTATATTGGACCTTTTGAGCTTCTTGCCAGAGTCGGGCCGGTAGCCTACCGACTCGAATTGCCATCCAAACTCAGCGCTGTGCATGACGTTTTTCCTGTCAGCAACTTGAAAAAGTGCTTATCTGACGATAACACTGCCATTCCCTTGGATGAGATTCAGCTTGATGAGAAACTGAATTTCATCGAGGAACCGATTGAAATCATAGACCGGGAAGTTAAATGACAAAAGCAGAGTTGTATCCCAATTGTGAAGGTCCGTTGGAACTCTCGCAGAGGTCCCGAGTACACTTGGGAGCGAGAGGATGAAATCAAGCGAAAGTATCCTCATCTCTTCTCGAAATCATCGAGTAACGCGAATTGAAATCCGGGACGAATTTCCCCATTAGCTGGGGAGACTGTGACAAATGGTAATTTCCACATTTTAAGTTAATAATAAATATTTATTTATTATTTTTAAGCCGAGCATTTCTATACGTAATTGCATGTTTCTGAGCATTTCTGAACATTTTTGGGAGCTGTCCCGCATACTGTAGCTTACAGTCACTCTTGAAAAAGTTTATTTTTGTCAGTAAGCGTAAATGATTCTATTTCTGATAGTTACTGACAAGTTTCGTAATTAACTGAGAAGCTTTCTCGTATTTACTGAAAAGCAACCCCACACGCGAACCGACAGCACAATATATATGGTAGCAGTCAAATAAAGGCATTTTTGAGCAAATAATAATATTTTATTATTATTCTGACGAAAACGTCAATAAAAACTTTATTTTGCGTATACGTGTCCAAAAACGTCAAACCGGGACTTTACGGTAACATTTAAGCTTAAACCGACACACGATACACCAACGAGGAGCGAAAATATTTTTCCCTCCTCTTGTTTTTGTCGTTTGCCGCCTCTAAACCACACCAAGACAAGAATTTTGATATGCATGGATTATTAGTGGATGATGACTCATGTGAAGTTTGTTTTTATACCCTAAGTATACCACATAATACTACACACACTCATTTTATCTCATCTAAACTTCCTAGATCATTTCTCTCATCTCAACCTCTCGACCCAACATAAAAATTCAAGATCTACAAAAATCTAGTGAAGTTTGAACTAATCGGGGTGTACTTTCATGTGTTTTGGGTTAATCGAAACGTGTCTTGGGTAAATTTGGTGCAATTTGGAGTCTTCTTGGGTCTTCTACCTCTCGACTTTTTTCAAGATTTTGTAAGGATCCTCAAAAAAATTTCAATCTTGTTCATTACATGTTCTTGTGATGTTTAAAAGTGTTACCAAGTGCTTATTATGTATGTTTTGCTAAAATGAAAAAAGCTAGGGTTTGATATATATTTTATGGTTGCTCGACTTTTTTTGAAGTTTTTATGCAAGTTATGTTATTTCTTGCTTGTGTGGTAAATCTTGTTGCTTGTGGTACTAGTTTGATGATACAAATGATCTTTCAACTAATTACGCGAGTTTAAGTGACATAAGTGCTAATTTGAGCTTATATACAAATCGGCTTACTTTTAAAATAAGTAATTATTGGGGTTTTGAAAAACATAAAATTTTGGCTCTAGTGGTGAAATGGTGAAATTAGGGCTTAATATATTATTTTGGATAACTTATTGAATAAGCTATAGCTTTTTGTGTTTGACTTGTTTTGGGTCAAGTTTGGGTCGTACGACACATATTGGGCCGAGCCCAATATGTTTCGGCCTTGGTTGACTTGTTGACCATTTTGCTTATTAATAAGTTCTTATTTGAATTATTTAAAAATCGTTACGAAAACTATTCGGACTAAAAGGGCTTAAAGGTTTAAAACTATTTTTGGGCTTATGATGGTCTCGACACAAAATGGGCCGAGCCCATGTAGTTTCGGCCTTGGTTTGACTTTTTGACCAAACGACGTGATGAACATGTTAAATTGATTTTTAGAAACTTAACGATATATATATCGTAACTTAAAAGGGTTAAATGGTTTTTGGGATAAACTTGGACTATTGGACCCATTATGGACTTTTAGGCCCAATATATATTTCGGGTGACAAAATGAGTTTTTGAACATTTTTCGACCTTTTATAAATATTTGGACTTATTAAAACGTTATATAACGATTAAAACCGTTTTGAACTCGTTTTGACACTTTAAGCCCAATAAGACAAATAAATGGGCTTTTCGGCCCAAAGTTGTAGTTGTTGACTTTTTGTTGACTTTTGAAAGTATTATGACTAAACGTTGACTTTTGTATCGAAACCTATAATTAAGAAGTAAACGTAACGATAAATATGGTTATAACGATAAATATACATTTTGGTCTAGTATTGCAAATATAGTTAACATAAGGTATTATTTGAGAAAATTGCAACACTTGAGAAAAATGGAAAAGTTTGAATAAACGAACGGGTCATGCCCGATTTTTCTAAAATTTTGACACTTAAAATATTTTCAGATGAAAACCGTCTAAAAGACGAAACAGACTATTTTTATTATTAAAAATATTAATTCTTGTAAATTAATATTTTTAGACTTTATAAGACTTATAAATATATTTTAGATAATGATACACTTACACTTATTTAATTTCTCAAAATTAAATACTTATAAGTTATTTATAATTATTATTATATTATAAATAATTATAATATTTATAATATAATAATAATCCACTATCACCATTATCATATTAATTTTTCAATAACTATTTAATTAAATATAAGTTCTAATTAATTAAATACTTAATTATTAAATATATATATATATATATATATATATATATATATATATATACGATAATATACATATTACTTACGCATTTTGCGACGACAAGCACTGAGCACGGAAGTTCCGTCGCACGTATTTTCACCGTACACTTTCACCATGACCCATCACCAAAGAGTCTTATACGATAAACTATTTTGAAATGTACCTTACCACACAGCAAGCAAGAAATACACGAGCACTTGACACACGTAAACCTTTCAACTGAGTTAAAACATTTAACACACGAATATTTCGCTAAGACTTACCATACTGATCTAGGTCTCGTGTCGGAGCGGTTGCACTGTGTTATTTTTGACTAGCAGATTGCTATTGTTATTAAGGTGAGTTTATAGCCCCATTTTTATACGTATTATTTTTATAAACCTTGGGGTGAGAAACATGCAAAACTGTTTTCATGGACCAAATTGAACTTTGTTTTTATACACATTGGTATGCGGATAACCTAAGTCTGTTTGAATCCCATTGCGCCCACTATCATCAATCTTCAATTCCTGCTGGGAAGCGCGTATGATATAAATAGATCTATTGGGGGTGACTCCCCTGTTCGGTTGGCCCGAAAAGTCAACGCGAACGTATACCATGTCGAATTTTGCCGAGTGTCTGGGGATTAACACTCGCGGGCACCCTTTGTTTGCTATGCCAGCTTGGCATATTGTTTTTCTAGTTTCGGTTGGATGAGCTTAGTGTTAGCATACAGAATGAGTGTGATTGCTGAATTATTTGCTATGGTCCATATGTGCATATTTAATTTAAACCTATGAACTCACCAGCGTTAGCTGACTTTTAGCATATTTTCCTCAGGTGTTTGAGAATGTATTCATTGAAGGCAGGGCATGGCAGTGGTCATAAGTTTTCTAGAAATGTTTTTGCTTATGCGTTAAACTCTGATTTGGGACAGATTTGTTAAATGGGCTTTGTTTTATTTGAATTGAACTTGAGGTATGAAAATTAACTTTGGAAATGTAAACTATTTTAAAACGGATTTTTAAATCTGTTATCTATATCTTTGTGTCGTGATTATCGATTTAGTAGCACCCAAATATGTATGCTTCCTCAAATCCTGATTTTGGGGGTGTTACATGACCTTCCCCTAACTACCCCACTCAAGATATATACCTAGTGAGGTTTGAACCTGAGACTTCTTGTGAAAAGATCACAATGACTAACCATTAAGTCAACTTGGCGGTGGGTAAAATTAGCACTGTGGCTCATTATGTGACAAACAAACTGTCTTTTTACGAAGACAAACCTTCCAACCAATACAATTATACTTTGACATAACATCACACCTTTTTTAAGTTTTCTCGTTCAAAAATTTTATTCTTTGTACACTTTTTAGTTTTACTAAAACATCACCGAATAGGATCATCGTACTTTGTTGTGCCAGTGTATAGTAGAGGTCACAAATAAGACCAATGTATACCAATGTATGAGTAAACAAATCGATTTGTTACACTTTGCCTCTAACAGGTAAGTTGGCATACTTTACGAATTGTTAAAACCGAAAATAGATTGATAATCATCCAGATAATGCTAGAAAATGCATAAAACATACTTTTTTTAACATTATCTGCTTGTAAAATTCAAAAAGAAAGGACAAAAAGTGCAACCCGGGTAGTTTTGGCATGTTTCAAAAAAGAACCATTTTTGACTTGTTACCTAATCCACCCGAGATCTAGAGTAGAGTCTAGTGGCGGACTGATCTTTGCCAGTAACAAAACATTCAGTAGAAAGGTCCCCTGCTACGCAGTTTTCCATATCTAAAGTAGCATCTGGTGGTTGTCAATCTACAATAACTTGAATTGTTTCTGCCACATTTACAGCATCAATTATTTTGATATCTTATTCAATAAGTTTTGTCATGAAACTTTATCAATTTCTTGGAGCTTCACGAGATGTTCCAAGTACGATAATGTAACCACCCGTAAATTTCCAAACATTGTTTTAATAATAAAGGTTTAATTATTTTTACATGACAATTTAATTGAGCATTTTTGAACATATTTAGTTATTTCAGAAAATTCTTTCATGTTGGTAACGATTAAATTTATAATTTCCGGAGTAAATGATTGTTTTTAAATGATGTTTATAAAAACGTTTAACGAAGAAATATATTTTTGTATTTTTACAAACCAATGGACCAAATTTAAAAATTTAGCTCAAACGGGACACGGGGTATTAAAAAAACTAGTCTACCCTCTAATAAGTAAATACCCACCGCCCATTTTATTCTTTTTCCTTATCTTCCTGCTTCTTTTTTTTCTCTTTCTCCTTTCTCTGTACCTTCGATACATCACCATCCTTTCTTTTTCTTTGTCTGCCATTCCTTCTTCCCCAAAATCAGGTCACGAGACCTTATAAATCTTCCCCATTGATAGTGAGAGTTGCTGAATTTGTTCCTTCACAAGAATCCACCAATAAAGCATTGGTCAAAGGCCACTTCTTTTTCCCTTTTTAAATCTGGTCGAACAAGCCACAAGGAACACCACAACTTAAGTTTTTGGTTATCAAAAATTGAGGGGATAGATGTGGTGATTCTCCTGCTTGGATCGACGGGGATTATTCAGACTCAACTCCTTTAGGTCTCCCCTTGTCAGCCAAATTATATCACTGTAAGGGATATTCGAGTTCTATCTTTTGAATTATTTTTATTGATTAAATTGTAGGTCTAAATCTTTACTTTGGGTTCATAGGAAACAAGTTAATCTTAGTTAATTCGTGGGTTAATAATAGATTGCAAATGTTTTAAATCACATCGTGTGGTGAAATTGATTAAAAAGGATTCGGTTGTTAATGAAATCGGGTCGACTCACTGAGTCAACTCAGTGAGTGAACCAACTCGCTAATTTTCCTTGTTCTGTGTCTTGCAAATCTGCTTCTATTATTATTATCGAGGTGATTGAGTCTCGGACTCAAAATAGTTATGCTCACTTAAGAAAGTTATCACATTCTTGAGTTTTGATAAACTCCTCCTTCTCCTCATATCTATTTGTGGCTAAACCTAGGCTCGACATAGATTTGGATTGGTAGGATTATTGAGTTGTTGTTGATAAGTTGAAGTCTTGTGAACTTGAATGTTGAACCTGAGTAAATTGTATTCAAATTTAGGGTGCGTTGGGTTTGAGACCTGGGCTTAAAGCCCATACCAAAAACAACATGTATATATATATTTGGGTTAAAAGAAGTGTTGGGTTGGACTAAGATTTGTGTAATTATATGTTGGGCTTGCGCGTTGAGCCGTAAATAGATGTGGGCCGAGCCCGTTTAATTCATGCCAACAAGAGTAGGTTTGGTTGGACAGTAAAGTGTAAACACAAATTATTTGGGAATGAAATCCTCGCGACTAAAATAAACTACTAATGAATCATAAAACCCGAACACTAATAAACACATTTTATCAACGATTATTCGAGTCTAATATGAAATAATGTTGATAAAAATGGAACAGGACATTATTAAATGGATTGTTAAACATTGTGTCGAAAGTTATATAGGGTAACATTTATAGTCGTCACATATAAGATTAACTAATTGTATTTTTTTTGTGGAATATTGGTACATTTCGGTAAAATAGGAATTTAATTTGGAATTGATAATTGATATTAGAGGATACGGATACATAACGGAATAGATACTTAAATTGTGGCTATTTGGACTCAGTGGACTTATACCGGACCTAAATACTCCATTAACATTTAGTAAACTAATAACGATTGGGAAATTATAAACTGTCGGGAACGTTATTTTGGGAAACTAAGTTTTATTGAAGTCACGACGATTGTGAAAAATTATATAAATGAATGTGTCATGTCAAAATTTTATAAAACTCTCTAAACTTATACTTTAATGTCAAAAAACCTTTTATATTATAAAACCCGACCAAAAATCGAAACTCATAGTTTTATTAACATGAAAAACATTAACTATTTAATATACTAAATTTAAGTTTTCTTTTAGAACTTAAATTACCTTTTTAAAACTATATTAATTAATTCTAAACTATTTGGGGTTAGTGGGTAGACACCGAAACATATTAATTGACTTAATTATAGACATCCTTCCTTTGTCACTGTTTTTCCTCGACTTCGTTTGTCATTCCTTTCTCGACTCAGATTCCCGTCCGTACTTCTCTCGACTGTGTCGATTTCCTATTCCTTTTTGGCGTGAGTATTCTTGAGTCTATGTTCTTACCACCACACGAAACATTAACACTAAACTTATAAAACCTTTAATGCAATTAATCCACGAAAACTAAGACTCTCATCCTTTCAAAATTCTTTATCTTTCGAGGCGTATTCTGAGATAAATATATATATTAGGTTATGACGATCCAGCACCGTTGTGCCGAACCCTCAATATCGTTGTGTTGCCCTTGTGACTGTTGTGATATTTGTGCATTGCTGCAAGCCAAGGTGAGTTCATGACCCCTATCTTTTACTTGTTTTATAACTGTTTTGGGGGAGAATACATGCTTGTTTTTAAACTAAATGCATGCATAACTTGTTTTTATCTAAAGACATGAATTATTAGATTGTTGAAGACGTTATTTAATTGACCAAATTATTGCGCAGTTAGCCTAAGACTCTAGAACCCATTACTATGCCCGCCTTCATGCACTGTTAATTCCGGTTAGGAAGCGCGATTAATATAAATAGATCTATTGGGGTGACTCCCCCGTTCGGTTGGCCAGAAGGGTCAATGCGGGCGTATATTAAGTCGGATTACGAGTGAATTGGGTTAAACACTCGCCAAGGGCCCCATTATTATTATTGATGTGCTAGGTTATAGCGCACTGAACGGTCGAGATTCGGTTGTATGAACTTAGAGCTAGCGCATTAGAATATTATAATTTGAGACACATACCCTACCCATGGTCCACATCACTAATTTTGAGCATAAAGCATGCATTAAACTTTGATACCATAACATTTTGAGCAGGGTAATGCTTATAGAACCTTTATTAAATTCATATCATCATTATTGTTTTATCATAAACCTATGAACTCACCAACCTAGTGTTGTCCCTTTTTAGCATGTATTTTCAGGTTTAAGGCGATAATCTAGTGGCAAAGGCTTTTGGCATGGCATGGCATGGCATGGTCATAGAAGACTCTGATATAATTAGGACTACTTAAAATCTTTTATGGGCTTATATTTCCACACCATTTTTGAAATATTGTAAACAAATCCTTTTTGAATATGAAATCTATTTTAAACGGTTGAGTAAAAACCGTTCTTTATACTTTGTGTTGTGATACCAATTTAGTAGCACCCCAGTGACATGTATGCTTCCGCTAAACCAGATTTTGGGGGTGTTACAGATTGGCATCAGAGCCTAGGTTATAGAGAACTGGGTATTTTTCAAACCTAGACTATAACCACTTTTACAAAAACAAAACTCTATGACTGACACATGCCTGCCAGCCTGCCAAAGCCTGCTGCCTTACTCATGATAGGAAATATCCTTTTAAAAGTAAGGGATATATTACTAGTGTAACTAAGCTGACTATTAGTAAGGGATATATTACTGGTGTAACTAAGCTGACTATTTCAAAATTTATTGAACCTCGGTGGAATATAGACTGATCACCTTTATTCGACCAGGGACAGTGGGACATAGACTGATCACCTATGTCTGACTCAGAGGTAAATTTTGCAATACTCGGAGTAGTTGTACTGGAAGTTATGCCCAGATTAATTGGTAATTGATTGTTGAAGGTCTCAAAATTTTGTGTGTGTACATAATCATTGCATAACATAAGCATTCACATTCAAACACAACACACTGGCATCATAACACCTCACAAACCATAATATAACCAGCACCACTATACTTCTCCATTCATCTGAAATTCCTGTTGCTGCCGTCTGACCATGATTTGCATCAGGTTGGTTAGACCCGATGAGCATCGTTTAAATCCGAGTTGCTTATTTGTAACTCCTCGAGATCGTAATAATCCATTTGAGCTTATTGGAGCGTTTGAAATCGGCTTTGGCTATGTTTGAATTTGGACCTCAAACCATAATACATCTGACACCACTATACTTCACCATTTATATGGAATCCCTGTTGCTGCCGTCTGCCCGTAAATTGCATCGGCTCAGGCTAGACCCGATGAGCACCGTTTAAATCCGAGTTGCTTATTTGTAACTCCTCGAGATCGTAATAAGCCCATTTGAGCTTATTGGAGCGTTTGGAATTAGTTTTGGCTATGTTTGAATTTGGACCTCAAACCATAATACATCCGACACCACTATACTTCGCCATTTATATGGAATCCCTGTTGCTGCCGTCTGCCCGTAATTTGCATAGGCTCAGGCTAGACCCGATGAGCATCGTTTAAATCCGATTTGCTTATTTGTAACTCCTCGAGATCGTAATAAGCCCATTTGAGCTTATTGGAGCATTTTATAGCCACCTCCACCTCAAACCTTACCCTCAACCGATGTTGTACTTTCCGCGTTAAGTACTAAGTACACTACTGAGACAGCCAACTGATGGCTAGTAGCAATCAATATCCTCCTTCAGGGTCGTACCCTGAACTTGCCAAACTCCCCATTCGGCGGAAATTCTATGACCGATGGAAACCTTAAGACTTTAAGGAGTAACCTAAACCGCGTTCCTTAGGACAACCATCCAATTATCCTCTCGTCCCTTGGAAATATCAGCTATTTCTGCTACCCTCTCATAGGATAATAAACCATGTCATCATGCCCTTCACCACTTTAAATCAGAACATGTACCTCACCAAATCACTGGCAAACAACCTTGGTACCCTCCCACCAACAACGAGAAAATCACCCAACTCCAAATCAAACCTTGAAAACCAGTCATCGTGCTCTTCTACCACTTTAAATCAGATCCCTCATCCTATTAAACCAACTTCAAAACCAAGCCTTGAAACCCAGTCATTGTGCTCTTCTACCAGATCCCTCATCCTATTAAACCAACTTCAGACATCATTGTAACCCACCAAATCACAAAAAGGGGAAAAACCAATGACCGACAACCTAGGTTCCCTCCCACCAACAAAGAGAAAACCCTTAAACAGCCTAGTGAGACCCAAATCTGTTGTGAATATCAACGTCTCTTCCCAGATACCAAATCTATCAGGTAACATAAACCGAAATCCGGGACGGATTTCGCGTTAAGGAGGGTAGACTGTAACCACCCGTAAATTTCCAAACATTGTTTTAATAATAAAGGTTTAATTATTTTTACATGACAATTTAATTGAGCATTTTTGAACATATTTAGTTATTTCAGAAAATTCTTTCATGTTGGTAACGATTAAATTTATAATTTCCGGAGTAAATGACTTGTTTTTAAATGATGTTTATAAAAACGTTTACAGAAATATACTTTTGTATTTTTACAAACCAATGGACCAAATTCAAAAATTTAGCTCAAACGGGACACGGGGTACATGGGGTATTAATAAAACTAATCTACCCTCTAATAAGTAAATACCCACCGCCCATTTTATTCTTTTTCCTTATCTTCCTGCTTCTTTTTTTCTCTTTCTCCTTTCTCTGTACCATCGATACATCACCAACCTTTCTTTTTCTTTGTCTGGCATTCTTTCTTCCCCAAAAACAGGTCACGAGACCTTATAAATCTTCTCCATTGATAGTGAGAGTTGCTGAATTTGTTCCTTCACAAGAATCCACCAATAAAGCATTGGTCAAAGGCCACTTCTTCTTCCTTTGTTAAATCTGGTCGAACAAGCCACAAGGAACACCACAACTTAAGTTTTTGGTTATCAAAAATTGAGGGGATAGATGTGGTGATTCTCTTGCTTGGATTGACGGGGATTATTCAGACTTAATTCCTTTAGGTCTCTCCTTGTCAGCCGAATTATATCACTGTAAGGGATATTCGAGTTCTATCTTTTGAATTATTTTTATTGATTAAATTGTAGGTCTAAATCTTTAATTTGGGTTCATAGGAAACAAGTTAATCTTAGTTAATTCGTGGGTTAATAATAGATTACAAATGTTTTAAATCACATCGTGTGGTGAAATTGATTAAAAAGGATTCGGTTGTTAATGAAATCGGGTCGACTCACTGAGTCAACTCAGTGAGTGAACCAACTCACTAATTTTCCTTGTTCTGTGTCTTGCAAATCTGCTTCTATTATTATTATCGAGGTGATTTAGTCTCGGACTCAAATTAGTTATGCTCACATAAGAAAGTTATCACATTCTTGAGTTTTGATAAACTCCTCCTTCTGCTCATATCTGTTTGTGGCTAAACCTAGGCTCGACATAGATTTGGATTGGTGGGATTATTGAGTTGTTGTTGATAAGTTGAAGTCTTATTTTGATCGTGTTCGGATTTAGCTTAGTATCTAATCTCAGGGTGTTTGTTGATTTCGGATATTGATACTAGTTGGGTTAAACTAGTTTAGGAGTCGGGTCAGACACGTCCAGGTCATGGTTTGGCCTCGTATTTGATCCTGGAATTTCCTAAATATTATAGGTTTAAGTTAGTGTTTTGACGATATAGTTGGTTAGATATGATTTTGGGTTGGGTTCAGTCTACTCAAAAGCACAAGGGTGCGTTCCTTTGGTCATGATAAGTGTGCCTAGCCGAGATCGTTTTCCAAGTATACTTCCAACTTTGGTGTCCGTTGATTCTAGCTCGTTAGGGGGTTGCGTTACTTAGGTTTCGGACGTATCATTTTGGTCTCGAATGCGAAATTGGTTCTTGCGTCGTATTAGAGTATAGAACTAGGTTGTCTTGAAATTGGCTACTAAGTTTCGATTCCTAGCAGCTTGTTTCTTTTCTTTGAATGTTATCTCAGTTCTCATCCAGGTTTTCATCGTTCTCGTTTCGTTAAACCCAATAGGGTGTGTTGTTGATCTTTTGTGTCTCGGTTTCGGTTGGTTATTTTCATAATGAAAGAAAAATAAAAAGGGATATATATATATATATATATATATATATATATATATATATATATATATATATATATATATATGGTACAAAGGGTGCGTTTGATATTACTGCAACAAAACACAACATGGTAAAATCATATGTGAACTTGAATGTTGAACCTGAGTAAATTGTATTCAAATTTAGGGTGCGTTGGGTTTGAGACCTGGGCTTAAAGCCCATACAAAAAACAACATGTGTGTATATATATATATATATATATATATATATATATATATATATATATATATATATATATATATATATATTTTGGGTTAAAAGAAGTGTTGGGTTGGACTAAGATTTGTGTAATTATATGTTGTGCTTGCACGTTGAGCCGTAAATAGATGTGGGCCGAGCCCGTTTAATTCATGCCAACAAGAGTAGGTTTGGTTGGACAGTAAAGTGTAAACACTAATTATTTGGGAATGAAATCCACGCGACTAAAATAAACTACTAACGAATCATAAAACCCGACCACTAATAAACACATTTTATCAATGATTATTCGAGTCTAATATGCAATAATATTGATAAAAATGGAACAGGACATTATTAAATGGATTGTTAAACATTGTGTCGAAAGTTATATAGGGTAACATTTATAGTCGTCATATATAAGATTAACTAATTGTATTTTTTTTGGAATATTGGTACATTTCAGTAAAATAGGAATTTAATTTGGAATTGATAATTGATATTAGAGGATACGGATACATAACGGAATAGATACTTAAATTAAGGCTATTTGGACTCAGTGGGTGATGCGTGGTTTTGCAACCTTACAACAGGTTTTACCTCTCGAGGGATCTCAAGAGGCTTACAACCCCACCAGGCAGTGTACCTGACCGATGTAGTATAGTGTAGTGGTAAGTACGGGGGATTGATCGTTCTCCACAGGGAATAGTGTTCGTTAGGTATGAAAAACTACTCTAATAGGTCTAAGGGTTGAGGAAGATTCTTTTTTGTGTTTTTATATTTTTATGAAAGCAAGTAAAATCTCGGGTTTGAAGGAGTGGGCGGAATTAGTTGCTAATCAACTAACCCAAATTACTACGAATGCAAATAAAATAAATAACTGAAAATAAAAAGTTGGTGAAAACTTATGTGTAGAAAAATGTGTTCACTTAGATTTCCTTACTCCCTAACTATCTTTTACCGGTTGATTAGTGTGTATTAGTTGCGTGGATGACGGGTGTATTCCTTAATACCAATCGTGGGGTGGCGTACGTACTTCCCCAACTCTACAAGCTCCTACTTCACTCCTATGTCGAGCCGGCTAGGAAGCTCCTAACATGGGATCACTAGAATTCGCTTGTGCATTAAATACAACCATAAAAACCTTTAGTACGCATTTGGTTCATGTTTCTTAAGACGTTCAAGCAAGTTACCGAATAGGAAGTTAGCCAGTTTTCTTAAGCCTAACATAGATAAACAATCATCCAATACAACTAATAACACACTAATAACCAATAATCAATAGCTAGGTTTCATTAGATCTAAGCAAACACAAGATAAATTTAGCCTAACATGTTAAACAAAAGACAAGAATAAGATAGAATCAAACAACACATAGACATATTGAATGATTAATTGATAACTTATCTTCAATGTAACATGGAAGATCTCAAGGCAAAAAGCCTTGAAAAAGATGCTAAAATCGTCTTAGGGTTTTCTCCCAAAAATTCCACACACCGTCCCTCTTAAGCTCTCCAAAATCCATTCTGGCTTATCAAGGCTTGACGCCGTCAAACCTTGAACGTGACGCCGTCCCTCTTTGATTTAAGCCGTGACGCCCTTGATCAGGTTAAAGCGTGACGCCGTCAGAATTCACATGCTATTTTCACTGGCTTATCATGAGTAAATTTCACGTCCACCTTTTCTTGCCAAGCCATGACGCCGTCCAGAGTAAAATCTGACGCCGTCAAAGGTAACTTTTAGCCGATTTTTGAGACTTTGTCGTTTTCTTCACTTTTATGCTCCAAAAACGTCCAAAATGCCTCCTTTTCCAGATTTCTCCTCAAAAGTACCTAAAATGACAAAAGGAACGATTTAGGGCAATATTTGATCAAATAAATACGATTTAGGGCTTAAATGACCCCTTAAAAGCGGTACACTTTTCGCTTCATCAAATACCCTTACACTTGAGATTTGCTTTTCCTCAAGCAAATGCGCTTTTATTCTAATCAAAATACAAGTTAGGGGTCATTTAATGCAAACATAAAAGTAATTACAACAAATAATCGTTCCACTTCAATCATAATAAGCACGGAGATTATAAACTAGCACCTCACAAGTAGTGTTTAGATACTCACATCTCTCAAGTGTCATCAAAATAAATCTCATAAATGAAAACGGATAATATCTCTCACTACCTGTCATAGCAAATAGATTACCATAGGCTTGGGAAAGGATCGAAAACCTCCTCCACTAGGCGTAAGCACCTAAGATAAACTATCAAAGAGGGCTTTTACATGGGTTATAACGTTAGGTGTAGGGAAAAGGAAAACACGGTTTTTGTTGGATAAGGGATATTTTACTGGTGGCGAGTTAAAGATCTTGATTAATTACATGTACTATACAATGTTGCTAAGCCAAGACTCGACTCGATCTTAAGCTAGAAACAAAATAACAAAATAACAAAAACATAAAATGAAACGGGATGGTAGTCCGTATTTTTTTTCTATTTTTCTTTTTCTCATTTTTTTTTGTATTTTTCTTGATTTTTCGATTTTTTTTTTTTTTTTTTTTTTTTTTTTTTTTTTTTTTTTTTTTTTTGCATACACTCTTGCCCTACCATCCGAAATAATACATCATAGGGGCATTGCATTCCCCTTACACTTGAACTTTTACATAACTTTACAAATAACTATTCTAATGACTCGAATTAAGATAATTGAAAAACTTTGAGTACTTTTTAAAATATTTAGCACATATGGGGGTAATAAATGATGTTCTTCCCCATTACTCCGTTACACTAGTACTTTACCCATGAGTCCCAATCGTCCCAAAACAATATGTACAAGGATATGACTCGACTTAGCAACCATGTAATCAATTAGATAATTAACTTGGGTTTAAACAAATGTTGTAACAATAATGCACTAAAAATGAGTGCATACAAGGTAGGCTAAGGCGATTTGGGTGTACATTTTAGTGGGGTGTAACAAATTCTTCCTTTAAGTAAAATGCTTAAAGGTCGAAACGAAAAGATAGGCTCTGAGGGGTGTACTAGGGGTATCGTGTACTAAAAATGAGTACAACGCAAAGGGTGTGGGAGAATTACTTGACCAATGTAGCCAATGTAATTATAACAAAAACACAGGTGTAAAACAATGGGTTAATCCTAATGCCTCTTATCATGTAGTAAATCTAACTACACGAATGTAGTCTCACTTGTGGCCTCGGAATGGTCCTAACGCAAGTTCTAGAATCTAAGTGCTACCGGTACACACATCATAGCATAAATGCTTTTCCTACCAATTCTAGGGGCGAACCTCACATATTTGGGGGTGGAAAATTTTTTAGTGGTACGGTTTTTGTGCTAGTCATATAACTCCTATCCGTAAGACGCTCATTAAGATCAAAGTTTCACTCCTATATGTTGTAAAAAATTTTAAATTTGGCACTAAAATTACCTTAACAAGTATTTCTCTCAGTTTTATTACACATCTACTATTAAACAGACAAAAATCAAGCGTAATAGCATTCTCTAATCGTACTTTTACCCCCCCTTACACTTAAGATGAACATTGTCCCCAATGTTCAAATAACAAATGTAAAAGCATAAAGTAAAAGAATGAAATCAAATACTCCCCTGATTCGCTCGGTGGATAATGAAGTAACACGGTTAGATCTTCTTCCAAAGTAATGTTGAAGCTCCATGACTAATGCATCGCCATAAGCTTGATTCAAAACATTTCCTTGTCCGAAATAACCTGTTAAACCTGAGAAAACAAACACGAAAACCTGTATAACATCGGCGGGATAAATCTATATATAAGGATATAATGCTTGTGGAATGATAATTTTGCAGATTCCTGGAGATTATAAGTTGGAGATTTAATAAAAACTTTTTAAAAACAAAACTTTCAAAAATTTCTGAAAATTAAATCTGACGCCGTCAGGTTATAAACCCTGACGCCGTCAGAAATGACCTGACAAAAATTCTCATTTTAAGTTTCCGGAAAATTTCTAGAAAAACCTTTACCTTACTTCCTGGAAATCCTGCAAAACATCATTATGACTCGATACAAGCATTTGACTCAAACAAATACGAATATGTATGTTAATTTATTATTATTACGATTCATGTTCATATGTGTTCTAATAAACCAATTTAGATTTCCCTTACACTTATCTTTTGCAAAATACCTTTATATGTAGTTAAGACGAAGTTAAAAACAAAATAAAGCATTTTCACAAATTACTTTTGAACATGAATCAATACTAATAAAAATTAAACACACATACGGAAACAAATAAAAACAAACAAACAAATAAATAAACACACAAAGCAAATAAATAAACAATCAAATAAGGCTAGCATGCGATAAATAAAATCAATGTAACAAATGTTTTAAGGCAAACAGATGCCTTCCCTAAATTATTACAGACCATATTGTTTCAACACATACAACCAAATATCAAATTGTTCAAACATCAAAACATCAAATCACATCATCACTGTGGTGGGGGACCTTGGCGATAGTCGTAGCCTGGAGGGAGGTGCCCGTAGTACCCATATGGTGGGTAATCCTGCTCACGACCCGGGAAAGGGTCAATCTGCAGATGTGGGTCCAACTGATCACGTGTAGATAGATGCTGCATCTGACGAACCGTGTGATCATACATCCAGTCGAACCTCTCGTCCACCCTGGTCCTCCAAGTATCAACCTGGCCCATCCAGGTCCCCTGGTGAGCCTGCCAGTCCCCCTGCTCATGTGCCGGTAGTAATCAGCTGTACCGGCCTCATAACCCTCATGCTGCTGCTGCTGGGGCTCCTCCTCCTCCTCATCATCCTCATCATCATCATCCTCAGCTCTGGCTGGATGATACCACATAAAGGACCCATCATGCATTTCCATAATCACCTCCATCTGCTTCAGGGACCTCTCCTTCATCGTCCTGCATGCATCACCACTCAAATACCTCATGACCTCGGGCCTGAGGACTCCATAAGACTGGGCCAGCCGGGTGATAAACATCCCACCATAAATCCTGTCTCCTTCCCTCTCCCCAACTCCACCATGCATAAAGCTAGCAACCCAAAACGGGATGTTGCAGTAAACATCATTAGAGTAGATGGTGTACAGGTAGAAGAGATCAGAAGCAGTGACACGGTGGTGAGAGCTGTGACGCCCCGTCAAGCTGTAGGTGAGGCATCGATGAGTCAACCGAACCCTAGGATCCTTGATTTGGGATGCCACAGTGGTCGAGGTATACACCCCATCCCCAATAGTTTGCCAGAACATGGAACATCTAAAATCATTCTTCATCGACTCCCCACGCAACAACCTATGCATGAACCCTGCCTGAATGGTATCATGCTGATCGTACAACCCAAGTCTCCACCCAAACTCAGTAACCGAACACGTCCTTAGCTCACCCCCCAGTCTGAAATAGATCGTGGTACTGCCTACATCGGTCCTTGCCTCAGCCATGTCAAAATGAAAGGTGGCAAAGAATTCACGTACCAATTCCTCATATACCGGCTCCTGAATTTTAAACAGTCTTTCCAACTGAGGGCCGGTAAACCCATCCGTCTGAAAACTTTGGAGAAAGGTCTGCTCAAGACCTTCTCTCCTCAGAAAGTTCCAATCAACTACGGCCCCATTTTCGACCTTGTGTAGTAGCAGTTGTGCGTATTTGCTTGTAGCAGCATCGTTGTCAAAGACACCCCAACTGAGGACCGTATCCCCAAAGTTCTCTTGTTGAGATCGGGAAGAACTTCCTCGGCTGGGTCTTTGGCGCTTACTCATTATCTGGAACAAAGCAGGAGGAACAAAAGTGTTAATATGTGAATTAAAGATTTGGTGGCGCATCAGACAGGTCTGACGCCGTCACCCTTTGCTAGGTGACGCCGTCAGATTCGACCAAGTTCAAATCCATAATTACGAGGGAAAAATCAATATTCAAACTTCAGGCTCAATAACCACACACCACTTTTTACAGAAAAATGGGTGATTGGATCACAGGTTATGGTTCAAATTCGTGGCCACCCGATTAGTGAATTGACCCATTTGATTGCTAACAATCACATGCTTTTAATCATTGCTAAAATAACACTAATTAAAGGACATTATGAGTTCTAAGCATGAATCAACCCTAGGGTATCATGAGTAGAGGGCTTTCGAAATTGACAAATCCTATGAGTAATTGAAACGAAAAGAATGAATAAAAATTACTTACCACGTGGAAATTGGTGACGAAAGTCGGTGAATTTGATCCTGGAAATTCGAAGGTGGGGTTGGAGTGGATATGGTTTGTGGGGTTTGTGATGAAAGTGATGGAATTAAAGTTATTATTGCTGTGCAGACGGGGTGACGGCGTCACGTTCAAATCCTGACGCCGTCAGATCAGCGTAATTTACCACTTTGTGCCAGTTTACAAATGAGCCCCTCGTACTTTAAAGGAGCAGCTAGTCAGGGTCAATAATCCTGATAGCTAGTCTCGTTAACAAGTTCCTCCTGGGTCAAATGTTTTGTTACTGTCACGAGATGTGGTAAAATGTTGAAACGGGCCGGTTGACGTCACATTCAGGTTCCAATCTTCGTCACGGCAGGTATTCAGGGAGTGTGAGGAGCTTTTACAGGGGGTTTTCGAAATGAGGATGTGCTTCAATTGAGTTCTTCTCACACCTGGCTTAAAGCCAAAAGATCGTTTCCTAGCCTCATGAAAGTTAGGGAGCGTGAAAACCATGCTTCCCACGAAAATGCTACGATCTTGAGAATTCTTTTTCTCGCGAGAGGATCCAAATAGATAAGAGGGTTTTAAAAGTGAAGGCTCGGGGAGATGGGTTTCATCATCCCATTCGTTGTATGCTTCATTAGGGACCGGGAGTTCAAAGATCTTCTCGATCTTTTTGTGTGAGGCTTCTTCCCTAATTTTCTCCTTTATTCTCACAATAAACTTTTCTGCTAGTTCCATGAACATATCTTGGGTGTTTTTCAAGTGAGTCTCTAATTCCTGGATCCGCCTTTCTCGGTTGTTCACGAAAGTTAGCATTATCCCTTCAAACTCATCTTGTCGTGAGAATTGATGAAACGTATGTTTACCAATTGTGTTCACGCACTCATCGGGATTTTCATCAGCCGTAGGTGTCTCAGCTTTCATTAAGCTCTCAACCTGCCTTTTTATGTTTTCGAACAGCTGTTCTTGGGTTGCACTCATGCAATTTAAAATCCCTTCTTCCGAGAACGTTGAGTCATTCCATTCTTCCTCTTCGTATTGTGCTAAGTCCTCAATGACTTCCCAGCACTTATCGACACTGAGCCTGCTCAATCTCCCATTGGCGGCGTAATCTATGGCTCTTCTAGTTTGATGATTGACACCATCATAGAAGATTTGGATTTGTAGCCAAGGATCCATGCCATGGTGAGGGACCTTTCGGAGTAAGTCCTTGAATCGAGTCCATGCCTCGTAGAGGGTTTCGCCTTGACGTTGTTGGAACATCAAGATATCATTCCTTAGCTTGGTAGTTCTTCCCGGTGGGAAAAACTGAGCAAGGAAACGAGTGGTGAGATCATCCCAAGAGGTGATGGATCCTGCGGGTTGACGTTCTAGCCACTGACTAGCTTGATCCCGCAGAGAGAATTGAAAGAGACGCAATCGGGTCGTCTCTCGAGTGGCAACATCAAGGTCTATAGAATCAACGATTTTAAGAAAGTCCTTGAGGTGTTGATTAGGATCTTCAGAACGAAGTCCATGGAATGCGCATCCGCTTTGCACCAACCGGATGGTGTCGGATCGCAAGGGTGTGACATTGGCTCCTTGAGTGAGCTCAATGGTGTTTCGATAGCCATGGTGGCTAGGACGGGAATACTCTCCTAAAGTACGGGCTCTAGGAGGTGGTGGTGGTTGTTGTGGTGGTGGGATGTTGGGATCAAGGATATTACCATCTTCCATGATGTCGAATGGTAATGGTTACGAACAAAGAAACGAAGAAAATAGATAGACTAAAGAAAATCTAGAAAAATAAAATAGAAATCTCACTAGAAGGGAATCTAGTGAGTAGACCTATAATGTAAAAAATTCAACCTAAACAATAACTATTCCCCGGCAGCGGCGCCAAAAACTTGATGCGTGGTTTTGCAACCTTACAACAGGTTTTACCTCTCGAGGGATCTCAAGAGGCTTACAACCCCACCAGGCAGTGTACCTGACCGATGTAGTATAGTGTAGTGGTAAGTACGGGGGATTGATCGTTCTCCACAGGGAATAGTGTTCGTTAGGTATGAAAAACTACTCTAATAGGTCTAAGGGTTGAGGAAGATTCTTTTTTGTGTTTTTATATTTTTATGAAAGCAAGTAAAATCTCGGGTTTGAAGGAGTGGGCGGAATTAGTTGCTAATCAACTAACCCAAATTACTACGAATGCAAATAAAATAAATAACTGAAAATAAAAAGTTGGTGAAAACTTATGTGTAGAAAAATGTGTTCACTTAGATTTCCTTACTCCCTAACTATCTTTTACCGGTTGATTAGTGTGTATTAGTTGCGTGGATGACGGGTGTATTCCTTAATACCAATCGTGGGGTGGCGTACGTACTTCCCCAACTCTACAAGCTCCTACTTCACTCCTATGTCGAGCCGGCTAGGAAGCTCCTAACATGGGATCACTAGAATTCGCTTGTGCATTAAATACAACCATAAAAACCTTTAGTACGCATTTGGTTCATGTTTCTTAAGACGTTCAAGCAAGTTACCGAATAGGAAGTTAGCCAGTTTTCTTAAGCCTAACATAGATAAACAATCATCCAATACAACTAATAACACACTAATAACCAATAATCAATAGCTAGGTTTCATTAGATCTAAGCAAACACAAGATAAATCTAGCCTAACATGTTAAACAAAAGACAAGAACAAGATAGAATCAAACAACACATAGACATATTGAATGATTAATTGATAACTTATCTTTCAATGTAACATGGAAGATCTCAAGGCAAAAAGCCTTGAAAAAGATGCTAAAATCGTCTTAGGGTTTTCTCCCAAAAATTCCACACACCGTCCCTCTTAAGCTCTCCAAAATCCGTTCTGGCTTATCAAGGCTTGACGCCGTCAGACCTTGAACGTGACGCCGTCCCTCTTTGAATTAAGCCGTGACGCCCTTGATCAGGTTAAAGCGTGACGCCGTCAGAATTCACATGCAATTTTCACTGGCTTATCATGAGTAAATTTCACATCCACCTTTTCTTGCCAAGCCATGACGCCGTCCAGAGTAAAATCTGACGCCGTCAAAGGTAACTTTTAGCCGATTTTTGAGACTTTGTCGTTTTCTTCACTTTTATGCTCCAAAAACGTCCAAAATGCCTCCTTTTCCAGATTTCTCCTCAAAAGTACCTAAAATGACAAAAGGAACGATTTAGGGCAATATTTGATCAAATAAATACGATTTAGGGCTTAAATGACCCCTTAAAAGCGGTACACTTTTCGCTTCATCAGTGGGCTTATACCGGACCTAAATACTCCATTAACATTTAGTAAACTAATAACGATTGGGAAATTATAAAATATTAGGAACTTTATTTTGAGAAACTAAGTTTTATTGAAGTCACGACGATTGTGAAAAATTATATAAATGAATGTGTCATGTCAAAATTTTATAAAACTCTCTAAGCATATACTTTAATGTCGAAAAACCTTTTATATTATAAAACCCGACCAAAAATCAAAACTCATAGTTTTATTAACATGATAAACATTAACTATTTAATATACTAAATTTAAGTTTTCTTTTAGAACTTAAATTACCTTTTTAAAACTATATTAATTAATTCTAAACTATTTGGGGTTAGTGGGTAGACACCGAAATATACTAATTGACTTAATTATAGACATCCTTCCTTTGTCACTGTTTTTCCTCGACTTCGTTTGTCATTCCTTTCTCGACTCAGATTCCCGTCCGTACTTCTCTCGACTGTGTCGATTTCCTATTCCTTTTTGGTGTGAGTATTCTTGAGTCTATGTTCTTACCACCACACGAAACATTAACACTAAACTTATAAAACCTTTAATGCAATTAATCCACGAAAACTAAGACTCTCATATTTTCAAAATTCTTTAACCGTTGTGCCGTCCCTCAATATCGTTGTGTTGCCCTTGATGCCAGTTGTGACTGTTGTGATATTTGTGCATTGCTGCAAGCCAAGGTGAGTCCATGGCCCCTACCTTTTAGTTGTTTTATAACTGTTTTGGGGGAGAATACATGCTTGTTTTTAAACTAAATGCATGCATAACTTGTTTTTATCTAAAGACATGAATTACTTTATTGTTGAAGATGTTATTTAATTGACCAAATTATTGCGCAGTTAGTCTAAGACTCTAGAACCCATTACTATGCTCGCCTTCATGCACTGTTAATTCCGGTTAGGAACCGCGATTAATATAAATAGATCTATTGGGGTGACTCCCCCGTCCGGTTGGCCAGAAGGGTCAATGCGCGCGTATATTAAGTCGGATTACGAGTGAATTACGTTAAACACTCGCCAAGGGCCCCATTATTATTATTGATGTGCTAGGTTATAGCGTACTGAACGGTCGAGCTTCGGTTGCATGAACTTAGAGCTAGCGCAATAGAATATTATAATTTGAGACACATACCCTACCCATGGTCCACATCACTAATTTAGAGCATAAAGCATGCGTTAAACTTTGATACCATAACATTTTGAGCAGGGTAATGCTCAAAGAACTTTTATTAAATTCATATCATCATTACTGTTTTATCATAAACCTATGAACTCACCAACCTAGTGTTGACCCTTTTTAGCATGTTTTTTCAGGTTTAAGGCGATAATCTAGTGGCGAAGGCTTTTGGCATGCCATGGCATGGTCATAGAAGACTCTGATATAATTGGGACCACTTAAAATCTTTTATGGGCTTATATTTCCGCACCATTTTTTAAATATTGTAAACAAATCCTTTTTGAATATGAAATCTATTTTAAACGGTTGAGTAAAAACCGTTCTTTATACTTTGTGTTGTGATGCCAATTTTGTAGCACCCCAGTGACATGTATGTTTCTGCTAAACCAGATTTTGGGGGTGTTACAAGTACTATAATTCCTTTCTGAACAATTTAAGAACAGCTAAAGCACAAACCATTTGATTAGCTTCTAAAAACTACTACAAAACCATATTGATTAGTCTAAAATCTCTACCACCAGAATGTGTGAATTTGTCAAACTAGTTCAATATACCAAATGAGTCACTCTTGTATTGAATTAGCTCAATTAGTCAATCCAAGAACTGGAACAATGTTATCCACACGATCAAGAACATATACTCCGAAAAAAGATTCACCATCAATAAAGTTAAAAACATGATAAAACAAACATTAAGCTTTTTTTAAGGCAAATATATATTTTAATAGATAATCAACTAGCAAGATGCTAGGATTATAAACACTAACATCACAATACTAACCAAAACAATCCAAAAATTACACCACTTACCCTAAAAATTGTTAGTTTTATGGACATAAGTTATTAGACGTGTGTTAGGATCGAACTCGAGATCACGGGATTGCACAATTTACGTATGAGAATTAAAGAATAATAATTATATATAAAAGGTTATATTTAATTATTTATTACACAAATATGTAGCGACCGTTAGTATTTAACGAATAATGACTAACGACTGTTAGACGAATATAAGGAAAGAATTATGTGTGAATAATTGGTAAGTCAAGAAGCTTCCGGATCCCCTTTGTGATGCCATAGCCGATCAGTGGAGGGATTGGGCTTGCCCAATCCTACACCAACTTGTCTTTCAAGTTATCTACACTATATAAACAAATCTAGGGTCATTGGTTTTGCACCTTTTGTACACACACAATACCCTTAGATTTTTTCCTTTTATCCTCTTTGTTTGGTTCGACCGGAACTACAAACCCACAAGGGTTTTCGGTTTTGATTTTTGAAATCAAAATTGTTTTGTGTTTTTATTTAACTAGCATTAACGTTTACTTGGTATTAGTACGTGTGTACAAGAACGTGATTCAAACACACTATTGTTTGAATCTTGGATTAAATTACAAAACGGTAAGGGGTAATTCTTATAATCCACATAAACCCTAATTAGGGTTCATAAAGTTGATTGCTTGGAATTGATTCTTGCTTGGCTAGAATCATAAGGTACGCATACTATTTATGTTTGGTTAATTAGTTTATACATTATATATTCCTACTCGCTTCCGCTATTACTTTGATGCTTTATGTGTTTAATTTATGTTGTGAATGCTTAAAGTGACGATCATTATCGAGTCAATGAGTCTTGTAATATGGTCATGTAATAGCTCGTTAGAATCATAAAAATATAGTCTACATGATAGTAGAAGTGTGCCGTCTAGTTTAGTCTTAGTATTTACGTTAATGTTGAATTAGTGAAATATGTAAAGACGGCACACTTCTCTATTCTCATATCATGGGAGACTATATAAGGTTGTAACCTCTCACTTGAGAGGTGTGGATTGTGAAGTGTAAGAGAAATTCTCTCTTATTTTCAATCTAGCTCTTTCTCTCTCTAACATCATATCTTTCTCTCTCTAGACATATAACATAGGTGTGAATTGATCTAAAAAGGGTGACCTACAAGTGGTATCAAGAGACATAAGATGATTTAGAAGTGTTTGTTGCTTATTTCTTTAATCATTTTCGTGCTTATTTCTGGTCATTTTAGTGCTTATTTCTGGTAATTTCGTAGCTTATTTCTGCTGTTTAGTCCAATAAGCAATTTTTTAAGGTTCTTTAACAGATTATTACGAGCTTATTATTGCTTTTTTAAGTGCTTATTTTGGTCCAACATTAGATTTATCAGTTTTAAGTGCATACCTTTTTTTGTCCAATCTGTCCAGATCTATCAATTTTTGTCCAAAACAGTCTCGTTAATACTGCTTTTTGTCCAGATCTATTAGTGTTTATCATAACAGTTTCATTCAAAGCTTATTTCGAAATGATTCTGTGTCAAAAACTGGTAAAAACTCGTCGGAAAATGGTTGGTCGGAATTTTTGGCCGGAAAAGTCATCGGAAAGTTTTTATCGAAATTGCTTTTATAAGTAATTTCGACAAACCCTTGTTTATCAGAATTGAGTTCTAGGGTTTATCGAAATTGGTTTTTATCGAAATTGGTTTTTGTCGGAATTCGATAAAGTTGTCGAAATTGTATCTGTTGTCGGAATTCAACACGTCGGGGTTCATCGGAATTCGAATCGAATTTCTTGTAAAGAAATTTCGATAAGTTTTTGTCGGAATTGGAGGTTGTCGAAATTGGTCATCGGAATTGTGTTTGAGTGTGTTATCGGAATTGCTTTGTCGGAATCGGACTACAACAACATCCAAACAACAACTTCAACCAAACAACAACATCCAAACATCAACGACTACAACCAATAAAAACAACAGATAACAACATTAAAAAAAAAAAAAAAAAAAACACTATCAACTACAACAGGTAACATCAATGAGAAAAACCATTTGTGTGTCTACTCACCTCACCCACGACAAACATATCAACTCCAATCTAATCCTAACTCATCTTCGCCATCTCACAACAACAACAACATCAACAATCTAACACCTAATCCCATCTCTCGTTCAGATTCGAGACATAAAAGAAAAAGAAAAGTAATACATGATCTCAGATTTATAACTTGCTTTCAAAATCGTAATCGATTCACAATTCTTTTAACAATCCATCATCGATCTATTGAAGAACAAAGCTTCATATTTAATATTCGAATCTCATTAAGAAAGAACAAAAAACCAAACAGGTTTTCATCCATACTTTGATTCGGTTTGAAAACAAAAAAGAGAAGATCTTAGATAATCATTTTGAAATACAATTGATTCGGTTTAAATCTGAACCTCAAAAGATTAATCATCATCGATCTTGTGTAACCCTCTTGGTAATATACGAATCAAAAAGAAAAACAAAACAAAAACGTTTCATCTTTCTTTATTTTCGTTAAATACATAAGAACAACGAAATCAACAAGTCGAACCTACCATAGATCTTTATGCTTGGTTAGACCAAAGGAAACTCAAAGGAATTTATTATTGTGTTCGGCTATTTCAAGAAGAAGAAGAAGGGATCTATTCTTATGTTTTTCTGGGAATCGATTGTGATAAGAGAAAAAGAAAAAGTGGTGGCTGTGTTTAGTGATTAAAGGTTGGGGTGAGTAAGTTTAGTGGTGTTATATAGTGCTTAATTAGGGTTAGGATCAGTATTAGTGGACTTGGGCCACATACTAAGTGGGCTGAAAATCAGACTGTTATCACAAGGACAATTTATTTATTTATTTTATTATTATTATTATTATTATTATTTTTTTAATTTTATATATCATTGGGCTGAAAATTTGGTGCGTTAACACAAGGACGATTTTTTAAGTTTTTTGGGGCTGAATATTATTGGTTTTCATCACAAGGACAATTTTTTTTTTTGTTTGATAAATATTTGTGGTATAATTTTGGGCAACGATTTCGAGTGAGCTTCAATTATCAGAGATTAATTTTAATTTTGGGTGAAATTTTTTCGGGTTCGTTTGGATATAAATACTGTGCTAGTTGTTATGAAAGCGTGAACAATCGACAAAGATTCATTTGAAAACACAATCTTACTTCTTTATCGTCTAGAAGATCCATTTTTCATTTCACACCGAAATTAAATGGATTCAAGTTCACAAGAGAGAGAGATGCCTAAAAGTGTAAAGCTCGCAATGCACTCCAAAGAAAACTGTTTGGTACGTTTTTATTCAGTTAAGATTAAATGTAACGTTCTCTCAGAAGCAAGGTTTTCATCGTGGAGTACTTTTTCAACTTTCTTCGGAACTGAAAAAGACCTTCTAACTTTCCAAAGAGAACTCCGGCACAACATAGTCCAAATAGAGAAGCAAATTGAACAAGGAAGTGACTGCATGGTAGAATTTAGAGTGCTCAAGACACTATTAAAAGGGTTCATGTCCATGGATTTTAGAGTGTTCAAGACTTCTCGGGATTATGAATCGCAAAGCAAGTCATGGAAAGAGAACATCACTAGTATGGATGCTGAAGCTTTTAGAGATCAGCTTGTTTCACTAATTAACATACTAGCAATGGTGCTTAATGAAAGATCACTTCATCTGAGGGTTATGCTAGAGGAGAGAGAATTCAAAGAAGTGGAGAAGCAGAAACGAGTAAAAGAATTGAATGAACGAGTGAATGGAAGAAAAATGCTGACACGAGAAGGAATAGTCAACAAGGAAGGGACATCAGATTATAATTTGGTATTCACGGGTAACAGTGCACTATCAGAACATCAGAAAGAAAGCAGCAGTCCGCATACTGATGGGAAACTCAACAGTAAGGATGGTTTGAAGAATGCAGCTGCTGATGTCGGACCTTCACATTGTTCAGACACATTGATTAAGGTACATCAATCAACTGATGATATCAATATATTTGAAAATGTGTTTGCTCATGAGACACAAAGTCATGAACAACCTGAATACGTTAACGACACATATGTGGTGAATCAGGATAATAGAAATATTACTTCCGAGACTCTAGATATGGATCCTAATGGAGGAACGGTTGAACACGACAATGTGAATCATGATCAAGAATGTGCTTCAAATGCTTTATTAATAAAAAATATGCAAACTGAAGTTGTTCGATGTAATGCGCTTAATCGTGAACTAAAAGCGCAAAATACGACGTTAACTGAAAAGCTCGAGAACTATAGTAAACGTATAAATGATTTTGAAACATAAACTAATCGTGAATACGGCTTTGAAGTTGCATTTCAAAAATCATATGTGAAAGAACAAAACTTGCAACATCAAATGCGAGAACTAGTTGGTTCCAACAATGAAAAGGTTTCAAAACTGGAAAAAGAAAAGCTTGACCTTCAAAACCAAATTGCAAAATTAACAACAGAGGTTTCAACATTAACCAATAAGGTCTCAACATGTCAGACAGATTACAAAACATTAAGAACGAGATGGAAAAACAGGGAAGACTCGTATCTTAACGACATTGTTGATTTGGAAGCAAAATTGAAAGATTTTGAAAAAACCGCTTGTGATAAATCGTTGAATGTTGAGACTGAAAACTTAAAAGTGGAAAATGGGATGTTGAGACATGAAATGAGAGAATTTTAAAAGAGTCAAGTGACATCCAAGAGAAACTGAAACGTCAAATATTCTCTCTTGAACAAAATATTCAAAGATGTCAAGCACAAAGCATTGACTTTGAGCTAGCTTTACAACACAATCAGGAAAAGCAGTCTTTTGAAAACCCTTGGATGTCAAAACTTGAACAAGTGATGATGAAAACGTGTCAATGAAGTGTCAAATTTCAAAATACGAAAAAGAAATTGAGCATTTGAAACTGATTTACAAAAATCTGTTTGATTCAATCAAAAGTTTACGAGTTCAGACACAAAACTCAAACATGAAACAAAAAGAGACTGAAGATTTGAAGTCTCAATTGTTTGAATTCGCTGATAAAAAGTTTGAAAATGTTTTGCAAAAGATTGAATCAATGAAAATGAAAAAGGTTGAGTCTCAAATCACAAAAGTTTCCTTTCCAAATCCCCTGGTCAATTCTAATACTCCAGATTTTGAAAAGGAAACGGGGGAGAAAATGTATCTTTTTGAAAATGAAATTGAAAATGAAAATCATGTGCTTCAAACAAAAGTGGTTGAGCTTGAAACGCTTTTAGCTCAACAAACAAACGATTTTGAGGATGCCAAAACTGACTTTTTCAACAAAACGACCAAATTCGAAAATTATTTTGAAAGACTTGAAAAAGAAAATGTTGAGTTCGAACGAAAATTGGCTCGTAAAATGGATGATTCTAAAGCTAAAAAAGATCAACTTGTGAAACAAATTGCCACTTTAGAATCAAAATTGGCATCTCAAGATTATCTTTCTCTTCAAAAAGAATACAGTGATTTGAGAACTTCATACAATGCTTTAAAAGTGAAGTTTGAATCTCTTAACCGATCAAAGGAAAAAGCTCCAATTTTGAATTTTTCAACACCAGAAGTGAGTGTTTCGAAGAAGGTTTACATGGGTGAATCTTCAAAACCATTTTTGAAAAAGGTTTCCCAGTTTACAACCTATTCTCTGCAAAAAGGAAGGAAGTTTTCAAAGAAACCAAATTTTTCTGAAACACTTACTTCTCAAAAGTTTTCAAATCCAAGTGCTGCAAAAGAAAAGACTTAAGTTTTTGAAACTCCACACTCTCGTTTTATGCTGGTAAAGCAAGTGTGGAGACCAAAACAAAGTTGTTTAAAACCCTCAAATGCTTCAAATGGAAAGAATCAAGTTTTTCAAACTCCACACTCTCGTTTTACACCTGTAAAGCAAGTGTGGAGACCAAAGCAAAGTCGTTCAAAACCTTTCAAATATTCAATATCAGAATTGCTTTCGCTGCAACATAAGAATGACTCTACTTTGAACATTCCAAATACCGGAAGGTTTCCATTTATCACAAAACAAATCATCAAAGAGAACCCATGAGGTTCAAGTCTAGATGGAAATCTTCTTCTTCAGATTTTAAAACTCCAAGAGAAACACCGAGTTTCTCAAACTATTTTCACTGGAAAAAGTGTTTTAAATCTCCATTGATTCCATGAGTGTTATTTCAAAATGAAACACCGGTTTTCAGTCCTCGTTGGAATTCAACATCTTTAAATTATATTGACACAACTTACAAATGGATTTCAAAATTTAGTAAACCCATTAGCACCGTGCTTAAATGGGTTCCCAAGGTTGTTGTCTAATCTAAACTTTATATGACTTCTTAGTACTTCAGCTAAGGACTCGGACTTCAACATGACGACTTGTATACACATTACAGTGTACAACTCGGGTTTCAAAGAAAGGAAAGTGCCTTGCTAAACCATTCTTTAAAACCAAGTGTGCACTTATCCTAAAATCTTCTTAATCTTGAGCAAAATTTATTCAAAAATTTTCAAAAGGTTTTTCAAAATTTTGTTCAATATTTTCAAATCTTTACTCCCTAATTCGCTCCAAAGTTTAAAAATGTCAAAACGTATGCTAGTTTTTTAAGGGGAGTATTTCAGAGTATAACGTTTTAGTTACCTTGAAGCAAAATTCATTCAAGAATTTTTCAAACTGAAATTTCTAAATCTTTCAGAATTTTGCTTCAAGAAGACTCCTTCCCTCAAACTTTAAAAAGTTTAAAATTCTCAAAGCAAATGCGAGTTTTAAGGGGGAGTATTTACATAACAAAAATGTTCCGTCAAAATCATACTTAATGGCTTGTGCACACATAACAATGCACAACCCGTTCTTGTAAAGAAAGGACCCTGAGGTACGCTTTAGTGCCTCAATCCTAAATTAAGGAGCGAAAGCTTCTTACTTTTGAGCAGAATTAACCAGAATTTTCGAATTTTTTTTTCTTTCAAAATTCTGCTCAAAAGAACAAGTACGCCCTTGTTAAGGGGGAGTACTTGAAAAATAAAATCTTTGTTCTATAATACAAAAGTTCTTGAAATTCTCCCCGTAAAACCTCGAAAAACATATTTTAATCAAAAGTTTATCAAAAACAACATGAATATGCTATTTTTGAGGGGGAGAATAAAGATGTGATTAAAATATGGTAATAAAAAGTTGAAATCTCATATGAGCTCGACTCAGAATTGAAACCTCGAATTGACGATATCAAAAGTCAGTAATCGAAAAGACATGTCCGGGACGGGTAATAATTTCAAGCCGGTTTATCCGGTGATGTAAACGTGTCTCGCAAAGGACTTGTCTGAGTAGAATGTACCGATTTCGAGAGATTTTCTTTGAATATGATCTGGACGGGTAATAATTTCAAGCTAGTTCTACTAGTGATGTAAACGTGTCTCGCAATGATCATATTCATTGAAAATCAATCAATTCCAAAAGTGCTGACTCTACCCGACATGTGCAAATTTACCATTAAATACTTATGAGCACATGTTAAGGGGGAGTATTTTTGAAAATCACAAAACTGTCAAAGTGTTAAAAAAATATGTTTCTACAATAATATGTTTCTACAATCATAAGCACTTTGAGAGATTTTCAAATAATTGGTTTATGGCAACAATAGGATAGTCATGGAGACATAAGGTGACTAAGGTTAGGAAACCATCCTATGATCCGCCAGTGCCGGAGGGATCTACCCAAGGATAATACCAATAGTTTAGAACTAGAAAATCCTAGGTATGATGAAAAAATGGAGTAAAGAAATGAAAGGAGAAAGAAGTGGTTGAAGAATGAAAAAGAAAAGTAAAGAAAAGGGTAAAAAGAAATAGCCCTCCATTTGATCAACCTTAGGGCAGACACCAGATTCAACACATATGCTACTGGTTGTTACTACGGTAACACCGGTATTGAAGATTAATCCGTCATGGACCCAGTGACGCACTCCACTAAACCTTCTAGCCACTCAGGTGTCTCTCAAAAGACACTTGTTTCATTTCACACGGAGAACCCTTCATTATCTATCGACCTCTCACTCCGAGATGTGTTGATATTGAAAAGGAGGCAATCTGATCCATGCCTCCGACGACTAAAACCAATAAGCACTTTATCGAGTCTAGAGCCATGAGATACATCAAAGATCTCTTAGGAACACTTAGTATTTCTACACTGGTTGTTCAACAAAAGGAACACCAGTTGTAAATTATAAGAGTGTCCTACGCAGATCTTAGTAATCTGCCGAGAACATTCATGAGAGAATTCACATATTGTGATTCTCAGTGATTGAATGGAAATCCTGCCAGGGTCAACATCAAACAGCCCTGACAGCAGGTCACTTCGGTAATCCCTTGTGGATTACGCTTAGTGTTATTGGTGGTTCCAAACGGTCTACAGTCGTGGAGTGATACTTCGGTATACTTCAGCGGCTCACTGAATCGTTGATACACTTCGGTGTATCTGTGTTAGCTCTTTCGGGGGCATCCGGTTCAGAATGGCCTTGGCTAGGATTAGAGAAAGTCTTCACACTATGCTGTTGATGATCTCGAAGTCCGAATCTGTAAGTGCCGGATGATTTATTGCTAACTGTTTACCTGCAGGAAATCATGGTGACCAGGAGTTCCACCACCACCATTTCCATCATGCTCATATCCCGAAGCAAAGTTCTCACAAAGACTAAGGAATAACAAAAGTTCAAAGAAATCAAAGAATAATCAAAGATAAAGCATTACAAACTTTCACAAGTCAAAGACTGAAGCTTATGAAGTGAGAACTACTTGATATATGAAGAACAAAAGTCAAAAGACATATGAGCATGGTGGAAAAGACGTAAAGACACAGTGATTAAAGAACGTTGGTGGAAGGCAGATCAAGAGATTACCATATCACATCACAACAAGAATAAAGAACAAAGATTCCAAAGACATCGAAGCCAAAGAAGCGAAGAAGACGTCAAATGATTACAACATGAACGAAGAACAAAGATCACAAAGCATGATTGGAACAAAGAATCTAGCAAAGCTATTACACAAAGACTTAAAGTTCAAGACAACAAGCATCAAAGAAGATTAATGATCATCCATTTCTATTGATGGACCCATAACCCACATGTCACAGAATGAGATCTCAATGATCACCCCTTAGGGGGAGATTGTTGGAAATGCAAAAGTGATGATCATAAATGTAATCAAAGAGAGATCTCAATGATCGTCCCTTAGGGGGAGATTGTTGGGAATGCTTAAAGTGACGATCATTATCGAGTCAATGAGTCTTGTAATATGGTCATGTAATAGCTCGTTAGAATCGTAAAAATATAGTCTACATGATAGTAGAAGTGTGCCGTCTAGTTTAGTCTTAGTATTTACATTAATGTTGAATTAGTGAAATATGTAAAGACGGCACACTTCCCTATTCTCATATCATGGGAGACTATATAAGGTTGTAACCTCTCATTTGAGAGGTGTGGATTGTGAAGTGTAAGAAAAATTCTCTCTTATTTTCTCTCTAGCTCTTTCTCTCTCTAACATCATATCTTTCTCTCTCTAGACATATAACATAGGTGTGAATTGATCTAAAAAGGGTGACCTACAATTTATCCTTGTCATGACATTAATACTCCAACAGTGGTATCAGAGCCTTTAATTTATGTTTGGTTAATTAGTTTACATATTATTTGATCTTATACGCTTCCGCATGTGTTCTTTGATGTTTTTGTCTTTAATTATGATTAGTCATGTATTAAAATTCCAACAGTGTCATCACGAGCCATGGATAATGTGTAATTAATTACCAAAACAAATAAAAAATGAATATTGAATTGTGTTTATATATGTTAGTAAATTTTTAGGGATAAAAAATTTCAAACCCTAATTCATTTTAATAGGGCCGATTGCCTTATTATTTATTTTAGGGTTTAGGTTTGTAATTTTAATTTGATTAGAAACCCTAGGATTGACATGTTTATGTGTTAATTGTATGCGATCTTGTGACAACGTGCTAATAATTGTTATGTAGAATTCATGAAAATGTGCATGTTTGGCATGGATTTATTGTCAATAAAATTTAAATTGTTTAAATTGGCTATATGAATTAATTGTTAAGTTTTACACATGTTTATTTATTGATAATTCTTGAATTGGGGAAGACCTCAATATAATTAATGAATCAATTACGTGCTATGTGGTATATATTTAATTATGGCTTACACAATTGATTCGTCAATGCATGTGGTTCACTTCCTTTTGTAAGTGAGGGCCTTAGTTAAATATATACGTTATAAACCTAGATATTGATTATTAATAGGCTTTATCAAATAAAATATGCATGTGGCTACATGTTTTCACATATTAATTGTTATGTTATGTGTGTTTATTTAGGTGTGTTATTTTTTATTATTACTTGTTTTGTTTATATTATGTTTGACATGTTTGAAATAAAAGGGTAATTTTGAATAAGAAAAATAATATGGACTAAATAATAGTGAAACAATGAATTGTTTTTGAATAGTTAAATTTTCAAGTGTTTAATTGATTGTTGAGTTTTGTGCCAATAGTACTAACGGCTCACCCAATTGTGACAAACTATAAGAGGGGTATAAGAAGGATTGACATTAAATTGTCAAACCGAAAGAAACGGGTTTTAATTGGCTTTTTAAGCTAACCTTAGTTTCTCTGCTCCTTTGTGCATCAAATTAGAGCTACCAAGTACGACTATTTTTATGTACAAAATCATCTTAAGGGTGAATTAGCTTTAATTCCATGCGCCACTTTGTGGTAATTATCCGAAACACTAACTCTTTGGACTTATGCAAAAGTACGATATAATGGACGATAATTAAAGGTAAATTCTTTGATTGGTGAACCAAATACCTCAATTGAAAACCTTGGTAAATTTGATCTTAACGAATTGGTAAATTAATAGTTTTTAATTAAAACCTATGTTATGAAGTTGTATGCATGCTTCTTCATACATATTTTGATATACACATCAAAACTATTACCCTTAAAATTAAGTTAATGCCATCTAATTAAAAGAACACTTGAAGTTGTGATTTACGTCATGTGAGAGCTTGGACTAGATTGCAATGGAAAGGTAAATTCATACTTTCATTACTAGCAGATCAACTGATGTAATGGAACTATGTTAATTTGTAGTTCTTTAAATTAGACGACTTAATTGAGTTGTAAGTGAGAGCTTGGACTCAAGGCATAAGATGGGGATAAAACATGCTTACATTGCAATATTGTTGGCAATGTAAATCCCATAATGATCTAGGAATTGAAAATTGTTTGCCAATTATTGTTCGACATATTACCTTATTTTATACTTCCATTACTAGCAGATCAACTGATGTAATGGAACTATGTTAATTTGGATCCTAGATTTAAGAAAATTCTATGGTTCATATGAATATAAACCAATGGGTATTTAATTTTCTTAAAGATTGTATTATCGAAAATACTAAAATTGAATTTTGTAAATTCTTTTAAATGTATTAATGCAACATTAAACCGTAAACGTGGGATATTCTTTTACTGGTAAATTGATCTACACCCTTAGGGCTTTTTTGCTAGAGTTAACTTTACTAAAAGGATAAACCTGGTCTCATTTCCATGAAAGAAGAGTGAGACTTAATCATATTCCTTTTCATGAATGAGAAAGGTATGATAGAAAAATTAGAATTGTCTAAATTCTAAATACATAACTTATAGCAAACTTTAATAGTTAAGATTATTGCACATTTTATGAGTTATTAAATTAGAAGCTAGAACTAATTACCGCAAAATGGTAATAGACAAACTAGTATATTTTATCTAGTTCCTTTTGTTTTGACCATTGAAAGGTACTACATACAATTGTTGGAATGGTAGACCTATTAAGGAAGAAATTGCATGCCCAATTTTTCAAGTTAATGGCATTAATGGATAGTCCATTATTTACATAGTAGAATACACTCTTTTAATACCTAAGTAACTGTTACGTATGGGTGTCTTAAAGATGTAGGAAAGTAAGTAGTACACTATTTGGTTTCACTGGTTATGAAACACTTATAATGTTGTCAAATCCAGTGGGAGTATTGTGTGTATTACTGAATAAGGAATTATTGTAATGATCTGTAATTCAGTGGGAGCTACAAGCTTTGTCATCTTGGTAGTAACCCAGATTATCTCTAGAATGTCTCAAGATAATTACTTTAAAATTGTAGACACTTATGTTTTTAAGGATAGTCATGTACGTTTCCTTACTAGACAATGAAGTGGTTCTACATCTACTAATTATGCTAATATCTATGACACAATCATATTGATCACATAAACAAACGCGTGTCGTGTTGTTTATCTGCTACATGATGTTGTTCCATGCACAAGTGGGAGAAATCTTTATTGTGTGCAAGGTACAACACATAGGAATATGATTTAAAGGATTCTCTTAACTGTAAGGTAAGAGACTAACGTTCTAACATATCTAATCCAAGAAACACTTGGTGTTGCAATTTATGTTATGTGAGAGCTTAGCTAGATTGCAACAACAAGGTATATCTCCATGTTACGAGAGACCGTATCTGGAATAAATTTACAGTTTCTAAATTAGACACCTATTAGAACATGTGTCAAAATGATGAAAAGATTACTTCAATTTGAATATTTATGTATTCTTTGAATGATATAAATAAATGAAGTACTTGTATACTACTTCAATTTGAATAGTTATGTATTCTTGGAATGACATAAATAAATGAAGTAAGAAATTAACTTGAAATTACTATAGAAACCAAATGGTGGTGTTCATAATTACTTTAGCTTTATATGTTTATATCTTATTGTAAACATAAAGTCTTTTAATTGTTACAAGACTTATAAAAATATAAAGTAAGACATTATTTTGTTATGTCTTCTTTAATAAGACATATACATGAAGTCATTGACAAATGACTTATAACGTATAGTGGGATTATAGCTATTTATGTCGTCTTAATGAGACATGGACATAAAGTGACTTGATCAAAAGTACTTGTGTTATAAAGCATTAATCCATTGCTGGTCCCTCACGCAATGTTTATTACACACGTTGAGAAAGAAAATCTGTAACCCCCTTAGCTAAAAATCCCTCACATCAAACAAGAACAGAAAAATGTTCATTAAGGGGTATAAAAATTCATTTGTTTCGAAAATGCCCCGTTTTAACCATTAAATAATAAATAGATGATAATAAGAAATTTTTCAAAACATATAAAAGGCTTTAAGAACATAAAACTCGCAAACTGGTAGTTTCCAGGAGATAAAGATCATCATTCTTGATTTTCGCAATCCCCAAACCAAACTTAAAACGAAATCACAGCTAAATATAAAATAAGATGCTAACACTACCCATAGATGGTAATTGTGTACGCGCAGCTACTCTTTGCTCCCTTATTCCTAGTTCATCTAAGGATTTTATTTTGAAAAATGAATTTTTCGTATTTTGATAGATTTTTAGTCTGATAAATGCACATGGTTTAGACAATAATTAGTTTAAAATCCTTCCCTAGAGAACGGCTGCAGATAAAAATGAGGTCCACATCAAGGTCCTAATTTAACACGATTTAGGGGATATCCTTTTTATTTCATCCGAAACAACTCATCTACAAGTCCAGAGACAGAAGCTTTATTAGGATATCCCCGGAGTCGAAATTTGGCATTATTACATTATTATTAAAGCAATATTAGCCCTCGGCCCTTTAAACAACTGAGACAACGGGAGCGAACCTTCAGGAAACAGTAGTCTTATTTCGACCTTGGGAATTTCCTCCACCTTTTTGAAGTCTGAGTCAACAGGAGCGAACCGTCAGGAAACATAAAACTTTTATCGGCTTTGGATTATTATTATTATTACCTCCACCCTTTAAACAACTGAGTCAACGGGAGCGAACCGTCAGGAAACAGTAGTCTTATTTCGGCTTTGGGTTACTATATTTATTAGGTGCCAAATCCCGAGTCCTGTGGTCTTTCAACATCCGAAACAATAGCAGCTAACTATCATGAGTCAGTTGTTTTATTTCCCCGTGTAACCACTCGTAAAATTTCCTATTTACTTTACAGAATTCTTATTCTTTTTCCACGGATAATTTTTTTTTTGATTGTATCTCCTATCTTATGTGACGTAGCTCACATCCCTGATAAACGTGCACCCACACAGACCTGCCTAAAGAATCTAATGTTTATTTCATAAACATCATTATATGAAAACATTACAAAGTACCATTTACCACTTTACAATAAATTCTTAACAAAAGTACAATACAAAACATTCATTATCTATATAGAGTTTCTAGGAAACCCTAGAATTCATCACAACACCAAATATGAATGACTAAGCCTCAGAACATAAAAATACAACTCATCTGAGTTAATGTACAAGTTACCAAAGCACCAGAAACCCTAATTCTATTTTATTTCCGGTAAAACTCTAATTTCACATAAGTATGATTTTATGTATTCATTTCACAAACCCCAATTTATTTATACAATATTCTTACAAAATATTAAGTTTACAAGTTATGCATAAAATCATTTATTCATAAAATCTTTATTAAAATCCTATTTATAAAATTTTTAAAGCATAAATTACAAACCCTTCATGCATAACTCTTACAAATTATTTTTCTTAAACTCCTTAAATATTTTTACAAATCTTTAAACACAAGGTACAAGTGTCTAATGCACAAGAACTAAAAATCCTATTTATTTACTTTTTAACATAATAAAAGTTAAAAAAATAATTTTTATAAATTAACAAACTAATAAAACTATATTTCTTCTCATGTTCTAAATAATAGTACAACTATATTAAGCATGTGTTACAAATTCTCTTAAGCCTAAATCATTTTGATGAAGCGAAAAGCGTACCGCTTTTAGGGGGTCATTTAAGCCCTAAATCGTATTTATTTGATCAAATATTGCCCTAAATCGTTCCTTTTGTCATTTTAGGTACTTTGGAGAAGAAATCTGGAAAAGGAAGCATTTTGGACGTTTTTGGAGCATAAAAGTGAAGAAAATGACAAAGTCTCAAAATTGGCTGGAAAAGTACCTGTGACGGCGTCAAGCCCTAGTGTGACGCCGTCAACCCCAGATGGGCCAGAGAGGATTTTGGAAGATTAAAGGGGGACGGCATCAAGAAGGTCGTCAACCCCTGACGGGCCAGAGAGGATTTTGGAGGATTAAAAGGGGACGACGTCAAGAAGGCCATCAAGAAACCCTAACCGCGGCGAGGTGACGGCGTCAAGCTCTATAACGTGACGCCGTCAGATCTGTTTTCCTATATATACTTTCATAATTTTTAGTCATTAGTGTGCAACTTTGTGAGGAGAAACCCTAGACGATTTTTCTGCCATTTTTAAGGGTTTTATACCCTTGGATCTCCCATGTTCAATTGAAGATAAGTAATCAATTAATCATTCAATATGTCTATGTGTTGTTTGATTATATCTTGTTATTGTCTTTTATTTAACATGCTAGGCTAGATTTATCTTGTGTTTGCTTAGATCTAATGAAACCTAACTATTGATTATCGGTTGTTGGTGTGTTATTAATTGTATTGGATGATTGTTTATTGATGTTAGGCTTAAGAAAACTGGCTAACCTCCTATACGGTAACTTGCTTGAACGTCTTAAGAAACATGAACCAATGCGTACTAAGGTTTTTATGGTTGTATTTAATGCATGAGCGAATTCTAGTGATCCCATGTTAGGAGCTTCCTAGCCGGCTCGACATAGGAGTGAAGTAGGAGCTTGTAGAGTTGGGGAAGTACGTACGCCACCCCACGATTGGTATTAAGGAATACACCCGTCATCCACGCAATTAATACACACTAATCAACCGGTAAAAGATAGTTAGGGAGTAAGGAAATCTAAGTAAACACATTTCTCTCCATATAAGTTTCACAACCTTTTTATTTTCAGTTATTTTATTTTATTTGCAATTGTAGTTATTTGGGTTAGTTGACTAGCAACTAATTCCGCCCACTCCTTCAAACCCGAGATTTTACTTGCTTTCCAAAAAAATATAAAAATACAAAAAGAATCTTCCCTCACCCTTAGACCTATTAGAGTAGTTTTTCAATCCTAACGACACTATTCCCCTAGAGAACGATCAATCCCCCGGTACTTGCCATTACACTATACTACATCGGTCAGGTACACTGCCTGGTGGGGATTGCAAGCCACTTGAGATCCCTCGAGAGGTAAAACCTGTTGTAAGGTCGCAAAACCACGCATCACATTTTCATTTTCATTACTTCTAAAATTCGGTTCATACAAAAATAACTAATAACCCTAATTATTTTCTAATCAACCAAGTAACTTAACTAGTTTAGTTAAGCTCCTAAACCTTAAGGTACAATTTCCTAAACCCTAAATACCACCACCTTAAGCCTCATTCGACCCTCCTCCTAAAACTTAGTTCGAACACAACTAAAGTCCAACAAATATAACTTACACTAGATACATTCCCTATCTCCCAAAACACACGACACACACTTCTCCTTCTTCCTCTTCAATAAACATGTCCACATGTCCCTTCTCATAAGCCAAAACCCTCCTCTTTAAGTATTACATATCTTGGCTAATATTCAGTCACATCTCCCTAAACCATAACCTCATCCAAGTGGCATGCTTCTCCAATTCTGTCAGCCTCTTGTCTCCTTACCTTGTCCCTCAACATGTCCCACAAAACCCTAAATTAACCTTCTATAAATAGCAGCCACAATTCACCCCTCATCTCACCATCACTCGACACACAATTAAACACAACCTTTACCCATTCACTACTGATAAAAAACACACCAGAAAAGTCCCATTCGAAATCCAAAAGAGGAGGAGGAAATCAGTCGGATCCAAGACAACCAATTCATTTGAACACCAAAACCCTACACGATCCAAAAACCCTAAGTAAGTTCTCAACCCTATTTTTAATTTAGTTTCTTTATGTAATATATACTTAAAAACAATAATACATGAACCATTAATAATAAACATAATCAAAACCATCAAGTTTTCTTTTTGTTTTTCCTTTCTGATCAAACAGTAGGCTAATATACTCAAGGTATTCGAATCTTTGCTAAAACAAATCATTAACGTGTAAAACATGTTAAACCTTATCAAAGATAATAGTAACATGCATAAAAATTGGTTATTAAATGTTTAAAAACACAAAAACCCATCAAGTCCTTTTTCTGTGTTTTACTCGAGCCAGAAAACAGCCCCAACACCTATCTTTCGACCCATAAACCAACCTTCAAACAATCTTCATAAATTCAAATTTTTGACATATGTATAGACCACCCAGAAAGCTGAAGTTTGGAAAAAGAATCATTAAAAGTGGTTAGGTTTTCATTAAGATATCGTGTTCTAAAATTTGGTCTATATCGCTAGAAATAGAACATTAGAATTACCAGTTATTATTTTTCATATCTGTCGCCCCAACTCCCTAACTTGTGAGTTGTAAATCGATCAACTAGAGACCATTATAAAATCTAATTTTTGGCATGAATAAAGACCACCCAGTAAACTTTAATTAGGAGGAAGAATCATGTAATATGGTTAATTAAGTCAAAAGTTGTTTAGGTCCAAAGTCTGCCCCATATCGCTAAACATAGAAACATGATTATCAGTTATTATTTTCCAAATAAATGTCAACCAACCACCTAACTTTGAACCTTGTTTTCGGACCTCATAAGACCTCTAAAAATTCTGCACTTTTGGCACACCAAATTTCACATAACTAACTTATTTTAGAAAGAAGAATCACATAAAATGATTTAACGGATAAAAAGTTATTGGCCTTCAAAGTTTGGCCTATCGCTAGTTTTAAAACCCACTTTTCAGATTTTTATTGAAACATGTTTCACCTAGTCGACTTTGGTCAAGTATTTCGAGTAGTAAATGATTTTCACAAATAACGAAACTTGACCTATTTAACAACGACCTAGCTAAATTTTTATAGGAACAAAGAGTTCGCAAAATGATTTACTATACGTTAAGTTATTCGCGTCCAAAACACTAGCCAAGTCATTAATTTCATGTGCCTTATTTTGAATAATAAGAGTCTTATTGTGTCAATTTTGTAAATACTTATTATCAAGGGTCATTTTTGTCAATAACACATAAAAAGGGGTGAAAGTGTTATTTTTGAAACTTAAGGGTAGAAACTGTCATTTTCCCAAAGTCCAGGGTATAAACTGTCATTTGACCAAACCTTAGGGATTAAAACGTAACTTTTCGTAACTATTATTTTTATCATTTCTATTTTTATTTTTCCGTTTTAATACCAACGAAATACGTTTATTTTATTAACGAACATAAGATGTCTTTAACAAACGAAAGTTATATTTAACGAACAAGAGATATATAAAACAAAAGAACAGAAACATAAGAACGAAAGATGTAAACAACAAAACGAAACGAATAAACATATAATCATCTGAAATGATTACTAAATATTGACATAACAACCCAGGTTTCTTGTCCAGAGATGTTTATCAACTTTCTTTCATTTTGTTTTCCATCCAGATTGCTAAGGTGAGTTTCATAGCCCCTACTTTAATACGTTTTGAACTATTTTTGGGGGAGATACATGCTCAATCATTTGTTTTATACTCAAAATAATTATACTTTCATGATACGCTTTACTTATGATACTTTTGGACATGAAATATAGTTACGATATGTGCCTTAATGTGTTACACTTATTCTACACTTTATACTTAGCAACTGTTTAACTCCTGGATGGAGCCGTTGGAGAGGTATTGATAGTACTATCGGGTTGACACCCCCACCCTTGGTCCCAGATTCATGGCCATTGGTGAATATAATCCGGTTTATTCATGATACTTATTTATTCTAGTCGTAAGGTTCAGTTGCTGTTATGCTTTACATTAAGTGCTTACATATATCGTATATACTCATGTCATACTTATTCTATATTTTAGCAATGGGTTGTAAACACACAGGTTGCAAGTTTTGAATGGGCAGAATTTGCAACTGAGTGGATTTACAAGGCCTTTGCTGTGAAATCTTTATTCAAATACTTTACTCTTAAACTAAACTCTTTATGCCCTTGCTGGGAAATCTTTATTCAAATACTTTACATTTTATACTAAAACTCTATGAACTCACCAACCTTTGTGTTGACACTTTTAGCATGTTTATCTCAGGTCCATAATGAGCGAGGATGGCATGGAGAGGCACGGATACTGATAAAAGGCTAATTATCATTCGAAACTTATTTTAATAAACTGTAAACCTACAGGGACCTCATTTTGTAAACTATGATATTTATAAAATTTAATGATAAATCTTTTAAAACGACTCTATTAGAGATCGTTTTCTATTACTATAACTGTTGTACTGTCGAGTAACACCCAGCTTGAATTTCCGCTTCGTATCACGAAATTGGGGGTGTTACACCCCGCAACACTGTCAGTACCCTGATGTGTACCCAACTTCCATAAGCAGGAATTCTCTAAGAAAGGAGTAAAAACTAATTATCGCCAAAACCGTGCATCTTTAATTATTTTGAAAACTTTATTTTTTAGGTGTTATTTAGCTGGTGGGAGCAAAGAGCCACAATTAACCGCTATGGGCTCTAAAGAGATCCAACTACACCATGCTTAGCATCTAACTTATATTCAACTCTATCATTTTTCGTTCTTTGCAAAAATCTTAAGTTCTACAAACGCTCAGTCTCGAAAGCTAAGGGGAAAGCTAGAGTACAATACTCAGTCAAGTCAGAATCTCTGTCAGGAACGTTAGATATGTTACGCTTAGGGTGTTAATCCTTTATGATGTGTATGTGATACTTTGAGTTGACACAACCAAGTATGCGGAATCTACTTAGTTATACTTAGAAGATATTGTTTGTGAGGTAAATGGAACAATAAGTATTTGTATGTAGGTGTATGAACAATGAAGACAATTGATTAACCAAAACGATTCAATATTATTAATGATAATAATACGAGTACTCTTGCTAGTACTAGGGTTTACAACCTTGAATCTTAACACAAAACTGATTATCTGATATAAGAGATATGTATAACCTAACCTAGGATATCCTTTTATAGACCAAGGATTCCTGTACAAGATAACTATAATTCTATTTAAATAGGATATACACAATATCTATTCTATAATTATCTATACGCGTCTGTCTTCACCTTATAAGCAGTACTAACTTCTTGTGCTGGCAGTACTAACTGACTTTGTACTGTCAGTGTTATCTTCAGCAGTTGAAACTTTAAGCCTTGCAGTTTGTACTGTTAAGCTTAATTCCCAACAATCCTCCCCTAAACTTATGATTTCTCTCCAAATCACTAAGTTTCTTTAAATTAAACTTCATTTCTATGGATGGGGGGGATTCTTCCAAACACTACCATGTCAATCTCTTAGTCTGAGCTTTTCTCTGTTCTGCAAGATGAAACATCTTCCTTACTAGCTCATCAGCCATTTCTGAATCAGCTTCAACTTCCAGTTTTGTATATACTAATGTAACCAACACAGCTGGTCTAAGAGGGTAGTCTTTTTCAACCAACATGTAGATCTCCAAACCATCTTTAGTAGAAATTCTATGCACTCCACATGTATCAAAAAGCTTCCATGAAACATCTTTGATCTAAGCTTGAAATCTCCATATTGCTTCACCACCATCTGGTTCATAAATCCTCTTCAACTGTACCCATAATTCTTTGTCTTTATCATCAAAAGAATCTGCAACTCTGAATCTTTCTTGTACTAAGTTCCATAACTGATTGAGATCTTCCCTATCAAATCCCTTGAGTAAATCTTCAAACAGTTTATACTTTTCTGTTATTCGTCCAACCCTCATGATTTTCCACCCTTTCATTCTTCCTTCTGTAAAAACTTCCCAATCTATGATAGGGTGTTTTGCTTGTAGTGGTTTCACATTTGTGGATTCAGAAATTATCACTATCATATTCTTGATTTGCTCATCTGTTAATCCCTCAGTTTCAGTCCTTTGCCTCTTTGATGTATCAGACTGTAACACCTCTAGATCTCTTTTCTTTCCTTTACCATGTCCAGTATCAATGAAAAAATCTGTTGCAAATGGCTGGTTTATTCTTGCATAAGCCTCATAGTAAGCTTTCTCTATCTCAACATCTGATTTTCCTTTGAAGAAACTTTGCTTCCAATATGCCTGATTCTTCAAATAACTTTTCATGAAGCTTATTTGCTCTTTATAAGAAGGCATCTTCTTCTTATAACCTTTCTTTTGTCTATCCCTGATCTTTTGCATAAGATCACTCCAAGCAACTTCCTTATTCTTTAATAAAATAAAACTTGTAAGCTTTGCTGACTTTTTTTCTTCACTTAAACTCTGATCTTTAATAAGTTGACCTGCTTGAGCTTTCATAATTGGATCACTGTCTATCAAATATTGTAGTTGTTCTTCAAATTTTTCTGGATCCATCTGAGCATCTGAAGCCATCTTTTCTTTTTCTAATTTTTTGCTTCCATAAAGTCAATAATATCATCTTCAGACATTTTCTTTGCCAGTTCTGCATCAATAGCAATTTGAGCTTGTTCATTTGCTTGTTTACTTTCTTGAAGTTTCTTTGCCACTTCTGCATCATAATCTATTTGAGCTTGTGTCTTGGGCTTAATCTTTCTTGTCTGAGGTTCTTCTTCTTCTTCAACCAAAATGCCTTTCCCTTTGTCCTTAGCAGTTTGTACTGTTTCTTTTGGCACTTCAGCAGTTTGTACTGCTTCTTCAACTATCTCAGCAGTACCTTGTTCTTGCTCACCCATATCAGTATCATCACCATCAGTACCTTTTCCACTAGTACCTTCTTGATTCCTCCCCTGAGTTTGAGAACCTGATTTTCCAGATTTCTTCATTATCCTCCCCTGTTTGGGAGAATCATCACCATCATCATCAGAACTATCTCAACTATCATCTAAAGAATCATCATCTATCACCACCTTAGATATTTTCCTCTTAAGTTGAGCTTCTAACTTCTTCACCCTGAGAGTCAACTTAGTGTAAACCTTGGCAAAATGATTCTTGTGGCTTTTGAGATCTTCTTCCAGAGATTCCACCTTATTTGACAATTTTGTACAGATGACCATCAATTCCTTTAGTGAATAGCTGCCCTCATCACTTCTAGCTGTGTTACCTGCTAGGAGAGGTGAATCAAGGGGCATAGATCCAGTTTCTACCCTAGTTAGACTAGGATGTACTCCTAAACCACCCATTTGTTCAATTTGGCTTGGGATTTCACTACCTGTGTCAAGTCTTTGAGGACTTGGCACATTAAGTGTTGCCATGGTAGGGGTCTTATCTATGTTTACACTGTCCTGCTTAGCAGTAGTGTAAGCCCCATCCATACTATCTTGAGAGATAGGCTTATCTGCTTCAAAAGTTGGAGTAGGAGGACTAGACTGAGCAATCATAGTCTCTTTTCTGGTTCTTCTTTTATATGTTGTGGTAACTGGGGGTGTATGAGTTATTTCAGGAATGACAATGGATGTGTGTTGGGGCTCAGTTGGGTTTACTGACCCTTCATCCTCATCAAGTTGTAGCATCTCAGGAAAAAGAGGTATTTCTACCCCATTAAACAATCTACTAGCCATAGCCATATTTGAAAAACTTTTTGTTGCAGGCTAGGAGTAGGAAAAGTTTCTTTATGTTGCTTAAGTAAATTCTTTTTCTTATTCAGAAAGGATTGAATAAATCTTGGATACATAAGAAATTTTGTTTTACTTTTTACATTAGCAACCATACTCTCAAATATGAATTTTGAAAAATTAAAAACCCTGTTTGTTGACAAACATATGAGAGCAATAGCAATATTGCTACTGAATTGCTCCCATGATGTTCTTTTGGGACTTAAGCAATGTAAGAGAGTATGTATTAGAAATCTCCATTGTGGGGAGAAACATCCCTTTTGAAAAGTTAGTTTTTGATTGGATGTATCATACCCTATTCTGGCAAGTTCTTGCCAAAATTCAGTGTTTAGCATATTATTGATACCATCTGAATCTTGCAACTTAAGATGTCTCCTAAGTGTAGATTCGGTAACAATAAAAGATATGCCATCCACTTTAGAGTGAATTTCTATGTCTTTCTCTTCACTAATTTTGACAATGGCAGTTTGCCAAAACTGTGTGATATGAGAGACAATAAGAGTAGGGGAAACTGTTAAAGCATACCTAATATGAGACGCGTTCAAGAAGTCCACAATCTCATAAAATTTTGGTCCATCCCCTTCCTCTGTTTTCTCAAGAAAAGTGACCTGGTTGTGTGTCTTGATAAAATCTAAATTAGCCATCCATAATATTCTCAGTAAAAATTGATTTGACTGTGGTGAATAGTGAAAATTTAGGTTAGAAAGTAGAAGATGAAAGTGAGATGAGATATTATTGAGAGAATTAAGGTTTCTATTGACCGACTTAAAGAATATTTTAACTTTTTATTTTAGGATAAGATTATAATAGAATAAAAGTTAAAATATCTAAAAGAGGATCCCTTAAAAACCACAACTAAGTCAGTAAAAATCTCAATTATCTTCCAACGGCTAGTTTCTAAACAAAAATTAGTTACTGACACAACAGTTCTGACGGCTAGTTGAGCAGTACAAACTTTGCACTAGCAGTACAAACCATTATCAAAAATTTTCAAAGAACAGTATGAACTTATATGAATTTGAAACATTATAACTCACATATAGTTTTTAGCAAACTATCAGCTATCAACGGATTTGATATGTCTTTACCAATAGCCGTTTGCTTTGGACTAGCCAACTCTTCACTGTTAGATATGGTGAGTTGATAACCATACAATTTTTGGTAAATTGTCAACCATAAACGGATTTGATTAGTCTTTACCAGAAACCGTTTGCTCTGGACTAGTTGGTTCTTATGTGGGTTAGACATGGTGAACCAATAACCATTTGTTGTGTGCACAAGCCATCACTGACTTTGGTTTTCCTCTAGCATCAATATAATTAAATCTTTTTAGCACAGTTGGAGTACCATTGGATTGAAGTGGTCTCCAAACCCATGATGCAGATGCATTAATACCATTACCCATATTTCCCTTAGCAGTGTTTTTAAAACTTCCAGTATTAACTGCTTGCCTAGCAGTATGAACTGCTGGGTTTGCAATTGCAACTTTAGGCTTCCAAACTTGTTTGTTAATCACTGCATTGTTTTGAAATGGCCTTTTAACAGTTTTTGGTGCTGATTTAAAAGTTGTTTTTGCACCTTGAACTGTTGGTCTTGGGTAAACAGGTCTAAATGGTCTAGCAGTATGAATTTCTGGTCTAGCAGTATGAACAGCTCTTGGTCCAGACCTTAAAAGAACTGATCTAGGTATCATTCTAGTATTGGTAGGGTTAGTGGGAGGTCTAACTGAGTTCACCCTAGGACTTGAATACCTAGTTACCCTTTTGTTGCAATAAGCTGCAAGATGATCAAAGCTACCACATGTGAAACAAGCTTTCCTATAACTGACAAAGTCATCACCTAGTTGGTGAGACTTGAGGTTGTTCCAATTCCTTTGGTTACCTCTGGGCTTGTTTGTGGCTCTATACATTTTAGCATACCTAACTGTTGGTCTAAAAGGTTTAGAATTGGTTTTAGGCCTAACAGTCTCAGTTCTGACCACTTTTGGAACTTTTGGTTCCTCAACCTTAACACTAACAGGCTTAACCACAGCCTGATCACTCTCATCATCATCAGAAGTCCAATCCTCTATGGTTGGAGCATCTGAGTCTCTACCTGATGACCTATCAGAGGATACCTTGTCCTCAGAGAGTGATTTATCACTTGCACTCTCAAAACTTACTTCTACAGGCTTTTCAGCTACTTCTTTTTCTTTTAGTTTTGGGCCATATTCCATTTTAGGTAGTTGAAATTCTTCCAAACCTGTATGTTCAAGGTCAATACCTAGAGGTACAGGTATTCCCTCGTAAGGAGGTGGAACTGAATTATAACCTAAACCTGATTTAGCCTTATTGATAATTTGACATTCAATTATCTTTTGAACACCTTTTGATGTATACTCTAATGTGTCTACACTCAATTGAATGTTCTTTTTAGCCTGTTTAAGTCTATCAACCTCAGCTTTTAAATTGCTAATCTCAGCATCCCTAAAAAATATATCTCTTTTAAGTACAGCTACAGTCTCAGAGAAAGTAGACTCATTAGTTTTATAATGAACAATTTGCTCTTCTAGAACAGCTAAACCCCTTTTATGATTTGCTAAATTAAAATTGGTCTTGTTTAGCTCTATTTTCTGTTCATCATAATGTTTCCTAAGTGTTTCTAATTCTTTTAAAGCATCACAAGATTTAGAACATTTAGAAACTTGTACCTCAGAGTCTGAGAAAGCCATGAGAGCCATCTCTGTAGGTGTTGCTTCCTCCTCTGCAATGTAGCTCCAGTCAAACCCTAAGCCATCAATGGCTATCATTGCCCTTGAGCTTGAGTCTATTCCAGTAGACTTCTTTACATCATGCTCCACTATTTTGAAATTGCTATAAAGGTCCATTAAGCTCATGGAATCTATATCAGGCTTGTTCTTCCACACAACCACATGCATAGCCCATTCTGATGGTAGACTCCTTAGGAATTTGGAGTTGAGATCTTCCTGAGGTATCTCAATTCCAAGAATAGCAAGCTGACTCACTAGTTTCTGTAGCCTGTTGAACATATGGTCTAGTGATTCATTGCTTGTAGCTGAGAAGTTCTCAAATTGTTGCTTGAGAAGGGTCTTCTGTGTTTTCTTGGTGGCATCATTCCCACCATATCTTGCAACAATAGCTTCAAAAAGTGTCTTTGCACACTTGAACTTGCTGAAGTTCAACAATTGATCATTAGGTATGGTCAATAGCAGCAAGCTTCTTGCTTTGAGATCATTCTTGTGTTGTGCCTTCTCATCAGCAGTAATAGGCTTTTTCTGCACTGTTGTCACAGATTTTCCTTCTTTAGTTGTTGTTGTGGTAGAAGGCTTGAACGAATTCCCTTCTTCTATGATCTCCCAGAGTGCATAGTCCTGCACTTAGAAGAATTGTTCAATTCTCAATCTCCACATATCGAACTCATTGGGCTTTAGGATAGGCAATTTTGCAGCAAGATTGGTTGTTGACGTCTCCATGTCCATCTTCTTCTAAGAAACTGTTATTCTTGGATCTTCTAAATCAAAGTATCAAAGCCTTGCTCTGATACCACTTGTCAGGAACGTTTGATATGTTACACTTAGGGTGTTAATCCTTTATGATGTGTATGTGATACTTTGAGTTGATACAACCAAGTATGCGGAATCTACTTAGTTATACTTAGAAGATATTGTTTGTGAGGTAAATGGAACAATAAGTATTTATATGTAGGTGTATGAACAATGAAGACAATTGATTAACCAAAAGGATTCAATATTATTAATGATAATAATACGAGTACTCTTGCTAGTACTATGGTTTACAACCTTGAATCTTAACACAAAACTGATTATCTGACTTAAGAGATATTTATAACCTAACCTAGGATATCCTTTTATAGACCAAGGATTCCTGTACAAGATAACTATAATTCTATTTAAATAGAATATACACAATATCTATTCTATAATTATCTATACGCGTCTGTCTTCACCTTACAAGCAGTACTAACTTCTTGTGCTGGCAGTACTAACTGACTTTGTACTGTCAGTGTTATCTTCATCATTCTTCAGCAGTTAAAACTTTAAGCCTTGCAGTTTGTACTGTTAAGCTTAATTCCCAACAATCTCCCTTGTTCTAGCCTACGGGCCTACTTATTTATACATATATAATTATCATCATTTTTTATTTTATTTTTTCATTTTCTCAAATTATTTTATTTTATTTTATTTTTAAAAATTTTTCGAACAAATATATAGGTTAAAACGGGAAAACTTATAAATCTCAATGCAAGGGTTTGAAATTATTTTTTATTTATTTATTTTTTTACAAAATTTTCGAACAAATATATAGGTTAAAACGGGGTTGCGTGGGACACAGACAATGCAAGGGTTTGAAAATTTCGATAGAAATCCCACCCCCTCCCCCCCCCCCCCACACTTAGAGCTGAATATTGGCCTCAATGTTCAAAATTGTCGGGCGTTACCCCCACACTTAGGAACGAAAAAGGCAAATGCTTAAAATTCCAAGAGTGAAAGGAGAAAACTATATCAGATAAGCACACATGATAAGGGATATCCCCTAGATATAACAATGCAATTGATCGGAGACCGAGTGATTGAAGGGTTTGAAAACAAGCACGGAGGTCTTCACGATCATAGGGAATCCTGCAAGCAAAAACAGATACCCACAAAACACAACATGAAGAGAAGCACTCCCCCACACTAATCCGAATACCACATCACACTTATTCAAAATAAAAAGAAAAATAAAATAAAATAAAGATAGATAGATATATAACACGGGTTGCCTCCCGAGAAGCGCTTGTTTTTGTTCGAGTCTCTAGCTTGACTCTAGGGTTACTTAGGTTTATTCATAAAGTCAGACCCAACACTTAGAATTAAGTTTGGATGGAAATAGCGATACACACTTACCGAAAGTATGTATGCCACAGGAAGGGATGATGGTATCTTCATATATCGATGTGTAGGTCGAACCATCATCCAAGTAATCTCACCCAAATGTGTTAAAGAGAAGAAAGGGTCGAATCTTTCCACTTCCCACAAAGAGATATCTACTGGTGTAGATATGGGAAGTGGTGGGCAAGATACTTGAATTTGATAGAAAGGATTACCAAAAGTTGGATTGTAATCAAAATCAATGTCGAAAAGAGAAGAAACGATAATTTCGTCAGATGTATCAAAAATTTTAGGCGCATCCTCACACATTTCCTCATATTCAAAAATTGGATTTTCAACATTTAAAGCATAGTCAGAATCGAAATCAAAAAGAGGATTATCGATTGAAGTCGAAAAGGCTTCCTCAGATACCCTTGGGATTGGAACAAGGTCATCGATATCCTCGAAAGGTTTACATTCGATTTCCTTGTCCACCATTAATAAGGTATCTGAAGGCTCCTCAATGAGTGACTTGGTCTCTGAGTTCTCATCTTTTAAAGGTTCACCCTCGTCACTCTCCTCGGAGTAGAATAAGTCAACGGGAGGATCTTGTTTTGGAAATGTAAGAATCAACTCCTGAAGATGGTTCATTTCAGCTTGTAATGTTTCAATTTTAGTTTGAAAGTTCATGTTGAATTGATCTTGAACAATAATCATTTTAGTAATCAATTCAGCTCTAGTTAACTCGCTCTGAGGAAGTGGCTGAGGGGGTGTGTATTGTGAAGGGAGTGTATAACCTGAAGATGTGTCAAAACCGGATGATGTCTGATCATTATAAGGGGTCTGCTCATAGACAAACATGTCCCCCGTTCGACAATCAAACTCCGGATGAGGACACCCTCCACAAAATTCACACATGTATGTCTCCGTCTGATGTTGTGGGGGATGGTTGAAGAAGTCGGGTGTTTCATTGTAGAAATAGGGATTTTGGTCATAGACAAACCCGTTTCCCGAATCTACAATGCTATAACCGGGGCAATTTCCACCATTTTGCGGACCCCCACACCACTCACAACCATATAGGTAAGACGAAGACATAGAGAAGAACAAATTAAATGGAAATAGAGGATACGAGATAGAATTAAACGATTGAGATGAAAAAGAAGGATTTTTTTTTTAATTATAGAAAAAGGAAAATATTTTTGGATTTTTGAAAGATTTTTTTTTTTTTTTTTTTTTTTTTTTTTTTTTTTTTTTTTTTTTTGGTTTTTCAAATTTTTAACAAAATAAACTTTCAAAAGAATGGATCTTCAAGGCACGAACGCCAAACACAACGCAAAAATCTTAACAAATCTCACCGGCAGCGGCGCCAAAAAACTGATTCGCTATAGATAGGGCAGTTTTAAATTTGTAGTATTTCCCGTTAGATGAAAGAGTCACTTGAGGAAAAATGACAATTCGATCTTCCGGAGTCGTATTCCACGGAGAGATTTGAATTGAAAATTACGTTATGTCTTTTGTTAATGCTTGATTGTCGAGTATTTTTGGTTTGGTTTTTAGAGATTTTAAAAACTATTTTAACTAATTTAAATGGCAATATACAACTAATGACGATGAAATTAAGCTAAGAATATGATATTAAAAGATATGCTTGTCAAGAGTGGTGAAAAGATCATTAAGTGTGAATTATCGTTTAAGCCCGTTTAATTAATACCCGTCAAAATAAATTATTCTCTCACAACGTTGGTTTATTTTGAAAACAATTATTTTTCTTGGTAAAATTAATAGATCTAAATAATCAATTATCCTAACGGCTTTTGCCCGTTAAAACAACCAACTAAAAAGATCTAAAAATAATCCGGAAATTGTTAATTAACAACCTTTGATACCCGTTTAAAAAGGAATATTTTCTCACAACGTTGGTTTATATTGAAAACACTTCTTTTTATCTAGGTAATTACTAGATTCAATTAATTACCTTAACGGCTTTTGCCCGTTAAAACAACCAATACTCAATCCAAATAAACAAAAATTATTGACCAACAATTTCTAAGCTTATTCACACTTAAGTCTCAAATTACCACCACTTAACAAACATAAAAGAAATCTACTCACTAATCATAATCATTAAGCTAACATAAACAAATAATCTAACAAACATATTCATATTAATAAACTACTTAACTAAAAGTGAAAAGGATGAGAAAATAGAACCCGATCTAAGAGATGAGACGAAAATAACCACCCAATTTTATAAACTTGTCAAATTCTAAAGTTTACTTCTTAAAAAGCTTTAATATAACAAAGTAGTTAATAAAGTTTGTGACTTTATTAACTAATTAGCTTTATTAAGATTAGAAAGCAATAAACTTTAGTAATAAGCTAGCTTATAAAACCCATAAGCTCCTCGCCTTAGATGTAGGATGATGAGAAACTAAGAAAGATCAAAACTTTATCAAAGGATAGTACAAATAAGCAATCTAAATAATAAAACTAGATCAAATAAGCTATAGAAAAGCTAATCCAATCTAGTTTTTTGTTTTAAATCTAATAAGCTAAAAAGCAAATAGATCTAAACTACTAAAGGAAAAGAAATAAGCTAAAAGATTATTTTTAAAAGAAAAATAAGCTAAATAGAAAAAAGTTTCAATTTTTTATGAAGAGAAAAGATGAATAAGTTAAAAGATTAATAGATATAACAATAAGAAAGAAGATTAGAAAAGAAAATAAACAAATAGAAAAAAAAATGCTTATTTGAATAAGCCATGAGGTAAAGCTTACATAAATAAGTTAATCTAAATAAACCACAAAAAGCTAATAAGCTATTATGGCTTATTAGATAAGATAAGAAAAAAAAGAAAAAAAAAAAGAAAGAGAGAAGGAGAATAAGTTAAGTGACATCCATAAAAGTCTTCATCTTCATTAAATAAAAAGCCAAAGTTTGATTACAAAAAGCACTTGAAATAAGCTAAAAAGATTACAATAAGCTATTTTACTACTCCTATTCTAATAAAACTGCTCCTGCTCCTAATATTAAACCTACTACTACCTACTGTGTGTGTGACAAAAAAAATAAAAAAATGCCCATCGAATGTCTCGGATCAAGTGCCTTTTTATAGCCAAATGATGCCTTCTAGGCTCTTCTATGCGTGATCCCAACACCAGCCAATCATTAAATTGATGCGATGTGTCCTCTTGTATTGGCTGAATATTATATGGAGCGAGTGGGAGAGTGAGTGGAGGTAGCACTACACGCGCCTGTTGAGGAATTATTTTGGAGAAGTGAGGGCCACGTGACACTTTAAAATTGTTTGGCCATTCAAGAATAATATTCCTCTTCATTTGTTTTCGGTTTTTTCGTATGTAGGAACAGGTTCACGTGGGAGACAACTGATAAATTCCATTTCTACTACTACCTCCGTCCCATATTAAGTGTCCATAATGGAATCTTGGGATGTCCCAAATTAAGTGTCCAGGAATATTTTCAAGCAATGAGAAGAGACTTTAGTGGGTAATAGTGATATTTGATTGGTGGAGAGTGTAGTTAGTGGAATTTCCTAAAACTTTGTGCATTTGGAAAGTGGACACTTAATATGGGACGGAGGGAGTATTTCATTTTGTCTTTGTCGCATGTGTAATCTTCAAGAGATGGAATATCAAATATTGTGGATGCTTGGCTATCTTTTTCTTTTTGTCTTCATTTCTTTGTCGTATGCAGTTGGAAGATAGTCACGACTCACATGCCAACTCGTCTTCATTTTAATCTTGGGCTTTGGACTTTCATCTTCAATTGATAATGGGCCTGGTCATCATTGGACTTGGGCTGCGATAATCAACATAATTAAACCAACAAATTAAGTAATAATCTTCGTTCGGGCTTCGTTTAGTCTATCAATTTTTCTTCTTTTTCCTCGATGCACCAAATAAAATTACCGATAGACTCAAACTTTTGTGCCATTCCAATGGAGTGCTCGGGTAATTACCGTTTTTGCTTTGTTTTCAAACCCTTGTACCTGCAAGACATAATAACGCAAACCAAGCATATTTGCAATATAATTTATCATATTTTATAGTTATTAGTCCGTTTTAGCGTGTTTTTTGGTATAAAAATGATGTATGTTTAAGCACACATCAAGCATTCAATTGGCTTGGAAATCTATTATATCATTAAGTTGACTTAGTTGGTAAATAGGTAAGCCAATAGATATATGGTTATATTAAATATTGTTAGATTGTCTCACAATATTAATTTTAATGAAATACCACATGTTTATGGTATGTTCAGTTAGGAGAATCAAACTCTTGCAGCGTTTGATTAAAGATAACTATATCTTATTTTCTTTTAAAAGTTATCAAGGTTAGAATATTAAGTATGGATTGGACAAACTTAATAAGACTCCAATCTAGAAGATTAATAAGACATCATTAAATTATGGAATGTGATGAATCACATCAAGTCTTAAAATGAAGTTATGAATTTGTTAAACTACTTATTAGTAGGTTATTAACAAACTAATGTAAGGAACTGTCAATGTGTTTTGTAATGTCCCAAAAGAGAACAATTTAGTGTTGCTCTACTCGCTAAGTATTTATAGATAGTCTATAAATTACAAAAGGTAAGTGGGAGTTTTATCTTAAAGGGATAAAATTACAAGATACATAATCTTCTAAAATATACTAGTGAATATCATGATGAGGCTAGACATGTAAATGTTAAACCTCAAGATGATGGAATTCTCATTCATAAATCCTGATGATCATTATGATGCATTACCAAATATTGTGATGCATTACCAAATATTGAATTGGGTAAATTACTCAATCTATGAATGAAAAGATGTTGTCCATCAAGATAATCAATTTTGGAAATTTGGTTTATCTTGAACTCTATAGTTAGACTAGAGAATGAAAATGAGTTTCTTCAAGAGATGGAAAACCCTAGTGGTTTAAATCTTTATGTAGAAATCATATGGACAATTTTGTACACATATTTAATACATGCCTTATGACAAGATTATTAATCACACTTAAGTAATTAACTGTGATTGAATATTCTTTCCTAGACACATTAAATATATAAAGATGATAATTATCATAACGTTTTTCATTAATATGAAAAATGACAATGGAATATCAAAACTCTTTCTTGAGTGATTACTTGAGCGAGGACGGTAAGTAATCAAAAGGATTTTTTAATTCATAATAATCTTTGGAAGTGTACAAAGTGGAATAATTTATGAATTAATTAATGTATGCATCTAGGAGATAATTCTTATGTTTAAATATTAAGCAGTTTCATATAAGGAGTTATAAAGATAGTGCTAGAAGATAAAAAAAGCTGAGTTTACGATGAATACATCACCGTTTTACACGAACGAGGTATAATTTTACGCTATTACTTTCAAAATAAAATGAGTAACGTTTATAAAAAAAATGATAAATCGAGATTGCTCAGATTATTATTTTTAATCATATGGCTGCAAATTTGAAGGTTGCAAAGTGTTTGCCGTCCATTCGGTTATGCCATGCCAATCGACAAGGTTTTTTTTTTTTTTTTTTTTTTTAATTTTTAAATCATCATCGCCAGTATCTCGGTTTTTTTAGATCATCAAACTGCTATTAGATCATAAAAGATCCAAAAGATCAAAAACTGCTTAAACCACCACATAAGCAGTTTCATATAAAATATCAAAAAGATCAAAATCTGCTTAAACCACCACATAAGCAGTTTCACATAAAAGATCAAAAACTGCTTTGACCGGATCTACACACACTCCTTGTGTTAGATGAATACTTTGAATGATGTCTAGTCTAGCAAGCGAAATTTACTAGCTAGCACTTAGAAGATTTGTTTGTTTGTGTTTTGTATTGACGAATCAACAAAGAATGAACAATGAACACAATACTTCAACTTCAACGATTCAATATTATTAATCAATAATACGAGTGATCTCCTATCACTAGGGTTTACAACCTTGAATCTTAACAAAACAATACTTAATACAATCGTAAAACTCGTACCAAAACTTTAACCTAGGCAATCCTTTTATAGACTAAGGATTCCTTTACAAGATAACTATCAACCTAACATTATAAGATATACATTAAATCTTTTCTATAATTATCTTCACACGAAATCATAAACAGTACAAACTTCTTCAATCAACAATACTAACTGCTTATGTCTTCAAAACTCTTCAGCAATACTAACTTTCATCTTCAACAGTACTAACTACTATAGCTTAATTTCCTAACATGCTTAAACCACCACATAAGCAGTTTCACGTACCATCACATAAGCAGTTTCACATAAAAGATCAAAAAATGCTTAAACCACCACATAAGCAGTTAAACATAAGCAGTTTCACATAAAAGAAACCACCACATAAGCAGTTTCACATAAAAGAAACCACCACATAAGCAGCAAAAAATGCTTAAACCACCATCAGAACCAAGAAACCACCATCAGAACCAAGAACACAAAGAAACCACCATCAGTTTCAACCATCAATTATGTGAAACTGCTTATGTGAAACCACCATCAGTTTCAACCATATCTAAACCACCAAGATATAGGGGGGGGGTAGAATAACTCGACCCTTTTTTTAACACAGATCTAACCAAGAAACCACCAACTTTTTTTAGATCTAAAAGATCTAAAAAGGGCCGAGTTATATAAATACATAGATCTAACCAAGAAACCACCAACTTTTTTTAGATCTAAAAGATCTAAAAAGGGTCGAGTTATATAAATACACAGATCTAACCAAGAAACCACCAACTTTTTTTAGATCTAAAAGATCTAAAAAGGGTCGATCTATATAAATACACAGATCTAACCAAGAAACCACCATCCCCTTTTTTTAGATCTAAAAGATCTAAAAAGGGTCGATTTATTCTAACCCCATCACATAAGCATCATCAGTTTTAGATCTAAAAAGATCTAAAAAAAGTAAAACCGTGTAAACCATCCCATGTATACCACCACCCCCCACAGACTTTCCCTTATCCCACCCCACCACATCCCATCTATACTGTCTCACCATCAATAAACCACCAAGAACAGGGACGAGTTATTCTAAACCCCTCCCCCCCCCCCCCATATCTACAAAGGAAACCACCATCCCACCTAAACCACCATAAACAACAGTTTTGTGAGAAGCAGTTTTATGAGAGAGAGAAGCAGTTTTGTGAAAGAGAGAGAGAGGATTAGAATTGTGAGTGTAAGAGAGAGTTAGACTGGGGTGGGGATGGGATAAGGGAAGTCTGTGAGATGGGATGGGGGTGGGGTGGGATAAGGGGCAAGTCTGTGGGTGTGGGTGGTATAGATGGTATGGTTTACGCGGTTTTACTTTTATTTTTTATTTTTTTTCTAAGACAATGTAAAAAAAAAAGTTGTAAAAAAAATTGGTAAAAAAAAGTTGTTAAAAAATAAAAGTTGTAAAAGTTAAAAAAATTAAAGTAATTTGTTAAAAAAAATAAAAGTTGTAAAAGCTGTAATGTATTTTCAGGTGTTCAATTCTCCCGAGCAACTAACTGATTGGGTGCAAAATATAGCTCGAGGGATCGTTTTTGTTATTGTTAAAAAAAGAATCAAATCAGAGAAGGGGTATTTGTACGTAATCATTTATGGGTGTTCAAAGGATGGGAAGTATGAACGTGAAGGTTTAGAAGATGAAATTAAACGGCAAACCAGTACCTCTAAAATCGACTGTCCATTCAAATTAGTGGCGAAATTTTCTAAAACACAAGATTTTTGGAGGTTTAGGGTGAAGTGTGATAGGCATAATCATGATTTTCCAGAGTCGTTGCATGGTTTCCCATATGCAATGCGATTAAAGGATGATGAGTTCAGTTTGGTGCAACAATTGACAGAGTATCACGTACCACCATGTCATATACTTTCGTCAATAAAAGAACGTAATCCGGATAACGTGTCTAGCATTAGAACTATATATAACGCGCAAAGTAAGATCCGTGGAGCCCTAATAGGTCATAGAACTCCAATCCAAGTCCTTTACTCACATTTGATGCATTCAGGGTATACATATTACGAGAGGGTAAATGAGCATAATGAGCTTGAGGAACTATTTTTTGTTCATCCCATGTCATATGCTATATGGTGTACATTCCCTGAAATCATGCTAATGGACTCAACATACAATACCACGTTGTTTAAATTGCTATTTTTTGAAATTGTCGGATTAACTTCAACAAACAAAACATTTTCAATGGCGTTTTGTTTTTTGGACAAAGAAAAGGGGCCTAATTTTCAATGGGCATTGCAATGTGTGAAGGAGGTGATAGAGGAAAAATATTACCCGCGTGTTATCATCACTGACAGAGATTTAGCGTTGGTTGGGGCATGCAGAGAAGAATTCCCGAACGCAAACAAATTACTCTGTCAGTGGCACATTTCACAAAATGTGCTTCAGTATTGCAGAAATAGATGCAATTCGCTAAAGGAGTATGAGTCCATTAAAGGAACATGGGATTGGATGGTTAAAGCTCCGACACGCGGCATATTCGTGCATTATTATCAACACCTACAACAGTTATTGGTCGAACATGCAGGTACTTAATTATTAATTCATTGTTTTTATTATTTAATAAATAAGTACCCGAATGACTTTTTATTAATTCATTGTTTTTTTTTCAGATATTTCTTCGTATCTGAATAACTGGCTGCAAGGTTATTCAGACATGTTTCTCGCGTTTATTACCGATCAATATCGCAGCTTCGGCCAGTCAACAACATGCAGAGTTGAGGGTCAACACTCGTTGTTGAAATTATACTTGGGCAGCACACAGTCCAACTTAGACACGTTGTTGAACTCATGTTCGATGAACTCCAACTGTCGATCGACGCCGAAGATTGTAGTCATCAGTTGCGGTCAGTTTATGGGCTACCATGCTTTCACGAACTGCTTTACTATCGAATTCATAGTAAGTATATTAAATTTATGACTATCAAGTTATTTTCCCCATTAATATCAGTAATTTATATAAGTCACTTTTAATGAATGCAGAAATGGCCATTCCACTGGATACAGTTGATATTTTTTGGAGAACCCTATCTGTTCCGTGGCCTAGTATCAATAATGAAGATGGTCCTTCTTGTGAACCTGACGATGATCCTTCTTGTGAAGATGACATACAACAATTCAAGAGTGTTTTTGACAAAATGTCGTCGTTTGTCAAGAAAAATATGTTAAAGAAGGTGAGAGGGATATACAATCCCGAATCTGTTGATATACGTCAACCTGCTGTTCACAAAAGTACTCGTGGACGTCCGAGCGCAAAGGACAAAAAGTCCCAGGCTACAAAAGTCCCAGACTTGAATAAAGTACCAACCGTAGATCACCGAAGAAGCACAAATTCAAGATCTAAAAAAGTCCCGGACTTGAACAAACAACCTGCGAGACATAGTTCTTACATGGGTCCTAGAGTTGAACAAAGTATAAGACACATGTTATACGTTGGAGATGCAGTTAGCGAGTATTTGATTGAGCAGATTCCAGAGATTTTTCGTCGATACATCATAAGTATTTATAATGTGCGAGGTGATGGAAATTGTGGGTTTTGGTGCGTTGCCCATGGTATTGTTCAACACGAAGAAAGGTAGCACGATGTTCGAATGTGGTTATTGCAAGAGTTAAACACTAATAGTGCCTTTTACATAAGTATGTGGTGGCAAAATGACTTTGACCAACTTCGGAGATCAGTAGACTGGTTCGAAAATGGATTTGCACCGCGAAACTACTGGATGAGTATGCCAAACACGGGGTTGGCTATTGCTTCAGTGATTAACCGGCCTATTGTATTTATATCCGAGCGACAAAGTTATATGTGTTTTCCGCTTTTTACGGTCCAGATTTATCACAAGGAACTGGCCCCCTTGTGATTGCCCGTGTGGGGGATGACGATTGTGCTCACTTCATTTATCTAACGCTAGAAGAAAATTCACCACTTCCGGATACTCACCCACAATGGAGGGCGTTCAGAGTTGCCAATGCATCCGAATGGGCAACTTTATATTACGATCAACAACACATGTATATTGAGATTATACAAAGATAAACATAGTAAATGATTACTGATTTATGTTGTAAATAATTATACAGACAAAATATTGTAAATGATTACTGATTTATGTTGTAAATAATTATACCGACAAAACATTGTAAATGATTACTGATTTATGTTGTAAATAATTATACCGACAAAACATAGTGAACGATTACTGATTTATGTTATGAATAACTGTTTGTATTATTTAAATTAATAATAATATTACTGATTTATGTTGTAAATAACTGTTTGTATTATTTAAATTAATTCTTTGGCCAGGTGGAACAAAATAATCATTTCGTGTGTCGCTGTCGGAGAGGATTGATTATATAAAGGACATCCCGTACAGACGCTAATTATGGTCAACCGTATTATGCATGTCCTTTTTCAGTGGTAAATAATCATATGTTTGCTTAGTTATGTAAATTATTTGTTAGTTAAGAATACATTTCTTATAATTTTCTTAACATGTAACAGCCAGGAACAGATTACTATGGGTGTGGATACTTTATGTGGAAGGATGCTTTTCAAAACAAGTACTTTAGTCAAGCCTCTTCTTCAACGCAGTGCTCAAACTGCATAGCTAAAGATAATAAGATTGACAAGCTTGAAACAAGAAACAAGATGTTAGTGTCTCAAAACAAGATGTTGATGACAAGAATAAAGACGCTCGAGGCAACACTGGAATTGGTAAGGAATCCTGAGGATCACGCATGTCAGTTGGGTGCAATGCTCCATGAGCTTGTAGATTACATAAATAATCTTCACATGTAGTAGGTGTTGTTGTTTTTAAATAATGTGTTAATGTAGTTGTTTAATTGAATAATAACAGTTGTTTTTGTAGTTGTTTAATGTGTTAATGTTAACGTGTTATTGTTGTTGTTTAATTAAATAGAAACACATTAGACGAATACAAATAACATAACAAATAAACACTAAAAACATTACAAAAAAAAAAAAAAAAAAAAAAAGGCAAAAGGTACACCCTCCCTCCCACTAGGGAGGGTGCCCTTTGTAATAACAAGGGGGGTTAGAATAACTCGAGCCTTATTTTGGAGAAGTGAGGGCCACGTGCCACTTTAAAATTGCTTGGCCATTCAAGAATAATATTCCTCTTCATTTGTTTTCGGTTTCGTCGTATGTAGGAACAGGTTCACGTTGGAGACAACTGATAAATTCTCTTTCTATTATTTCATTTTGTCTTTGTCGCATGTGTAATCTTCAAGAGATGGAATATCAAATATTGTGGATGCTTGGCTATCTTTTTCTTTTTGTCTTCATTTCTTTGTCGTATGCGTTTGGAAGATAGTCACGACTCACATGCCAACTGGTCTTCATTTTAATCTTGGGCTTTGGACTTTTATCTTCAATTGATAATGGGCCTGGTCATCATTGGACTTGGGATGCTATAATCAACATAATTAGACCAACAAATTAAGTAATAATCTTCGTTCGGGCTTCGTTTAGTCTATCAATTTTTTTGCCTTTTTTCCCCGATGCTCCAAATAAAATTATCGATAAACTCGAACTTTCGTGCCATTTCAATGGAGTGCTCGTGTAACACCCCCAGAATCGGGTCCAGCGGAAGCATACATGTCGCTGGGGTGCTACTAAATTGGTATCACAACACAAGTATAAAGAATGGTTTTACCTCAACCATTTAAAGTAGATTTCATAATCAGAAGTGATTTGTTTACAACATTTCAAAAATGGTGCGAAAATATAAGCCCATAAAATATTTCAAATGGTCCCGAATATATCAGAGTCTTCTATGACTATGCCATACCCTGCCAAAAGCCTCCACTAGTGTGTTATCGCTTTATACCTGAAAATACATGCTAAAGTGTCAACACGAGGTTGGTGAGTTCATAGAATTTAGTGTAAAATGTAAGCATTTGAATAATGATTTCCCAGCAAAAGCATTGTAAATCCACTCAGTCCCAAGTCCCGCCCATACAAAACCTGCAACCTGTGTGTTTACAACCCACTGCTAAATAAGATTTGATTTAGGTGAACAAAAGTGATATGTGGACCAAGATTTAAAATACATTTAGTTCGATCAGTACATTCGTTTACGTGACCAATTCATTTGGTTATGTGACCAGTTCATTCTGTTATGTGACCAGTTCATTCTGTCATGTGACCCGTTCATTCTGTCATGTTACCCGTACATCCGGTTATGTGACCCGTTCATTCTGTCATGTATGTACATAGTGGTGGAGCCGGTTCATTAGGTTAAGCGTGCATAATCGTTTAAAGTTCTTGGGTCCATGAGTAAAAAGAATTAAGTATGATACTAGTGGATATACAATACATTCGAGTGAATAACAAATTCATAAGTAGAGTAAGTAATGGTTTGACTAAACAAGTAACATATTCAAGTAACACAAGTATACATTTAGATGAAAGCAAGCATGTATTCTCCCCCAAAACGGTTATAAAACAAGTATTACAAGAGTAGGGGCTATGAAACTCACCTGATGAAATAGTTATGATGACAAAAGTGAATATACTGAAATGAGGCGCGATCCCTAGCCGCAACCTAATATGAATGATATGATCTAATGTAAGCCATGAATTTACGCAACACATGCAAATACGTATGTTACCGATACCACTCGTGAATTTTGAAAATAATGTTTATCGTCGAAAAATATATTTTTGACGTCTCGTTAAGTTAATAAACACTTTTCGTGTAAATACGTTGCAACGATAACCCACGATCGTCGTTTGATGATTTATCGATAAATATAGTGTTTTCGTTGTAAATTAACATTTTTCAAAACTTGTAAAAATATGACCAAATGACCTTGCAAAACTAGTCATAAAAGTGTGCTCGTTAAGTGTTAGTGAATAGTCTCGTTGTTTTTGAAAACCTTGTAACGATGTCTTGAAGTCGTATCCTTTAACTTTTGATCATACGGGTCTCATTCAATGAGAAAACGGCTCTCAATATAGTGTATTGCAAAAACAGTTTTTCTTTACTTAGAAACATTCTTGTAAAAAGCTGATGGGATTTTATTGAAATCGTCGGACTTCAAACGCGTGTATCTCGGTCGTTATAAGCTCGTTTTCTACGTTCTTTATATCCACGGCTTCGTATTAACATGAACTAACATATTTTCAGTAGGTCGACTCATCTAGATCACGTCTAATGCCATGTTTTGTCCGTTGAATCTCAGCAAACAGCACGCAAAATTTTTCAGAAATTAGTTTTTCGTCGTCAAACTTAGAATTAGCGTATCTTTTTCTTCATGAGCTCGTTTTTGCTCATTCCGGCGGCTATGTTTTCGTTTTTGAAAGTTTTTTCTATGTATTTAAACCAAAATAGTCCAAAGTTTACTGAGTTTCCCAGATTTCACGATTTTGGACAGAACCTTTTCTATTATTTGTAAAAATCACTTTTCTAGTTCAAGACTTGTTCAAAACACTTTCAATCAACACCACAACTAGTCTAATCCTACCATACACCTTCTTAGGGTGTCATGGGTTCCTAATCGTCACCAACATTGGTGGATCTTATGGGATTACAACTACAAGTCCATAGATATATTTTTAGAGCGAAAATGAGTATCAAGTGGTATGTTTAACATATGTACATTGCATGATTTGTTAGTATAACTTGAAAATACATCAAATGAAAGTATAAAAGATTGAAAAGTTATATGAAACACTTACTTGAAGATTTGAGGTGTTTTGGAGATAAATGTGTAAGTATCCTTGGGATTTTTATTTCAAAATCCTAACTAGGAGTACAAATGGGACTTAATTAATACTAGTTCTTGAAAAAATGATGGATCTTGCTTGTGTTCTTGTGTATGGCCGAACCATATAGAGAGAAGAAAAGATGGGAGAGTTTTGATATCTTGCTAGTTGTAATGTGTAGGTGTTAGCTAAATTAAATCATGGAAATATATTCTTGGTGCATTAATTGTAGTCTTAGTAATCAAGTAGAAATGGAAGATTGGGGGGGGGGGGGGGGGCTAGGGGGAGGGCTAGGGGGCATGTGTAAGAAAAAGGAAGAGAAGTTGGCTAATTAAAGATCTTTTCCCCCTCTAATAGCATGTGTTAGTTGTTTTAAGTATACATTAGGTGTTACCGGGTACCGAGTTAACTAGAAATAAATCTTGACGAGATAAAATAAAATATAACGAAGTTGTAAAAATTGTAAAATCATATTCCTTGCAAGAATCGGGTGTTAGAATAATTATCGGGTTGAAATTTCGCAAACCACGTCGGTTATAAGCGTTTAACGGGAAATATAGCAAACAATTTAAAAACACCGGGTAATTAAATAATGAAATTTCTATATCATTATAATGAGTTTGAAAATGTATTATGATCATTGTCGGGTGTAATGTTAGTAGTAATGACTGAGTGGTAACGTTTATTAAATAAATAAACATACGTTAATGAAAATCACACAAACCCGTGCATGACCTAATATGATGATGGTGTTACTGATGATATGTAGACTACTCTAGTCTATATGATGGGTCCTTACTGATGATGCATGAATACGCAGCTAAACCATAATGGTTACGCGCATTTGAATACCCGTAAACCTGGTTTACGTAATGATGAATGATAACCATGAATAGTGATTTTCCTCCGGGAATGAATAGTGTTTTATGAATAGTAAATTTTTTGAAAACATCTCAAAGTCGCCCGACTTCAAAAATGATGAATAGTAACCTGTGAATAGTAAATTCCCGAGATGGATAGTAAAATTTCGAGGTTTGAAAAAGGACCTGAAATTACGATTTGTCACAGTCTCCACCCGTTAAAGGAATTCAGTCCCTGAATTCAGTTAGTGTTGGTCTCTGGGTGGATTCGGTGAAAAGATGCGGATATTTGAGTCGCATTGCGGTGTTAAAAGATAAAACATTCATTAGATAGGATTTCGTAACAGTACATGAAACTTATACGATAGAACGTAAAGTGAAACACAAAATAAATACAACACTAGAGAGTTTAGGTTTCCGTTTATTTTTAAGGCAGAAGTTCTCTTCTTAAACATTGTCATTGTCGTTGTTGTCCTGAGAGCTTCGCATTTCAACGAGCTCTTCCTCCATTCTGGTTTCTCAGCTCTGGGCATTCACTCTTGAAGTGTCCAATTACTCCACACTCATGGTAGGTTACCGTGACTTTCTGATGCATTACGAGGGTGGGAGCCTTGCAATCCTTGGCTTTGTGTCCGACCTTTTGGTAGTTTCCACATTGAGTGGGGCAAGGTCTATTGTGGTGAAACTGACAATTATTGCACTTGGGTAAAGTCCATGCATATCCTTTCTTTTCACTTGGCCCCGAAACGTAGGCCCTAACCACTTCATGTTGTTCGTGTGGCGGCTGAACTTGATCGTTTCCTTTGTTGTCATCCCTTTTCCTCTTGTTGTCGTGGTTGCTGTTGTTGTTGTTGTTACTGTCATTGCTGTCGACGGTAGTTCCCTTCTTCATCACTTGTGCCATAAGCTTTTGAGATATTCTGATTGCTTCATCCAGGGTGTGTGGATCAAAAGCAGTTACATCCCCACTGATGCTGTGTGGTAGCCCATCGGTGAAGTTTTCCAACAACTTCTCGTTATCTGGAACCATATTTGGACAAAGTGCGGTCAACTCTTGAAATCTCCTTATGTAGGCTTTGATATCATTACCTGTAGTCACCAACTCATAAAACTCTGTTTCTAACTTCTTCACCTCGGTGCGTGGACAAAACTTCTTACCCAGTAACTTCTTGAATTCTTCCCACGTGAGCTTGTGAGCATTTTCCATACCAATAGGCTGTGCGTAAGAATTCCACCATGACATAGCTTCCTCAACGGCTGTACTGGTAGCAAACTTTACCTTGCTGTCCTCTAAACAATTGCATAGAAGAAATACAGATTCTATCTTTTCAAACCAACGAATCATAGCAGTGGCTCCTTCAGTGCCTTTGAATTTTGTGGGATCACCACTCCTAAAGTCTTTGTATGTACATTTACGAACATTAGTACCATTAGCAGCTTGCCCTGTAGCTTCTGCTGTTTCTGCCCGAGAGGCGGCTTCAGTAGCCCGTGCAGCTACAGCCTCTCTTTCAACTACTAGTGCTGCCTCTATACTGTCGGCAACAAGCTTCCTGATCTCAGCTGGTGTCATCGTTGAAGTGGTTTTCTTTGGCGGCATGATTCTTAAAACAAGAAAAGAAGAGTGAGACGTAATAAAGATGTTTCCTAAAAGTAGGTGCCCTAAAGTGGCTTGTCATAAAATGGAAGCTCGAGGTCGTGTTATGATTAGCTGGCGTGCTTCTAAGCGGTGGTTCACGAGATGATGCTAATGAGATGGATGTAGATATGAATGTTCTTGCAACGATTGAATACGCACATATGAATTTTGAAACCTTTAGAAATCGAGTAGAGAATCAACCTGGACATACTTCTATTATAACTATTCCCAGTATCGCAAAATTCATCTCTGAGTCAGACATAGGTGGTCAGCCTATGTCCCACTGTCCCTGGTCAAATATAGATGACCAGCCTATATTCCACCAAGGTTCAATAAATTTTGAAATACTCGGCTCAGTTATACTACTAATATGTCCCTCACATTTGAAAGTCGTTTTGAAAGACTAAGGAAAGTGACCAAACTCGAGGTCGAATAATGAGATTATGTGAGGAAAGGTGTAACGCGGTGACATATACGATACGTGAGCATGCTTATATGGAAGACAATTATAGTAATCAACGAGAATAAGTGAGTATAATCTATCTGATAATAAGATACAAATCTCATCAAATATGTCAGCAACAAACCACAAATGAGGCATCAACTTGGCAGGCAGGCACGTGGCGGTCATAGGGTTAAGTTTTTGTAAAAGTAGTTATAGTCTGGGTTTTTAAATCACCCAGTTCTCTATAACCAAGGCTCTGATACCAATCTGTAACACCCCCAGAATCGGGTCCAGCGGAAGCATACATGTCGCTGGGGTGCTAACTAATTGGTATCACAACACAAGTATAAAGAATGGTTTCACCTCAACCATTTAAAGTAGATTTCATAATCCAAAAGTGATTTGTTTACAACATTTCAAAAATGGTGCGGAAATATAAGCCCATAAAATATTTCAAATGGTCCCAAATATATCAGAGTCTTCTATGACCATGCCATGCCCTGCCAAAAGCCTCCACTAGCGTGCTATCGCTTTATACCTGAAAATACATGCTAAAGTGTCAACACGAGGTTGGTGAGTTCATAGAATTTAGTGTAAAATGTAAGCATTTGAATAATGATTTCCCAGCAAAAGCATTATAAATCCACCCAGTCCCAAGTCCCGCCCATACAAGACTTGCAACCTGTGTGTTTACAACTCACTGCTAAATAAGATTTGATTTAGGTGAACAAAAGTGATATGTGGACCAAGATTTAAAATACATTTAGTTCGATCAGTACATTCGTTTACGTGACCAATTCATTTGGTTATGTGATCAGTTCATTCTGTCATGTGACCAGTTCATTCTGTCATGTGACCCGTTCATTCTGTCATGTTACCCGTACATCCGGATATGTGACCGTTCATTCTGTCATGCATGTACATAGTGGTGGAGCCGGTTCATTAGGTTAAGCCTGCATAATCGTTTAAAGTGCTTGGGTCCATGAGTAAAAAGAATTAAGTATGATACTAGTGGATATACAATACATTCGAGTGAACAACAAATTCATAAGTAGAGTAAGTAATGGTTTGACTAACCAAGTAACATATTCAAGTAACACAAGTATACATTTAGATGAAAGCAAGCATGTATTATCCCCCAAAACGGTTATAAAACAAGTATTACAAAAGTAGGGGCTATGAAACTCACCTGATGAAATAGTTATGATGACAAAAGTGAATATACTGAAATGAGGCGCGATCCCTAGCCGCAACCTAATATGAATGATATGATCTAATGTAAGTCATGAATTTACGCAACACATGAACATACGTATGTTACCGATACCACTTGTGACTTTTGAAAATAATGTTTATTGTCGAAAAATATATTTTTGACGTCTCGTTAAGTTAATAAACACTTTTCGTGTAAATACGTTGCAACGATAACCCACGATCGTCGTTTGATGATTTATCGATAAATATAGTGTTTTTGTTGTAAATTAACATTTTTCAATACTTGTAAAAATATGACCAAATGACCTTGCAAAACTAGTCATAAAAGTGTGCTCGTTAAGTGTTAGTGAATTGGCTCGGCGTTTTTGAAAACCTTGTAACGATGTCTTGAAGTCGTATCCTTTAAATTTTGATCATACGGGTCTCGTTCAATGAGAAAACGGCTCTCAATATAGTGTATTGCAAAAACAGTTTTTCTATACTTAGAAACATTTTTGTGAAAAGCTGATGGGATTTTATCGAAATCGTCGGACTTCAAACGCGTGTATCTCGGTCGTTATAAGCTCGTTTTCTACGTTCTTTATATCCACGGCTTCGTATTAACATTAACTAACATATTTTCAGTAGGTCGACTCATCTAGATCACGTCTAATGCCTCGTTTTTTCCGTTGAATCTCGGCAAACAGCACGCAAAATTTTTCAGAAATTAGTTTTTCGTCGTCAAACTTAGAATCTGCGTATCTTTTTCGTCGTAAGCTCGTTTTTGCTCATTCCGGTAGCCACGTTTTCGTTTTTAAATTTATTTTCTAAGTATTTAAGCCAAAATAGTCCAAAGTTTACTCAGTTTCCCAGATTTCACGATTTTGGACAGAACCTTTTCTATTGTTTGTAAAAATCACTTTTCTAGTTCAAGACTTGTTCAAAACACTTCCAATCAACACCACAACTAGCTAATCCTACCATACACCTTCTTAGGGTGTCATGGGTTCCTAATCGTCACCAACAATGGTGGATCTCATGGGATTACAACTACAAGTCCATAGATCTATTTTTAGAGCGAAAATGAGTATCAAGTGGTATGTTTAACATATGTACATTGCATGATTTGTTAGTATAACTTGAAAATACATCAAATGAAAGTATAAAAGATTGAAAAGTTATATGAAACACTTACTTGAAGATTTGAGGTGTTTTGGAGATAAATGTGTAAGTATCATTGGGATTTTTATTTCAAAATCCTAACTAGGAGTACAAATGGGACTTAATTAATACTAGTTCTTGAAAAAATGATGGATATTGCTTGTGTTCTTGTGTATGGCCGAACCATATAGAGAGAAGAAAAGATGGGAGAGTTTTGATATCTTGCTAGTTGTAATGTGTAGGTGTTAGCTAAATTAAAAAATGGAAATATATTCTTGGTGCATTAATTGTAGTCTTAGTAAACAAGTAGAAATGGAAGATTAGGGGGGGCTAGGGGGGGGGGGGGGGGGAGGCGGCATGTGGAAGAAAAAGGAAGAGAAGTTGGCTAATTAAAGATCTTGTCCCCCTCAATTAGCATGTGTTAGTTGTTTTAAGTATACATTAGGTGTTACCGGGTACCGAGTTAACTAGAAATAAATCTTAACGAGATAAAATAAAATATGACGAAGTTGTAAAAATTGTAAAATCATATTCCTTGCAAGAATCGGGTGTTAGAATAATTATCGGGTTGAAATTTCGCAAACCACGTCGGTTATAAGCGTTTAACGGGAAATATAGCAAACGATTTAAAAACACCGGGTAATTAAATAATGAAATTTCTATATCATTATAATGAGTTTGAAAATGTATTATGATCATTTTCGGGAGTGTCGGGTGTAATGTTAGTAGTAATGACTGAGTGGTAACGTTTATTAAATAATTAAACATACGTTAATAAAAATCACACAAACCCGTGCATGACCTAATATGATGATGATGTTACTGATGATATGTAGACTACTCTAGTCTATATGATGGGTCCTTACTGATGATGCATGAATACGCAGCTAAACCATAATGGTTACGCGCATTTGAATACCCGTAAACCTGGTTTACGTAATGATGAATGATAACCATGAATAGTGATTTCTCTCCGGGAATGAATAGTGTTTCGTAATTAGTAAAATTTTTGAAAACATCTCAAAGTCGTAAACCGACTTCAAAAACGATGAATAGTGAAATGATGAATAGTAACCCGTGAATAGTAAATTTCCGAGATGGATAGTAAAATTTCGAGGTTTGAAAAAGGACCTGAAATTACGATTTGTCACAGCTCGGGTAATTACCGTTTTTGCTTTGTTTTCAAACCCTTGTACCTGCAAGACATAATAACGCAAACCAAGCATATTTTCAATATAATTTATCATATTTTATGGTTATTAGTCCATTTTAGCGTGTTTTTCGGTATAAAAATGATGTGTGTTTAAGCACACATCAAACATGCAATTGGCTTGGAAATCTATTATATCATTAAGTTGACTTAGTTGGTAAATAGGTAAGCCAATAGATATATGGTTATATTAAATATTGTTAGATTGTCTCACAATATTAATTCTAATGAAATACCACATGTTTATGGTATGTTCAGTTAGGAGAATCAAACTCTTGCAGCGTTTGATTAAAAGATAGCCATATCTTATTTTCTTTCAAAATTTATCAAGGTTAGAATATTGAGTATGGATTGGACATACTTAATAAGACTCCAATCTAGAAGATTAATAAGACATCATTAAATTATGGAATGTGATGAATCACATCAAGTCTTAAAATGAAGTTATGAATTTGTTAAACTACTTATTAGTAGGTTATTAACAAACTAATGTCAGAAACTGTCATTGTGTTTTGTTATGTCCCAAAAGAGAACATTGTATTTTTGCTCTACTCGCTAAGTATTTATAGATAGTCTATAAATTACAAAAGGTAAGTGGGAGCTTTATCTTATAGGGATAAAATTACAAGATACATAATCTTCTAAAATATACTAGTGAATATCATGATGAGGCTAGACATGTAAATGTTAAACCTCAAAATGATGGAATTCTCATTCATAAATCCGCAAGGGTATCTCAGATATTTGATTAATATGCTGAGAATTATGAGTAACAGGATTATGGTAAACCTGATGATCATTATGATGCATTACCAAATATTGAATTGGGTAAATTACTCACTCTATGAATGAAAAGATGTTATCCATCAGGATAATCAATTTTGAAAAATTGGTTTATCTTGAACTCTATAGTTAGACTAGAGAATGAAAATGAGTTTCTTCAAGAGATGGAAAACCCTAGTGGTTTAAATCTTTATGTAGAAATCATATGGACAAATTTTGTACACATATTTAATATATGCCTTATGACAAGATTATTAATCACACTTAAGTAATTAACTGTGATTGAATATTCTTTCCTAGACACATTAAATATATAAAGATGATAATTGTCATAACGTTTTTCATTAATATGAAAAATGACAATGGAATATCAAAACTCTTTCTTGAGTGATTACTTGAGCGAGGACGGTAAGTAATCGAAAGGATTTTTGAATTCATAATAATCTTTGGAAGTGTACAAAGTGCAATAATTCATGAATGAATTAATGCATGCATCTAGGAGATAATTCTTATGTTTAAATATTAAATTCAAATTTTGAATTGATAATTAAAATAAGATAATTCCTAAGTATTCCTGAAAGCTAGTGAGAGTATTATGTTTATTTTCTTGAATCATATATGTTGTATAACATATAGGAAGTAACATTCCATATAAATTAAATGTTAAGACTTAATTTGGAATGAAACTTCATATAAAAGATTTAGGAAGAAAAACATATAACCTTGGAATATATGTTTATTGTTATAAACATGTGCGGTAAATAAATCTAATAGAACATGATATATTATTTAGAAAATCTAAATGGATACGAATCTTTTGGAAAGATAGAATATGAACAAAATCTAAGTATGACTCGAAGATTTTTCATGAACATCATGTTACATAAACGAATTGTTATAAGATGTTATGACAATGTTGATATCTAATTGAAAGTTATTAGATAACTAGTGTAATGAATATTCTAATGGAATATGTTTGGATATAGAATTACATCCTCAGCCTGGAACAGCTTCCAGATTCTATAGATAAACAATTTGTCAATTGTTGTGAAAATTGTCATAGCCAACAAACTTGAAAGTTTGGAAGGCATCAAACATTACACAATAGATATTAAAGTTTACGGAGTTTTAATGAGCATAGTGTTGTTTATATACAATGATGATGTTTTAATTGAGATGATACTCAATACTAGTCATGGTAGGATTTCATTCTTGGCTATGTAAACTAGTTGTGCTCACTAAGAGCATAGTGGCATTATACATTAAAGAATTAGAATACTTTAATTAAACTTTAAAAATGTTTGAAAGTTTGATTATCATAAATTGGTGGTTGAGGTTGTCACAAACTTTATGAAATATTATGTGGCAATTATTTGAATGCACACATACAAGAACTTCACTAGTTGAATTCTGGAAATAAGTATTCTCAAAATTCTGATAGATCAAAGTTGGCTGATTTATGTCTTGTCAACAAGTATGATTGTCATAGCTTGAGACATAATTCATCAACTAGAATTTTCATGCATTGATCTATTTAGTATTTGGATAAAGGATGTTAAGTGTTTATTATTTGTAATGAATTTAAGTACTTGGTACGTTTATTTTCATTAATAATAAATTGTGTCTTATATTTGCAGGTTTAATCCATGAATAACTTAGTTATTCTAAATCGTCCGTTGTCAATTAATGATATGGGAATATCATTGAATTAAGACAAATGTGAGTTTTGGTATAATATACGTGAAAGTATATTGATGCGTTGATATACAAAATTCACATGATATTCAATGAATTGAATATATGACTTATCCCAAACTACATGATGTTACTTTATTGATATTGTTATTAAGTAAATCATGAATAGTTATCCTCAGACTTGAGATACCAGATAACTGTTATGAATGTAGTGCATTCTGTGGAACAGTTTAACGCTACACGTAACTGCTAGTCATAAGGATTGTTTTCGGAAGTGTTACAAAATTCATGGGTTATGCTTGTGTTGGTCCACGATTTGTATGTGGATCTCTAAGTAGCCTTGAATACTTAGTAGATGGTTGGGATAAATCCAAACCAGTCTAAGTGAGAAACCCTTAACGATTGTTAATGTTAATGCGGAAACTTAACAAGAACAATGAAGAACACAGAGTTAACACTAACTTCGTATAATTCTATTAATCACAATTGTGAAACTCGTACAACTCTCTTGTTAAACTAACAATCTTAGGGATCCTTTTATACACCAAGGAAACCCTAATACTAACCGACTAAGAAGATATTCACGAATCTTCTATAAAGATACTTACACGTTTTGTATCTTTTCCTAACTTATCTCTAACAAACTTTCCTTATATCACGACCAGACTTAACATAATAAGTCAACCAGACTTAATACAGACTACCAGACTTAACATGTATTACCAGACCTAATACAAAAATAGACCTAACTCTGACATATTACCAGACCTAAGTTTGTCTTCTCTTGAATCGTGTGATAATTCCCAACAATCCTCCCCTAACTTGATCTTCATGCTCCATGAACTTCAAGTTCTTCTGATTTAGCTTTCTAAGGATTGAATCTTGAACACTTTGAATTATCTTTAGGTCTTAAACCTTTCTAGTAGCTTGAATCTTGATAAGCTCTTCTGATATGGTCTTTGCAGCAACATTGACTATATGTACATCAAATTCATTTAAGTTTCAGACTATTCTCATCACTTCCAGATGTGTTACCATCTGTGAGAGGTGAATCATTGAAAATGTAATGGATTTGAAATCTCTTTACCAATAGCCATTACCACTGGAGTAGCCAATGTTTTGGTGTGTAAGACCATGGTACATTAATAACCATATGATTTTTAGCAAATCATCAGCTTATCAACGGATTTGTTAAGTCTTTACCAAAAGCCGTTTGCTTCTGGACTAGCCAATTCTTTGATAGAAAAGCACCTCATCATGGTGAATTGATTACCATTTATGGTTTTCCATAGCCTTTACCACAAGCCATAACCTTGTGGGCTAGCCAACTCTTCACTTATCTTAGATATGGTGAGTTAAATACCATACAATTTTTGGCAAATTGTCAGCCATAAACGGATTTGAGCTATCTTTACCTGTAGTCGTTTGCTCAGGATTAGTCAGTCCTTGTTTTGATAAGACAAGGTGGACTGATAACCTTTTATTGTGTTAGTGATATGCACCTTCACCAAGTGAGAAGTTCCAATAGTCTCACTTAACAACTTGAAAGCATACTTAATCCAGCATTGTCTATAAAAGAAATAGAAGACACACTTTTTTTTTTTTTTTTTTTTTTAACACTAACAGAACTAAAAACAAAACTACAAGACTTAAAGATAACCTAAATGCTGGTAAGTACTCATACTTTACATACTTTACAGTTTGACCTCCCCTTAAGCCAAACCTCCCCTTAAGTCAAACTAGGGGTTCATCATACCAATGTTAACTACCAGATAATTGAACCTAGGGCCATCAAATGCTTTAGTTAACATGTCAACAACATTAAAATCTGTATGTATTTTCTCCACTCTAATCAACTTCTTTTCAAAGCTATCTCTAATAAAGTGATGCCTGATTTCTATATGCTTAGTTTTAGAGTGATATATTGGGTTCTTAACAATACAGATAGAACTCTCATTATCTATGTGAATAACAGTATTCATAAAATTCAAACCATAGTCCAGCATCTGATTCTGAATCCACAAGACTTGTCCACAGCAGTTAGCAGCTGCAACATACTCAGCTTCAGTGGTTGAATTGGCCACAATTGTCTGCTTCTTGCATTGCCAAGATATCAATCTCCTTCCAAGGAATTGACAACCTCCTGTTGTGGATTTCCTATCAAGGCTTGCACCAGCATAGTCACTGTCTGAATAAGCTGTCAGGTCAAAAGATGACTCCTTAGGATACCAAAGGCCCAAATTTGGTTTGCCCTTTAAGTACCTAAAGATTCTCTTCACAGCATGAAAATGTGAAGTCTTTGGTTGTACCTGAAAACGTGAACAAACACAAACTGCAGCACACCAAGACTTTCTTGTTGATCCAAAAATGATATCATCCACATAAATTTGGACAAGAATGATATCCTTCTGGTCTCTCTTAATGAATAAAGTCTTGTCAATTACACCCCTGATGTACCCATGTTCTTCTAGAAACTTTGAAAGAGTTGCATACCAAGCTCTAGGAGCTTGATGAAGACCATACAAAGCTTTAATAACCTTGTACACTTGATTGGGGTTAGCAGGATCCTCAAAACCAGGAGGTTGATGTACATACACATCTTCTTCAATAGTGCCATAAAGAAAAGCACTTTTGACATCCATCTGATACACCTTGAATCCCATGTATGATGCAAAGGCCAAAAATAACCTGATAGCCTCAATTCTTGCTACAGGAGCAAAAACCTCATCATAATCTATGCCCTCCTCCTGTTTGTATCCTTGTGCTACCAGTCTTGCTTTGTTCCTTACAACTACCCCTCTTTCATCCCTTTTATTCCTGAAGACCCACTTAGTACCAATAACTTTAGCTCCATAAGGTAGATCTACAAGAACCCATACTTTCTGTAGCTTGAACTGCAGCAACTCTTCTTGCATGGCTTCTACCCAACTTTCCTCCCCCAAAGCTTCAGAAACTGTAGTGGGTTCACTTTGAGAAAGAAAGCAAGCAAATAAACAATGTTGCTGGTCCTTATGATTGACCCTTTGTTGTTGCTTGATCAGGCTGATGAGTGCAAGTGAATCAGACTGATGTTGCACTCTACTTCTTGTTTGAACAGCAGACTTGGGATCACCAATTATTTGGCTCTTGGGATGAATGGTGTGGATTCTGAGAGTGGGAGTTGGACTTACATCCACTTCAGTGGGTAAGTTGTTGAAGTCAGTAACGATACCTCCTTTATCATAGGAAGCCCCTTCAAAGATACCTTCATTTGGATTTGAAAATACTTCAAGTTCTGGCATCTCAGAGTCAACACAAATAGCACTTTGAGTAAGGTCTGGTTGAGCATCACTACCAGACTTAAAATTGGAAGTACTGGTAATGTTAGGAGTTGCTTCTTTGTCAGTATCTTGAGACTTGAATTCAGAATCCTTTTCTTGAGAAAAAGAATTCTTGATTTCTGCTTCAGCTGCAGCAGACTTGATCTCTGTAGAAGGAATCACAACAAGCTATGCCATATCATCAGTGTTCCCTGTATTAGAAGGATCTTTGGTACCTGCATTGTTAGTAACTTCTTTGGTACCTGCATTAGGGTTAACTTGATTCTCCTTGGAGACAGGAATATAATTCATAGAATCAGTTAAATAATCAATATCAAACATCCATCTATGACCAATTCCCTTTACATTGGGTTTTTCTTCAAGAAAGTTTACATGCAGATTTTCTTCTACTTTCTTGGACACTAAGTTGTAAACCCTAAAGGCCTTACTGTTTAATGCATACCCAACTAGAAACCCTTCATCAGACTTTCCTTCAAACTTTCCAAGAACACTTAAAGTATCAAGAATGGTTACATGACACCCAAAAGGCCTTATATGGCTAACAACTGGTTTATGGCCAAACATAAGCTCATAAGGGGTTTTGTTTTGAGGCTTGGTCACTCTAACCCTATTAAAGATGTAACAGGCATTGCTGACTGCTTCAGCCCAAAATGTTGTGGGTAAAAGGGAGTCTGCTAGCATAGTCTTAGCTGCCTCAATAAGTGTCATGTTCATTCTCTCAGCAACTCCATTTTGCTGAGGAGTTCTTGCATTACTGAACTGTTGCTTAATTCCTTTATAACCACAGAATTCTAGCATGCTCTTATTTTTAAACTCAGTGCCATTGTCACTCCTAATGATTTTAACTCTTTTATCAAGAAGGTTTTCAATCTGCCTAATGAAAGTTTGAATCAAAGGTGTAGCTTCATCCTTCCTAGACATAAAGAACACCCAATAATATCTAGTACAATCATCTGTAATGACAAGGCAATAGCATGCATAATTTATACTATGGACAGATGTAGGGCCAAAAAGATCCATATGTAAGGTATGTAAGGGCTCAGTGATTAATCTTTCTAATTTAGCCTTACAGGATGCCCTATGTTGTTTTCCCTAGTTACAAGCCACACATGAATGATCATTTTTAAACAATTTTGAAGGCAAACCTCTCACAAGGTTATTCTTCACAAGTTTATTCATATTTTTGAAATTCACATGGCCTAACCTTCTGTGCCACAACTTAGATTCATCCAAAGTAGCTTTTGCAATCAAACAGGTAGCACCTTTTGCAGGATTAGATGCTTTCATATCAAAACTGTACATGTTGTGTTATCTGGGAACTTTAAGAAGAATCTGATGTTCTTCAGGCATCTTAAAGTCCGGAGTCAACACAAGACAATCAGTTTCAGTAAAAAGCACCTTATGCTGAGTATCACAAATTTGTGATATTGAGAAAAGGTTGAACTGCCCAAGTTCTTTCACAAAGGATACATTGTCAAATTCTATGTTGCCCACTATTATTCTTCCTTTACTAGTTATCTGTCCCTTGCTTCCTCCAAAAGTAACAGAACCTCCTTTGAATTCTTGAAAATCATTCAGATAGTTCTTGTTACCAGACATGTGCCCAGAGCATCCACTGTCAAAGATTCCTCTATCTCCCATATAGCAAAGTGGATGATCCTGCACAAAAAGAAGAGAAATTAGTTTCTTTTAGGAACCCAGGCCTGAGTGGGCTTGGGTCCGCCTTGTGGATCAACATACTTAAATTTCTTATTTGAACCTGATCCACTGTTGTATTGGGATTTATATTTGTTTGAATCCCAAGACAAACATGCTGAGGTCTTAACAGCAGAACCCCCATTCCCCTTTACAGCATTGGTTTTTAAAGGTTTTGCTGTTTGCTTTACAACTGGTCTTCTCACAGGTGAAGGTGATTTATAAAAAAAATTTCTTTGAAAGTTTCCATTCACCTGTGGCTTATAAAATGATTGTCTGGGTCTCACATAACCAGTGTTCACATTAGATCTCACAGAATTAACATAACCAGTATTCACATTAAAGTTCCTAAAACCAGACCTAAAATTTTGTCTACCAGTATTAACATAAGAGTTAGGTCGGGTAGAATTATTAAGTTGGACAGGTCTGGGAACAAACTGGTTGGCATGATTAATCCTGTTAGCATTATTCCAAACTGGTTTATTTGAACCATGACCAATATTAGCATTCATTCTCTTTTGCTCAGCCTCTCTTTTCATTCTCTTTTCATGGAAGTCACAATCTCTTATTAAATGACTCAAACTTCCACACACAAAACATCTTTTAGGAGCATAAGTATAGCTACTCCTACTTTCTCTGTGAACACTATTGCTTCTAGGTGACTCATTCATATTAACAGATTCCCTAGGAGTTTTTATGTGCTGGGCACAACTAGGTTTGACTGTCTTAGGCTTTGGTTTAGTCACTACAGGTTTAGTTGCAACAGGTTCACACTTCTTAACAACCTTAGGTTCAGGATTCTCTTTTACCTCACTTTTTGACTCAGACTTAGAGTGATCAGAGGAACCATCAATAGATCCTTCAGAGTCATTGGATTGACAAGAAGAATACTTACTGGTTTTGTCCTCTGAGGTGGTTGACTCAGGTGTTTGAGGACCTTTCTTACCATACACAAAAAGTGAATCATCCAACTCTTCTTTTTCAAGAGGAGTATAGTCATCACTCAGTGGTGGTGGTACTCCCTTAAAGTCACCAGTCTTAACAAACCTATTATACAATGGTTTGCCCGCATAATCATCTTCTCTAGACTTAAGGATTGCCTTTTTCTCATCTTCCTCATATCCTAAGCCACATTTTTTATTTGACTTTATTTGAGAATCCCAACATTTGAACAGGTTATTATTTGAATTGTTCCACTGATCTACCCGTTTTCTCAATTCATCCCTCTCCTTTTGAATTCTAAGGCCCATTTGTCTATACCTTTTAAGCTTTTCATCTTGTTCATATATTTTATTAGCTTGAAAGTATAGTTTTTCATTTAAAGCATTATGTTGGTTTTGAAGGGTGACCTTTTGTGCCTCTAGTGTTTTTACAGCATTTTTATGTGCTAAGAGATTTACTTCTAGGTCACCTATTTGTCCTAACTACTCATCACATAAAGCCTTAATATGATTATATGAATCAGTGCATAATTTAGAGCATAATGATACCTCATTACCAATGGCCATGAGAGCATGATCAGACTCCTCATTCACTCTTGGATGCTCACCCCAGTTGACTCCTCCAGCTTCCAGTGTCATTAAGCTCATCTGATTCTTTTCCAGCTTCCCTTCTTCATCTCTTTTCACATCAGCAGGCTTCTTCTCTGGACAGTCTCTTGAAAAATGTCCATGCTTGTGACAGTTGTAACATTCAACTGTCCTCTTTGTGTATCCCACTGGTGATTTGTTGTTGAAGTTGATGGTCCTTCCATATTGCTTCTGAAATCGTTTGACCCTTAAAGCAACCATGGCAATATGCCACTTTATGTCCATCTCCTCAACTTCAGCATCATTAATCTGTTCTAAATCTTCACTAATAAAGCTTTCATCTTCCGTTTGGTTGGCAAAGAAAGAGTGGATCACCTCATCAGTAAAACTTGAAGCAGATCTTTCACTTGAAGGAGTTTCATAGATACCAGACCTAACACTACCAGGTTTAACCTTGTAAGTGCTGCTTTTGTTCTGTGACACAAAAGCAACGTTTGATGAACTGGTTGATGCCTGAGTGTTGTTACTGATGTCCCTTTCAAACATCCTAAGATTATTGTATAGGTCATTAAGTGTCATTGAATCTACTTCCTCCTTTATCCTCATCGCCACAGATACATTACCCCATTCTGATGGTAAAGATCTAAGGAACTTGTGGTTTGCATCCTCATTCGAAACTGCTGCACCATGAACTTCCAGCTGTGTTAACAGATGTTGAAATCTGTCATAGCCCTTCTCCAATCCTTCAGTCTTTGGAACACTGGATGTCTCAAATTTCTGTTTAAGAATAGCCTTTTGCATCTTCTTGGAGTTTGCATTCCCTCCAAATCGTTTCTTTATAGCCTCCCACATCTCCTTAGCATCAACCATGCCATGGAACCTTTGTAAATTCTCTTTAGGAGTAGCCATAAGAAGCAAGGTTCTGGCCTTCTTTTCCTTCTCCACAGCCCTAATCTCCTCAGCAGATGCTGGTGGCATTATTCTCAGCTGCCCATCAGTCCCTTGTGAAACTCTTTTCTTAGAATTTCCCCTTTGAATAACCTTCCATACATCACTATCAATATACTCCAGATAATGTTCCATCTCCATGGCCCATATATCATATTCTTCTCTTTTCAGTAATGGAAGTTTTATGTTAGAGATTGTGGTTGTGGAAGGGATGGGTTGTTGTTGTGTTTGGGAGTTATTGGATTCAGGTTTTCCTTCATCTTCATGGTTCGAACTCTCATCCTCACTGTTATGGATTGAAAAAGTTTCAGTGTTGATAGGCTTTTCGGTCTCAGACATTGTGTAGGGTGAATTGAGTGAGAATAGGTTTTTGAGGTTAAGTGTTCTTTGAACTCAGAGTCTCTGGCCTTGCTCTGATACCACTTGTTGGTCCACGATTTGTATGTGGATCTCTAAGTAGCCTTGAATACTTAGTAGATGGTTGGGATAAATCCAAACCAGTCTAAGTGAGAAACCCTTAACGATTGTTAATGTTAATGCGGAAACTTAACAAGAACAATGAAGAACACAGAGTTAACACTAACTTCGTATAATTCTATTAATCACAATTGTGAAACTCGTACAACTCTCTTGTTAAACTAACAATCTTAGGGATCCTTTTATACACCAAGGAAACCCTAATACTAACCGACTAAGAAGATATTCACGAATCTTCTATAAAGATACTTACACGTTTTGTATATTTTCCTAACTTATCTCTAACAAACTTTCCTTATATCACGACCAGACTTAACATAATAAGTCAACCAGACTTAATACAGACTACCAGACTTAACATGTATTACCAGACCTAATACAAAAATAGACCTAACTCTGACATATTACCAGACCTAAGTTTGTCTTCTCTTGAATCGTGTGATAATTCCCAACAGCTTGTAGTCAAGATAGAATTTGTTCCTTCAAATTTATTTTGGAGTTTAATACTGCTGGGCCTCTCGTAGGGTTGACAAGATGTTTGCGTGGCCACGCTGTGACAAACGGTAATTTTCCAACCAATATTTTAATAATGAATATTAATTTATTATTACCTAACTGTTTAAATTGAGCATTCATGAGCTTGCATAACTAAATCGGGAAGCAAACCCGCACACTGTAGCTTACAGTAACTCATTCCATTGAGTATTTTATCAGAAGTACGTGAATAATTCATTTTCTGACTATTATTGAGTATTTATGTACCACAACAAGAAATATCTCGCACACAACACCACACGCGTACCGACACAAATCTAGTAATGGCATAAAAACCAGAATTTATTATCCGAGAACCAAAACCTAGTTTTGATATAAGCTTTATAAAAACGCACTCGAAAACGATACCACTCGTGCTCACGACAACTCGAAAAACACCAAATTAAGCCGGAGCTCAACGAAACACGGGGTACACTTAAACCTATTAACTTAACACTCACCTTTTATTTAAATTAGCCTCACTTTATTTTTATACCTACACTTTTAATTAAAAACTAAATTAAAACAAAAACAAAAATATATGAAATACAGATACATAAAACGTTTTTATCCTCTTCTTATCCCCACACGTCTCTCTCTCTCCCTCTCTCTCTTTTGCGACTTCATCCCCCACATCCCAGATCTGGTCCAACTCGATGATAACTAAGTTCCAAAAGGTCCCAAGCATCTCTGAAACCACCCAGGTCTGACCGTCCTTGTCTCAACTCTGGAAGTCAACGCAAGAGGATGAAGCCAGGGGGACGATTTCCATAGACGAATTCAAGTTCGATTGATACCCAAAGGGGAAGGAGTCAAACCTCCCACGTTTAGGTTTTATTAACCCAATTCGATTCACACATGGTTCCACACACTCAAGAAATTATCAAAAAAAAAGAAGAAGTTGTAATCGGTTCTAGGAGAGAACGAATTCAGAGTCAAGGGGTGTGTGGATTTGCGTGTTGAATCGGATTTGGGGCTACTCAATTTCTTGATTTCTTGATTTTTTTTTGGTAACCGCCATCATTTGTATAAGACCCTAATCCAATTTTATTTCTTTTTCTTTCAATCGAATCTGTGTATATTTATGTTGTTAGTTTTGTTTAATTTTGATTATTAAAGAATCGACTTTGTTGCGAAAAAGGGAATAAAAATTGATAAGTTGGTTTTGTTATCACAATGAATCGACCCTAATTGGAATATGGCGAATTGGTAAATTCTCGGTTGTTATTGATTTTTGTGTGGCAACTTATAATGGCAAAACAGAAAACTAAAATCAGACTTATAGTTGGCTTGGAAGTGCTTGTTTTTGAATTGCTTATCCTATCCGTATTAGCTTATTTGGTATGTGTTGTGCTAGTTTTGTTTGTGTTTGGTTTTTGGTTGTGGTCGAAACCCACTGTGGCCGAACCACAGTAGGAAGAGTTTGATTGTGTTGCGTTCGATAGAGTTGAACTTGGAATGGTTTGAGTATGTCGAGACTGAGTATGTGTCAAGATCACACAAGTCTCAGTAGGAAGTATCTAGGATTGCTCATTTTACCTAGCAAAATGCTTATGTCAAGATTTCTAAAACTGCTGATTTGTGAATGTCACCTTAACGAACTTGGATTGTGTTATTTGTGTGTCGTGTGGCTGTTGAGACGAACCCAACCAATAGCCATAACTCGAGTCAAATGAGGTCACATTGGTTTGAGTCGTGTTGTGAGGTCGATAGTGTTCGGGTTACTTCTTGCTTGGTTACTCGAGCTCGATATAGGAGGGTTTGGTTTACCCACTGTTGTGTCAAGAGTATAACATGTTAAGAAAACTTAGAAGTTGGGTGTGTTTGTTGTTGTGTCGAAGCCAACAGGCCATCAAGTGTGCGTTTGCTTGTTTTACAAACAGGGACAAAGCCCACTTAATTTAAGGGTGCATTTGGTGCAAGTTATAATAGGCGTTGACAGAAAGTAGATTTGGTTGAGGTTTTTGCTTTCAAGATTTCAGTTACTAGACTAAATAGAATTTAATGACAAACTTTGATTTTGGAAATTCACTTGTGTTATAAATTTATTTAAATTGGTGTATGTGTCGAGTAACAGTGAGCCGACAGGTCCAACTTGAGCCCAATTTGGGTGTCGGTTTTGATTATTTGGAAATCCCGAGTCGATCGCCTATTTTTGTTAATGTGGTTCCGGCTTGTTCGTCACATTATTTGCACAACTTGATTTCGGCTTATTTCGACTTTTCGATCTCGACTAAATCCCCTCCCCTCGACAAAGCTTAGAGCTACGCGACTTGTTTTTATTCAAACACATATTTTTTTCAAACAAAACTAATCATACTCAACAAATAAAATTATAAACAATTAAATAAAACTTATTGAAAACTAGAAATATAAGTTTTAACTTTTAAAGTGGTTGGTTGATATTACCTATTTTGCTTATCTAAGCTCAATACAACACATAAAAACTTATTCGATTAAACAATACGAAACGGTTCATTGTTCTAAAATAAAGATTTTGACATCTAGTCACCTCGGAAAACTAAAATGTTTACACGGGTCATGCCCGATTTTCATCATGATTATATATACACTTAATTTATTAATCCAACTAAAGGATGAAAACACCTTTTTCACCAATTAACTATATATATATATATTAAGCACTTTTTCCATGTTTTTTTCCGACGACACTCAATTATCTTTCTGTACTTTACCTTTCGGATACTTGTCCAACGAATACTTTTCGTCATATATACCTTACACTTCTATATGTGTTTGCGTATGCACTTCCAATAGCCAATCCTTGCCAACGTTTACGAAAACTGCTTAAACTCAAATGCTGCCACACAAGCAACAATAACATAACTACTTTGAAACTTTTAAACTTATTTAGACTTCACGCATCGAGTCTAAATTGGAATTATGAACTAAACTTGCCGTACTAATCTAGGTCGCGTGTCGGTGCCGCCCACTATCACTACTTGACTTTTCACTATCAGACTGCTATTTACTGAGGTGAGTTCATGGCCCCTACTTTTACTTGTTTTATAACTGTTTTGGGGGAGAATACATGCTCGTTTTTAACTAAACTCAATGCTTGTTTATCTGGATACATGAATTGTTTACGCAAATTTTGTTGTTTGGCTGAAATACTTGATTTGGCTACCCAAATGCATTATGTGTTTACCTGCTATATACTTGATTATTTTCTCATGGACACAAGTGCTTCAAATATTTATGCCTGCATAACCGAATGAACTGGCTCAACTGCTATGTACATACATGACCGAATGAACTGGTCTCATAACCGAATGAACTGGTAACATGACCGAATGAACTGGTCACATGACCGAATGAACTGGTCACATAACCGAATGAACTGGTCAAACAAACTTTAACTCTTGTGGTAAACATTGCAAACCTTGCTTAACGGTAAACATTTATTTTCATGACATTGTGAGTGACACAATAGTCACTTTTGAATTCACATTACTTTTACTCTTCATTCTTATTTATGCAAACCTATGAACTCACCAACCTCGTGTTGATACTTTTAGCATGTATTTTTAGGTTTTAAGATGATAGTTTACCCTTAGAGGCGCTTGGCAATGGCATGGTCATAAGGGATTCTGATAAACAGTTGGGACCGCTTTATTTATTTTATGGGCCTATTTCCGCTCTACTTTTGAATAATGTAAATTTAACACTTTTTGTTGATGAATTTTATTCTAAATGATTGAGGTAAAAACCGTTCTTTGGACATGTGTTGTGATACCAATTGAGTAGCACCCCAGTGACATGTATGCTTCCGCTGGACCCGATTTTGGGGGTGTTACAGATTGGTATCAGAGCCTTGGTTATAGAGAACTGGGTATATTTTTAAAAGCAAGACTATAACTACTTTTACAAAAACTTAACCCTATGACCGCCACATGTCTGCCTGCTAAGTCTGTTGCCTTAATTACTGTTTTACTTGACATAATTCTATGTTATAATTTATCGTTTGATGATTTATATCATACTTGACTTACGTTATATACCATAAGTATTTTCTACATACTTATATATACATACCGTACTTGTCATAACTTACCTTCCCCGACACAATTTCACTACCCGACTCCAAGTTCGAACGCTCGTCCAGGTCTTTTGAAACACCTAATTTACCATCATCTAGAAATCCATCAATCCATTTGGTCACGACCTCAACCTATCACCTTAAAACATGTATCCTCGAGACATCTACTCTTAGGACACATCACTATTAGGTCTCACTCGTCCTTCATTATTTTGAAGGGACATGTCGTTTAGGAAGCAAGACTTAGTCTCCATAGCCACGTGACGACTATTAATCTATGACAAGTGTGATTATCTATTCAATTGTGTATCTTCTTTCATGGTTGATTTTGCCCGCGTATTCTACCTATGATGATTGTACCCTCGTGTGATACCGTTCTTTTTATTCGAAACCTCATTCGTCGTCATCTTTTATGATGTAGATAAATGGCTCCTATAAGAAGGACAACCAAGACCATATGTGGTCGACCTGCTGCTACCACTCTTCCAACTGGGTATGGAGCAAACCCGCTTATTGTGAATCAAGCCATGCTAGATCAGTTGGTTAATGACCGTGTGGCAGCAGCACTGGCTGCAGCGAATGTAAACAACTCGACTACTGATGTCGGAACCTCAAGACCTACAAACAACAACAACCACGGCTGCACCTATCAGGAGTTCTGAAAGACCATGACTGGAGGTATTGGAGGAACCGAGGGAGCTGTTGTTTTGGTCAGATGGATTGAAAGGCTGAAGACTGTGTTTCGAATATGTAGTTGTGCGGATGAAGACAAGGTTAAGTATGCATCATTCACCTTCACGGATGCTGCTCTAACCTGGTAGAACAACTATCTGAAGTCTGCAGGCATTGATGCCGCGTACGCAATGCCATGGGAAAATTTCAAGGAAATGGTGCTAAAAAAGTATTGCCCTCGCAACGAAGTTAAAAAGTTGGAGGTCGAGTTTTGGAACCTCAAGGTGAAGGGTACCAACATTGCTGCATACAACCAACGCTTTCAAGAGTTGGCTCTACTATGCCCTGAGATGGTCCAAACTGAAGCTCGTTTACTGGAGAGATATATTGGGGGATTACTCCCATACATTAAGGGTAATGTCACTACCTCCAAGGCTGCTGATCTCCATGAGACTATGGAAGTGGCCAACAAGCTAATGGACCAAGTAATCGAGGATACCGCCGAGAAGGTGGTTGACAACAAAAGAAAGTGGGAAGATCACTTCAAAAACAACAACAACAATGGTCTGAACAAGCGACAAGAAGTGGTCAAAGTCTATGCTGTCGGCACCAGTGAAAAGAAAGGATATGCTGGAACGTTACCCAAGTGCAACACGTGCCCGTTTCATCACAATAGGCCTTGCCCCATTCAGTGCGGGAACTACAGGAAGATCGGTCACCGAGCCAAGGATTGCAAAGCTCGTACTCTTGTGATAAACCCGAAGGTCACTGTCACGTGCTTTGAATGTGGAGTGATTGGGCACTTCAGGAGTGATTGCCCAAAACTGAGAAATAAAAATGAAGGAGTTTGCCAGGATCCTAACGACGTTGCGGGCAATGATGATGCTTGAAGAGAGAATTCCCTCTTCGCATAATAAGACCTAAGTCTAGACCCTCTTGGATTGTATTTCCTCGAGTATTTGTACTTTCTTAAAGATTTTCTGTTTCGTTGCATTGTATGGATCTTCATCTAATGAACTTCCTATCTTTTATGTCAAGCCGTTATGATGACTTCTTTCCATTACGCTCTCTACTGTAAAAACCATATTTGAAATTTTCCTGCAAACTATTATGCTATCGTTTTATGTAAGGTTGTGCTCCTTTATAAACTATTTTGATTTCAAGCTTATAAATGGAATGGCCAAGACTATTTTAAACCCAATACTATCTTGACTAAACCGAACATGCCATCATCAATCCTCAATTAAACATAGCCTGATCACCTATGTTTAATTCAGGAAGGATCATGCTATGATAAGAATAGTCACCTCAATAATTTTGTACTTCAAAGCGAACAATTCACATCTCGACTGTCAAAGTTCAATAGTTTCTCGAAAAGGTCTCGAATTCATATAGGAACGTGAAAACGAAAATCAAGTGTAAATACCCATACCTTTTCTCAACTCCATCGGGCAACTCTAAGTGAAAACCGAGGACGGTTTTCCTTCTAAGGCGGGGAGGATGTGACAAACGGTAATTTTCCAACGAATATTTTAATAATGATTGTTTATTTATTATTACCTAACTGTTTAAATTGAGCATTCATGAGCTTGCATAACTAAATCAGAAAGCAAACCCGCACACTGTAGCTTACAGTAACTCATACCATTGACTATTTTATCAGAAGTACGTGAATAATTCATTTTCTAACTATTATTGAGTATTTATGTACCACAACGAGAAATATCTCGCACACAACACCACACGCATACCGACACAAATCTAGTAACGGCATAAAAACCAGAACTTATTATCCGAGAATCAAAACCTTGTTTTCATATAAGCTTTATAAAAACGCACTCGAAAACTATACCACTCGTGCTCACGACAACCCGGAAAACACCGAATTAAGCCGGAGCTCAATGAAACACGGGGTACACTGAAACCTAATAACTTAACACTCGCCTTTTATTTGAATTAGCCTCACTTTATTTTTATACCTACACTTTTAATTAAAAACTAAATTAAAACAAAAACAAAAATATATGAAATACAGATACATAAAACGTTTTTATCCTCTTCTTATCCCCACACGTCTCTCTCTCTCCCTCTCTCTCTTTTGCGACTTCATCCCCCACATCCCAGATCTGGTCCAACTCGATGATAACTAAGTTCCAAAAGGTCCCAAGCATCTATGAAACCACCCAGGTCTGACCGTCCTTGTCTCAACTCTGGAAGTCAACGCAAGAGGATGAAGCCAGGGGGACGATTTCCATAGACGAATTCAAGTTCGATTGATACCCAAAGGGGAAGGAGTCAAACCTCCCTCGTTTAGGTTTTTATAACCCAAATCGATTCACACATGGTTCCATACACTCAAGAAATTATCAAAAAAAAAGAAGAGAATAAGTTGTAATCGGTTCTAGGAGAGAACGAATTCAGAGTCAAGGGGTGTGTGGATTTGCGTGTTGAATCGGATTTGGGGCTACTCAATTTCTTGATTTCTTGCTTCTTTTTTTTTTTTTTTTTTTTTTTTTTTTTTTTTTTGTAACCGCCATCATTTGTGTAAGAACCCTAATCCAATTTTATTTCTTTTTCTTTCAATCGAATCTGTGTATATTTATGTTGTTAGTTTTGTTTAATTTTGATTATTTAAGAATCGACTTTGTTGCAAAAAAGGGAATAAAAATTGATAAGTTGGTTTTGTTATCACAATGAATCGACCCTAATTGGAATATGGTGAATTGGTAAATTCTCGGTTGTTATTGATTTTTGTGTGGCAACTTATAATGGTAAAATCAGACTTATAGTTGGCTTGGAAGTGCTTGTTTTTGAATTGCTTATCCTATGCGTATTAGCTTATTTGGTATATGTTTTGCTAGTTTTGTTTTTTGTTTGGTTTTTGGTTATGGTCGAAAACCACTGTGGCCGAACCACAGTAGGAAGAGTTTGATTGTGTTGCGTTCGATAGTCTTGAACTTGAAATGGTTTGAGTGCGTCGAGACTGAGTGTATGTCAAGATCACACAAGTCTCAGTAGGAAGTATCTAGGATTGCTCATTTTACCCAGCAAAATGCTTATGTCAAGATTTCTAAAACTGCTGATTTGTGAATGTCACCTTAACGAACTTGGATTGTGTTATTTGTGTGTCGTGTGGCTGTTGAGATGAACCCAACCAGTAGCCATAACGCGAGTCCAACGAGGTCACATTGGTTTGAGTCGTGTTGTGAGGTCGATAGTGTTCGGGTTACTTCTTGCTTGGTCTTTCGAGCTCGATATATGAGGGTTTGGTTTACCCACTGTTGTGTCAAGAGTATAACTTGTTAAGAAAACTTAAAAGTTGGGTGTGTTTGTTGTTGTTTCGAAGCCAACGGGCCATCAAGGGTGCATTTGTTTGTTTTACAAACAGGGCCAAAGCCCACTTAATTTAAGGGTGCAGTTGGTGCAAGTTATAATAAGCGTTGACAGAAAGTAGATTTGGTTGAGGTTTTTGCTTTCAAGATTTCAGTTACTAGACTAAATAGAATTTAATTACAAACTTTGGTTTTGGAAATTCACTTGTGTTATAAATTTATTTAAATTGGTGTATGTGTTGAGTAACAGTGAGCCGACAGGTCCAACTTGATCCCAATTTGGGTGTCGGTTTGGATTAGATTGGAAATCCCGAGTCGATCGCCTATTTTTGTTAATTTGGTTCCGGCTTGTTCGTCATATTATTTGCACAACTTGATTTCGGCTTATTTCGACTTTTCGATCTCGACTAAATCCCCTCCCCTCGACAAAGCTTAGAGCTACGCGACTTGTTTTTATTCAAACACATATTTTTTTTCAAACAAAACTAATCAAACTCAACAAATAAAATTATAAACAATTAAATAAAACTTATTGAAAACTAGAAATTTAAGTTTTAACTTTTAAAGTGGTTGATTGATGTTACCTATTTTGCTTATCTAAGCTCAATACAACACATAAAAACTTATTCGATTAAACAATACAAAATGGTTCATTGTTCTAAAATAAAGATTTTGACATCTAGTCACCTCGGAAAACTAAAATGTTTACACGGGTCATGGCCGATTTTCATCATGATTATATATACACTTAATTTATTAATCCAACTAAAGGATGAAAACACCTTTTTTACCAATTAACTATATATATATATATTAATCACTTTTTCCACATTTTTTTTCTGGCGAAACTCAATTATCTTTCCGTACTTTGCCTTTCGGATACTTATCCAACAAATACTTTTCGTCATATATACCTTACACTTCTATATGTGTTTGCGTATGCACTTCCAATAGCTAATCCTTGCCAGAATTTTTACGAAAACTACTTACACTCAAATGCTGCCACACAAGCAACAATAACATAACTACTTTGAAACTTTTAAACTTATTTAGACTTCACGCATCGAGTCTAAATTGGAATTGTGAACTAAACTTGCCGTACTAATCTAGGTCACGTGTCGGTGCCGCCCACTATCACTACTTGACTTTTCACTATCAGACTGCTATTTACTGAGGTGAGTTCATGGCCCCTACTTTTACTTGTTTTATAACTGTTTTGGGGGAGAATACATGCTCGTTTTTAACTAAGCTCAATGCTTGTTTATCTGGATACGTGAATTGTTTACGCAAATTTTGTTGTTTGGCTGAAATACTTGATTTGGCTACCCGAATGCATTATGTGTTTACCTGCTATATACTTGATTATTTTCTCATGGACACAAGTGCTTCAAATATTTATGCCTATATAACCGAATGAACTGGCTCAACTGCTATGTACATACATGACCGAATGAACTGGTCTCATAACCGAATGAACTGGTAACATGACCGAATGAACTGGTCACATGACCGAATGAACTGGTCACATAACTGAATAAACTGGTCAAACAAACTTTAACTATTGTGGTACACATTGCAAACCATGCTTAACGGTAAACATTTATTTTCATGACATTGTGAGTGGCACATTAGTCACTTCTGAACTCACATTACTTTTACTCTTCATTCATATTTATGCAAACCTATGAACTCACCAACCTCGTGTTGACACTTTTAGCATGTATTTTCAGGTTTTAAGATGATAGTTTACCCTTGGAGGCGATTGGCAATGGCATGGTCATAGGCGACTCTGATAAACAGATGGGACCGCTTTATTTATTTTATGGGCATAATTCCTCTCTACTTTTGAATAATGTAAATTTAACACTTTTTGTTGATGAATTTTATTCTAAATGATTGAGGTAAAAATCGTTCTTTGTACTTGTGTTGTGATACCAATTGAGTAGCACCCCAGTGACATGTTTGCTTTCGCTGGACCCGATTTTGGGGGTTTTACACACGCCCAAATCTCCCCTGAATATGTTCAGAAGATTTGGTAATCTTGCTCAATCACAAACAACGAGAAACAGAATAGTTAAATAAAGAATGACTTATATCCATATCTTTATTTAACGTAGTATTAGTAACAAAAGGATAATAATAATGATGAATCATTAATGGTTTTTTCCAGGAGGCCTACTCGAGTTGTACTAGAGGCATCGAAGTGTTGCTAGACGCTAACCGATGTGATCACATTATTAAGATATGTCTAAGTGGGAGTTGTTAGTTTTATGGACATAACTTAGTAGATGTGTGTTAGGATCGAACTCGAGATCACAGGATTGCACACTTTACGTATGAGAATTAAAGAATAATAATTATATATAAAAGGTTATATTTAATTATTTATTACACAAATATGTAACGACCGTTAGTATTTAACGAATAATGACTAACGACTGTTAGACGAATATAAGGAAAGAATTATGTGTGAATAATTGGTAAGTCAAGAAGCTTCCGGATCCCCTTTGTGATGCCATAGCCGATCAGTGGAGGGATTGGGCTTGCCCAATCCTACACCAACTTGTCTTCCAAGTTATCTACACTATATAAACAAATCTAGGGTCATTGGTTTTGCACCTTTTGTACACACACAATACCCTTAGATTTTTTCCTTTTCTCCTCTTTGTTTGGTTCGACCGGAACTACAAACCCACAAGGGTTTTCGGTTTTGATTTTTGAAATCAAAATTGTTTTGTGTTTTTATTTAACTAGCATTAACGTTTACTTGGTATTAGTACGTGTGTACAAGAACGTGATTCAAACACACTATTGTTTGAATCTTGGATTAAATTACAAAACGGTAAGGGGTAATTCTTATAATCCACATAAACCCTAATTAGGGTTCATAAAGTTGATTGCTTGGAATTGATTCTTGCTTGGCTAGAATCATAAGGTACGCATACTATTTATGTTTGGTTAATTAGTTTATACATTATATATTCCTACTCGCTTCCGCTATTACTTTGATGCTTTATGTGTTTAATTTATGCTTGTCATGATATTAATATTCCAACAGTGGCATCAAAATTGCAACTACAAACCAAACTAGGACATTAAAATGTGATAATCCATATGACCAAGGTAGAACCGAACACTAACATTAAGTTGCACATAATATTTAATACCTAAACCAATATCTTGTGACACTGCCATCACACCATTGTCCTCAATGAAGGGTGGAATCAGACTGATCAAGCAGAAGTAGTGTTTCCACATAATAGCTCACAGAGACTGGACCACCAATTCCACATAAGAGATCACAAAGTAGTGTTTCCACATAATAGCCCACAGAGAATGGACCACCAATTCCACCATACCCAATATCATTAATGTATCCCGAGCAAGGATCGTAAACTTTAACTCGGACAAATCCTATAGTATCATCATCAACATCATCTCTTGTTACAATTATAGCTTCGCCATTCTTCCTAAACCCCAACACTCCCGTACACAATGAAGGACCGTGTGACTTAACCGTGAACATCTTAGTAAAAGATTTAGTTACTCCATCCTTCATCATCCATACACCTGTCTCACCCTCTTGAATGTATTCGAGCACAGTAAGACACTCATTTCGCTTAGATAACCGCAAATATTCCGAGTGCACTAAGATATCCGGAAGATGCACTTGTCAAATGAAACAATCAAATTAGACTTAATTCCACAATCCAAGTTAATGTCGTTATAACCAAGCCAATATATAAACCCATTTACAGACTCCTGATCCCACGACAAGTCACATGATTCAAACGGTGGATCAAAAGATACACTTCTCCATGCTCGTGAACTTAACGTAGAAACGTTGACTACCCAATGAGTTGGGATACTAGAATTAATCATAACAAGCTTAACGTCACTAGTCTCCGGACAAACCCCAAAACCAACTACACTAATTCCTGATCGAAAGTGAAAAACATTTACTCTACAATTATCCGGAATCTTTCTCTGAGAACCACAAGGGATAGCAATATCAACAGTTTTTCTAAGAAAAGGATTCCAAAGAACAACCCTTTGTGTATCTAACCCTACTTCCGGAAAATAACCGTGAAAAGAAAACAACCCATTAGACCAACCAAGTAGCTTTGTGTTTCCAAGTAGCTTATAAATGGACTCGGGGAATGGGACCAAAGACGTGTTATGAGGGAATGTATCATTATCAATAATGGAAGTAAATTTAACTCGAGTATGTAACACCCACTAGTACAGATTTGGCCTACGGTCACACCAAAAATGCGTGACTATATGCATATAGTCACACACGTTTTTTTGGGTGTGTGTGACGAAAAGTCACGCCACCGTAGGTATCATATGGTCACATTGTTTAGTTTGTGGCCGTTTCCATTGAAAAAGAGTGACCAAAACCCGAAAATGTGTGACTAATTAGGCACAAGTTTTGTTGGATTTATTAGTATGTGTGACTATTTCCCATCCTATGGACACATGAAAATATAATAAATGTGACGTTTGTGATGATTTAGTCACACAACGTGTGTTGTTTTTTTCGAGTTAGTCACATACAATTTTAAAAAAAAGTGGCCAAAAGTGTGAATAAGTGTGACCATATGGTGTTTAAAGTGAAGAAATGTGTATTTTGTGTGACTATTGTTCATCCAATGGCCACTTGAATTTTATGTTTTTGTGGCCTTTTGTAATATTTAGTCACACAAAGCTATATTTGCTTTTGGGTATTTAGTCACATACAATTAAGCATAAAGTGGCCAAAAGTGTTAATAAGTGTGACCATATGTTGTTTAAAGTGAAGAGATTTATATTTTGTGTGACTATTGATCATCCAATTGCCACATGAATTTTTTTTGTGTGGCCTTTTATAATATTTAGTCACACAACGAATTAAGCAATCAATCACCAAAAGTGTTAATAAGTGTGACTATATACATCTTTTAGTCACATTTAAGAAATCAATATATATCAAAACAAATTCAAATACAATAAAATTAGAATGTATATAACTGAACCATTAATACATATCATATAGGCAGTGCTAACTATATGAACCAACAGTACTAACTTATAACTAACATTTGTAACTAATAGACTAGCAGTACTAACAGTTGTAACTAATACACTAGCAGTTTCAACGAGGGCTTCATGTTCTTCGTCCAACCTTTTTATCTTTTCTCTGATCCATGAAAGTAACTGAAGTTATTTGCAGAATGGGAAGTAACCATCTTGTTTTTTTTTTTTTTTTTTTTTTTTCTGAAAATTCTGCTCGTGGTGCCCATGCTCATCCCTGATTCATGAAAGTAACTGAAGTTATTTGCAGAATAATTTGAATTACACATTTGGTTGAGGCATATGTTGTCTTTTTGTTTAGGTAGCTAATATTAACAAACTACCCTGTGTAGAAGTCGTGCGTCCATTAACAACTTCATCAGACTCTATATCACCAGTTGCATACTGTGAGCATCTCACTGGATCACTAGTTACACTATATGGTAGTAGATCAAGGATACTAACAGACTAATATACCCTTAAAGATTCCTAAATCTCATGTAAATCATTTTCACAACCTTATTAACTAGTTGAAAAAAACGAACCACCACATATATATGGTGACATCATAGTTACTAATATTAAGTCAAAGAAAGCAACCTCCAAACTTTTCTTCTTTTCATTACATGCATCAGTAAAAATGTGACAACATGAGACTCGGCATGTTCATACCTGTTGAAAGTCAGATATTCTCTCAGGCAATTCTAGAAATACCACATTTTGTGCAGCTGACAAGTCAAGTCCACTACTACCAGCAAGTATCCCAACCAATGCAATTTTAACCTGACATTGCAAGTCACATTGTTTAATGAATGATAGTTACATTAGACATGCCTGTTTTGAATGTTGGAAAGATTGGATAGCTTGCTGTCGATCTTTGGCAGATCCATCACACCCATTAATACCAACTGGGCATACAAAAGAGAGTTGATAAGACCTTATCAAAAGTAAATAACTTCTACAGGGCAAAAGAAACCAAACAAAATTTCACTGACTGCAAATGTAAGACCTTATCATTTGAAGGTCCAATCAAAGGTCCATGAGATTGTTCACCACCACCTTCGCTCTTCACTGACATGCACTTATTTTCGTACTGCAAAAAGAAGTAGATGGAAGTCATAAGCTATAATTGAACCCGCCATACAATAACATGATATTGAATAAGGATCAACGTCAACTATAATTCATACATATCAATTGATCAGACCAAGAAGAAGCATGAATCTAGTCTGTAGTTGAATACTAAAATATTAATAAGATTTAGCTTAAGTAGATCAAAGAAAACAAGCTACCTTAGCCAGATCCGCCTCAAAAACACATAAACGATCAACTCGATCCATTCCACTACCATAGATATATTTTCCTCTGCAGATGTGCATAGTTCCATTGAAATTTTATGTATTTGATCTATAATTTCTTTAAACTGAAGCTTCCTCTCAGTTTTCTTTTTCTGCATCATATCTAGTTGTGGCAATATGGCTGCAAGCTCGCTCTTCAAACTACTTGGCTCAGATTGTACATGTTTAACAAACCAGATAATTAATTATCAATAGCTAAATAATCCTATGCACGAGTAGAGTATGATGAAATAGAATTAAAAGTATACAAAACCTGCTTCATAGGCAAACATCGCTCTCCTAACGAAGCACATATATGTCCAAGTTTTGCTTCTGAATCAGCAACAGCTTGCTTCAGTTGAGCCCTAACACTACTAGCCTGATCCACTTTTCTTCTATATGCTTCCAGACACTCTTGTTCCAACTCATAAAGCATCTTATCTCTATCGTTTTCATGCTCTCCCACTTCATCCCATATTTTCTATTTCAGACAAAAAAAAACCGATGAGGTGTTATACCAAAAACTACTGTTGGTAAGTTTGGTTCTAGAGAAATAAGAGGGGATTTATCAAACCTGCAACTCTTTTATGAGAGAAACACATGATGTCTCCATATCATTCACTGATGATTAAGAAATGACCCTGATCAGTTGACACAGATTATAAATCATGACAATGAAGCATTGTATAGCATTTGAAACTTTAGAAATTTACCCAGTAAGGCCACTAAATTTTGGTCCAAATTTATTACGTAAACAAACAAGCAAACATCACTTTTCACCTACAGGTCTACCAATGTACAAGAAATGACGAATCATAGTTTTATGTATTTTAACTACACACAACATCGTAATTTGTTTCGTTAAGGCAAGTAAAACCAACTTGGCATTGATCCTCCTCTGCCTAGAGTTCTGCTAACTGTTGCCTCTACATGTATATTCCTGCATAGTAATTAGCATTTATGTATGCAATATACGGAGTAATAATAAGATCAGATGGCAGACACTAAACTTAGGCCACCATCCGTTCTCCTATTTGACACACATCTACGATCAATACACGCTCCTCATCCATTTCAATCTTACTCTTCCTGAAAATAACTCTATTTCAAAGTCAATAATATCTGCTCATTTAATTAAAACACGCAACCTATCTTGTACTTTTTGTTTTAAATGGCCCTAGCTTGTACTACGTTGACAAAAAAATCAGTTTCGTTCTCTTAAATAAAAGTATAAAAACTTCAGCATAAGCAAACATTAACTTTCACCATAGCATATTAACTATACTTTTAACTTCAAAAGTAACACAAAACAGTTAAACTCTACAATTAACTATAGGCACCAGTAACAACTAGAAATTCCACTTGGCAATAAATTTGGAGCAACTACAGGTAATTCCAAACTTCCTACTTGCATGTTATATATGCGCTTTCAATGCAAGCTATATCACTTGCAGCTAGTGACAGCAACACTTTTCTTGTTTTCATTTTTTATTATTAATAATCAGAATATTAATGGAAATTTGTTTGAAAATTTTAAGTTTAAGCAATAAAGATAATACAGTGACTAAACATTACAAATGAAAAAAAAATACTTTGGTTATTTTTATGCAATAAACCCGTTAATAAGATGTAAGTTTTAGAACTTGATTATATAGACAATTCCTTACCAGTGTGAAATATCCCTGCTTTTCTGCTTGCAATTTCCTGGAGATTCAATACACCAATTAGTAACTAGAACAAGTGAACAACATAGTGCACGAGAAACAAATGGTGATAATGTCGAGTGAATATGGAAGCAACAGACACATACCAAGCGAGCATGAGTATCCGCACATCCGTGTGAGCAACGTGCAGATCAGAACATAGACGCTCAATTCCTTCAGGACTGTTCACAACCCATAATACATATTAAAATTATGAAATTGAACATGTCAAAAACACATTTTTTTATAGAATAGGATGGAGATAGATTACACTTACTCAATCATGCCATACGATTTATTCCCATTCATTGTTAACAGCTCTTCCTGAAGCGAGTGCGTGGTGTTGGTGCGAGTGTGGTGGTGGTGCGAGCGGTGGTCTTGGTGAGAGTGTGGTGGTGGTGGGAGGGTGGCGTTGGTGAGGAGAGTGTTGAGGATAGAAGAAGACCAGATCTACTTTTGGTGGTGTAATGATATTTGGGAAGGAGTATAGAAAAACATGGGCGGGTTAATGAAATATTTGGGAAGGAGGGCAATTTGATTTGGTGGAAAATTTTAGGCGGGGCTTGTGAAAAGTTGAGAGTGGGAAATTTTATTTTGTCAAAACTTTAAGTGCTGCATATGATTTAGTCACTTTTAAATAATGTGTGACCAACTTGACTATATGATTTAGTCACTTTTAAATAATGTGTGACCAACTTGACTATATGATTTAGTCACTTTTAAATAATGTGTGACAAACTTGAGTATATGATTTAGCCAGATACACAATTACTTCGTGTGACCATATATGGATTTTGGTCACACTTTTCAATTGTGTGACATATATTTGTCACATATGTATATATATAGTGTGACTAATGTTTCAAACTTATTTGTATCCGTCACACGTCCCAAATTACAAGTGACTAAAAAATTAAATTTTTTTTTACCATATACGTATAGTCACGAAAATATTCAAATGTGTGGCTGTAGCCTCAGATGTAATTCCGAAATGGTCACACAAGTCGGATCAAGTGTGGCTGTTTATTTTATTCTCGTACATTTAGTCACACAAATAAGTTATTGTGTGGCCGTTCGAAAAACAGCATGTGTGACTATATCCCATTTTTGTACTAGTGACCCCCAAATTACCACAGTGGAACAGTAGATCTCAAGGGGGTATTACTTCATAATACAGATCAAGGTATAGAATACGACCTCTAAATGGGACGTTTTAAAATATTATCATTCGAATTATTAAAATCAGAATTATGACAATAAGTTCCAAAGTAAAGTGTGGGAAACTAGAAGGGGGGTTGAATAGTTTACCGGTTTAAAAACTTCTTTTAAAAATCTTGTTTTAAAAGTTGGTTATTGGAAACTTTGATTCGAACTCTTTGTGTAATCAATCAACACCAATATGAACTACACACTAAGCTAAGTAATAATAACAAATAAAAGTAAAGAGTAGAGTTGGAAAGATCAAACCGAGACAGAGGATTTATAGTGGTTCGGCTACGAAGCTCTTCTTCGCCCTACTCCACTCCCCGAGTACCACACTCGAGAGTTTCAAGCACTATGTCAACAACCTCCCTTAAGGCGGAGAAAACCGTACACGTCGCTTATCCTATTACCGACACTAAGCTAGATGTCGAGTGCTAATCTTAGCTAGCACCAATCTACCAAGGTCCACGTGACCAAACACACAAGCCCAATGGCTTCAAGAGATCACCAAGATCTCAACACGATCACAATGATCAACACTCACTTCACTCTACTCAACTAACACTAACCTAATGACCCTTGATCTTCTTGATCAATCACACAAGCCCAATGGCTTCAAGAGACGTTCACTATCTCTATAGATCACACTTGATCTTCACTCTTACTCACAAAAAGGAAATATACTTGATGTATGCTAAGATACAACAAGGTTGTAACAAGTGTTACAAAAACCTATCAACTATAACTCTAGTATCTTCTTGATTACTTGAGTTCTTCTCTTGCTAATGAAGAGGGATGACAACACCTTGTATCAACTTGGATACTTGTGTTCTTCTCTTGCTAGTGAAGAGGTATGAAGAGGATCACTTGAAGGATGATTGGATCACTCTTGAAACAAAGAAAAACTAATCTAAATGACCCTAAGAAGTGAAAGGTGTGAGAGGATTTAACTAAGGGATTTTTCTGTGTGTGAAGGGTGCCTAAAACTGTGAAAGAGGTGGGTATTTATAGGCAAAGAAAATCTGAACGTTACAATTCAAAATGGTACGGACGGCTCCACTAAATGACCCACGGCTCCGTTAAATTTAACGGTACCGTGGAGCCGTGGTAGACTAGGACGCTCCAAATTTTGTCTTTTCTGGTGAAAACTTATTTGGGGAAGGTTGGAGCTGATTTTGGGGGGAAAAATAGCTGTTGTGATTTTCAAACTTATTTTTCCATTAAAACATTTCTTAATATTTCAAAAATAATTTGTCATGTGTATTTTTGAAAAAATGTTTTGTCCCATTTAAAATGTGAATTTTCAAAACATGAATTCACTTCTTTGATCACTAGTTCAAGTTGTAACTTTGTTCAAGAGTGATTTGCGTAGAAACGGGATCTTCCGATTAAAAACTTGTTAACGTTAATTTTAACGTAACGTGAGTTCACATTTTGTCATCCTCAAAACGTGAGTTAATCGAAAGATATAAATAACGTTTTTAGAACATTATTTGCATCAACAATCTCCCCCTTTTTGATGATGACAAAATATAAACTCATTTTAGGTTAAAATTAATTTTAACAAGTTTTTAATGAGTTTACTCCCATTTCTCCCCCTTTTTGTCAAATCAAAAAGGTGGTTAAGGCTCCCTCTTGATGTGTACTCCCCCTCATTTGGAGAACACAAAGGAATCGAGCAATGGATCGTGCTACAAAACAAAGTTAGACGACAAATATACAATATCTAACAAGTAGCACATTGTGACAAATAACCAATCCCTTAAAAGGAAAACCTCCACATAAAAACATTCATTCATAAAAGAAACAAGTGTCGTAGTAATGTATGACTACATAGAAAGCACTAGGAAAGATAACACTAAGAAAGATAACAAGAAGCCTAAATTCCTAATGACTAGAGACAAGCTTCATTTCCAAGAGGGGTCCTAAGAGTTTATTGTGGAGGACTAAACAAGCAAGTGTTTAGTTGTTTTGGTTAGGAGGTGGTGGAGATTGGGGGCCCATTTGAGGTGGTGGAGGTGTCAAGAGATGTTCTATTAAGTAGAACATGAAATGAATCTCGTCTCTTAAGAAATAGATGAGATTACGGTTGTGGAGACAACATAGGCAATTAGCACTATGTAACTCAAAGGGATGTGGTTGGTTGGGTTATGCCATGATAGGAGATGGTGATTGTGGTAGGGTTGTTGGAGGTGAAATTGGCATGGCATTGTCCAATGGGGTGAAGGGAGATGGTGTGTATTCCATTGATGATGTAGTGTAATAAGATGATGAAGATGTTGTGTAGGTAGATGATGTTTTAGATGGTGCATAAGGTGGTGATGGTGAGTATGGAGTGGCTTGGGAAGGTGGTGTCATAGCTTCATCATCTCTTGTGAGATCCACAAAGAGTGGTTTTGAGGGTGGTTTTACGGTTATCCTAGGTTTCTTGAAGATTTGAGAGGTTGAACCATGTGTGGAGGACATGGTGTTTGTGTGATGGGAGGTTGAAGGTGAAGTGCAAGATAAGCTTGCAAGGGTGAGGCCTTATATAGGCAAGTTGGGTGAAATTTGAATTAAAGTTGATCCTATGGTGTAGGAGGGGAATCCTAGGGTGAATGTGAGGGTGCAAGGTTTGCAGGTTTCAGGTTAGGGTGATAGGGAAGTAGGAGCATTAGGAAAAATCCGTTATACAGGGTCACGGCTCCGTTAAATACCCCACGGTACCGTTAAATTTAACGGTGCCGTCCCTATTTAGTGGTGCCGTGACACTGTTGGCACGAAAATTTCCTTGCAGGCTAGTTTTGGGCAGCTAGGGGGAATTTTCTAGGGAAACTAATTCCTGGAAATGAGAGTGCCTCAACTCACTAGGTACTTATTTTCCTAATATATCCATACAATGCTACATCTAGCACATAAAGATGATCATGCATTATACTTAAAGAATCATAAGCATGCAAGCATAAAGAACAAGATAAGATATCATCCAAATGTCAAATAGAACATTTATGTAAGCATGCTAGATAATTTGAGCATTAATTCCTAATATTATCTATTAGTAATAAACCCTAGTGAGAGATATAAATCTCTTCCTAACTACTTATGACTTGAGCATTTCCCCTTCTTGTTACACTCTCTTCTTGAGTATTTGTCTCATTCTCATGAATAGGATCATCAAAGGGTGCATAGTGGGTGGTGAATTCGGAAGTGAGGATGGTTGAGACATATGACTCAGTTATGGGTTTCATGACAGGTGTGAACAGGGAGTATTGAGGACCATGAAGGTAAGGGTGAAAGGTTATGAAGTGATGATAGAGACGGGTTAGGAACATCCCATAAGGTATCAATTTATTCTTGTTACCATTGAGATGTACAATTCGCTTAGCGAAGAAGTAAGCAAGATTGTAAGGTTGTTGGGTTAAGAGACAGTAAATCATATGAGCACAACACGCCGGGAGTTGCTCACGATTTCCTGTGAGACTTAGAACATTTTCTCACAGGATGACTGCCCAAGAAAGTAGTTCATGACGCACTTCTTCCAAACGAATTTTCGTTGGATGTGGGTGAGGGTGAGTACGGATGATTTTGGTTAGTTCAGTTGGAGAGGGTATGTACGAACAGTACGGACTATTCTCCTCACGATAATGAAAGAGAGACTCAAGACACCAATCTTCAGTATAGGCACATTGCCCATGATTGGGTATACTAAGGATTTGAGCAAATTGCTCAAGAGTTAGAACGTATTTGAAGTTTTTGACCCAAAACCAAAGTGACAAGGATTGATCCTCGTTACGTACGAGTTCAACTTGTCGGAAGAACTCCAACACAAAGCGAGGACAAACGTACTCGTTAATGTGGAGTAGACAATCGAATCCTATAGCTCTAAAGGAAGTGTTGATGTCCCGGTGGTAAACTAGGGATGGATCAACGACACGGCCTTCATGAAACCGACGAGTTTCAAGATTGACATAGGCACGAATGTGGTTACCGGGTGTAGTGGGTTCACGTGAGATTTCGGGTGTATAGGTATCGGTTAGGAGATGATCAAAATCATATTCATGAGACATTTTTGTGTCCTATAAGAAAATTAAAAAAAAAATTAGAATAAAAACCAGTTGCATACGACACGTGCCTAGTGTGTGCCTAAATGCAGACTATGTGGAGGTGCGGTAATCTCGACTCAAAAGAAAAATAATGAGATTACCCAAACGCTCCTGATTTCACTTTAGCTCAAACAAATATGTCGAAGAGTACATATTGATTATGTAATTCGAATAATATTTGTGAGATCATGAATGCATGAGAAAGTGTTTTTAGTTTGCATCAACAATGCATGAAAAAGAATAATTTCATGATCCTAATTTTGTGAGATTTTAAAATTGATGGAATTGGGTTGTTTTAGTGTTGATGACTTCTAATTTTGAAACATTCCTAGAAAAAGGTGAAAATCCCCAATTCAATTTTCATCAATGAACAAACCCTAGACTCAAAATTAGAAATAAATTGGAATGAGAAAACTTACAAATTATGTTGAAAAGGGTAAAATGATTGAGGATCTTGAAATCAATATCTTGAATATGATCTTGAAGAGGTGTAATTGAGTTTTGGGTTGTGAGGTTAGGTTATGACAGCAATTGCTGAAGTTGTGAGGGTTTTGAATGAGTAATGTGGGAAAAGGGGACTGAAATACGAAATGTTCCAGATGCACGGTTCCACGGTACCGTTAAATATAACGGTGCCGTGCCACATTTAGTGGAGCCGTGATCTGTTGGGACTGTTTTCTGTCCCATTTTGATTTTTGACGAATAAGTCTCGCTGTTTTAGTGAGATCTTATGACACAGGGAAAGAATTTGTACCTAACAAATTCTTATGACTAGGGGTTCCTAAACTTGACTAGACGAGATACACGGGATGACTTCAAGAGTCATGAGATTTATGGAATATGTTCCATCATTCCTAGACCTAGACGGAGGTAGTTAAAGGATTCTCGTTTGAGAGGTTTGGTTAGTATGTCAGCGATGTTGTCTTGAGAAGGGACTTTCTCAATGGAAATGTTTCCTTTCTGAACATTATCGCGAAGGAAGTGGTGGCGAATTTCAATGTGTTTAGTACGGGAGTGTTGGACAGGGTTTTTGCTCAAGTCAATAGCACCTTTATTGTCGCACATAATAGGAACATCATCTAAGTATATGCTATAGTCGTTAAGGGCTTGTTTCATCCATAGTGCTTGCTGACATGCCTTTCCGGCGCTTACGTACTCGGCTTCAGTAATAGAGATGGCAAGAGCCATTTGTTTCTTGGAGAACCAAGAAGTTAGACAACAACCCATGAAGGTACAAACGCCACTCGTGCTTTTTTGATCCACGTAATCTCCCGCATGATCAGAGTCGGCATAGACAACAGTTTCTATACCGGTCCCCTTGGGATAAAATAATCCCAAGTGTATAGTGCCTTTAATGTATCAGAAGATACGCTTAACCGCTTCAAGGTGAGAGGTTTTGGGATCCTCTTGGAAGCGAGCACAAAGGCAGACACTAAACATGATGTCGGGCCTACTTGCCGTGAGGTATAGTAAACTACCTATCATACCTCTATACTTAGTGTTATCCACGGACTCACCTTCTTCATCTTTCGTGAGTTTTATTTCCGTGGACATGGTAGTTTTCATGGGCTTAGACTCTTCTAAACTAAACTTCTTAAGCATTTCCTTACTATACTTAGATTGATTAAAGAAGATACCATCTTCCATTTGCTTAATTTGTAGGCCAAGGAAGAAATTTAATTCGCACATCATGCTCATCTCAAACTCGTCATGCATGATTTTCGAGAAATCATTGCACAGTTCTGGACAAGTTGAGCCAAATATAATGTCATCAACATAAATTTGAACAATGATGAGATGTGAATCTCGTTTCTTTGTGAAAAGCGTGTTATCTACCACTCCCATGGTATATTCATGTTCAATCAAGAATGCTTTCAGTCTATCATACCAAGCTTTGGGAGCTTGCTTAAGACCATAGAGTGCTTTCTTGAGTTTATAAACATGATTCGGATATTCGAAATCAACGAATCCCGGAGGTTAAGCAACATATACCTCCTCGTTGATATAACCATTAAGGAATGCACTTTTCACGTCCATTTGGTACAATTTAAAGTCTAAGGCACACGCATAGGCAAGGAGTATTCTAATAGATTCTAATCTAGCTACAGGTGCATAGGTTTCATCATAATCTATTCCTTCTTGTTGGTTATAGCCTTGTGCTACCAACCTTGCCTTATTCCTAGTCACGACGCCATTTTTGTCGAGTTTATTCCTAAACACCCACTTAGTTCCTATGATGGTTTGATTCCTAGGAGGAGGTACCAGCTCCCAAACTTGGTTGGCGGTGAATTGATTAAGTTCTTCTTGCATGGCAAGTGTCCAACTTTCATCCTTAATCGCTTCACCAACATTCTTAGGTTCTACAGTAGATATAAAACAAAAGAAATTACTTTTGTTTTGTGCTTGTGACCTAAGGGTTCTTTGGTTTAGGTTTCCTATGACATTTTCAATAGGATGGTTCTTGGATTCCTTAACATTGACAATTTCGTCAAATTCAACTATTCCATCCTCAATGTCATCATCTAAGGTTTTCTTGCCATTAACCTCAATGGCTTGTTCCTCATCTAAGTCATCATCCACCAAGGGTGATGTCTTAGTTGGAGGAGGGCTTTCATCGAATGTCACGTTGAGTGACTCTTCGACTTTCATTGTTTCCTTATTTAGGACAATGTAAGCTTTACTATTTTGGGAGTATCCTAGGAAGACACCTTCGTAAGACTTTGGGTCAAACTTGGTGAGGTAATCTTTAGTGTTTAGTATGAAGCACTTGCTTCCAAACACTCTAAAGTAATCAAGAGTAGGTTTTCTACCTTTCATGATTTCATATGGGGTTTTTCCTAAGATAGGCCTAATTAAAATCCTATTAAGTATGTAAGTTGAGGTGTCCACCGCATTACACCAAAACTTTTGCGGAATTGATTGTTCATTCAACATCGTTCTACTCATTTCTTGTAGAGTACAATTTTTCCGCTCTACTACCCCATTTGATTATGGAGTGCGTGGAGCTGAGAAATTGTGAGTAATACCATTAGCATCACAATATACTCCAAATTGCACTTCATTATCAAATTCCCGACCATGATCCGTCCTAATGGAAACTATTGTACATCCTAGTTGATTTTGGACTTTCTGACTAAAAACCTCGAATTCCTCAAAGGCTTGAGTCTTATTCTTAAGAAATCTAGTCCAAGTGTACCTAGAGTAGTCATCAACTATTACTAAGGTGTAGTAGTTTCCTCCGTAGCTCCGTACGGCGGATGGACCGAATAAGTCCATATGAAGGAGTTCTAGGCATCTAGAGGTTGAGACTATATTCTTAGCTTTGTGACTAGAATGGGCTTGTTTTCCAACTTTACAAGCGTCACAAAAGTGTTGATCAAACTTAATCTTAGGTAGATCTCTAACTAGTTCCTTAGATGCCAATGATTGTATCAAACGCATATTGGCATGACCTAATCTCCTATGCCATAGAGTGGAGTTATCATCTATGGTTGCTAAGCATATCCTATCCTGAGGCTTATTTCCTATTTTCATGACAAATAGGCCATTTCTCCTAACTCCTTTGCCTATGGTTTTACCATCCTTAATGATCTCACTACCCTCTTCAGAGAATATAACTCTACACTTATTATCTACCATTTGACTAATGCTAAGCAAATTAAATCCTAAGTTATCTACATGCTCAACATTTCTAATAGTGAGGGAGTTATGAGTGATCATACCTTTGCCAATAATGTTGCCCTTAAGTTTGCTACCGAAAGTGACATTACCTCCGTTGTATGCCTTGTATGATGAGAATAGACTTCGGTTGCACGTCATGTGGTTGGTGCATCCACTATCCTTGACCCATTCGTCAGGCTCCAAGTCGATTCCCAAGTATATCTCATTTGAAGCATGAGCCATTAGACACGTTTCGTCCTTGGGCTTCTTTTCTTCATCATCACCGCTATCACTCCAGGCGCCTCCTATGAGAGCTCGTTGGTTGTTGAATATCGGTGGCTTGGGACACTCTCCTATGAGATGATTAGGATCTCCGCATCTAAAGCATTTCCTATCACTTGTCCCTTTCTTTTCAACATGGTTCTTTTGTGATGTCTTCTTCTCATCACGAGGTTGCCTAACGAACCTACCTCTTCTCCTAAAGAACTTTTTAAAATCCCTAACCGCTAGTGCATATTCCTCATCTTCACTATCGGAACTCGAACATTCCTCATCACTAGACTCCTTCTTGGCTTTCAATGCTAGAGATCTAACTCTCTTGCCTTTGCCTTTAACTATGTCGGAGTCTTTCTTAATTATCATCTCGTGAACTTTCAAGTTTCCTATAAGTTCATCGAGTGACAATGCCGCCAAGTCCTTTGACTCTTCTATGGCGGTGACTTTGCTCTCCATTTAGAATGTAGAGCTCTAAGAAACTTCCTAACATAGTTCTTACTAGAATAACCTTCATCAAGAGCTTTAAGACTAGTGATAATAGTATTAAATCTAGCAAAAGCATTATCTATTGACTCATCCTCCGAAATGGAGAATTGTTCATATTGTTGAACAAGAAGATCTATCTTGTTCTCTTTGACTTGGTTATTACCTTGGTGAGTGACTAACAAAGTTTTCCAAATGTCTTTTTCCGTATTACACATAAAAATTCTTTCAAATTCCTTTTTAGGCAAAGCATTATAAATCATCATTTTAGCTTCATAATTTTTGGCTAATTTCCTTTTAAGTTCATCACTTTGTTTATCATAAGAAACTATTTCATCCTTTTTAGTTTCCGGATTCTTTTGAATAGGTTGAAAGTCACCCTCGGTAATAACATGCCAAAGATCAATGTCTTTTGATTTCACATACGTTTCGAATCTTGTTTTCCAATAAATAAAACAATCGGTTTCGAAAAGTGGTGGTCTTTGCATAGATTGCCCTTCTAGATATTTGTCGGAATCCATTGATTGGTTCAAGCTTTAAAATACAATATACTTTAAAAACTTGATTGACGTGGCTCCTGATACCAATTGTGGGAAACTAGAAGGGGGTTGAATAGTTTACCGGTTTAAAAACTTCTTTTAAAAATCTTGTTTTAAAAGTTGGTTATTGGAAACTTTGATTCGAACTCTTTGTGTAATCAATCAACACCAATATGAACTACACACTAAGCTAAGTAATAATAACAAATAAAAGTAAAGAGTAGAGTTGGAAAGATCAAACCGAGACAGAGGATTTATAGTGGTTCGGCTACGAAGCTCTTCTTCGCCCTACTCCACTCCCCGAGTACCACACTCGAGAGTTTCAAGCACTATGTCAACAACCTCCCTTAAGGCGGAGAAAACCGTACACGTCGCTTATCCTATTACCGACACTAAGCTAGATGTCGAGTGCTAATCTTAGCTAGCACCAATCTACCAAGGTCCACGTGACCAAACACACAAGCCCAATGGCTTCAAGAGATCACCAAGATCTTAACACGATCACAATGATCAACACTCACTTCACTCTACTCAACTAACACTAACCTAATGACCCTTGATCTTCTTGATCAATCACACAAGCCCAATGGCTTCAAGAGATGTTCACTATCTCTATAGATCACACTTGATCTTCACTCTCACTCACAAAAAGTAAATATACTTGATGTATGCTAAGATACAACAAGGTTGTAACAAGTGTTACAAAAACCTATCAACTACAACTCTAGTATCTTCTTGATTACTTGAGTTCTTCTCTTGCTAATGAAGAGGGATGACAACACCTTGTATCAACTTGGATACTTGTGTTCTTCTCTTGCTAGTGAAGAGGTATGAAGAGGATCACTTGAAGGATGATTGGATCACTCTTGAAACAAAGAAAAACTAATCTAAATGACCCTAAGAAGTGAAAGGTGTGAGAGGATTTGACTAAGGGATTTTTCTGTGTGTGAAGGGTGCCTAAAACTGTGAAAGAGGTGGGTATTTATAGGCAAAGAAAATCTGAACGTTACAATTAAAAATGGTACGGACGGCTCCACTAAATGACCCACGGCTCCGTTAAATTTAACGGTACCGTGGAGCCGTGGTAGACTAGGATGCTCCAAATTTTGTCTTTTCTGGTGAAAACTTATTTGGGGAAGGTTGGAGCTGATTTTGGGGGGAAAAATAGCTGTTGTGATTTTCAAACTTATTTTTCCATTAAAACATTTCTTAATATTTCAAAAATAATTTGTCATGTGTATTTTTGAAAAAATGTTTTGTCCCATTTAAAATGTGAATTTTCAAAACATGAATTCACTTCTTTGATCACTAGTTTAAGTTGTTGCTTTGTTCAAGAGTGATTTGCGTAGAAACGGGATCTTCCGATTAAAAACTTGTTAACGTTAATTTTAACGTAACGTGAGTTCACATTTTTTCATCCTCAAAACGTGAGTTAATCGAAAGATATAAATAACGTTTTTAGAACATTATTTGCATCAACATAAAGATTACATAAAAGTTTTCAAAGTGTATCAAATGAAAAAGATAGATATGAATCTTCAAGTATGCAAATGACCCTAGAATCCAAGCATCCACTATCGCCTTATTAACCTGAGATAAACATGCTAAAAAGTGTCAACCAAAGGTTGGTGAGTTCATAGAGTTTAGTTTAAAGGTAAAGTATTTGAATAAAGATTTTCTGCAAAGGCATTGTAAATCCACTCAGTCCCAAGTCCCGCCCATACAAGACTTGCAACCTGTGTGTTTACAACCCACTGCCAAATTAAGATTAAAGTTTCCACCGCAAGGGCATTGTAAATCCACTCAGTCCCAAGTCCCGCCCATACAAGACTTGCAACCTGTGTGTTTACAACCCGCTGCCAAATTTAGATTAGGACATATGTGTATACGATAATATGAACACTTAATGTAATGAATAACCGCAACTGAACCTGCTGACTGCGACTAATATATATAGTAGATTATATTCACCCAGGGTCAAGAATTGAGGGACACAAGGGTGGGGGGCATCGGCCCGATAGTTACCATTATTGTAACACCCCAACCCGACAAGGGTAAAGATGTCACACTAATGGTTTCATATCAGATCAAAACAAAGCATACATTACAGTAATACAAGGAATCTCAAAGGTTACAACTGAAATACTGAAATTACAAGGTTACAAATGCGAGTACAAATGCTAACAATATAATAACTTCTAATCATCTCTAAGCCAAAATAACTATCAAGTCTTCTAAGTCCAAAAGTCTCTTCACTCATACCCATCTTCCAACTAAAACCTGCCGCAGGAAAAGAAATGCGGCTGAGCTTAAAAAGCCCAGTGAACAGATATAACGTTAACAAGCAGTAGCATAATGAATAATACATGAGTAAATGAGAATGGAAGCATGAATTCATGGTAAGAATACATGGTATCATAAGGGAAAAGAAAAAGGTACATGGTAAAGAAAGGTCAGTAATCCACTACGAGCCCATAACATAACATGAATCATAATCATAATCATAATCGTAAACATGCAGAGGGGAGACCTCTTAGTATCCTGTGAATATGAGGGGTGTCCTCAATCATGGGTATCCTGTAAATATGAGGGGTGTCCTCAATCATGGGTTGGAGTAGCTAGCTCCCAGAGTGTGAAAGACGTGTATCGCACACACCATCAGTCACCATGAATAACATAACATAACATGAACATGAACAAATCTAGGATGCATCCATACGCCCCCGGTGGCCATAATCTGCCTCTACATAAACATGAATCATAAACATAAACGTGCAGGGACGGGACAGGTCATCACTCTCCTGCCCTAGAGTCATGTCATCGGTGCATCGACTGACATGGACATGAAACCCTCATGCCTAGTGAATGGCTCGTAGTATCAAACTGAGGGTCAAGGTCAAGTATCGTGAATCATGTATTTAGTTTACTTGCATAAGTCAATGTCTTGTTTCATAAGTTCATAATCATAGGTTCATAATCATGGTTCATAAGCAAGGTTCATAAGCAAAGGTTCATAAGCAAAGGTTCATAAGCAAAGGTTCATGGTCAAGGGTTCATAATTAAAGGTTCATGAATGAAAGGTTCATAATCATAAAAGGTTCAATATCATGATGGTTCAAAAGATCGGAGTTCATGAATGAAGGGAACATAGCAATGGTATAGGGAACCCTAATATGAATCATAATAAGAGAATGAAGGCCTCTTATTAAAGAAGCAGAATATCTGTACCTTATTGCTTGACAAAGGAAATCACAAAATAAGATGATAATGAGCACAGGTCACTCCCTCTTCACACCTAGAGGAGTAAAGACATGATTACTAAAGATCCCATTTCCATATTAAGTAACTTTCTATTTTTAGCAGGTTTCCATTTTTGGAAAGTTTCCTTATTTAGTAAGTTTCCAAAATTAGCAGATTTCTATAATGAGTAAGATTTAAGTATTATGATTTAGTTAAGTCATTAATTTAGTATCATTATGGAATTAGGATTGACTTTAGCAAGTTATAAAAGTTTAGGGTTAAATATGACAAGTTTACATAGTTTAGGGTTTTAATTGTAAATATATCATGTTAAGGGTCTAAAATGAAAATATCATAAGTTATTCATGTAAATACATCCATTTATTCAGAATTACCTCTTTAGTCCATTTAGTTCCATATTTTACACTTTAAACCCTTTATTTATAAAAGTTACAAAATAAACCTTAAAGTTACATAGTTTACAATTTAACCCATATAATATCCTTAATTACACCATTAACCCTTAGATTTAATTATTTACAGAATCTACCTTCTAATTTCATGTATGGTACGATTTATCCCTTTAGTTTCACATAATTACACATTTAGTCCCTATAGTTATAAAACTTATATATTACATCATAAATTCATAACAATTACATATTAGCCCCCATAATTATCCAAAATTACACCGAACCCTCTTAATATCAGTATTAACACAAAAAAACTTCAGAATTCCAGATTTACACTTTTGGTCCCTCACTTTTAATTAATTCTAATTCGAAACCCTAAATTCCCATTAATTCATTATATTGAAATATTTACACTTAGGACCCCAAAGTTATATTTTTCACACATTCCTACAGATGTATATGATCTTAAAAAAATATCCCAGAAGTTTCAAACTTGGCAAAACAAGTCCTTATACATTTTAGTTCAAATCGGTTAGACTTTTTAACAACAATTAGAAACCCTACTTTTTACCAATCATTGAACCATCATTAAATCATCCTTAAAACAAATTAAATGATCAGATATTCATCCAAGAAATCAAACCCTAGAAGCCACGATTTCCTTTTATTTTATTTCTTTATTTTTCTAACATCCGATTTTATCAATAATTAACCACGTAAATTTTAGGCCTCTAAAAATCAAAACCATATTTTTCCCAGATCATATGACTCTTATAGCATGTTTTGTAATTTATACCCGTTTTAACACCTTAAAATTCAAACGATCAACAAAACCTTTCATGATTCGATTTAGATAATTTTTATATGTCTTATATGATTAAATAGACGTGATAAAAATACCATATGAATTTCTTAACGTGTAGATCAATCAAAACGAATTTATACCTCTCGGATGGATTTTCGACAACAAAATCGTCTAGCGATCAAATCCCTGAATCCCACGACCTCTAACCAATTTTCCCAGCTACTTATGATTATAAAGAACCCCAGAAAAATAATAGCTCAGCTCCAAAAATTCGTATGGATCAATTGTGGATTTTTGTGTGTGTTTAGAGTTAATCGGTTTTAGTTTAGGAAATAAGGAGGATGGTAACTAATAAAATGGAATCATGGCCGAAAATAAGGGGTGGGGGAGACTAATAACCGGCCATAATTGGCCCAAGATAAATGAGTTTAATTTTGGCATTGATTTCTAATTAATTTGTATGTTATATAAATTTAAATGTAATATTAATTATAATGAATTTAAATAAACTTGCATTAGGGTGTTTTGTTCATGTAATTAGGTGTAACAATTTTTTTTTTTTTTTTTTTTTTTTTTTTTTTTTTTTGAGCATGTATAAATTATTTCATTTCATGTGTAACTTGTTACTTGAATTTTGGATTCAATTTGGCACTTTAAATATCCTTAAATAAATTTTTAAACTGGTAGGGCAATTTGGTCATTTTACATGTTTTGGATTTTTGGGTTTTACAACTATCAATACCTCTCTATCGGCTCCTATCCAGGAGTTAACCAGTTGCATAGAATAATGACTATAGAATAAGTTTAACCCATTAAGGCACATATCGTAATAAAACTACACATCATGTCCAAAAGTATAAAAGCATAACGTATCATAAGAGGATAAATATTTGAGAAATTGAATCATAAAGCAATTCATGTATTTGGTAAACGAGTAAAATAATTTAAGCATGTATCTCCCCCAAAAAGTAAATCAAAAACGTATAAAAGTAGGGGATATGACTCACCTTAACTGTAAAGGTCTAAGTAGGGTTACGTCTAAAGTATCACGGTAACAGCTTCAATACAAGACCTGAATAATAGGGAAGTCTGAGTATTCGACTTATTACGAATAACGAGTGTGAAAACTAGAAATCGTATAACGATTTGATCGGTGATGTGAGTGTAATATGCTTAAAATGCCTAAAGTTCAAAAATAATATTATTCATAATATTATCTTATTTTTATGTCTTTGAAACCAAAAATATCGTTTCCTCGAAAGTGGTGAAACGAAACGTTAAGTTAAAACGTTTAAAACTCTTTATATATATAAATATAACGAACGTTAAATATTAAGTAAACGAAATATACAAAAATGCATGTGACGTGACGGAATTGGAAAATGAAATATGGAAATGAAAATATGAATCAGGTTCTGTTGGTCCTTTTAATTTTAATATTTTTACACTTTACACCCTAACGGCGTTAGCGTTGCACCGTTAGTCCTTCGTTAAGTATAAGTCTCATTTATAGTCCACTACTTGTCCAATATTACAATCTGAGCTTGGAATATCAAATAATATCAATTTATACCCTAAGGATTCTATTTTTACAGTTTCATTCCTTAGTTAATGCATTTGGCAGTTTTGGTCCCTCTAAGTGAACTTGCGTTACATTTTTAGTCCAAAGGTGTAAAAAAAATAAGGAAAAAGTGGGCGTGTCTTTCTGAAGTTTATTTAAAACTGGTAAAGCTTATTTTAATAGCTTATTTGGTTATAAGCTTATTTTTCACACTAATGGGCCCTTAACGAGCCATAACTCTAAGTCCATTAACTCTTTTTAATCCATACGTTTTGAGTGAGTTGGGTATATCAAAAAGTCCATTTTTAATCTCTTATTTTCATATCTAAAAGCTCCCAAAAGCTAGCTTATCTCAACAGCTTATAAACTGCTTAATGGGCTATAAAGCCCATCTCGCTATTTTTTGTTACTTTTAAAAATGGTTTCTGCGTGTTGCTTTGGCAGTTTTTAGTGGTCGAGACTTGAGTATTGCTACAAGTTGTTTACATGAAAATGGTAGTTAGCCATGTTGTCTAATAGGTCGTGTAAAGAAAACGCATGATCATTAAGTTGATTCGTGAGATATGGAGTCATATTTGGAGCGGCTTGGAACTGTTTCTGTGTACAAAACACTTAGAATAATTCTAAGTGTTTTCAAGTTCCGCTTAACATAAAATGTTCATACGTTCGTATCATGCATGCAATGGAATTCTAAGCGTGGGAGTAGTGTGAGAGGTGCCTTCTAAGGCTTCCATGATGGGGGCTCGTCACCTTTTGGTGGGTTACATAAAATAACAAACGTAAATGAATACGTGACACTATATACGATCTAGTGAGACATAGATAATGCATGGGTGATTCGTGCATGTGAGAAATGAAAGCATGAGGAAGAATAGGCACTTACTACACCTCTAAGGGTGGTGGAGATTCAGGAAGATTCGAATGGACACAAAGATAAATAACCCACTCGCTAGAACCAAATATACACTTACACGTTATATATAAACGTGACCCTTTTCAAAACAAAAGCACCCCACAATGCCACAGAGAACTCCTGGCTCCTTGGGGTATTTTTGTGAGTGAGAGAGAGTTGAAATGAGTGTAGTGAGTGTAGGATAGGAGGGGATAGGATAGGGTATTTTATAGAATGTTATACACACGTTTTCTTTGACTTCAAAGACTTTCAACCCCTATCATTGATCCCTACTGTTCATGGCAGTGATTTGAGAGGTCATAAGGATATATTACTGACATTATAAGATCTTAGGAAAGATAGTAGAGAGTAGGTAAACTTATCTTTGCCCTTTCAAAAAATATATGTATCGAATATATATTTAAATACAAGGCTGTCCTAGTGGTCTTCTTAACATCTCATTATGCTAAAATAAGTATTTGGAAAGTGTAGAAACAAGTGTGGGTCGAAATGGTTATGTATGTGACTTTTATTTGTATCGAGTTGGGTTAGAATATGACGATAACTATGGCCCTCAAAACCTAATCAAAGCTCGACATAAATTTCTGAAATTTGGTACTCGAATAGTCTAGTGGGTGGTGAATGAGGTGGTGCAAAAATATTCGTGTTTAAGAGTTGAGAGAATGAGGGTCGTTTTGGAGGGGGTTTGAGGATCGAATTTCACATAAAATCTCAAAAATAAAAGCTGGGCTTTGATGTGGGCTTGGAACAGTGGTCGAGAGAGTGGCGGTGGGCTGGACGAATTTTCAGCCCATTTGGTTTGTAATTAATTAGGGAAAAGTTGAAATTAGTGTAATTGGTAATTAAAGTAAATTGTAATTAAGGTAAACTTTAATTTTGTGATATAATTAAGTTTTGTGAAATAATTCAATCCCGTAATATGCGTTGTGAACTTGTCTCGTTATTTGGTAATTTACGTGATAAAGTTTCCGCGTTAAAATAATATAATAAGAAAATTTTTAAATTTTCCCGTAAAAATGGTGATTAAAATAATGACGGAGTTTAATATATAATTAAACGTCGCTAATTATAGGAAATTTTTTGCAGTTTGCTTCAGTACCCACTCCTTATTTTTGAATCTCGTCCCGAGATTCAGTCTGCGTTATCTCTTAAAAGATGCTAAGGGATAGTCGATGAGTAAACTTTAAGGTAATAAGGCAAAACTTACGTATCTAGGGTAGAATACTACTTAACTAGGGAAAACGTACCCATTAGTTGTTAGCTGCATCCCAAAGACCAAAATAGGATGCTTGACCATGAGGTGGATTAAGACGGACTCCAAGGTTTGGGATATTTCCTCCGTTTGCTGAAGCTAGATTACTCTGTGTTTGTCTAGGTGTTTTGTTCAACCTAGGACACACATGCATGAGGTGATCCGTGCTTTTACACTCATAACATGCTCTTTGATTCTTGTCTGCCTTCCTTGGTGCTCTACACTGACTTGTAAAATGAGTCGGCTTATTGCAGTTTGTACACTCATGGCAAGGCATAGATTTCGGGTGATGATAAGCACATTTAGGACACTTAGGATGTGGACCCCAATATCCTTTCTTACCAGAACCCGTGGCCATTGGGGTTCTTGCCTTCTTGTTGTCAGTCATGGGGGCCGTTTGCTGGTCTGACTCATTCGTTCCTTTCCTTTTATCACCGCTCCTCGTCATTCCACTCCCAATCACCTCATCTGTCAGGGTCTCTGCTCTCCGTATGGCACTTTGAATTGTAGACGGCTCAGCTTCCTTCATAGTTCCACGAATCTCCATCCTTTCGATCCAGCGAGTATACTCCAATACGTCTCCTTTCCCGTCGAACTCCATTGGCTTGCATGTCGTGAATGCCTTATACGTAAATCCGGCTAGGTCTTCGTTGTTATCATTCTCGCCTACTCCATTGGTGTCGTCATTTCTGCTTCCGTGGATTCTCGAGTTGCTGATGTTATTGCTAATTTGAGTGACAATAGTAAGTAGTAAGTTTTGAAGCTGTTGAGCGACGATGGCAGCAAAATCAGAATTTCCACCGACGTTGTTGTCGTTGTTAGTGTTGTGGGTTGACCTTCATGATTCCATTGCCTCTCTGCAATGAAGGTCATGTCTGGGATGAGGGAAAAGCCGTTGACTTATCGATCTATACTTAACGTTCTTACAAAACCCCGATACTAGCTGTTATCCTAAAGGGGGCAATGCCGATTAACGTACGCATGGTTACATATGTCCACGTGAGTCGTGATGCACTTATAATTATGTTGTACACCCATAATTATAATTGCCTCCTTTCACACGTGTACATATCACCAAGCACACATATCTCGACGTTACTTAAATGGTGAAAGAGTAGGGTGATTATCTCTCAAAAAATCCTCGAGTGAACTCATCAAATTTCTGCGGCTAAGTGATAACCTTTATTTAACTTAATCCCATGTCTCATCAAACAAGAACTGTCACAAGATTAAGTTAAATAGCCAATTATCACTGAGCTCTATGCTTTTGATGTCTCGATTTAGATTCTGAGATTTTCCCTAAATAGTATCCTCAAGAGAAATCACCTTTTTGAGTAAAATCATCAAATTTCTCTGCGGCCTAGTGATAACCTTTATTTAACTTAATCCCATGTCTCATCAAACAAGAACTGTCACGAGATTAAGTTAAATAGCCAGTTATCACTGAGCTCCACACCTTTGATGATTCAACTAAATGCTGAGATTCCCCTATTGGTGCAGATACTATAATATTCTAAGCATGGATAATAACGGAAAAGTTCTACTTATGCAAGGCGATAGGGATAAGAGTCTTAATGTATCTAGCAGTTATAGTCTAGGCACCTAAATGCAACCTAGTTCTCTATAACCAAGTCTCTGATACCATTCTGTAACACCCCGAAATTACCGCAGCGGAACAGTAGATGTCAAGGGGGGTATTACTTCATAATACAGATCAAGGTATAGAATACGACCTCTAAATGGGACGTTTTAAAATATTATCATTCGAAATATTAAAATCAGAATTATGACAATAAGTTCCAAAGTAAAGATTAAATAAAAGTTTTCAAAGTGTATCGAATGATAAAGATAGATATGAGTCTTCAAGTATGCAAATGACCCTAGAATCCAAGCATCCACTATCGCCTTATTAACCTGAGATAAACATGCTAAAAAGTGTCAACCAAAGGTTGGTGAGTTCATAGAGTTTAGTTTAAAGGTAAAGTATTTGAATAAAGATTTCCCGCAAAGGCATTGTAAATCCACTCAGTCCCAAGTCCCGCCCATACAAGACTTGCAACCTGTGTGTTTACAACCCACTGCCAAATTAAGATTAAAGTTTCCACCGCAAGGGCATTGTAAATCCACTCAGTCCCAAGTCCCGCCCATACAAGACTTGCAACCTGTGTGTTTACAACCCGCTGCCAAATTTAGATTAGGACATATGTGTATACGATAATACGAACACTTAATGTAATGAATAACCGCAACTGAACCTGCTGACTGCGACTAATATATATAGTGGATTATATTCACCCAGGGTCAAGAATTGAGGGACACAAGGGTGGGGGGCATCGGCCCGATAGTTACTATCAATACCTCTCCATCGGCTCCTATCCAGGAGTTAACCAGTTGCAAAGAATAATGACTATAGAATAAGTTTAACCCATTAAGGCACATATCATAATAAAACTACACATCATGTCCAAAAGTATAAAAGCGTAACGGATCATAAGAGAATAAATATTTGAGAAATTGAATCATAAAGCAATTCATGTATTTGGTAAACGAGTAAAATAATTTAAGCATGTATCTCCCCTAAAAAGTAAATAAAAAACGTATAAAAGTAGGGGCTATGACTCACCTTAGCTGTAAAGGTCTAAGTAGGGTTATGTCTAAAGTATCACGGTAACGGCTTCAATACAAGACCTGAATAATAGGGAAGTCTGAGTATTCGACTTATTACGAATAACGAGTGTGAAAACTAGAAATCGTATAACGATTTAATCGGTGATGTGAGTGTGATATGCTTAAAATGCCTAAAGTTCAAAAATAATATTATTCATAATATTATCTCATTTTTATGTCTTTGAAGCCAAAAATATCGTTTCCTCGAAAGTGGTGAAACGAAACGTTAAGTTAAAATGTTTAAAACTCTTTATATATAAATATAACGAACGTTAAATATTAAGTAAACGAAATGTACAAAAATGCATGTGACGTGACGAAAATCGGAAAATGAAATATGGAAATGAAAATATGAATCAGGTTCTGTTGGTCCTTTTAATTTTACTATTTTTACACTTTACACCCTAACGGCGTTAGCGTTGCACCGTTAGTCCTTCGTTAAGTATAAGTCTCATTTATAGTCCACTACTTGTCCAATATTACAATCTGAGCTTGGAATATCAAATAATATCATTTTCTACCCTAAGGATTCTATTTTTATAGTTTCAGTCCTTAGTTTATGCATTTGGCAGTTTTGGTCCCTCTAAGTAAACTTGCGTTACATTTTTAGTCCAAAGGTGTAAAAAAAATAAGGAAAAGTAGGCGTGTCTTTCTGAAGTTTATTTAAAACTAGTAAAGCTTATTTTAATAGCTTATTTGGTTATTAGCTTATTTTTCACACTAATGGGCCCTTAATGAGCCATAACTCTAAGTCCATTAACTCTTTTTAATCCATACGTTTTGAGTGAGTTGGGTATATTAAAAAGTCCATTTTTAATCTCTTATTTTCATATATAAAAGCTCCCAAAAGCTAGCTTATCTCAACAGCTTATAAACTGCTTAATGGGCTATAAAGCCCATCTCGCTATTTTTTGTTACTTTTAAAAATGGTTTCTGCGTGTTGCTTTGGCAGTTTTTAGTGGTCGAGACTTGAGTATTGCTACAAGTTGTTTACATGAAAATGGTAGTTAGCCATGTTGTCTAATAGGTCGTGTAAAGAAAACGCATGATCATTAAGTTGATTCGTGAGATATAGAGTCATATTTGGAGCGGCTTGGAACTGTTTCTGTGTACAAAACACTTAGAATAATTCTAAGTGTTTTCAAGTTCCGTTTAACATAAAATGTTCATACGTTCGTATCATGCATGCAATGGAATTCTAAGCGTGGGAGTAGTGTGAGAGGTGCCTTCTAAGGCTTCCATGATAGGGGCTCGTCACCTTTTGGTGGGTTACATAAAATAACGAACGTAAATGAATACGTGACACTATATACGATCTAGTGAGACATAGATAATGCATGGGTGATTCGTGCATGTGAGAAATGAAAGCATGAGGAAGAATAGGCACTTACTACACCTCTAAGGGTGGTGGAGATTCAGGAAGATTCGAATGGACACAAAGATAAACAACCCACTCGCTAGAACCAAATATACACTTACACGTTATATATAAACGTGACCCGTTTCAAAACAAAAGCACCCCACAATGCCACAGAGAACTCCTGGCTCCTTGGGGTATTTTTGTGAGTGAGAGAGAGTTGAAATGAGTGTAGTGAGTGTAGGATAGGAGGGGATAGGATAGGGTATTTTATAGAATGTTATACATACGTTTTCTTTTACTTCAAGGACTTTCAACCTCTATCATTGATCCCTACTGTTCATGACAGTGATTTGAGAGGTCATAAGGATATATTACTGACATTATAAGATCTTAAGAAAGATAGGAGAGAGTAGGTAAACTTATCTTTGTCCTTGCAAAAAATATATGTATCGAATACACATTTAAATGGGTGCCAAAATGAGTTTTGCGAGTAACGTACATACAAGGCTGTCCTAGTGGTCTCCTTGACATCTCATTATGCTAAAATAAGTATTTGGAAAGTGTAGAAACAAGTGTGGGTCGAAATTGTTATGTATGTGACTTTTATTTGTATCGAGTTGGGTTAGAATATGACGATAACTATGGCCCTCAAAACCTAATAAAAGCTCGACATAAATTTCTGAAATTTTGTACACGAATAGTCTAGTGGGTGGTGAATGAGGTGGTGCAAAAATATTCGTGTGTCGTGTTTAAGAGTTTAGAGAACGAGGGTCGTTTTAGAGGGGGTTTGAGGATCGAATTTCACATAAAATCACAAAAATAAAAGCTGGGCTTTGATGTGGGTTTGGAATAGTGGTCGAGAGAGTGGTGGTGGACTGGACGAATTTTCAGCCCATTTGGTTTGTAATTATTTAGGGAAAAGTTGAAATTAGTGTATTTGGTAATTAAAGTAAATTGTAATTAAGGTAAACTTTAATTTTGTGATATAATTATGTTTTGTGAAATAATTAAATCCCGTAATACGCGTTGTGAACTTGTCTCGTTATTTGATAATTTATGTTATAAAGTTTTCGCATTAAAATAATATAATAAGAAAATTTATAAATTTTCCCGTAAAAATGGTGATTAAAATAATAACGGAGATTAATATATAATTAAACATCGCTAATTATAGGAAATATTTTGCAGTTTGCTACAGAGTATCTGCTTGGTATCGTTGAAGCAGACATTGCGGGTGTTTGTGAATAATGTGGTAAGCATTAATAAACTCAGAGCTATCTATTAAAGACTTCCATGATTTGGAAACTGACCTGAACTGAAACAATGGTTTTAATGGAAGCCATTTTATGATTGGCTTTTTCTAACTTGTGCCATCATGACATTTATTAAGGGACAATTAATTAACTTAAATTACCATGTTTAGATGTTAATTTACATTAATATTTTCCTAATTCTCTTTTAATTACCATGATTAACTTTGTTTTATTTAGAAATAATTCTATTTTATTGAATAATTTAGTTCAATTAATGCTTTTAAACAAGTGCCATGGTGGCACAAATTAGAAAATCCCTTTATGATTTCATGTTGGATTTCCAAAGGTATGTTGTCTGACATTTTTGTTTTGATGATGTTTGTTAGGGTTTCATAGTTAAGGTTTTTGTTTGGAGTAGTGACCAAATGTCTGGTTTACTTTACTATTTTGTGTGTACCGTGTCTTTGTCTTAAAAGTGTTTTGGGCTAACTTGGTTTATGTGCTATGGGCTATGGATTGGTAACACAATTATGGCCCATTTCGTTCGCATAAAGAAAATTTAGGGTCCGTTTGGTACGCTGGGTTCACCATTGGAATTTGGGTTTAGCTTCAAAAAAAAAGTTTGGTTGAAAAGATGAGTTAGGATGGGCCCACATCAGTCCAAATATTTGTAATTCTTGCAAATGAGGCATGGCATTGGGGATTTAAGAAAAACACGGTTGGAATTTTGACTTTATGACGTGTAAGTGTTTGTGTCCACTTGATTTTCTGAATTTACACAAATAATAAGTTTGTAAATTCTTTTATGTGGGCTCCTTTTATCTCTCCTCATTTAATTCAAACCCTATATCAAATCTAAATCCAAATTTAAATCCAAATCCAAATCTTAATCCTAAACCCGACTACAAATCAAACGGGCCCTTATATTTATCAAAAGAATTGTAATGTAACTTTTTCTTTTTCTTTTTTTTTTTTTTTTTTGAATGGCAAGTTAGTGATTCGAATGTTACATCCAAGTGGGCAGTATGTCTTCCTCGAATCTTTGTCTTAGGGGAATAAACCCCAATCATTTTCCACTTCACCTAGGAGGAAAACCCCATTAGCAAGACTCGAACCCGAGACCTCCAAAGGAAACACTACCCCCTCCCCCTCCCCACCCCCTTTTTCAAGGTTACCCCCGGCGACTACTTGATCTAGACTAAGTGGTTAAATTGTGTGGAAAACTAGAGGGGGGGGGGTTGAATAGTTTTACATCTTTTTAATTTTATTATGAAAACTTTGTTTACTTTTAAAAACTTAGATTCGAATTTATGTGAACTCAACTCTTGAACAATATGAACAAATATAAGTAAATCTAAATTAACAATGCAAATAAAGTAATGAAATGAAATGAAAGATATAGATGGAAAGATTGAACCGCGAGACAAAGGATTTATAGTGGTTCGGCTACAAGGACACCTTCCTTGCCCTACTCCACTCCTCGAGCACCTAACTCGAGAGTTTTCTTCACTATGTCAACAAGCTCCCTTATGGCGGAGAAAACCTTACACAACTTTTGCTTACACCGGTTTAACGACACAAAGCTAGATGTCGGGTCCTAATCGTAGCTAGAACCAATCTCACAACTTCTACACGACTTCTTCACAACTTATTCACACCTTCTTTACGACGGCTTCACAACTTCTTCACAACGGCTTCACAACTTCTACACAACGGCTTCACAACTTCTACACTACGGCTTCACAACTACTTCGCAACCTGGCACTACTTATATACTCTTCTACTTCCTTACACCTTCACTACTTACACTCCTTAACTTCTTCACAACTTCACTACTAACTCACTAATCTAGCCTAAACAATTATGCTCACACTTATCTAACAAATATACACAACTTATACACAAATGAATGAATGATTATACAAACAACTTAGGTAGCAAGATGATACTAAGTTGCAATACTTCTTCTCTAGTTGTTGAAGGAGTATTCTTCTTTTGCACTTGGATGGTAGAAGCTTGGATCACTTAGAAACCAATGCTTAAGAATATATGATCAAAGGATTTAGAAAGATTAGAAGAGATTTAGAACAGAAGGTTTGGGGTGCAAAAGGTGAGGAAAAAGTCCAGGATTAGTACAGTATTTATAGGCAGAAACTGACAGCTGGAGGAGCGGGGCGGTCCCCTTATATAGGTGGCCGGTCCCCTTAAAATTAAGGGGGCTGCCCTACCCGAACGTTGTTCAGTTTTGTCTTTTTGTGGGGAAGGTTTTTCTGGAACATTTTTGCCATTTTTGGTTGAAAATTTGAATTCATAAATTTATAATGGATTAAACATTTTTATTTAATACCAAAAATGATTTTCTAAAAGATATAAAATGTTTGTGTCATTTTATAAAAAATCAAGTGATTAAGAAATGTTCCTTTGATCATATAATGCATTAGGCATTTGTTTATTCATACCTTAAGTGATTGAGTTGTAGAAATGAATATTTACAACTAAATACTTGTTTATTTAATAAGTTTATGTTTAATGAGTTTACATTTTGTGATTATCAAAACGTAGAGATATCAAGAAGTATTAATAACGTTTTTAGGCATTATTTATATCAACAATCTCCCCCTTTTTGATGATTACAAAACTTAAACTCATTAAATCCAAAACATTATTTTTTGACAAGTATTTAGTGAGTTTATATTCACTTCTCCCCCTTTTTGTAGAATCAAAAAGGTTATGCCGACAAGTTTTAGATACAAAATTTGTCGGAACGAGAACTCCCCTTGATATGTGCTCCCCCTCGTTTGAGGGCATCAAGAAATCGAGATATGGAATACTTGAAAGAAAAATATTAGAAGCACAAGCATACATAGCAAAATATGGAATATAAAAACAACAATCATGGCAAACAACAATCATGGCAAACAAATATTAAGAACACATAGCAAGACATTCATTAAATCAAAATGATTATGTGAAACATTTATTATGTTTAAAACATACAACAAGTAAAAAGGTCCTAATTTGCCAAAGAGAGCCATCGGACTCGCTTGCAACACAAGAGCTTGAATTATTTTATTTGATGGTAGAGTGTTTGGGATGAAAGTGGTTGAGTGAGGGTAAGGATGTCTAATTAATAGAGGTATATTTTTGGAGGTGGAGAGTTTGGAGGTGGAGAGTTTGGAGTGGAATCGGTTGATTGAGGGTTAGAGTGTTGTGCTAGTGGAGGCGTTGGATGAGATCTAGTAAGAAGTTACTCAATCCAAGTGAAATGTTTATTTAAGGCAATGATTTGTTTTTGGATAAGGACACAACAAGGACAATAGTTGACATGATTATCAACTTGATTCAAGTTGTGGGGGTGAGGTAAGCAATTTGAGTAGGGTGAGGATGGAGGATGGAGGTTGGCCCTTGTTGCGTTGTGCAAGGTGCATAGCAAGGAGGTCATGGATTTGGTTTATCTCTTCACAGAACTTTTCCTTTTCCGTGGGAATGTGGATTTGGTCATTTGGTGGAAGTGGATGAAATTGGGGTGTGTAGTTGGAAGTAAAGTTGGATGTTTGACCAATATGATGAGGGTTTTGAAAGGTTTCAATGAGGTCAGTTTAAGGTTGAGACTTGTAGTTTGGAACGAAGGTGGAGGTTGAGGTTAGTTTGTGATGAAGAAGAGCTAGAAGGAAGTTGATCCAGCAAGGTGTAAGGCAAGAAGAGCACTAAGCTGATGGGCATCATTAAGTTCTTCAATGAACTTCAAGTGTTCGGAAGAAGGTGATGATGGTGGAGTGTGGTTGTTATTTTGGATGGATGTTTGGATATGCAACATAGAAGTAGCATGTGAGTTGGTAGGAAGTGGTGGTGATACTTTTGGTGGTGGAGACAATTTTGAGTTTGGGTAATCATGAGTGAATGAGGATGGAGATATGGAAGAAGAGGATATTCCAAGAGTGGTGAGTGTTTTGGATGGTACATTGGTAGGTTGAATAAGATGTGAGGTGTTGTGAATGAGATTAGGATTATTGTTTTGGGATTGATCATGCTCTTCATGTGAATCATATGGATGAGATGATGTTAGGAATATAAATATTCAGTTGAAGACTCGGTCACCCCGAGTACTTAGTAGCACATCATAGCTCGTAGGATAATTAGTAATATTATTAGTAGTTTAGTTATTAGTAATATTGTGGAGTGGGTCGGGTCTTTACCCACTGTCAGCTCGCTCCACAGTCCACTAAGGACATATTATGTAGTACTATAAATACTCCCTTCCCACCCATGGGAAGGGTTCGACCTTTTCAATCTAATATATCACAAGTTACTTTCTCTCACTAAAAGGCTCCCACTTCTCTCTAGAACTTCCATCCATTCGGTCCATAACAAGCCTCATACTTGTGTTTCTTGCTTAGTGAATACCCTACAATTGGTATCAAGAGCCATGGTTAGGTCCATGAGAGTTGGTATTCACGGATTTGTGTAGTTCTTGAGGTTTTTCTTGTTGGTTCGATTTGTAGGTTTAAGTTTTCTTTTGGTTCGGTTTGTTTAGTAGCTTAAATTTCACTTTGTACTTTGTTTAGTGATTAGAGGTTGTTTTATCTTGTATTTGTGTAGTTCTTTAGGCTTTTTCTTGGTTAGATTTGTAGTTTGTTTAAGTTTTTTTTTCGGTTTGATTAAGTAGCATAGATTTCATCTTTGTACTTTGTTTAGTGATTAGAAGTTGGTTTTCTTTGTACTTTCTAGCTTAAGAATAGTATTAGAGTGGTATTTAGTGTTTGGATTCACAGATCTAAGAACGGTGTGGTGATTTTGGGAAAATTCGTGGGTTGTAGTTGAGTTGTTCTTGGCAGCGGTTTGTCTATTTTGGACGATTATTGGACTCGGTTTGTGTCAATTCTTGGACACGGTTTGTCCTATTACTCGTTTAGGCAAAAGGACAAAAGGCAGTGAAAGTGACGTGCCTGGGAGTTTGTGTCTACTCGGTTTGTCCCTGCTGCGCGTACTCGGTTTGTCCCTACTGTGCATACTCGGTTTGTGTAGACTCGGTTTGTCTCTGAAGAATTTACTCGGTTTGTGTAAATTTACTCGGTTTGTGTCTACTCGGTTTGTCCCAGCTGCGTGTACTCGGTTTGTGTAGACTCGGTTTGTCTCAGAGAAATTTACTCGGTTTGTACCTACTCGGTTTGTCCCAACTGCGTGTACTCGGTTTGTGTAGACTCGGTTTGTCTCTGAGGAGTATACTCGGTTTGTGTCTACTCGGTTTGTCTAGGCGGTTTGTATCCAAAGTTGACTTTTTACGTCAAAACTTCAAACGGCCATAACTTTTGAACCGTAACTCCGTTTTCAGCGAAACACCTGTCAAAACGACCGTGAGACCGAGGAGAAGGACACGTTGATGCATTGTCGACTTCATTAATGGGATTGAGTGTGTACTTCGGGTTTTTGGGCTTCATATATCGAGACTGGCTGCATCTCTTCAACTACTTGGGGGAAAGTGGTCTCTGGATACTTTTGGTAGGCATTTCTTCAGTATTCAGCGGGAAGAAATGTGAGAAGAATTATTCAAATGTGAGATGATTCGTTGCTGATCTATTTGAGGATCCCCGAACGGAGAATCACGATGATTATTCTTAAAAAGGGAGCAGCAATACTTAATGTGGTTTGCTACGGTTTTCGCTGTACGCTTACCTTATGTAAGCTTGAAAGAGAGCTTTGAATCTGCTCAGTATGAAGATTGTCGGTTTGGGGGGAAGCTATCAAAGCTGTACATTGGGAAGGCTCAAGGTCCGTCGATTGTTCAGGAGCCTCGAAAGCTTTGGTGGTGAAAGTTTAAGAGATGATTGACCACAGATTTCTACAACATACTGAACGTATCCTCATTTCGGTATTCATTTCATCATCGTCTTAAACTGAATAATATAGTTTGTACATATCTTAAAACATACTGTAAATAGAAAATTATAGAACCAGAAAATTGTATATAGAAAAATATTAAAACCAAGAAAAACCATAAAAAAAAAAAAAAAAAAAAAAAAAAAAAAAAAAAAATCAGAAAAATAGAAAATACCAAAAAAAATAGTTTCACCTAGGCATGTCTTCTGTTTATCGATAACATTTACGGACTTAGAAATGTCATTCAATAATGGCACGGGTCTTTAAATGAAGCTCGAGCAGAAGTTAAAATGGATTGTTAAAACATGTCTAAATGGCTTGCAGTTACTTCATACTGCAACCCGCGTTGTACAATGGGGAAAGCATGTCGCCAAAAAGACAGCTGTTCCTCCAACCGGGTGATGTTCACCTGGGCATGGATTACTTTATATCCATGTTTCCCCGATTTGATGTACGGTTCAGTGCATCATTTCACGTATAAGAAGAGAAGTCTTCTTTGCACCATGAACTCTTTCAGTTCTATGATTCTTCAAGAGAGTTTTGGTGTTTCACAAGGTGGTAACTGGACTTAAATTTCACAAATACTTATCACTCAATTGAATGACTACAGCTCTTTAAATAGAAAACGGGTCATTAATTGAGGGGGAGTTTATTTGTTCAAATTTGGACACCTTTTTTAAACATTGTGCAACATCAGCAGTGACACTCTCTCTTGGTCTGAGGGGGAGCATTGTATGCTTCGTAATCAGAATATATTAAACTTGACCACATTTTCTCCCAAATTTTCTAAACATATTTAAATCAATTGGGATCACAAATCTCAAATGGTTTGAAATTTTTGATCGGGGGAGAGAATGTGATTTAAATATGAAATTCTGATAAAAATGTGATCTTTTGGAACTCAAGTGTAGGCTCTCCCATATGTGCTAAACCTTTTCGTATATCGATGCACATATTGAGGGGGAGCGAATGATTTATGATGGCAACTGTGGAAGAATACCAAAGACCGACCAATCTTATTTTAATGCATTGGAGTTATAAGGATGGTGAGGTTAGGTATTTGTTCCCATGATCCAGCCAGAACCGGAGGGATCTTCCCAGGGACAATCCTCTAATTAGAATAGAAGTCCTTAGGAATGATTAAAAAGGAGAAAAGTGAATAAGGGAAGAGTGCCGACTGAGATGGAGCTAGCACTGGAACAAACCCAACAAGGTGCTAGTTATGAAGTCTCGGTAAGCACTGAAGGGGTTGAAGAATGAAAAAGAAATGTAAAGATAAAGGGTGAAAAGTAAGAAGCCCTCCTTACATCTTAGGCAGAAACCGGGTCAATACATATGATGTCAGAATCACTTAGTTGATGGCTGACATTGAAGACAAAGTATCATGGACCCAGTGATATGCTGCACAACCCTCCCTAGCCACTCAAGGTCCCTCAAAGGACTCTTGTTTCACTTGTCACGGAGATCAATACATTGCTATCGTCTCTCTCACTCCGAGTTAGATGATATTGAAAAGGTGGCAGTCCTCTCCAGCCTCCGATCACTAAATCAAAATGCACTATTGAGTCTAGAGCCAAGAGATCATCAATTAATCTCATTAGGACACATTTCCAATATGCTTGCTGTTTCATACACCGTGAAAAGCAAGAAAATATATATGAAGAGTCCTACGCATTATCCCTGTGGTATTGCCAGAACATCCGAGTGATACTTAAAGTAATCACAATGAAGATGGAAATCCTTCTAGAGCCAACATCAAACGAGCTCTTGGTGGGTGACATGTGAGATCCTTCATGGATCAAACCTGTGACAACTGGAATGAAACAATGGGGCGATTCACATTTGAATCAAACTTGTTCCAGGAAATGGAATGACGGATACTTTTGGAAAACCCTTCAATGTGCTCATCAAATGTATTTCGAGCGCATTGATTGTGAAAATTTTCAAACAAAAGTATTTATGACAGAAATGTGATTTAATGTGTAAAACCCTCGTCGTGTTACATAAAAATTGTTTATCTAGTAACACGCGAGTGATTTTTCTAATCAATTTCTCATCAATCAGTGGGTATTCAATTCACTGATTCACTCAACCGTGTTGTCTGCTTTGAGACGTTCCGGTATGAGAACATGCTTGTAAGACGAGTCCAATGTTAGTTCATTGAATGAGTCTTTACAACAAGCTGGAAATTCCTGTCAAGGAGAATTCTCTTTAAAGGGAATTCTACCTGATCACAGGTCGGTCCTCACGGATCCGAAGGTTAATCCAACCACACCGAACGAATGACAAAGCCATATTCGTTCTCCAACTTTATTGCTAACTGTTTTATTTCAGGTACATATAAAGATGGTGATGGTGGTTCCTGATTCCAGTATGTGACATGTCAATTCACACTCCATGCTCACACTTCCAACTCATTATTAAAGACATCATGATAGCTAAAAGACCTTCAACACAGCTTCCGCAACTCTGATGATAGCTATCATGATCCAGAAAAGTGTGAGCATGCGGGCCCAACGGTCACAACAAATCACATGGAGGCATTACTACAATGGATGAGCTCAGAGATTTTCGGTGGCTGATGATCTCAAAGAAGGCTCCAAGATCACAACTTCTCATGATGACGAAGCCACAAGATGACTTGAAGACGCATGTTGGATGATAACTTCAAAGAATACTCAAAGATCATCCAAAACAAAGAACAGTCATCACAAGTTCACTGCTAAAGGCACAAAGATTCTAGACGTTGAAGAATCAAGGTCTACGAGCTATGAAGTCAAGATTCAAGGATGAAGTGCTAGAATTCAGAACATTACTTCCGGGGTGACCTCCCTTAGGGGAAGATTGTTAGGAATATAAATATTCAGTTGAAGACTCGGTCACCCCGAGTACTTAGTAGCACATCATAGCTCGTAGGATAATTAGTAATATTATTAGTAGTTTAGTTATTAGTAATATTGTGGAGTGGGTCGGGTCTTTACCCACTGTCAGCTCGCTCCACAGTCCACTAAGGACATATTATGTAGTACTATAAATACTCCCTTCCCACCCATGGGAAGGGTTCGACCTTTTCAATCTAATATATCACAAGTTACTTTCTCTCACTAAAAGGCTCCCACTTCTCTCTAGAACTTCCATCCATTCGATCCATAACAAGCCTCATACTTGTGTTTCTTGCTTAGTGAATACCCTACAGATGAAGGTGGTATTTTTGGGAGTAAAGATGGATGGTTGGTTATTATGATGAGGTTTGTGAAAGGGTTCATTGGAATGAGCTTGAGGATTGGGAGTATAGTTGGGAACAAATGTGGGTGGAGGTGTTGTTTGTTTAGCCACATCATTTGTTGAGATGGACTTGTTTCGGGGGTTAGGTTTTCTTCTCCAAACGGGTTTTTCGGTTATCCTTGCTAACCTTGAGGTTTTTGGCTTTGGTTTGATGGGAGATGGCATGATGAGATGATGGAAGATTATGAGGAATGGGAGTGTTTATAGTGTAGGATTGATGGGATTAAGGAATGGATAAAATTTGTTGGATGGATTGGAATAAGATATGTTTGTGAATTTTGGAAGGTTTATGATGAAATGAGCTAAAAATTAGAAAAGGAAACAGCACCTTCGACCATCAGATGGCCGGTCCCCTTAAACATTAAGGGGGCCGCCTTATGATTTAAGGGGGCCGCCCATCTGTTGGTTCCCAGATTACTGGAAATGGGTTTTTGGCAGAAAATTGTAGAAATGGTTGTGTTTTTGGGTTTAGTTTCAAGCAAGTCCAACTCTTTGAGGCAATTAAGCATTTAATAGTTATTTATGCAAAACATGTTAATTAAAGAGATTAAGCAAACAAGTAATTTCATCTAGCATGTAAACATACTCATCAAGCAAGTAATATATATGGACTAGGAAACAATAAACTACACCAAGTATTTTCTTAATTATATGTAAGTGGGAAGATTAATGAACTATTTGATGGATCCTAATGTGTGCCTATGTGCAATAAATGGGAACTTAAGATAGCATTGACTTCTAGACTTGTTACAAACAAAATCTTAATAGACAAACCATGGTCCGCTTGATTTGACTTAGTTCACTTATAAATGTCATGTACATAAATATAGATGACAAATATGAGATCACCATGCATGATTTAAAGAAATATTTTTAGCATTATTCAACAATGTTTGAAAGTGAGTTTTTATGTAGATGTGAAAGTTATTTGAATAAAATAGATTGGGTTTTATTTCAAAATGTGTTTATGAAGAATGGGTAAGAAAAAAATTCCCAATCTTTGACTTTGATCGAAACAGAATTATGGACATAGATTAAGAAGAAAAATGAGATAGTAAAACATGTTAATAGAAAAGTGAAATACTCTTCTAGAAAATCATTTTTCCAAAATGTGAAGTTTCTGTATATTTTTAAAGATACTAGATTTTTGACAACAAATACCATTAATCCTATAATTTTTTTTTTTTTTTTTTTTTTTTTTTTTAAATGGTTGTTAAAGATCTCATGCTCAAGGGAATTGGTTAAGGCTATTGTCACATGCTACCCTTTTCTACATATCCTATGGTCATAAGGAAGTGATGACGAAATTCTATATGTTTGATGCGAGAGTGTTGAATGGGGTATAACCTAACACCTATAGCTCCTTTGTTGTCGCACACTTATCTAACTTGATGCCATAGTCTACGAGAGCTTGTTTCATCCATAGTTTTCTAACGCGAGAAATCTAATCTTACTTCTATGTTAATGATTAATCCACTTAACTCATTTCACTTCATCACCATGAGTTTTCTAATAGTGGACATAGAAGATTTCCATTTTAAACGTTATAGCTTAAGAGGGCCAAAGGGAAAAGAACAAGTGATTCTAGGTTCTAAATAGATTCATATAAGTTATTATGTGTATATATATAACTAGGCATTATGAGCTAAATAGGCATGAAATAACTAGTCATTAATCTAAGCATATATTATAACAATAAACTTAAAAGGAAAGCGTACCTTTTAGTCTTCAGTAGATTTCTCTTCAAACGCTTCAAGGCGTCATATTGACTTATGGAAGCCAAACATAGATGACTTTCCGAATTATTCAATGAGTTACGATTTAGCCACTTGGTCCCCATTGTCCCATTTGTCCAAAATTGTTTGAACCAAACGTGGTTTGCATTTGCATGTATGGTGAAAGTATTCCCCAAGGGTTGAAACTTGGTTGAAGTGAATAATTCCACATTGGGTGATTATTATTATTAGGAAAGTTTTGTCTACCTTGATTTCTTCTAGGTTGAGGGGTTTTAGACCGAGGATGAGGATTATTTGGTCTATTTGGAGGTGGAGTTTTAGATCTTAATTTCGGTTTAGAAAATCCGATTTTGGCTTTTAATGATGGTTTATAAAAACTTTTTACTTCCTCATCACTCGCAATAGGTATTTTTCTATCTTTTATAAGTATATATTTAGGTTTTGACTCTAATGGTTTTTGTTTACTCGATTGACATTCAAACTTTACATTTTTATTTTCACTAGTTGAAACATTATTTGAGTTGAATCCTAGATCGGTTTTATCTCCCGAAGTTCCTTGAACACTGATGAGTGTGTAAATACTCATCATTTTATACCCATTAAAGACACAAAAATGACCAAAAACACCCAAATAGACCATATTATACTGCAAATATCCTTGGTTTGTGTTTTTATGTGTTTCAGGTGAAAAAGGATCGAAAACAGGGCAAAAACAGACAAAACCGAGCACAAGATTGGAAAATCGTGAAAAGCCGAGGACGGGGACGGAATTTACAAGATTGGACCAGGATAGTGCTCAAATTATCAAAGTCAACCTTCAAGAATGTCAACTTGTCAAGATTAGCCCCTGAAAGTAATTTTGCAAAAATGACACAGTTGGTCCCTGGAATTTCAGATTTGGCAGTTTTAGTCCTTTAACTTACACCAATTCCATTTCTAAATCCTAAATAATCCTTAAACCTTAACCCATTTCTATCTTAAATACTAAACCCAGCCACAAACCATTACCCAGCCTATTCACTTAACCTATAGGCCCACACACTATCCCAATCAATACCCAACCCAATCCATTAAACAAATAACCCGATCCCTTAACTAAAACCAGAGTTTGACTTCGGTCAAACTCTTATCCCTTCCCCACTTGCCCGCCAAACCATACCACCCTCACCCACAACTTTTCTCTACCAAACCACCATCAATCCTTATCCCTGCCACCTCCCTCCTCCTCCTTTACACTCCACCTAACAAGCCAAGTGCATTTAATGCACTCCTCCCCCTCACTGGTTAAAACCCACTTGACTACATTTCCCGCCAAAAAGCTAAATGGACGGCTAGATTGAATTAAGGCTATTTCTATGGTGGGATTTGATCAGAAGAAAGAGAAAAAGCTTTTTGGGAGTGCTATATAAGGAAATGAAGACCAAGAATAAAGATTGTCACAGTTTTAGACCAATTTCGTAGTGTAGTTTATGTTATTTGCTTATTTCCTGTTTTAAATTAAGTTTGGATTATCATTGCAAGTTTGGTCAAAGTCAGTGTAGATTGGCAGGGACACCTCAACCCTGTGTACCATAATGGTACCCATCAACCCTACCCAACAAAGGTTTGATGCCTGTGAAATACCTCCACCCAATACCCAACCATGCTGCGGATCGGATTCGAACGCGCGTCCTTTGTTTGGTCAAGACATCACATGGCTAGGCCCAGGCTTCTAAGGCAGCTGGTTGATATCATTAGAGCTTATGGTCCCTAATTACTTCTGTATTGTACCAATTTCCCAAGTTAATGAAATTCAAAGTTTTCAAGTTTACTGTTAAGTTCGAATTAAGTTAAGTGTTAATCAAAAAAAAAAAAAAAAGCTTATTTACTGTTTGAATAATCTCATACAAGCTTAATATAGCTTGGTGTGAGCCTGTTCTAGTTCAATGAGTTCTATTCCAAGAAAAATAAGAAAAGTCAACAAAAGTCAACATTTCAGTCAAATAAGCTATCTGGAGGAATTAAGCTGGAGTGATTAAGCTGGGGTGGAGTTTAGCTTGGTGTTGACAAACCAAGTATAGTTCTGATCTAGTTTCATTTGTTCCATAACCTAATTCAGTTGTAAGCAATTCTCAATTTTTTGCATTATTTTCCATATTACTGTTCTATAGCTTATTAATAGCTTATTTTATAACTTTTCTGCTTATTAGTAGTTTATAAGTGCATTTTATCAATCTCATCAGTGTTTAATAACTTTTGTTTCATTTTCTTAAAAAAAACTTAAAAAAGCCAAAAATAGCTTAATTAGAATAGAGCTTATCTCAGTGCTTAAATTTGTTGGAAAGTTGATTTTTAGTGCTCATTACAATTAGTTGTTAAGTTTTCTTACCAAAATCTAGCTTAAGTTTGCCTGTTCTAGTTCAAAACCAAAACAGACCCTCATAAGGACTGTTTGGGTCATTGGGTCAAAACGGGTAAAAACCTAGTTTCACTATTCATATGCCATTTCATTAAGTTTGCTTGAGCTTATTTAAGTCTGTATAAGCTATTTTCAGTAGGAGTTTAAGTTCTTTTGAGCTTTTTGTAGTTTTGAATGGATAGTGCAATATTGAACCCATGGACTGCCATATTAAGCTCTTAATAAGCTGAGCTTATTTGATCTTCCATTTTGGCATTTTTTTGAGTTCACTATAGTTGTTATAGTAGGAATTCTGAGTTTCATTTAGTTTCATTTGGTTTTGCAAGAGCTGAGGCCATAAGACCCACTCTGCTGCATCAGACCACAATGTGCAGACCTGCACATATTGTGGTCCATCTCAGCTTATTGAGTGCTCATTATCTGCTTATCTAGTACTTATTATTGCATGATTTTTGATTTAGAGATAGGTTGTAGTATCAGCTTTTAGATTCTGAGCTTTGATTTCCATTTGTAGCTTATTAATTGGCTTAAAATCTGTCTGCAAAAACCCCATCAAGCCTGCAACTAGTTCTTGGTTTCTACACCATCTGATCTAGGTCAAAATCAGAGTTCAATTGGGTTGTTAGAATTAGGGCTTTTTGTATTTTAGTGTAGCCTGTAGTACTAGGAAGGTTTTGCCCCCCATAAGTTCCCACTTTTCTGCTTATTTATCAGCTTAATTTGATCTGCAAGTTGGGGATTTCCCTGTCATTTCTGCTTAAATTTTGAAACTGCTCAACTGCTTATCTACTTATTTCTTGTGCTTAATTGTGCTTAATCAGTTGTTTTATGCTTATATAAGTTTTTTGAACTATTTCTGAGCCTTTGGTAATTTTTAGAGCTTTTTAGCTTATTTTTGTGCTTATTTCCAAACTGCTTATTAGCCCATTTGCTTATTAGGGTTTCCAAAAGTTCTAATTTTATTTTTCCTAGATTCAGAATAATATTTTAGATTTTCCTTGAATTTTTCAGACTTTTCCCAAGTCATTTACTATTTTTAAACCTTTTAATTAGTTTCTAATAGTTTTTAATTCATAATAAAAAATATAAAAGTCAGAAAAATATAAATCTTTTTTCTAAAATTTTCTTTTATTATTTAGGATTTAAGAAAAATAATTTTACTCTTGTAAGAATAGATTTCCTAATATTTCAGTTTTTATCCCGTTTTTAGAATTTCTGTTTCGCGTTTTTTATTTAAATTGTTTAAATCTTAATTTTCCCGTGAGAATTTGTTTCTCATTTGTTAATTAGAATTAAAAAAGCAAAAATTCCATATTCCATATCATCAGTCACTCTAATCCAAACCTCTAACGATTGTCCATTCACACCTCGTTGGGACACGACCCGGGTAATCACTTACCTGGTATCACACATATCACAAACGTGAGTTTTTGCAAGTTAGCCTTTTTCCTAAAGGGTTGATTTGTCTTTATTCACGTGTATCCGTCGTCTGCATAATATTTATATACGTACTTTTGCGCGGATCAAACACTTATTATTTTCTTAAGTGAGTTACTACTATTTTTAAACTTGTCAAGTTTGGAAATTTCATCTTTAAGTTTTTCGTTTTCATTTTTGACCTCAAGATAAGTTTTACATTCTATAAAAACTTCTTTTCCTTTTTCTAAATGTTGTAGTTTAATTTTTAATTCGAGTACTTCATTTTCTAATCGATTATTAATATGTTTTAGTGATTTATTTTTAGCCATGACTTTTTGACCTAATTTGCATAACCTATTATATTCATTATCTAGGTCTTTTTCGTCTAATGATTGATTTTTGTCACTAAAGTATTTGGTTTCGAAAAGTACCTCATTGGATGCCTTGGCTATAAGAAATTTTTCATCCTTTGTTATTTCTTTCTCATCTTCATTGCTATCAATCCATGCTCCTCCAACGAACGCCTTTTGATTTTGATCCCTTGACAACATTGGACATTTTCCGATGAGATGATTTGGATCACCGCATTTGAAGCACTTCCTTTCGCTCTTGCTACTTTTGTCGTCTTTGTTTCTTTGGAATGCCTTTCTTTCATCATGTGGTTGTCTAACGAATCTTCCTCGTCTTTTGAAGAATTTCTTGAAGTCTCTTACGGCCATGGCATATTCTTCTTCATCACTTTCGGAGGTTGAACTATCCTCGTCAGTAGATTCCTTCCTAGCTTTCAATGCAATTGACTTGCTTTGCTCTCTTTTTTCTTTGACCATCTTGGAGTCTTTCTTTATTATTGCTTCGTAGACTTTCAAGTTGCCGATCAACTCGTCAAGTTGAAGAGTTGACAAGTTCTTCGATTCTTCAATCGCCGTAACTTTATCCTGCCATTTTGGATGAAGAGCCCTACGAAACTTCCTAACAAAATTCTTACTAGAAAAACTCTCATCAAATGCTTTTAAACTTGTGATGATAGTGTTAAACCTAGCAAAAGCATTATCTATTGATTCCTCTTCCGGAATCGTAAATTGTTCATATTGTTGAACAAGAAGATCTATTTTATTATCTTTGACTTGACTATTACCTTGGTGAGTTATTAGTAAGGAGTTCCAAATTTCTTTTGCGGTTTCACACATAAAGATCCTTTCGTATTCTTTACGTGGTAACGCATTATAAATAACCATTTTTGCCTCATTATTTTTAGCAAGTTTTCTTTTTAAATCATCACTTTGTTTTTCAAAAGGTACAATTTCATCTATTTTAGTTAAAGGATTATTTTGAATAGGGGAAAAATCACCATAGGTAATAACATGCCAAAGATCAAGATCTTTTGATTTCACATAAGTTTCGAATCTATTTTTCCAATAAAGAAAACCATCATTTTCAAATAGCGGTGGTCTTTGCATAGATTGCCCTTCTAAATATTTTTCCGATTCCATAGATCGATTCAAGTTTTAAAATACAATATATTTTAAAAATCTTGTTTGACGTGGCTCTTGATACCAATTGTGGAAAACTAGAAGGGGGGGGGGGGTTGAATAGTTTTACGTCTTTTTAATTTTATTATGAAAACTTTGTTTACTTTTAAAAACTTAGATTCGAATTTATGTGAACTCAACTCTTGAACAATATGAACAAATATAAGTAAATCTAAATTAACAATGCAAATAAAGTAATGAAATAAAATGAAAGATAGAGATGGAAAGATCGAATCGCGAGACAAAGGATTTATAGTGGTTGGGCTACAAGGACACCTTCCTTGCCCTACTCCACTCCTCGAGCACCTAACTCGAGAGTTTTCTTCACTATGTCAACAAGCTCCCTTATGGCGGAGAAAACCTTACACAACTTTTGCTTACACCGGTTTAACGACACAAAGCTAGATGTCGGGTCCTAATCGTAGCTAGAACCAATCTCACAACTTCTACACGACTTCTTCACAACTTATTCACACCTTCTTCACGACGGCTTCACAACTTCTACACAACGGCTTCACAACTTCTACACTACGGCTTCACAACTACTTCACAACCTGGCACTACTTATATACTCTTCTACTTCCTTACACCTTCACTACTTACACACCTTAACTTCTTCACAACTTCACTACTAACACACTAATCTAGCCTAAACAATTATGCTCACACTTATCTAACAAATATACACAACTTATACACAAATGAATGAATGATTATACAAACAACTTAGGTAGCAAGATGATACTAAGTTGCAATACTTCTTCTCTAGTTGTTGAAGGAGTATTCTTCTTTTGCACTTGGATGGTAGAAGCTTGGATCACTTAGAAACCAATGCTTAAGAATATATGATCAAAAGATTTAGAAAGATTAGAAGAGATTTAGAACAGAAGGTTTGGGGTGCAAAAGGTGAGGACAAAGTCCAGGATTAGTCCAGTATTTATAGGCAAAAACTAACAGCTGGAGGAGCGGGGCGGTCCCCTTAAATAGGTGGTGGGTCCCCTTAAAATTAAGGGGGCCGCCTAGTAAAATTAAGGGGGCCGCCCTACCCGAACGTTGCTCAGTTTTGTCTTTTTGTGGGGAAGGTTTTTCTGGAACATTTTTGTCATTTTTGGTTGAAAATTTGAATTCATAAATTTATAATGGATTAAACATTTTTATTTAATACCAAAAATGATTTTCTAAAAGATATAAAATGTTTGTGTCATTTTATAAAAAATCAAGTGATTAAGAAAATGTTCCTTTGATCATATAATGAATTAGGCATTTGTTTATTCATACCTTAAGTGATTTAGTTGTAGAAATAAATATTTACAACTAAATACTTGTTTATTTAATAAGTTTATGTTTAATGAGTTTACATTTTGTGATTATCAAAACATAGAGATATCAAGAAGTATTAATAATGTTTTTAGGCATTATTTATATCAACAAATTGTAATATAACTTAAATAAATAAAACTGTGAATGAATTAAAATCTGTTCAAAGAATGATAGTAGTAATCTGAATCAATTGTAATATCAATGAATTGTAATGTCACTAATTCAAAACAACAATAATAATAATAATAATAATAATAATAACAATAGTTAGATAAATTTAATAATAATTGATTAATTATTAACATAACAAAAATAAAAATAATTAAATAAAATAATTAATAAAATCAATATTGCAAAAAAATTAGAAATTTTTAAATATAATAATAATATATATATGAAGTACAGAAAGATTATTTATTATTTTATATTATATAATTATGAAATTAATAAATTTTAATAATAATAATAATAACTAAAGCAGTGGGGTCTAGATAGCCGGCTTCTCATTATTTTTCTGTAAATCTTCTAAGTGCACGAATATTTGATATGGGTTTCTCCCTTTTTCTTTCTCTTCTTTTGGGGAATTTGAGAAGGATGCGGTGACTTTACTAAAGCGAATCCTAAAGTTCTCGATGACCCAAGACATTGGAGCATGTGCTGTTGTTCATATCTTTAATATGATTATCTTTGCTATAGCTAAAGGAGTGGGGGCTCAGATAGTTTCTTGGATCCCCACTAATTTTTTGTAAATCATATAAGTTTCTAATAAAGTGATGGTTAAATAATAATAATAATAATAATAATAATAATAATAATAATAATAATAATAATAATAATAATAAGTCTATTGCCAATAATATAAGTTTCGATACAGAAGCTTTGAACACACTTTCACGTATTAAGTCTATTGCCAATAGTCACTCCAATAATGCTAAAAGTAGTGTTTTTATCTTTAATAGAGTTAGCTTCTGTATTCAGAAAGGAGTGGGAGCACAACTTGTGTCTTGACTCCCATCCAACTTTATGTAAAACTTATTATGTTTAATGAAAATTTATTATTATAATAAATAATAATAATAATAATAATAATAATAATAATAATAATAATAATAATAGAATGAAGGAAAATCTCAAGTTATGAATTTTGTATTTCGGAAAAAAATGTTTCATATTACGAAATAAATGAATTATTATTATTAATTGTTTTTAAAGATGTTTGATGAAAAGAGCATAATTATTTGCCAAAGCAAAGGCATTCATTTAGGAGTTTACGCTACAAAGACGATTCCGCTAGCTCTTTCTCTTCTTTAACTAGTTACATGAATAATTGGGCTAGTTAATTTGGTAAACTAGTTACACGAATAATTGGGCTAGTTAATTTGGTAAAACACTGTGTAAATTCGTTTTTATATGCTAAAGGAAAAAGTGCACATGTACTTGCTAAGAGAACACGGTATGGTGGCTAATGGCAGCCATCAGCGATAGCGCGAGACCATTGCGCGAGAACCGCATCGATGCTCGGCTCGTCGTCCTTCGGCTGGTACATACCAGCCCACGCCGTAGGTTATTCATTTTTTTTCCCCTTTTCTTGTGTTGTAGCGGGTATATGTGGACCTATGACACCACTTTTACTCCGTGACACCACTTTTGCACCAGAGACGGGTGTGTTTTGGTGCCGTGAACGAAAGTGATGCCATAAAAAGTGTTGAAATGATACCATTTTTACCCATTGCACCACCCCACGGCACCACACGCCACACGATACCCGGCTCTTAACAATAATAGTAAAGTGTATCTCAAATTCTCATTTCATAAGCAGAAAAAGAAAAAAAGAATAAAGACAAAAGAAAATGTGTCATATTTGAAAATTAACGATAAGCACCTTCAACACCTGCAAAAAGCTATTGCTTCCAGGCCCCTGCTTATTATATGCAAAAAGCTACCACACCAATCCATCATTAAAACTCAAAACTTATTAATCACAAATAGTAGTAATTGCACCACTAGCAGACCTCAAAAGGTAACTAATTCTCTCTTCATTATATATTTTGCTTATAATCTTTATGCACACCAACTGTTTGATAAAATGTCTGACTTAATCGTTGCTTTACACTACTTGTAATGAAAACCCATTACTGTAACATGAAATTGTATAAAGATCACTACTTTATTGCCATTTTATAGCTTAATTATCATGTCAAGTAGTCTGATTCATTGTCCCAGTAATGTCAGAAGTTGTTTGAGATTGCTTATTTTTCTTAGATGGATCAGCAGTTTGAAGTATTTGGATCATCATCTGTTTATTTTGGTACGAAATAAGCAGTTTTCAGTAAGTAGGATAACTAGCTCAGTTTCAACGTTGGAACTGTATAAAAGTCACTGCTCGCTACTTTGTTGGCATTTGATAAATCTCTACATATTTTTTATAGCTTTAATTATCATTGTCCTAATACAACTAGTTTTAATGTCAGAGGGTGTTTGGGTTGCTTATTTAATCTGATTATCTGATTTTGTAATCAAATGAGTAGTCTCTGAAGTGTTTGGATAATTTGAATGCTTTTGTTTACTGTTTATTTGGGGCGAAATAAGATGTATTCAGTAAGTAGGTTGGGACTTGATTACAGAAGTGTAAAACTTTTCTTTATACAAAAAGCAAATCAAAATACTATTTCTGAAAGTGATTCTTTATAAGCAGAAACAATAAGCTATCCCAAACACTCTCTCAGTATGGTTTGGCTGTAATATTTGGGAAAGAAATTTATGTGTCATTGCCTTGTTGTGAGGATTAATATTGTTACTTTGTTAGCGTGTTACGTGAAACATTATAGGAATGTATTTAACTTGTTTGTGACTGCTGATGTCGCTAGATCAGGTACAATAAGCTATCCCAAACACTCTCTCAGTATGGTTTGGCTGTAATATTTGGGAAAGAAATTTATGTGTCATTGCCTTGTTGTGAGGATTAATATTGTTACTTTGTTAGCGTGTTACGTGAAACATTATAGGAATGTATTTAACTTGTTTGTGACTGCTGATGTCGCTAGATCAGGTACATGAGTATCAGATGGCCGCGGGTATTAACGCCCACATACCTGTCTCATATTATTCAGAACCAAAAAAACCCGTTGAAAGCGCTTCACATATTTAATGAAGCAAGGATCAAGTATCCTGATTACCGTCACAATGGACCTGTATATGCCACCATGATCAACATTCTTAGCACGTCAAATCGAATTCTTGATATGAAACAACTGATTAGTCAGATGAAAGATGATTCGTGTGAGTGTCAAGATTCAGTCTTTTCGGGTGTGATAAAAACCTATGCAAAAGCTGGAATGCTGAATGAAGCGGTCTCTCTGTTTAAGAATCTTGATCAGTTTAACTGTGTGAATTGGACGGAGTCTTTTAATACATTACTGCAGATAATGGTGAAAGAATCCAAACTTGAATCCGCTCATTGTCTTTTCTTGGAGAATTTCAGCAAATGGGAAGTGAAATCTCGAACACGTTCATTAAGTTGGTTGATTGATGTTCTTTGTCAAAAGAAACGTTCTGATCTTGCACTTGAAGTATTCCAGGAAATGAGTAGTCAGTACTGTTATCCAACCCGTGAAACCTATCAGATTCTGATGAGAGGTTTGTGTGAAGATGGAAGAATTAACGAAGCAATTCATTTGTTGTACTCGATGTTCTGGCGAATCTCACAAAAGGGTAGTGGTGAAGATGTGTTAGTATATAAAATCCTCTTAGATACTTTATGTGAATATGAGCATGTTGATGAAGCATCCGATATTCTAAATAAGGTTTTGAGAAAAGGTCTAAAAGCACCTAAGAAGAGACGTATGCAGCTTGATTTTAACTTGTGTCGAAATGGTAGAGACATAGAACGTACTAAGAGTTTAATTAATGATGCACTAATTAAAGGAGTCATTCCCAGCTATGAAAGTTATAATTCAATGGCCGTTCAGCTTTATGCAGAGGGTGACTTAAGTGGTGGCGGAAGAGTGGTTCAGGAAATGCATGATCAAGGGTACACACCCAAGGTGTTAATATATGAAGCTAAAGTGACGGCTTTATGTAAAAAAGGTATCATTGATGAGGCAGAAAAGGTTATTTCAAAAGAAACGGTGGATGCAAACTGTGTACCAACCGTTAATTTATATAACATCTTGATTCAAGGTCTTTGTAATGACGGGAAATCCACACAGGCTCTTTGGTATCTTAATAAGATGTCTAAGCAATTGGGTTGTGTTCCTAATAAAGATACTTATTCTATATTGGTGGATGGTCTTTGTCATGATGGCAATTATATTGAAGCGTGTCAACTTTTGGAGAAAATGTTGGCCAACTCATATTGGCCCGATGCTGGCAGTTTCATTAAAGTTATTAAGGGACTTTGCTTGATGGGCAGACCATATGAGGCAATTATATGGTTGGAAGAGATGATTAGCCAAGAAAAGATGCCTGATCTTTGTGCTTGGTCTTCTCTGGTTGGTTCCGTTACTTATGGTACATGTTCTGTTAAGATATTATCTGATATATTGGATACATAAGATGAACTTTGTCTATATAAGAATATATCTTTATGTTCCTTGGAATGATTCAACTACTTTATATCCATCTTTGATTATAGTTTTTCATATTGTGTATTGCTGAGTAGTTTGTAAATATTCTTACTGATCTATCCGTTTAGTCGTAGTATTACCTCACTATATGTTTTTTATGAACACAAAGTCAACATATAGTCCCGCATAGGTTAAGGTAAAGAAATATTGGTAAGTTATAGGGAATACATGTCAAACAGGTTGAGATAACAACTATGTTCTCTATGCAGTCTTCTAAGTGGATTAAATAAAAAATATTAATCATTGAGAAGATTAGCATAGATATCATATATTGATTCTTAAATTTTTGCCTAGTATGCTTTTTACATTTGATATATATATTCTTAAATTTTTGCCTGTATGCTTTTTACATTTGATATCAGGCCTTCCTTTAAAAAGATTTTGCAAGAGCTTGTGGTCTTTTGGTTGAGCAAAAAGTTGCAGTAATTAAACAAATGATGCTTGGAACTTCAACAACCACTCCCTCGAAGCAATGCCATTTAACATTGACTTGGAAAATTTTGAAAAGAATTGTGATATATATCATTTTTTCGATCAAAAAAAAAAAAAAAAACTTTCACCCCTTTTTTTAAAAAATTAAATATCTCGCTAACCGTTAATCATTACGCGAAAAAAATCATACCATCGCGACGAAAATTAAATTATCAATCTATAGATATGCATTACTATATACTTTCGACGATTTTTTTTTTTTAAAATTTCCGTCAAGAAAAATCACACGTGATTTGTAAAAACCACATGTGATTTTTTCAAATCACATGTGATTTTTTCAAATCACGTGTGATTTTCTGGGCGGAAATTTTGAAAAAAAAAAGTTTGTTGAAAATATAGATAAGTACATATCTATAGATAGATAATTTAATTCCCGTCGCGATGATGTATTTTTTGTAGCTTGAAAATTTACCGTTTGCAAGATATGTTGTTTAAAAAAAATGTGAAAAATGATTTTTTATTAATTTAGATGAAAAATGAATGACTAATATTAATTGCTTGAATTTATAACAAATATGAAATATATATTGATTTCAACTTTTGAGATGAAATGTTTTGGTAATGTGTTAAGTGGCTAACGCATTGCTTATAATTCACAGTTTTGACCCATTAACTTATCAATGGGTTAAGTTTAATCACTAAGACCCTACCATGTCAAAAAGCTAAAAAAAAAAAAAAAAAAAAAAAAAAAAACGGGTCGAAGGTTGCTAAAAGTATATTCTTAATTTATAGCACCTCTAGATCATTTTACTCAATAAAATAGTTAAAAGCATTATGTGTTTGCTATACTCATGCTCTGAAATTAATCTTGTATCTTGAAAATATTCATCCTAATGTCTTCACTTTTGACATTGGGTTCAGTTTTAATGTGGTTCACACGACTAACATGTCTAATAAACGCGTTCACGTTATGGTTGAATGTTTTGACACGATTAACTATTCGAGCCGGGTCAAGCAAAGGACATATGAACCCAAAAACATATCAACCCAAACTCATCAACACGAAAACGACATAGATTTTCACACATAGCTTTTTATGTGGTCACATACATTAGGATCACTTTATTTAAGCCCAATTCATGACATTTTTTCTCTTGTCCATCTTGTAATGGTAATGTGGAATCTAACCTCCATATCTTTTTCGAGTGTGACATTGCTAAAGAGATTTGGAGGCTTGTTCGTGTTTGGTGTGACTCTTCCATTCCTTTATTCGCTTCTAACAACCATTGGAGAGATTGGTTGAGTTCTTGGCATGTTCCTAAAGAGAAGATTCATCGTTTGTAAATCATCAATGCGTCTTTTTTATAGTGGATTTGGCGGTACCGTAATAATGTCACGTTGAACTCTCAACCTATGATTAAAAGTGACATTTTTAATAATATTCGTTTGTAGTCTCTTTCTTGGCTTAAGTTTAAAAGTCGCATGTTTAATAGTTTGACTGATTGGGTAAAATACCCTTTGTAATTGCTAGCTCTTTGCTAGTTTTTCCTCTTTTAATGAAATGTCGTTCAGGAAAAAAAAAAAAAAAAAGTAATTTATATGACCCATGGTTTCCACCACCTAGAGCATGTTGCGAAAAAATATGCAAAGAGAAACGTTGTGTTTGTCGCCACGTTAAACAAGAGATTCGAGCAACTAATCTTATTAGTTCTTGTGAAATTATCTTTGATGATATCGATTGCGACCAAGAATTATATAAAGAGGACTCGGGATTTTTGAAAGGGTTTGTATAAATTTTTTATGATTATGAAAACTAAAACTGCCCTATAAAGAATTTATTAGATAAAACTGAGAGTTACGCTTGTTCAGAAAAGACATATTTAATAAAAATAAAAATAAAAATTACATTCCGTGACCTAAAATCATGTGTGGCCCGTGTCACACGCTGCTCCCATGTGGTTCCTTCCCTGATTCTACATCCATGATGTCATATACTCATATAGAGTGACAATGTTACTCGTATGTAATAAGACGATACTTTCTAACTATACCTAACAATGCGGTTTGTAAGTAGAATACTAGGAAAGTTTTTGGGTTGTACATAGCACAACTCTGGTTGCCTATTTGTGATGATTCCTGGATCTTTATTCAAGACACAGTTGTACGATGAACATGTAAGGATATATAAACATATCATACATTAGGTTATAATTTTACATAAGTTTGACAGTGTAAACAGATTTAGCAAAAGCAGTTGGGTTTTTAACCAACCCGATGATCTAGTTCGGGAATTTACAAAGATCTAACAAAAGCATCACAACCTTTTGCGAACAACTTTGTCCAATTTATTTAAAAAAAAAATGATTTTTTGTAGATATTTATACTACTTATAAAGCATGAATTCTTATTCTTGAAATCTTGAATTTTGAAATTTTAAATTGATGTGGTTTGCCTAAATTATCTTTAAGTATCCCTTAATACACCTTAAGCTTGATTAATTCTAAATTTGACAAATTTTAAAAAACACACACTATACTAATTTTAAAAAACACGCACTTTGCATTAAATGTCGAATCAGAATCACGATTTCGAAAGTATAACTATTTGCCGCTATACAATGTCATTTTACGCGGGTATAAGTCTAGCATACATAACCAGCTAACAACATACGATTGCATCAAAGTGGTAGAGTCCTTAGTCTTTTTCGTTGGGCCTTGGTTGCTTGTTTTGGGAGCTTACATAACCGGCTAACAACATACGATTGCATTAAAGCTAAGGCGTATACAAAATGGCCCAACGTACATGTGGGGTGAGGTCTTGATCTTTTTCTTGTTTGGACCCTTAGTTTAACACATTGGGAGAAGCCATGAAGATCCAAAATGTATAGCTGAAAAAAAAAAAAAAAAAAAAAAAAAAATGTTGGCGACCAATTCTAGCTTAATAAGATTTGTATGTGCTAACTTTATTATAATTTATATTTACCGTTAAGGGGAGTTAGACTTTCGTAACACGGACTTTTTAGACCGTTTAGTTACAAAAAGAATTTTTCATGATTTGACAACATATTGAATAGAATAACAACATATGGATCGAATTAAGTGTTTTCTTACGTACGATATATCATTTAATAAGTATGTCTTTCATTTGGTTTTACTTGAGCATATTTATCTATATCTTACATGTAAAATCGTGGAGGTTTATAATTTTTATGAGAGGCCAATTTGACAACTAAATGGAATGAAGAGCGACTAGTTTCTGACTCGGTAATAGGTTTCGTAATACTGCAATATACTCTAATACATTTTGTCAAATGTGACCATGTATAAAGAAAATGTATGTTTACTCTCTTTCTTAAAAAAGTGTTTAATACACACATAAACAATTGCCAATTTAAAAGATATTTAAGTATGTAACACTGTTTATATAGTACAATTTTACTACTACGTAGGTTTTTTTTTTTTTTTTTTTTTAGCTAATTGTCAAACCCTCACATTTTTAAATTTTGTGATTGGTTGTACCTAAAAATAAACATGTAGATGTTTATTTTAGAATGAAAAAAGTAACAGTTTTTCTATACGATAATTTGTATATGAAAAGTATCTGAATTGAAACATCGTGTCATTTTCGAACTAGTTTTTTTTTGAACGGTTGAGAATATATATAAAGAGACTTCTAGCCATATACTAGAAGCTCAAAAAACATAACAAGTCAAGATATAGACACCAGACAAAACAAAAAACACCCGAGCGCTTTAACTGCGAGGATAATAAAAGGGATGAAAAAACTCTTGTCGAACTAGTTGCATAGTTGGATTTGTAGAAATAGAGTTGACTTTTTTTCATTTGTATCAATGCATGTTGTGTATTATTTAAACTACCTATTTTGTGAAGTTTGAAAATGTTTTTTTTTTTTTGAAAGGCATCAACTTAGACTCGACCACCTTCGCGAACGAAGGCCCCATCGCCACCCCGCCAGACTATGTTGTCTTAACCGGGCCCACGCTGAACTCAGGTGGCAACGGGTTTCCCCCGGAAACCGTACTGCCTCCACACAAGTTACCTTGCTGGAGTAACAGCCGGATGAAAACCGGGCCATTGCTCAAGTTCGAACCCCCAGCGGCTAGGTCTAAGGGGTTCCAACCATCATTGCAAATATATCTCCGGAACAATATGGTCTGCGAGTGGACCACAAGTGAGGACTTCCCGAGTGGTCACCCACCCGGTACTACTCCCACTTGTGGCTCGCTTAACAAGTTAAGCCCCACCCACTAGACCATATGAGAGAAAATTATTATTCTGCAATATATATAGATCAAGTCATATAGATAACTTGTGAATTATTACAAACTTAACATCGTCACTTCAAGACGATTTCGATAATGATTTTAAAAATCAAAAAGTTTTGTTTGTTATAAATACCTATACACACAAGCCTCATAATCTGTATATATCTGCAAAAACATTCTCAATATAATTTCCATGACGACATCTCCACTACGGGTGTTCTTTTTGGCTGTCGATCACATTTTCTATAATCTTTAGCGACACACTAGCAGCGGACTCCAATGATCTCGAGGTACTTTTTTGTTCTTGTTTAGAAAACACAAATTTAAACTTATTAATTTCATGGTCTCTCTTTTTATGGGCTAAAAATGTAACTGTGTTTTGCAGACGTATATTGTGTACATGGGTGATATTCCAAAGATCAGTATTCCTGTGTCATCAGTTCACATTAGCATTCTACAAAAAATTATTGGCAGGTTAATTATCTTTTCTTTCTATTGTGACGGCTTGTTTGTTGCCAAATTCCATTGTAAAATGTAGTTGCTAGCAAGCTAATGCTTCATGTATTTTTAATGACATGATGATCACTAACATCTTTTGTGTGTTTTAAGCAGCCGGGCATCAAAAGCTTTACTTCACAGCTATACGTGGAGCTTTAGTGGTTTCGTCGCATGGCTAATAGAAGATGAAAAGAACCAAGTAGCTCGTGAGTGAATGTTTGCATTTGTTGTTCACTTTAGACACAAGTCCTTGCTAGATGTGAACGATCACTTGAGACGCTTTTGGTGTAGTTAAATTGGCTTAATTAGTAGTACATTTTAATCGTTTATATATATTTCTATCACAAGCCGTATTAAGTGATATAACTCAAAAGTCAAGTCAATGATCATTGTAATCATAATAAGATTATGTTTGTAGTGCGAAAAAACCGAATTCTATTTTCTTTTGAATATAGGACTAGAGGGATAGCTGGACGAGCAGTGAATATCGCAAGCTTGTTAGGTCTAGCTAACGGGAAAGCTAGAGGCGGTGTTCCGTCAGCACGTATAGCCGTGTACAGGATCTGTTTTGAGACTTGTTATGATTCCGATATCTTGGCTGCTTTTGATGACGCTATTGCGGATGGAGTTGATATCATTTCTCTTTCAGTTGGAGGTTCATTCCCTCAGGATTATTTTGTGGATCCTATTGCCATTGCAGCTTTTCATGCAATGAAGAATAACATTTTGACATCTAATTCAGCTGGAAACAGTGGTCCTTCTTTTGGATCAACTAGTAATGTTTCACCTTGGTCGTTATCGGTTGCTGCTAGCTCTATCGAACGCAAGTTTCTAACTCAGATTGTGTTGGGTAACAGTCAGACTTACATGGTGAGCATTGTGTTCATTTGATTTTAACATATTGTGACGGATGGTAATTTTCTAATCAAACTCAATTATTTAATCAGGGACCAGCTATAAACACATTCGATGGTGCGGTTCATTCGATAGTGTATGGTGCTTCAATCCCTAATACGATGAATGGTTCAACATCAGTTGAATCTAGGTAACAAATGAATCTCTTTAAAATCAACAATTTTCAGTGAAAGTAAATGTTTTTCCACAAATAATATATTTAGCAACAAATACTTTGCAATCTAAAATTACTTGAACAATCACTAATACATAGCAACAAATTTCAGATTCTGCAGACCTAATTCTCTAGATCCGATTCTGGTAAAAGATAAAATTGTGGTATGTAAGTCTTTTCGTGGACCAGAAAATGCGTTACTATCCGGTGCAAGTGGTGTTGTGATTGAAGGTGTTCTTGGTCGAGAAGACGTGTCCCGTTCTTTCCCTATTCCAACCACATATTTGAACAGTGAAGATGGTGATGTGGTTCTAAGTTACATAAACGCAACCTCGTAAGTCTAGCATTGACATTGCAATTTATTGTAAATTCCACAATTGACATATTAGAAGTGTCAAATGTTTGATTAGGTACATTAATCCATATGAACCAATTTGTTGTGACTGTGTTTAATAGGACACCAACTGCAAGCATCCTAAAGAGTATTGAACCTGTAGACATAACAGCTCCAACTGTGGTCTCCTTCTCATCAAGGGGCCCGAACTGAATTACACCTGACATTCTGAAGGTAATTTTTGTGAATCCTATTTATACCTGCCATGGAATAAAAAATAAACGTATGACACCTTATGTTAACATTTTAATTCTGTTGCATTTTAGCCTGATCTAACCGTACCTGGAGAGGACATTTTAGCTGCATGGTCACAGGATTCAACCGTTACCGGTAAAGAGGGAGACACACGTGTCGTCCCATACAATATTATCTCTGGGACTTCCATGTCTTGCCCTCACGCCTCAGGAGCTGCCGCTTATGTTAAATCATTCCACAATGATTGGTCCCCTGCTGCAATAAAGTCTGCCCTTATGACTACTGCAGCACCAATGAGTCCTACCAAAAACACTGATGCTGAATTTGCGTATGGTTCTGGACATATCAACCCCTTAAAGGCTGTTGACCCTGGTTTGATCTATGACGCTGGAGAAGCAGATTACGTATCATTTTTATGTGGGCAGGGTTACAATGCCATGAAGTTGAGAATTGTTACCGGTGATATAACTACTTCCTCTGCGGCTAATACTGCAACTGTTTGGGACCTAAACTATCCTTCATATGCTCTCTCTTCTAATGAATCAGGCATCATTGTTCGGACATTTAACAGGATAGTTACTAATGTGGGTTTAGGAGCGTCAACGTACCAAGCTTATGTATTTTCACCATTAGGGCTCGTGGTGTATGTTAGCCCAAACACTCTAGTGTTTACAACGGTTGGGGAGAAGCAATCTTTTCTGGTGACGGTTACTGCAACAATAGGGTCCCAAATGTTATCGGGCTTGTTGGTTTGGAACGATGGAGTTCACAGTGTTACGAGCCCGATTGTTGCATTTCCTTCCGAAAAGGCACATTTTGTTGGTTTCTTTGGGTCAAATAATTAACTCCATTTGACATTGGATATATGTCCAATCTTTAACTTTGGATCACATCAAAATTTAAAGACCTATCTGTCCATTTTTCTATTCTTGGTTTATAGAATTACGTGGATGTTTTGTGTGAAATATTGGAACAGAAAAAGGTTAAAAAGTTGAGGACTAAAGTTGATGCTTGAAACGTTTCTGGGCTAAACGTATACAACTAGATGGTTGCTCACTCGTTGTTGTAAATAAGATAATTTGTGTTACTTAACTAATTTGATAATTTTTCTTGTTCTTCATTTGTTACATAGATGAATGTTTGATTCTCTTGATATATATTTGATTGTGACAATGTTGATTGATAGTGGTTGCTTGTTAATTATGGTGCATTGGAGTACTGGTTAAGATTTCTACCCGATTAAAAAGATCAAGTTCGTCTGTTTGAAGAAAAGAAATCCAAAAAAACAGTTTCTAGAGTGAAACAACGAATCAAAAACAAGTTCAACAAGCATACCAAACTTTTACCACAAAATATCAAGCATACCAAACTTTTTACTGCAATATCAAGTAAAAATTTAAGACTTGCAATGGAGTCGACAAGGATTATTTTGTTGGGAAAGTAACTAGTACTTGCATTAACTTAAATTTTTCAAAGTTACGTTCTTATATGATAAATTGGGAAGAAAAGTTAGTACTCCATATAACGGGTAAACAGATGATGTTCCTTTGTTCATCTGGAGAAGACAAGTCTTTTGCTCAAATGTACGCGGCCTAACCGAGATATATCGTGACTGTTTCTGACCTTTCCTTGACTACCCCACCCAAGATATATACCTAGTGAGGTTTGAACCTGAGACTTCTTGTGAAAAGATCACAAGGACTAACCATTAAGTCAACTTGGTGGTGTGTAAAATTAGCACTGTGGTTCATTATGTGACAAACAAACTGTCTTTTTACAAAGACAAACCCTCCAACCAATACAATTATACTTTGACGTAACATCACACCTTTTTTCAGTTTTCTCATTCAAAAATTTTATTCCTCATACACTTTTCAGTTTAACTAAAACATCACCAAATAGGGTCATCGTACTTTGTTGTGCCAGTGTATAGGAGAGGACCAGTGGCGAAGCTAGACAATTTTCAGTGGGGGTCGGGATCTAATTTTTTTTTCCTAACGCTATTTCGGGGGGTCGAAACCGAATATACCGAATTTTTTCTACACGAAAACTATATTACCCCCTACATTGCATAATAAAATTTCGGGGGTCGGGCGCCTCTATATAAGCTGCGCCCATGGGAGAGGTCACAAATATGACCAATGTATGGGTAAGCAGATCGATTTGTTACACTTTGCCTCTAACAGGTTAAGTTGGTATACTTTACGAATCATTAAAACCGAAAACATGTTGATAATCATTCAGATAATGCTAGAAAATGCATAAAACATACTTTTTAACATTAACTGCTTGTGAAATTCAAAAAGAAACGACAAAAAGTGTTTGCGTGTTAGCCCAATCCAACCCGGGTAGTTTTGGCATGTTTCAAAAAAGAACCATTTTTGACTTGTTACCCAATCCGCCCGAGATCTAGAGTAGAGTCAAGTGGCAGAGTGATCTTTGCCAGTAACAAAACATTCAGTAGAAAGGTCCCCTGCTACGCAGTTTTCCATATCTGAAGTAGCGTCTAGTGGTGGTCAATCTACAATTACTTGAACCGTTTCTGCCACATTTACAGCATCAACTATTTTGATATCTTATTCAATAAGTTTTTGTCATGAAACTTTATCAATTTCTTGGAGCTTCACGAGATGTTCCAAGTATTATAATTCCTTTCTGAACAATTTAAGAACTAAAGCACAAACCATTTGATTAGCTTCTAAAAACTACTACAAAAAGTATTGATTAGTCTCTACCACCAGAATGTGTGGATTTGTCAAACTAGTTCAATATACCAAATGAGTCACTCTTGTATTGAATTAGCTCAATTAGTCAATCCAAGAACTCGAACAATGTTATCCACACAATCAAGGACATATACTCCGAACAGAGATTCACGATCAATAAAGTTAAAAACATGATAACATAAACATTAAGCTTTTTTAAGGCAAACATATACTTTAATAGATAATCAACTAGCAAAGATGCTAGGATTACAAACGCTAACATCACAATACTAACAAAAACAATCCTTAAATTACACCACTGACCCTAATAATTGTAACTACAAACCAAACTAGGACATTGAAATGTGATAATCCATATGACCAAGGTAGAAGCGAACACAAACATTAAGTTGCACATACTATTTAATACCTAAACCAATATCTATACCTTGTGACACTGCCATCATACCATTGTACTCAATGAATGGTGGAATATCAAGCAGAAGTAGTGTTTCCACATAAGAGCTCACAGAGAATGGACTAGAGAATGGACCAATTCCACCAATTCCACCAAACCGAGTATCATTGATGTCTCCCGAGCAAGGATCGTAAACTTTAACTCGGGCAAATCCTATAGTATCATCATCAACATCATCTCTTGTTACAATTATAGCTTCGCCATTCTTCCTAAACCCCAACACTCCCGTACACAATGAAGGACCGTGTGACTTAACCGTGAACATCTTAGTAAAAGATTTAGTTACTCCATCCTTCATCATCCATACGCCTATCTCGCCTTCTTGAATGTATTCGAGCAAAGTAAGGCACTCCTTTCGCTTAGATAACCCCAAATATTCCGAGTGCACTAAGATATCCGGGAGATGCACTTGTCCGAACATTTCACTCTTCAAATCAAATGAAACAATCAAATTCGACCTAATTCCATGATCCAATCCAACGTCATCATAACCAAGCCAATAAATAAACCCATTTACAGACTCCTGATCCCACGACAAGTCACATGATTCAAACGGTGGATCAAAAGATACACTTCTCCATGCTCGTGAACTTAACGTAGAAACGTTGACTACCCAATGAGTTGGGATACTAGAATTAATCATAACAAGCTTAACGTCACTAGTCTCCGGGCAAACCCCAAAACCAACTACACTAACTCCTGATCGCAAATGAAAAACATTTACTCTACAATTAACCGGAATCTTTTTCTTAGAACCACAAGGGATAGCAATATCAACGGTTTTTCTAAGAAAAGGATTCCAAAGAACAACCCTTTGTGTATCTAACCCTATTTTTGGAAAATAACAGTGAAAACAAAACAACCCATTAGACAAACCAATAACACGTAAAGGGTTTCCAAGTAGCTTAATGGACTCGGGGACTGGGACCAAAGACGTGTTCTGAGGGAATGTATCATTATCGATAATGGACTGAATAACATGTAAACAAGCTGTTTTGTATCGCAGAAGCAGACGCTGCGGGTGTTTGTGAATAATGTGGTAAGCATTAATAAACTTAGAGCTATCTATTAAAGACTTCCATGATTTGGAAACTGACCTGAACTGAAGCAATGGTTTGATGGGGAGCCTTTTTATGATTTCATGTTGGATTTCCAAAGGTATATTGTCTGACATTTTTTTTTTAAAGGTTTTAATAAGGATGTTTGTTACGGTTTCATAGTTGATGTTTTTGTTTGGAGTAGTGACAAATGTCTGGTTTACTTTATTCTTTGAGTGCTGTGTGTACTGTGTCGTATGTGATTTAGGCGATTGGTCCAGTATTTGGGCTTACTTGGTTTAATGTGCTATGGGCTATCAATTGGTCCAAATCTTCTTTCCCACAACTGCAATGATAAAGAAACAATCATGGTTCAGTCAGTCCGGTTTGGTTCGGTTTTTCAGGTCTGATCCGCGGTCTATTATGCTGAGCCCTACCGTGCAATACAACTGCATCGAAGATAAGATAATGGTGGTTTGTGGGCATAAATAAGACTCGCATGTCGGGTTTGAGTTCATCAAGCTATACATTCAATGAGTTTTGTTACAAACTAAACCAAATTTTTACTACAAAATCATGTTAAAAAGTAGGTACTGTATTTTTTATTTTAAAATAGAGGAACGTAGGAAAATCAAAATTGAAACAATTTGAGTCCATCTAAATATCATCCAACAAAAAAAATATGTAAAAAAACACTTTTGTCGATTTTGTAAAAAAACTAGGGGTAACTAATAAAAGAGTAAACTGTAAAATATATCCTTGTGGTTTGCCAAATTTTATAGTCTACATCCTTGCCAGATAAGTTGGGCCATATACAACTATACATTCTTCCGTCAGCAACATTAGACAATACACATCTTTAGAGACGAACGATGCAATATTGTTACTGTGTTACTGTTACTATTACTAAAAGTTACTGTTACTGTTACTGTTAGTGTTAGTGTTACTATTATTTGTGGAAAGTTAGAAGGGGCCATAGGGATGGCAACGGGGTGGGGAATGTCAGGGATCGTATTTCCCATCCCCATCCCCGTTTCCCACTCCCATCCCCATCCCCGGCCCCATCCCCGCGGGGATTTAGGGATTTTCCATCGTTAAACATAAAAATACACTAACTCATCGAAAGTATAAAGAATTTGACCCATAAAATGTCTCCAGAAACGTACATCACTCATACTTAAATTAGTTACAATGTTAATCCAACTTTAATGTATCGTAGATACTGAGACAACACATATAATATTAGAATAATGTGCATTGTGTGTGTGTGTATTCGGACAAAACATTGGTTAAGTAATATATAGTAATTAGTGTTTAATTGTTTATACTTTTAAAGCTATTTGATCATCTAAATATCACACAGCCATATACATTACATGTCATTGCTCATAAAAATATACATATAAAAATAAATGTTATATGGATATACATATTGTTGTTCCAATAATATCACGTCTACTTATAATCTTAGAGAGATAAAGTGGGTGTGAGCACTTTAGTCTAGTGAGAGAAACGAGAGAAAAGAAGAAAGTCTCGCATAGAGATAAGATAGAACACACACCTCATAACCCATGAGATATGGGGTATTTATATCCATACATAGTCAAGCTTCCTCTCGCAACTATACAAGTGTTGCGAGAGTATCATGCTGTCGCAAGCCACTACAATATTACACAACATACCCTAGACTTATACAAAATATAAATAGAAGTTCATGTTTTAATGATTTACACTTTTCGTGTTCCAACAATCTCCCCCTAAGGGTAGATCATTCAGGTTTTCTATTTATGGGCTTCTTGTTAGGCCAACTTCGACATCCGATTCTTTGTTCCATTCTTCACCATGATGCTCGAAGCGTTAACCTTTCTCTAATCACATTCACACCTCTGGTCAACATACGATGATTACTGGCAGTCATCTTTATCTGCAGCTTCTCTACCTTTCTCTTTATCCGCTCAAGTTTCTTCAGTATCCATAGTAGAGTACCGGAAGAGAACTTGGCTACTTCAACGACTCTGAATAATCTTTTCTGCTTTTTATCGGTCACGTACACAAGACATAGTCCAGGGCCGGGTTTTGTGAATCACGTCTAGCCTTTGACTTTCTGAATACCAAGACAAGCTAACATCGGAGGTGTCAGGTTGATCTTCCTCTGATAGCTTTCAATACCCATACGGAAGTCTTCAATGTGAGCTACTACAACATAAGCTCTCATGAAAATCATTACTGATTCAACCACGTCTTGATCAATGGCTTTCTTGTTCTAGCAGTCTCTTCTTCTCTTTAGAATGTCTTCAAGATCATGAGGATGAAGGTTGATGTAGTCAGCTTCAGTGAACCGGTAGTGTTGATTATCTGTGCGTACAACATGATATTCAACTGATCCATGAGAAGATTGATAATCTAAGTTAACTTCGACATATCTTAGGATTCTGTGCTTCAAGTAGACTTTTTTCACGAGGCTTTCGTCTGAGCTGCCTTAATCGATAGAATCCCCTCGATCTTTCATTTACGTTAATAATCCCTAGATATGCGTCTCTGTTGTACTTTTCTGGATCAACTTCCGTTTCAAAGAAGATATTAGCAAATCTACCTTCTTCTAGAAATGGTTCTGTAATTTCCTCATACGTTGCTACTTCCTTGGTTGATGGTTGGTATTTGTCTGGACCGTGAAGCATGTACAAAAGATCGTCGTTGATGTACGGAACTAGAGGTGCAGTATCTGATCTTGGAACTCTCGGGATCTGTTTCCATAGTGGAGATCGTTCTCTTCTTCTTGGTCTGAACCCTTCATTCTCAGCTCTTGAAGCTTATTCATTCGGTTGTGGTTTGTCCCAAGAAGTTGAGGCATTTAAAGCCTTAGATACCTCTTGATTGACAAATCTTGTGTTCAAGTCTCTGTCACTTTTGAACTTGTAGATTACCGAATCATAGATACCTTCCATTATTTTCTCTAATGGATCAACATCCCTGATATTTAATCCAAATCTTTCATGCAGATTAGAGAATAACTGGTCCAGTTGTGTTGGAGGATCTTCAGATTGTTCAACCGTTTGCATTGGATCCTTTAACACATCATCTAATTCATCATCATCATCATCAATATCCGACACATCGATCCCTCTGAGCTCTGGAGGTATATCCCCTTCCTGATACGTCATGTCTGTCCAAAAGTCTTCTTCACCATCTACACTTCCCTTTTGAGTTTCAGCCCCAACTACTTCATCTTCCATGTTCACACCTTCATATTCGTCGGTTTGTTGTTGTGAACTGGATTTGTTATGTTGTTGTTGTTGAGGTGAAGCTTGTTTTTGTGTTGAGAAAGTTGTAGTTGTTGTAGATCTTGGTCTCTTAGCTCTTTTCTCCCCCTTAGGATTATCTTGATCGGGATCATCCTGACTGCGCTTTCGTGACTGTGGACGACAATGACTTTCCAACTCGACTACCCTCGATGACAGCTTCTAGATTAGCTTGATTGCCTCAGTATTATTCTGCTTCAGTTTCTTCTCGAGGTTTTTGAAGTGAGTGTCAACTTGGGTTGTTGTCGGTGGTTCAGCTTCAGGCTCCAGTAGTCCATTGTATATATTGGGGTGAGCTTCTTGTAATGAATTGTCATTCAAAAACCTATCTAGCATTATCTCTGAAAGACGTTCCAATGATAGTGTTTTTGTTATTAACGAAGATCCAGCTTGAGATTCACGTTGTCGTTGGGTTGAGAATCTTGCGTCCATATTAGCTCGTATCTTCCCCATTACTTCATTGAAGTGTGTGGTTGTGACTAATGGAACTGGTTCAGCTCGGATTCTCGAGAATAGGGTTGATGATGATGTTGTCGGGATATGTTTCAATGGAATTTGTTGTTGATGATGGTTGTTGTGAAGTGTGAGTTGTGATCGGGGTTGTTGTTGTTGTTGTGAGTGGTACCGTTGCTGTTGTTGTTGGTGGTGTTGGTGGTGTTGTTGTTGTTGTTGTTGTTGTTGTTGTTGGTACGGATGGGATGCCTTCGGTGGTAACGGGATGAGTGAGCGGGTGTAGCTCAGTGGACCTAGACCTACTAGTTTCATTCTTCATCTTTGTCCTAAGCTCCTTTCTATGGGTGTCATCTCCGTCCCCCTTATCATCTCCATCATCGTCATCCGGACAATCATTACTATCCTTAAGCTCCTCACTATCCTTATTCTCCTTAGATGGTTCACTAGTCTCCTTATCCTTCCCCACACCATCTTCGCCTTCGTTTGTTTTCCTAGACTCATCAGTTTGTGGCTCGATGAGTGTATCCCCTTCTTCGTTATCATCATCGTCTTTCAACTGACTAAGCTTACTCCCCGGCTTTGTTCTTTTTCTTGCTTGATTCTTATTTCGCATCCTAGGGGGTCCTACTTTGGCGTACTTTGACCTTATGCGCTCCTGGGGTAGGTCCGCTCGGTTTTGAGCTTCCCATAGGAGCGTTAACTAACTCCTCATACTCCTTGTATGCATCCGATGCTTTGTCAGCAAGATCCATAAGTGCTTGTGGTATCGGCATGGGTGCATTCTTAGTCACAACAGAGAAACCATGTGTGTTGTGCATGTAGGATTCTTCTGCTGTAGGATCATCTTCTCTGCGTGAGATATTTGGATGTTGCCTCATGAATTGAGCAATCATCAACTTAATGTATCTGACAAATGGAATGCATACATTCTTCTTTTTCGTTGATTTCTTTCCGTTTACATGGTTAACAATATCCACCCAGATCATCTTTGCATAGTCAAGGTGGCGTTGTTTCACGATACCATACATGATTTGGTAAAGTGTGGTTGTGCCTCGATCCATCCCTGTTTCTTTCCCCGTTATGCAATGGTTCAGAATTAAGAAGAGCGTAGCCCATCTCGCGGGAAGAAACTTCCTTTTGAATGCTGATAATCGTTTGAAGCCTTCAGCATCTTTATCGTATCCCAGCTCAATGAAGAATTCAAGTAGCTGGTCGGAATTTGGTGGCTCTTCAAAGTTTTCATAGTTGCCGTGATCTGCAGCACGAAGATTTAGTGCAGTACGATGATCTTCTGATGTCAGATTGACTTGTTGTGTCTCAATTGTGCTTTGAAGAGTATCAGGCTTTACTTCGTCTAGGAGCACAACATGACGCCAGAATTGTTGTATGTAGATCATGGGAGTGGTTGAGTCCGATGATGATAGTGTGGGATAAATCGGATGATTTCGGAGAATTTTCGGGATTATGTTGTGATTACATTCGAAGAAGATAAGAATGAATCGATGGTTGCAATCACCAATTCTGAGAAATTCAGCTGCGGGAATAAGTTCATTAGTGGGGACATGAGCAGCTGGAACTTCTTCCTGAATGTTTTGTGGTTGATCTTGAACTTGTTCTTGAGCCATTTTGTGAATATGATTCTGAAATGATATGAAAGTTGTAACTATATGGATAAATTTAAATTCATTTATTTCACTATGTCTGTTTTTGTATGCTCTGGCATTTCTTTTTCGAGCATATTTCTTTTATTGTTCTTTTCTTATGCTTTCTTGCTTTTATAGCATAAGCGCATTTCTTTTCACATGCGATTTAGTTCTCTCTGTCTGTTTTTGTTTTTCCTCACCAAATGTTTGTTTTGTGATACTTTTTCAAAGTATTTTGAGGTTTAGACTGAAAGTTGTTTTATTTTGCTCATGCTTTAAAATATATGTCCATCTAACCATCTTTGATTGTCTTGGGAAAAAGTATCAACTTTTGTTTCAAACTTAAGTAATCTAGTGTATACTAGATGACTTGTTTGGAAAAACATTTACAAAGATAATTTAATTGCACGAGCGTGAGATTTCTTGATAAATGACTAAAATTTGAACTCTCTATTACGTTGCCTAGTTAAAGGAGTCCATTATCATCTTTTAGGTGATAACTATTCCTAATAACTATCTTGAAGATGAGAAGTTCTCAGTTAAATCAAGTATAAGTCATCTCAAAAGAGCTTTTGTTGCATAAGTGTGAGATTTCCCTAAACGTATCAAAACCTTTAATACTCTATTACGTTGCGTACCTAAAGGGATACATTATCATTTTTGACGTGACAACTAGCCCTAATAACCACCTTGAAGATGAGATATTCTTAGTTAAGACCGTGTCGAGTTGTCTCAAAACCATTTGAAAACAGATTAGAGTGAAAAGCATTTCAAGGTTGCATGAATTGTTTTTAAGTTTAAAATTCATAGCTTTGGCAACCGAGAAATAATTTGAATTTTATCCGTCAAAACCATTCATTCACATTGACATAATAAAATGTCATTCACAAAGTGTATATGCAATCATAGAAAAGTCTATATATTTTAATTAAACATATGCATCTCGAACTACGTAAAGACAATATCGGGATACAATCCTAGTCTAATCCATATTAAACTAATCATATGCATGTTGTGTCCATAAATCTTAAAAACTCTTCCTTTTAGTAAGAGATTAGATATGTCTTATTTAAATGGATTTTCAAAAAATTTTGAACTACACTTTTTGTTTTAAAAACTTGGCTCATTTTTGAACTTTTAATTTTTGAAAAGTTATTTTCAAAAATTTGAAGTTTTGAACGAGTTATGACTGTTTTAAGAAAGAATGTTTTATCAAAAGTATTACTTTGTCAAAATTAGTTAAAATGTTTGTGAAAGTTTATATAATTATAAAACATATAAAAGTTTCGCAAAGATTTTAAAAAATTTGGTCAGAGTAACATTTAGAAATTGGTGGGTAACAAAGTTTCACAAAATCTGCTATCGCAGGATTTGGTATCGCAAACATGGTCAAATATAGTCAACTGTCGCAACAAGGTAAAACATGTATCGCAAAATAATGTTGTGATAGTAAACAGCTATCACAACAAGTTTTGGAAAGTGCTATCGCAAGAAAAAGATGTATTAGTAAGCTATCGCAACACTTTAAGAAAAGGGCTATCGCAAAACATCTGTTGCGACACGTGTGTATAACAGCTGTCGCAACCAAAGTCTCGCATATTTTAAATTACTATTAAAATTAGTTTTTAGCTCTATCCTAAAGTCTCGCAAACCACCATTATTGGTGTCACAACCCTAACTGTTCACCTTCGACCCAAGATTGATCCATTTTACCCCAAATCAAGCCGTTTAAGTTCCAATTTTCTTTCATAAAAGTGTTCTAAACATCCTATCTCAGTCATCTAACCACAAGAATTCAATCAAAACATAACAAGTATGTAAAAGAAGTAGTTAAAGGTGTTTGTAATCTTACTTTTGCACAAAAAACACTAGAAATCAAGAAAGCTCTGTTTTGCGATAGAGGTTTTTAGTGCAAGGAGAGAGAGTTGTGATAGCCAAAAGTTTTGTGCGTGTTTTTCTCTCGCAGTCAAATGGGTAGGTTATTCACCTTTTTAGACCTTTGACCTTTTGAGTTTTGACCCAGTCCTGCGAGAGTTTTGGACTTGGGGGAGGGTTTAAAGATAGTTTTAACAATTTTATTAAAACTCTCCCTTGGTTTATGCTCTCTTTCACACAAGGTCCTTTATTGACTTTTTATTTTTAACAAATATTTTGAAAACATTTTAGAACAAATAAATGAACTTTTGTATTATATCAAAATTGTTAAAATAAAATTTATCACTGCCCCTCGAAGTGATGGTATTTTTCCAACATTTTCAACAACATTTTTCATTTTTCTTTTCAACAACATGTTTTGATTTTTCATTCAACAACTTTTAACAACTTATTAATTGATTTCAAAAACAAACTTCTAATTTTCTCCCCCTTAAAAATAGCTTAATATTTTAAACTGTTTTTGATCTATTCTTGAAGTGGGTAGCATTGTTTTTGAAATTTTATTCTTACTTGAGCTAAAAAAGATTATATTAATAATCAGAAAAACGTGCTCAAGATTTGTTTATCATGAGCAAAATTTTTTAGAAAAAGGTTTTATAAAAATATTTTTTGAAAAATCTTGTATAGATTTTGCTCACGATAATTAAGAGGATTTCTCTTCTTTTCTGAAGTATTGACGCATTAAAGCGTACGTTCAGGGTCCTTTCTTTAAAAACGGGTGTTGATTGGTGATTTAACCAACAACCATTATGAGTGAATAATTACCCGATTGTTTTACCAGATGTACTTGTGTTTACTGTTACTTTAGTGACTTCGTCGACCTTTTCATCATCATTGTCATGTTCATCACGAATGCTTGCCATTCCTAGACGTTGTCGTAGATATTCAAATCTTTCCGGTGACAGAGCTTTTGTGAAGAAGTCGGCAATTTGGTAATCAATTTTCACGAAGTACAATTCCACATTCCGTGTTTCTACATGTTCTTTGATGAAACGGTATATGAGTGCTATATGCTTTGTCCGTGAGTGTTGTACCGTGTTACAAGAGATGGCAATGGCACTTTGCGAATCACAATAAATTGGGATTTTTTCGAAAAAGAAGCCATAGTCCGTTAATTGTGTTTTCATCCATAGTACTTGTGCACAACATCCGAAAAGGGATATGTATCCAGCTTCTACAGTGGATAAGGCAGTGTAATTCTGCTTCTTTGAAGACCAGCTGATTAACTTCTCCCCCAAGAATTGAGCAGCCCCTAAAGTACTTTTGCAATCAATTTGACAACCTGCACAATCTGCATCTGAATAGGCAATTAGTTCGAAACCGGAGTCTTTCAGATACACAAGGCCCATGTGAAGTGTTCCTTTTAGGTACCGAAAGATCCGTTTTATAGCTATAAGGTGCTTTTCCGTTGGCCTTGATTGGTAACGGGCACACATGCAGACAGCAAAATGAATATCAAGTCGACTAGCTGTAAGATACATGAGTGAACTAATCATACTACGGTATTTTGTAGCATCAACTGGTTTACCACCTCTATCTTCATCTAGTTTAGGCTTGTGTTGCATAGGTGTACCTACAGAGTTAGATTTTTCCATTCCAAACTTTTCCAAAATTTCCATTGTGTATTTGTTTTGATGAATAAAGATACCATGAGGAGTTTGGTTAATGTGTAGACCCAAAAAGAATTTTAACTCTCCCATCATGCTCATCTCAAATTTCTGTCGTATGATATTTTTAAAGTTTTTGCAATATTTAGGATTTGTGGATCGAAAAATAATATCATCGACATAAATTTGGACTAGCATTATGTCGTCACCTTTTCTTCTAATAAACAAAGTTGGATCGATTAACCTTTGATGAATTTGTATTTGAGCAGATATTCTGAAAACACTTTGTACCATGCATGTAGTGCCTGCTTGAGTCCGTAGACGGCTTTGTCAAGGACATAGACATCATCCGGATGGTCTGGATCAACGAAGCCTTCTGGTTGACTCACACACACCTCTTCCTCTAACTCTCCATACAAAAAGGCCATTTTTACGTCCATTGGGTATACAGTGAAAGACTTATGAGCTGCATGAGCCAAGAATATGCGTATTGCTTCGATCCTAGCTACTGGTGCAAATGATTCATCAAATTCTATTCCTTTTTTTTATTGTAACCTTTTGCAACAAGGCGAGCCTTGTTTCGGATTACGTCACCGTCTTCATCTAGTTTTTTCTTCAGAATCCATTTCAATGCAATTATGAGTTTTCCTAGAGGCCCGAGAACCCTTCGCCAGACGCCATGGCGTTTGAATTGGTTTATTTCTTCTTGCATGGCGACAATCCAGCCGGGATCTGCAAGTGCTGCTTTGACGTTGGCAGGTTCGACTCTACTCAAGAATGAATTGTAGAAACAGTATTCTGGTGAAGAACTTCTTGTTTGAACGGGTTAAGAAGGATTTTCAATGATTTAGTGTAAAGGGTGATCTAGAGTCCATCTTCTTTTGTGCGGATGTGGTTGGTAAAACGTATGCATTTTTGAAGGATCAACATATCGTGTCTCAGAAGGTCCACCGACCTCAGCTTCGGGAGTCGCGAATGGGTTTGTGAGTGGTTCCTCTTCAGACGATGCATTGGTAATTGCTTGATCATCAACATTTGCATTGGAGGTTGTGTTGGAACACAAAAAATGTAAATCATTAGTACAGGGACTTCTATTTATCTTTTGTACTAGTATATGGTATGTTGCATAACATTGTGTGGCTTGCGACAGCATTACACTATCGCAACACTTGTATAGTTGCGATAGTATGCTTGACTATTGTATGGGTATAAATACCTGCGAGGATGCTTGATACACTTTGAGGATGTAAGTCCTTTAAAACGAGTGTATATGATACTTTGAGTGAATATGATTAAGTATGCGGAATCTACTTAACCACACTTAGAAGGTTATTTGTTATTGGAAATGGAACAGTGATGTTTAAGTAATGAACAATGGACACAGAAAGTATAGCATCAAACGATTCAATATTATTGAGAATAATACGAGTGATCTTCACTATCACTAGGGTTACAAAACCTTGAATCTCTATTACAAAGAAAAGCTATTTCTGTTTTTGTTCTTCGTATTCAGTTACTTTCTAATAGTTACACATTAAGCACTTTTCAACACTTAGACACACTTACTAACTAATGTCTAACTCTCTATATATATGAAATATCTAAGCACATGCACACTTGAGTGTTCGACTACTTGCTAGCTTGTGTGTGTCAGTAGCAAAGATACAACATGTATCTGTGTACACAATTTGTTTGACTGATCATCTATCAAAGATATTGTCTATCGTATATATTTGACTTTTATACACAAATATCTTTTTCATACTTATCCAGTCAGCAGTAGTATACGCGACATTTATCCTTTCAGCAGTAGTATGAGTCATTCCAACAGCAGTATCGACCAGCAGTACCTTTGTTTATACTAGTAGTACTAACTTCAGTTAGTACTGTTAGTTATAACTTTGAGTAGTCTTCAGATATACACTAGCAGTTAGTACTGTTAGTGTATTCTTCTCAGCAGTACTAATCTTCAGAACATTTAATTCCCAACAATCCTCCCCTAAACTTGTGATTTATCCCAAATCAACATGTTTCTTCTGAATTAAATTAGGATTGTGAGAGTCTTCCAAACACTACATAGTCAGATTTCTTGATCTGAGCTTTCCTATGTTCTGTAAGACTAACTATCTTTCTGTCTAACTCATCTGCTTTCTGTGAATCTCTTTCAGCAATAACATCATCTTCTTTGTCTTGAACATAAGCAGTACCTTGAATAAAAGATGGTGCAATTTCCTTGGATGGAGGAATTATAAGAGGCAATGGTGCTGTGTATCTTGGATGCTTGTTCCAAGAAGTCAAATCATCTTTCAGCAAGCCTTTGCAAGTGATGAACAAACATAGTGAACTGAAATTGAAACTGAAAGAACTTAGATATAACTTTCTTCATTTGAATGCTTCATCCCTTCTGAATATATATAATACTCCAGAATCTTGTTCTTTTATTCTTATTCCCAGCATCCATCAACTGAAACTGTAGCTTGTTCTTATTATTGGCTGAATAATAAGACATGTTAGCTTCTCAAAAAGCTGACATCATCATCTTGTATGCTCTTGTCTTTTCTTGAACTTGATCAATTTTGGGCAATCTTCCTCCCCAATCTTTCTCTTTTGCTTGATCAATTTTAAATTTCCTCCCCTGATTCTGAGCATACACAACCACAATCTTTTTCTCCCCTGATTGGTTAATCTTCCTCCCCTGAGATTTATCATTTCCTCCCCTGTTTGGAAGATCTCTCACCATCATCTGATCTACCAATTAGAACATGTTTTCAGACAATGTTGTACATGTAGCCATCAATTCCTTAAGAGTTTAATTGCTTCCCTCATCACTTCCAGGTGTGTAACCTCCTGTGAGTGGTGAATCATGGGGCATTGACTCATAATCTATCTTTAGATAGGATTCTGAGCCATTTTGAGAATCCTTTTTAAGAAAACTTTTGACTTAGCAGTATGAATTTGATTTTTTTTGAAAAAGCATACTGCTTACAACCATTTTGAAGGGATTAAGTGTGTAACAGACACTTAATCAAGAATTCGGTTTAAATTAACCTATGGTTGAGTGAGAACCAATATTTTTAGTTATAAATAATTGCCTGTGTACAGACAAACCCATTCAAAGGGCTTTCTTGACAGGTTTTCCATCTCGTGGCAATTGTTGCCTCTAACACAAGTGTTAGATTCACTTTGCTCGATGTTCTTTCTATCAGATGTCCTTAGACTTGCTCATTATACTAATTAAAGTATAAAATGATAGAAAGTTAGTCGTGTCAGTTACTATCTGACCAACTGAGCCATCAAGTCAATGTGAAACATCGTAATCAGGTTTTAAGAAAGAAGTTTTAAAGAATCTCTTAACTTAGGTGTAAACCTTTGTTAATGAATTCCCAAACTCTGTCCATAATGAACCTATTATATCAGCAACTTGTATAATCATTCTGCTGCTCATACATTTCACTTGAAACTTCCTTTGTGCTCAAATGTTCATACCTGAAATTGTTAGTCCAAAACCAAGAAACAAAATGCAGAGCATTTGTCTTATAGCAGTAGAATCATATGACTAACAGTATGAACAAAACAATCAAAACTTGTACTAGTAGTACAAACTTTTCAATAACAGTACCAATTTACAAAGCTAATAGTACAAACAAAAATTTATATACAAAAACACATCAGTTTGAAAATTTTAAGGATTAAGCATTCCAATACTTGCTACCAAGTATTGAAACCTTCCAACATCAAAAGCTTTTTTGAGAAGATCTGCAAAGTTGTGATCAGAATCAATTTTAAATACTTGAATCAACTTTTTCTCATTGCAGTCCCTAATAAAATGATGTCTAATTTCAATGTGTTTTGTTTTGGAATGTTGCACTGGATTTTTAATTATGCAAATTGTACTACTATTATCAATATAAATGAAAGTGTTCATGAAATTGTACCCATAATCAAGAAGTTGGTTTTGAAGCCAAAGGACTTGACCACAGCAACTTGCAACAGCTACATATTCAGCTTCAGTTGTTGAAGTAGCCACAATTGTTTGCTTTTTACACTGCCATGAAATAAGTGTACATCCAAGGAATTGACATCCTCCAGTTGTTGACTTTCTGTCCAAGCTTGCACCTGCATAATCACTATCTGAAAATGCTACCAAGTCAAAAGGTGATTCCCTAGAATACCATAGACCCAACCTAGGTTGGCCCTTGAGATATCTAAAAATCCTCTTGACAGCTGTTAAATGTGAAACCTTAGGAGTTACTTGAAATCTTTCACAAGCACAAACAGAGAACATGATATCAGGTCTTGATGATGTGAGATACATCAAAGAACCTATCATAGATCTGTATGTGTGTACATCCACATTGTCTCTATCTGCATCTTTTAGAATAGGCTTCTCAGAGTCCATTGGTGTGCTTGCTACCTTTGAATCAACAAATTGAAATTTCCTTAGAATCACTGCAACATATTTATCTTGGCTGATAAATATGCGTTCACTAGATTGCTTAACTTATAGACCCAAAAAGAATGTAAGTTCCCCCATGGAACTCATCTGAAACTTATCATGCATAAGTTTCTCAAACTCTAAACACATCTCCTTCCTTGTAGATCCAAAGATGATATCATCCACATATACCTGTACTAGCAAAAGATCCTTCTTTTGCTTCTTGATGAATAATGTCTGATCTATCTTGCCTCTTTGAAATCCATTTTCGATTAAGTAGGAAGCCAGTGTTTCATACCATGCCCTTGGTGCCTGATGAAGGCCATAAAGAGCTTTGAAAACCTTGTACACCTTGTCTGGATGGTCTGGGTCAATAAACCCTGGAGGTTGTGAGACATACACCTCATCTTCAATAGTACCATATAAGAATGCACTCTTGACATCCATTTGATAAACTGTGAAGCCCATAAATGAAGCATAAGCCAAAAATAATCTAATGGCTTCAATTCTTGCTACTGGAGCAAAAACCTCTTCATAGTCTATCCCTTCCTCTTGTGTGTACCCTTGGGCTACTAATCTAGCCTTATTTCTAATCACTATGCCCCTTTCATCCCTTTTATTTCTGAAAACCCATTTAGTGCCAATTACCCTTACACCTTTGGGTAAATCAACTAGCACCCATACCTTCTGAATCTTGAATTGGAGAAGCTCCTCTTGCATAGCTTCTACCCGGCTTGAATCATCTAAGGCTTTAAGAACATTCTTGGGTTCTGCTTGTGAGAGAAAACATACAAATAAGCAAGAGTTTGTATACTCATGCTGCTTTGATGCATAAAGAGCATCAAGAAGCCCTTGTTGGTCTGAAGACATCAGTTGTTGTCTTGTATTCACCCCTGATTGTACATCTCCAATCACATTGTCCAGGGAGTGGACTTTGTGAATCCTTGTGTGTGGTGTAGAAGGAACTTGATAATGAGGTGGGAGATTGTTGAAATCCACCTCATCTTTTGAGAAATCTGCTTCATTTGAGTCTGATGGGCCAGCAGGAGAAACATTTGGCCTAGCAGTAGAAACATTTAGCCTAGTAGTAGCTTGCTCTGTCTCAGCAGTAGAAACATCATTTGTACTGCTACCTTGATTTTCTTGTTCCTCAGTCTCATCTCCCTTGTTTTCAGCTTCAATCCCTTCTTTAGGTTCATCAGAAGAAGGTTCATCATAAGAAGTTGAATCCACACTTGTCCATATTGGCATCATCACATAATCTTGATCTGCCTCCTTTTCTAACCCTGCCTCATTTGTTACATCATCAGCTTTTGAACCTGAAAATTCATTAGTTTCTGCAACAACAGGCACATAATCCATTGATTTGGTTAGAGACTCAAGATCAAATAGCCATTTGGGACCTTCACCTGCTACATTGGATTTGTTTTCTAAAAATTCCACATGCAGGTTTTCCTCTACTCTCCTAGTTCTTGAGTTGTATACTCTAAAAGCTTTGCTATTAAGAGAATATCCAACTAAGAATCCTTCATCTGCTTTACCATCAAATTTTCCTAGATGGTCTAAGGTATTCAGAATTGTCAAATGACATCCAAAAGGTCTAAGAAATCCTATTGCAGGTGTTCTACCTCTGAAAAGCTCATAAGATGTCTTATTGTGAGACTTAACTACTAAAACTCTGTTCTGGACATAGCAAGTAGTATTAACTACTTCAGCCCAAAAAGTGATAGGCAACTTAGAGTCGGCTAACATGGTTCTAGCAGCTTCTATGAGTGTCCTATTTCTCCTCTCAGCAACTCCATTCTGTTGAGGGGTTCTAGTAACACTAAATTCTCTCTTAATACCTTTTTCTTTGCAGAAATCATCCATAACTCTATTCTTAAACTTTGTCCCATTATCACATCTAATGACTTTTACTTTCTTGTCTACTAGGTTTTCTATCTCTGTTATAAATGTTTTAAGAATACTAGAAGTCTCATCCTTAGAACTTAAAAAGAAAACCCATGTAAATCTGCTATAGTCATCAGTAACAACTAGACAATTTTTTTATGCTTTATACTACTCACATTTGTAGGTCCAAATAAGTCCATATGAAGCATAAACAATGATTGATCAATAGAGTTAAAAATCTTGGGCTTACAAGTGGCTTTATGTTGTTTGCCTTTAAGACAAGCAATGCATATTTAGTCATTTTCAAATTGTTTTTGAGGTAAACCTCTTACCAAACCATTCTTAACAATTTTATTTATGGTTTTGAAATTAATGTGACCAAGCCTCCTATGCCATTTCATAGATTCATCCAATGTGGCCTTTGCAACTAGACAAGTAAGTGCCTCTTTAGGAACAATCTTCTTCATATCAACACTGTACATGTTGCCCTTTCTTGGAATTTTAAGAAGTACTTGACTTTCATCAGCCATCTTAAAATCAGAAGAAAGTACAAGACATTCAGTGTCAGTAAAAAGAACTTTGTTCTTTTTGTCACACATTTGTGAGACACTAAAAAGATTATACTTAAGCTCTTGCACATAGTACACATCTTCAAAATCTAATTTACCGGTTATAAGAGTACCTTTACCAGTAATTCTTCCTCCTATTCCTCCTCCAAAGGTAACATATCCTCCAAAGGTAACATATCCTCCTCTGAAAGATAAGACATGTTGCTGTTATGTTCCTTGAACACCCACTATCTGAATATCCTCGATCTTCATCATCTGTTGGTGAATGTCCCTGCACACAAATAAAGAATTAGTTTTCTTGGGGAATCCAAGCCATTACTGACTTGGATTTGCCACGTGCATCAATGTAGTTAAATCTCTTGAGAACAGTTGATGCACCATTGGATTTAAGAGTTCTCCAAATCCAACATGCTGAGGCCTTAACAGCATTTGCCCTCTTTTCCCTAGCAGCAGTATGAACTGTTTGCCTAGTAGTAGAAACTGCTGGCTTTGCAGTTGTACCCTTCATTTTCCAAATTTGTTTTTGGACCACTGCTTTTGTTTGAAAAGGCCTTTGAGCAGTTTTAGATGCATATTTGAAAGTTATTTTTGCATTTTGAACTGCTGGTTTTGGGTAAACAGAGTAAAAAGGTCTGGCTGTAGAAACTGCTTGTCTAGCAGTATGAACTTTTGGTCTAGCAGTAGGAACTGCTTTTGGTCCAGACTTTAATGAAACTGCTCTGGGTGTGGTTCTTGTATAATTAGTGTGACTTTTAGTCGAATGCCTTTTTAAATTCACCCTATTGTTTGTATACCCAGATACCCTTTGGTTGCAGAAAGCTGCAAGATGGTCAAAATTTCCACAAATAAAACAAGCTTTATTATAGAAGTCAAAGTCATCACCTAGTTGGTGAGACTTAAGGCCATTCCAATTTCTTTGGTTACCTTTAGGCTTGGTTGTGGTTCTATATTGTTCACAATATCTTACTGGTTGCCTAACATGTTTAACATTGATTTTAGGCCTATCAGTATAATTTTTGACTATCTTAGGAACACTTGTTCCTCCTTTCTTAACCACATCAGGTTTAGACATAACCTGTTCTTCTTCATCATCATCAGATGTCCAGTCCTCTATGATTAGACCATCTGATTTCCTATCAGAGGACACCTTGTCCTCATGAAGTGAAGTTTTACTTAAACTCTCACTTACTTTCTTAGGATCATCAATAACTACATTTGCTTTTGGCTGAACACCATATTGTAACTTTGGTAGTTTAAATTTAGCTAAGCCTGTGTGCTCTAGGTCTATCCCTGGGGGTGCAGGGATTCCTCTATAAGGAGGTGGGACATTCTTGTATCCTAACCCAGATTTTGCCTTGTTGATTACTTGACATTCAATCATGTTGGTTACACCTTTAGAGGCATATTCTAGTGTTTCTACACTTAATTGAATGTTTTCTTTGGCTTTCTTAATTCTATCTAATTCAGCTTTTAAATTACTAATATCAACATTTTGAATTAGTATTTCTCTATTAAGAAGAATTTTGGCATCTATAAAAGTAGCTTCATTGGCCTTATAGTGTAAGATTTGCTCTTCTAGGACATCTAAACCTCTCTTATGGTTTGTTAAGTTATGAATATTGTTGGTTAGTTCTGTCCTTTGATCTTCATAACGTTTTCTTAAAGTTTCTAAATCTTTAAGAGCAATACAATTATTTGAACAAACTTTTTCAGATTGTACCTCAGTAGAGAAAGCCATGAGTGCCATCTGAGAAGAAGCTTCTTCTTCATCAGCCATGAAACTCCAATCAAATCCTAAGCCATCATTAGCTACCATAGCTTTTGAGTTTGTCTCAGAAATCTCCCCAGTTTTGGATTTGCTTCCAAAACCTCTGTTCTTGCTATCTTGCTGCCTAGGTCTTCTACATTCTCTTGAGAAGTGCCCCATCATGTGGCAGTTGTAGCATTCTATCTTTGACTTGTCAAAACCAGCAGTATCATTGCTGCTGATTATGAGCTTCTTCCCTGTCCTTTGATAGAACTTCTTAGCCCTCATACTAAGAAGAGAAATTTTCCATTTTAGGTCCATCTCCTCCAAATCATCATCATTGATTTCTTGGAGGTCTTCACGAGTAAGCATGGACCCATCATTCTGACTTGTGAGAAAAGCACAACAAGTCATCTCATCCATAATACCAATGGTACTGCTTGATGAACTAGCAGCACAAACTCCACCAACAACCCTCACATCTTCAACTGAATTTGAGGTACTAGGAGATGACATAAATGCCATGTTCCCAGTACTTGAACTAGTACCTCCAGTTTTCTTCAAATCTTGTTCCACAATCTTAAAGTTGCTATACAAGTCCATAAGATCCATGGTGTCAATGTCTGGCTTGTTTTTCCAGACAACAACATGCAAAGCCCACTCTTTAGGTAAGCTTCTTAGAAATTTTGAGTTGAAATCTTCTTGAGGTATTTCAACCCCAAGAATAGCAAGTTGGCTCACAATCTTCTGAAGCCTGTTAAACATGTGGTCAAGTGATTCATGGTTGGTTGAAGAGAAGTTTTCAAAACTCTGCTTGAGAAGAGTCTTGTGGGTCTTCATGGTGGCTTCATTCCCACCATACCTTGCAACAATGGCCTCAAATAATGACTTGGCATCTTTGAACTTGCTGAAGTTTAAAAGTTGATCATTTGGAATGGTCATCATCAGCATACTTCTGGCCTTGAGGTCATTTTTCTTCTATATTGATGAAGCGAAAAGTGTACCGCTTTTAGGGGGTCATTTAAGCCCTAAATCATATTGATTTGATCAAATATTGCCCTAAATCGTTCCTTTTGTCATTTTAGGTACTTTGGAGAAGAAATCAGGAAAAGGGAGCATTTTGGACGTTATTGGAGCATAAAAGTGAAGAAAATGACAAAGTCTCCAAAGCTGCTGGAAAAGTACACATGACGGCGTCAAGGATTGCTCTTGACGGCGTCACGGCTTGGCAAAAGAGGTGGATACGACAAATACACGTGACGCGCCAGAAAGTTTTGCAAAGGAAGTTTGACGGCGTCACCCTTTAAGGTGATCAAGGCCGTCACGGTTTAAGTTAAAGAGAGACGGCGTCAAGCATAATTCTGACGGCGTCAACCCTTGACGCGCCAGAGTGGATTTTGGAGGATTAAAGAGGGACGACGTCAGGAAGACCATCCGGGAACCCTAGCCGCGGCGAGGTGACGGCGTCACCTCCTACAACGTGACGCCGTCAGCCCCTAAATTCGATATATAGTTTTGCAATTTTTATTCATAGGGTGCAACTTTGTGAGGAGAAACCCTAAGACGAATTTTCTGCCATTTTTAAGGGTTTTATACCCTTGGATCTCCCATGTTTAATTGAAGATAAGTAATCAATTAATCATTCAATATGTCTATGTGTTGTTTGATTATATCTTGTTCTTGTCTTTTAATTAACATGCTAGGCTAGATTTATCTTGGGTTTGCTTAGATCTAATGAAACCTAACTATTGATTATTGGTTGTTGGTGTGTTATTAATTGTATTAGATGATTGTTTATCGATGTTAGGCTTAAGAAAACTGGCTAACCTCCTATACGGTAACTTGCTTGAACGTCTTAAGAAACATGAACCAATGCGTACTAAGGTTTTTATGGTTGTATTTAATGCATGAGCGAATTCTAGTGATCCCATGTTAGGAGCTTCTTAGCCGGCTCGACATAGGAGTGAAGTAGGAGCTTGTAGAGTTGGGGAAGTACGTACGCCACCCCACGATTGGTATTAAGGAATACACCCGTCATCCACGCAATTAATACACACTAATCAACCGGTAAAAGATAGCTAGGGAGTAAGGAAATCTAAGTAAACACATTTCTCTCCATATAAGTTTCACAACCTTTTCATTTTCAGTCATTTTATTTTATTTGCATTTGTAGCTATTTGGGTTAGTTGACTAGCAACTAATTCCGCCCACTCCTTCAAACCCGAGATTTTACTTGCTTTCATAAAATTATAAAAATACAAAAAGAATCTTCCCTCACCCTTAGACCTATAAGAGTAGTTTTTCAATCCTAACGACACTATTCCCCTAGAGAACGATCAATCCCCCAGTACTTGCCACTACATTATACTACATCGGTCAGGTACACTGCCTGTTGGGGATTGCAAGCTTCTCGAGATCCCTCGAGAGGTAAAACCTGTTGTAAGGTCGCAAAACCATGCATCAAGTTTTTGGCGCCGCTGCCGGGGAATAGTTATTGTTTAGGTTGAATTTTTATTTTATTAGGTCTACTCACTAGATTCCTTTCTAGTGAGATTTTTATTTTATTTTTCTAGGTTTTTCTTTAGTCTATCTTTTTTCTTCGTTTCTTTGTTCGTAACCATTACCATCCGACATCATGGAAGGTGGTAATATCCTCGATCCCAACAACCCACCACCACAACAACACCTACCTCCTAGAGCCCGTACATTAGGAGACTACTCCCGTCCTAGCCACCATGGCTATGGAAACACCATTGAGCTCACTCAAGGAGCCAATGTCACTCCCTTGCGATCCGACACCGTCCGGTTGGTGCAAAGCGGATGCGCATTCCATGGACTTCGTTCCGAAGATCCTAATCAACATCTCAAGGACTTTCTCAAAATCGTTGATTCTATAGACCTTGATGTTGCCACTCGAGAGACGACCCGACTGCATCTCTTTCAATTCTCTCTGCGGGACCAAGCTAGTCAATGGCTAGAGCGTTTACCCGCAGGATCCAGCACCTCTTGGGATGATCTCACCACTCGTTTCCTTGCTCAGTTTTTCCCACCAGGAAGAACTACCAAGCTAAGGAATGATATCTTGATGTTCCAACAACGTCAAGGCGAAACCCTCTACGAGGCATGGATTCAATTCAAGGACTTACTCCAAAAAGTCCCTCACCATGGCATAGAACTTTGGCTCCAAGTCCAAATCTTCTATGACCATATCAATCTCTCCACGTGGCTAACCATTGACCAATCGGCCGGTGGTAAGCTACGTGATCTAAGTGCGGAACAATCATGGGCTCTCCTGGAAGATCTTGCTCTTTATGACAACGAAAGTTGGAGTGATCCCCGTGATTTGAATAAAACGGTCAAGGCAATATCTTTGCCTTCGAACAATTCAAGCACTTCCGACCGTAGGATCATAGAACTTGAAGACCAAGTCAAGTTTCTTATGAAATCCTATGAGGCTCCTAAACCTTCAAGCCAAGTGAACAAAATCACTTCTTCATGTGAATTATGTAGTGGTCCCCACGACACTCGTGATTGCGTGGAACTCCCCGAACAAGCTTTTGCGGACTACGCATCCTCGCGTACCGACGGAGTGGGAGACAAGTGGTACACTTTCAAACCCGAGCCAAACCCCTACGGTGATTCATACAACCCCTCATGGAAAAATCACCCAAACCTTAGGTGGAAACAAAACCAATACGCACAACAAACCAATTCTTCCAACCCACCTAATCGGTTCCAATCAAGCGGTTCATCCCCAAACCGTACTTTCAATAACAATCCTTCCTACAATTATGGTAGTACCAATAATCTTGAAGGATTGATGTCCAAATTTATGGCATCTCAAGAAGCTCGGATAGCTAGATTCGAATCCGAATTTAATCAACAACAAACGGAGATGACCAATAAAATTGACAACTTATTGAAAGCCCTCAATAACCAAGTGCTATCACCTCCACATAAGGACGCTAGGAACACAAATAGCGGACCCCAAGTAAAAGACCCCTCTTCATCCAAACATGTCCAATTCGTTAACATTGTCACTATTAGACCAATTGATAGGAATGAGGATAATAGTGAACCTAAGGATGAGGTTAAGAAAGTCGAGGTTGATAAAGAAGTTAGGAAAAGTGAGATTGAAGAAGTGGATGATGATGAGGACTACTTCAATAGGCTACCTACTAAGGAAGAGCGCGCATATCATACAGACTTATTCGATGACCCCGAGACACCATACTTCCTAGGTAGACCAATTATAAAAATGGGCGACCCTTCTAATCTCAACATACCATGCAACATCGGACATTTGCATGTGTGGAAAGCTTACATCGACCTTAGATCGCCCATAAACATCATGACTAGAGCCCACTACAACTTGATAATGAAAAATCAACTTGGGTATAGGATGTTCCCTGATAAGGGTTGGATGAGTAACTTCATGGGAAGAGTTAAGGGATTACCGGTTTATGTAGGAAACTTCACCTATGTCACCGACTTTGTTATTGTAGAAGATATCCGCCCAATAGTCGATGCATGCTTAACTCAAGTAGTTTTTGGAAAACCATTTGTTGAGGTCTCTAGAATGACTTATGAACCTTCCTTAGGGATAGTTAGATTTAAGGATGAGACCGATGAGGTAAACTACCAAATGCCATATAAGATAGAGCAATTCCAACACTTGTCAAATGTTGAGAAGGAGCTTAAGCAAGCAGTCTACTATAGGAATGATGGAGATAGAAGTAAAGGAGTAGACTATGTTATGGAAAGGATATCCGGTTTCTCCAAGGATTGTTTGAAATTAGGACCGGAATATAAAACCGGACATGAGAATGACCTAGAAACCGTGACCAATGATGGAGTCACGTAATGTATGGTGACTTTGAGTCTAGCTACAAGACTCGTTAATAAAGAAAAGCGCTTCTTGGGAGGCAACCCAAGCTTTATTTGCTTTGTGTGTTTATTTATTTGTTTGTTTGATTTTATTTGCTTCCGTATGTATCTTTAATTTTTATTATTATTGATTCATGTTCAAAACTAAATTGTGAAAATTCTTTATCTTGTTTTTAACTTCGTCTTAACTACATATAAAGGTATTTTTCAAAAGATAAGTGCAAGGGAAATCCAAATCGGTTTATTAGAACAAATGAACATGAATCATAACAATATTAAATTAACATACATATTAGTAATTGTTTGAGTCAAATGCTTGTATCGAGTCATAATGATGTTTTGCAGGAATTCCAGGAAGTAAGGTATAGGTTTTTCCAGAAATTTTCCGGAAACTTAACATGAGAATTCTGTCAGATCATTTCTGACGGCGTCAGGCTTTACAACCTGACGGCGTCAGGTTTTAATTTTCTGAAATTTTTGAAAGTTTTGTTTTTCTACCGGAATCATAAAAGGTTTTTATTAAATCTCTAACTTATAAACTCCAGAAATCTGCAAAATAATCATTCCACAAGCATTATATCCTTATATAGATTTATCCAGCCGATGTTATGCAGGTTTTCGTGTTTGTTTTCTCAGGTTTAACAGGTTATTTTGGACAAGGAGATGTATATGGAATCTAGCTTTTGGCGATGCTTTAGTCTTGGAGCTTCTACTTTCTCTTGGAAGAAGATCTAACCATGTTACCTCTTTATCCACCGAGCGAATCAGGGGAGTACTTGATTTCATTCTTTTACCTTATTTACTTTTACATCTTGTTATTTGAACATTGGGGATAATGTTCATCTTAGGTGTAAGGGGGGGGGGGTAAAGTATGATACTTTAGAGAATGCTATTACGCTTGATTTTTGTTTGTTTAATGGTAGATGTGTAATAAAACTGAGAGAAATACCTGTTAAGGCAATTTTAGTGCCAAATTTAAATTTTTTTACAACATATAGGAGTGAAACTTTGGTCTTAATGAGCGTCTCACGGATAGGAGTTATATGACTAGCACAAAACCGTACCACTAAAAAATTTTCCACCCCCAAATATGTGAGGTTCGCCCCTAGAATTGGTAGGAAAAGCATTTATGCTATGATGTGTGTACCGGTAGCACTTAGATTCTAGAACTTGCGTTAGGACCATTCCGAGGCCACAAGTGAGACTACATTCGTGTAGTTAGATTTACTACATGATAAGAGGCATTAGGATTAACCCATTGTTTTACACCTGTGTTTTTGTTATAATTACGTTGGCTACATTGGTCAAGTAATTCTCCCACACCCTTTGCGTTGTACTCATTTTTAGTACACGATACCCCTAGTACACCCCTCAGAGCCTATCTTTTCGTTTCTAACTTTAAGCATTTTACTTAAAGGAAGAATTTGTTTACACCCCACTTAAATGTACACCCAAATCGCCTTAGCCTACCTTGTATGCACTCATTTTTAGTGCATTATTGTTACAACATTTGTTTAAACCCCAAGTTAATTATCTAATTGATTACATAGTTGCTAAGTCGAGTCATATCCTTGTACATATTGTTTTGGGACGATTGGGACTCATGGGTAAAGTACTAGTGTAATGGAGTAATGGGGAAGAACAATATTATTACCCCCATATGTGCTAAATATTTTAAAAGTACTCCAAGTGTTTCGATTATCTTAATTCGAGTCATTAGAATAGTTATTTGTAAAGTTATGTAAAAGTTCAAGTGTAAGGGGAATGCAACGCCCCTATGATGTATTATTTTGGATGGTAGGGCAAGAGTGTATGAAAAAAAAAATCAAAAAAATAAAGAAAAATACAAAAAAAATGAGAAAAAGAAAAGTAGAAAAAACATACGGACTACCATCCCGTTTCATTTTATGTTTATTTTATCTTTTTGTTATTTCTTTCATTAGCTTAAGTCGAGTCTAGTCTTGGCTTAGCAACGCCATAGTGTACATGTAATTAATCAAGATCTTTAACTCGCCACCAGTAAAATATCCTTTATCCAACAAATCCGTGTTTATCATATCCCTACACCTAACGTTATAACCCGTTTAAAAGCCCTCTTTGATAGTTTATCTTAGGTGCTTACGCCTAGTGGAGAAGGTTTTTGATCCTTTCCCAAGCCTATGGTAATCTATTTGCTATGACAGGTAGTGAGAGATATTATCCGTTTTCATTTATGAGATATACTTTTATGACACCTGAGAGATGTGAGTATCTAAACACTACTTGTGAGGTGCTAGTTTGTAATCTCCGTGCTTATTATGATTAAATTGGAACAACTATTTGTTGTAATTACTTTTATATTAGTGTTAAATGACCCCTAACTTGTATTATGATTAGAATAAAAGCGCATTTGCTTGAGGACAAGCAAATCTCAAGTGTAAGGGTATTTGATGAAGCGAAAAGTGTACCGCTTTTAGGGGGTCATTTAAGCCCTAAATCGTATTTATTTGATCAAATATTGCCCTAAATCATTCCTTTTGTCATTTTAGGTACTTTGGAGAAGAAATCTGGAAAAGGGAGCATTTTGGACGTTTTTGGAGCAAAAAGTGAAGAAAACGACAAAGTCTCCAAAGCTGCTGGAAAAGTACACATGACGGCGTCAAGGATTGCTCCTGACGGCGTCACGGCTTGGCAAAAGAGGTGGATATGACAAATACACGTGACGCGCCAGAAAGTTTTGCAAAGGAAGTCTGACGGCGTCACCCTTTAAGGTGATCAAGGCCATCACGGTTTAAGTTAAAGAGAGACGGCGTCAAGCATAATTCTGACGGCGTCAACCCTTGACGCGCCAGAGTGGATTTTGGAGGATTAAAGAGGGACGGCGTCAGGAAGACCATCCGGGAACCCTAGCCGCGGCGAGGTGACGGCGTCACCTCCTACAACGTGACGCCGTCAGCCCCTAAATTCTATATATAGTTTTGCAATTTTTATTCATAGGGTGCAACTTTGTCAGGAGAAACCCTAAGACGAATTTTCTGCCATTTTTAAGGGTTTTATACCCTTGGATCTCCCATGTTTAATTGAAGATAAGTAATCAATTAATCATTCAATATGTCTATGTGTTGTTTGATTATATCTTGTTCTTGTCTTTTAATTAACATGCTAGGCTAGATTTATCTTGGGTTTGCTTAGATCTAATGAAACCTAACTATTGATTATTGGTTGTTGGTGTGTTATTAATTGTATTGGATGATTGTTTATCGATGTTAGGCTTAAGAAAACTGGCTAACCTCCTATACGGTAACTTGCTTGAACGTCTTAAGAAACATGAACCAATGCGTACTAAGATTTTTTATGGTTGTATTTAATGCATGAGCGAATTCTAGTGATCCCATGTTAGGAGCTTCTTAGCCGGCTCGACATAGGAGTGAAGTAGGAGCTTGTAGAGTTGGGGAAGTACGTACGCCACCCCACGATTGGTATTAAGGAATACACCCGTCATCCACGCAATTAATACACACTAATCAACCGGTAAAAGATAGTTAGGGAGTAAGGAAATCTAAGTAAACACATTTCTCTCCATATAAGTTTCACAACCTTTTCATTTTCAGTCATTTTATTTTATTTGCATTTGTAGCTATTTGGGTTAGTTGACTAGCAACTAATTCCGCCCACTCCTTCAAACCCGAGATTTTACTTGATTTCATAAAATTATAAAAATATAAAAAGAATCTTCCCTCACCCTTAGACCTATTAGAGTAGTTTTTCAATCCTAACGACACTATTCCCCTAGAGAACGATCAATCCCCCAGTACTTGCCACTACACTTTACTACATCGGTCAGGTACACTGCCTGGTGGGGATTGCAAGCTTCTCGAGATCCCTCGAGAGGTAAAACCTATTGTAAGGTCGCAAAACCATGCATCATTTATCCTCTCTTCTCCAGTCATTGGGTTGATCAGCACAGTTACTTCATCTTTACCCTCAACTTGTGATGTAGCGGTTGTAGGCTTGTAAGAGTTTCCATCTTCAATAATTTCCCAAAGTGTATAATCTTGCACTTGGAAATATTGCTCTATCCTCAGCCTCCACATCTCAAACTCATCCTGTTTGAGCATTGGTAACTTTGCAGCAACATTCGTCGGAATAGACTCCATGTCCATTTTTTCTTCTTCTTCTTCAAAATCAAAGATATCAGCCTTGCTCTGATACCAATTGCGAGGATGCTTGATACACTTTGAGGATGTAAGTCCTTTAAAACGAGTGTATATGATACTTTGAGTGAATATGATTAAGTATGCGGAATCTACTTAACCACACTTAGAAGGTTATTTGTTATTGGAAATGGAACAGTGATGTTTAAGTAATGAACAATGGACACAGAAAGTATAGCATCAAACGATTCAATATTATTGAGAATAATACGAGTGATCTTCACTATCACTAGGGTTACAAAACCTTTAATCTCTATTACAAAGAAAAACTATTTCTGTTTTTGTTCTTCGTATTCAGTTACTTTCTAATAGTTACACATTAAGCACTTTTCAACACTTAGACACACTTACTAACTAATGTCTAACTCTCTATATATATGAAATATCTAAGCACATGCACACTTGAGTGTTCGACTACTTGCTAGCTTGTGTGTGTCAATAGCAAAGATACAACATGTATCTGTGTATACAATTTGTTTGACTGATCATCTATCAAAGATATTGTCTACCGTATATATTTGACTTTTATACACAAATATCTTTTTCATACTTATCCATTCAGCAGTAGTATAAACGACACTTATCCTTTCAGCAGTAGTATGAGTCATTCCAACAGCAGTATCGACCAGCAGTACCTTTGTTTGTACTAGCAGTACTAACTTTAGTTAGTACTGTTAGTTATAACTTTGAGTAGTCTTCAGATATACACTAGCAGTTAGTACTGTTAGTGTATTCTTCTCAGCAGTACTAATCTTCAGAATATTTAGTTCCCAACAATACCCCTACCTCATGGGTTATGTGGTGTGTGTTATTCTTTCTATCAATGCGAGACTTTACTTATTTCTATCGTTTCTCTCTCTTAACTAAAGTGTCCACACCCACTTTATCTCACTAAGATTATTAGAGTAGACGTGATATTATTGGAACAACAATTGGTATCAAGAGCCAAATATGATTCGTTGTTTCACGTAGTTGTGTTTTAGTTTTGTTTCAATCTTCATTAATAGTAAAAGTTTTGGTTTTTATAGAATTTAAGAACTTTCTCTCTCTAGAATATTTTTACTTTCATACGTAGTATCAAGATTACTATTAAACGTGTTTAATCTTATAAAACGTGTGTTAGGATAACATATTTGAAGACAAAGAAAGAGCTTTTATCATTCTATACAAAATTTTTATGAATTTGGTGAAGATTTAAGTTGAAAACGTGGTTTAAGGGTTTTTGAAAAAGTGTACCTTTTCTCGCAATAATAAGGTTTAGTATTTTGTTCGCAAAATTTAAGGGTTTTGTTGCAATAGTTGGCTGAGTATAGGTTGCGATAGCTGTGGTCAGTTGCGATAGAGGTTGCAATAGCTGTTTATTACAAGTTTTGGGGTTGCGATAGCCTTTGTATTGGATTGCGATAGCAATTCTTGTGATACTAGCTTTGCGAAGCTTTTTGTTACCCACTGTTTACGAAAGAAAACTCTGCCTAACTCACACGAATTAGTTGCGATAGCTCCAAGTATTGTTGTGATAGGAGAAGTTTGCGACATCTCATCTTACGAGACTTTCTGTTACCCATGTTTTGCGAAAGAAAACTCTGCCCAATTTTCTCCAGGAAGTTACGATAGTTACTGTTCACAAGACTTTGTTACGATACCTTGATTTGAAGACTTTTATTCAATTTTGAATCCTTTAAAAAGATTAAAAATTATTAATAGACTTTAATCAATTAAATATCACAATATACAATTCTAAACACTCAACCATCTCAACTTAAACAAACTAAAACTCCACTTTCAAACACAAACAACATCTCATATTAAAGATCCACCATCACAACGTCTACTTCCTTTGATACTTGCTATGCTACAATGATGTTAGGCACAACTACAAGACCACCCATGCTACTCCCAGGAACCTACAAACTTTGGACATCTAGGTTTAAGGCATGGCTAACACACTTTGATGATGCAACATACATGATCAACTCCATCAAAAATGGTCCTTATGTCATGAAACAAGTTGCTGACCCAAGTCATCCAAAATTTACAAAACCTCAAACACAAGATGATTTGAGTGAAGATGAGCTTAAACAATACAAGGATGACTTTCGGGCTAAGCACTTCATCATGTTGGCTATTCCAAATAACCTTTACTTGCATGTGGACCATCATAACAATTCTCATGACATGTGGCAAGCACTAACATCATTGCATAACAAAGAAGAAAATCATATTAATCAGAAGTGATCTTGATAATGAAACCTATTTTCATATGGATCATATTCAAGCTATTCTCTTTAAATCAACATCATTAGATCTGCCACTTCCTCCTCACACTGATTCACAAAGAACCATCACATTCAACAAAGTTGCAACTCTCTTCAAAACTAATTATGATAAGGATGATAGTGGGCAATCACTAATAGAAGACCTGGTCAAGCTTGGTAATGACCTTCAGGAGTACACTCTCAATGAAAAAGGCAAAGACAAAATGAGTGACATATCTGAATGCTCAAGCAACAACACTAAGTGCACGATCCGTGACTCTGAATATTTTAGGAAGAAGATGCAAATTGCCCTAAGGATGGAATCCGACTGTGAGATAGAGAAAGAGTTTGTGAAAAACTTATTTTAGACTATCTAACTAACAATAAGTTTTGAGACCGTTTATGGGCTCAAGACTGTTAGACCTTGACCTAGGATTTTAACTATGAGAAGTACGATGATTATATTGGCGGAATATTCAAATGAAAGAAACAATACTATCACAACAAGGTTTTTCCAACTTCACCGTTTGTTATTCAAACTAGCCCCAATACTACTTGATCAATAGCAGTACGATTACACTCTAATCAGGGATCGAAGATCCTTGAGGCTAAAAAAACATAACAACATCAGACCCCATGTCTAATGTTCATCAGTGTAACACCCCAACCGGATAAGGGTAGAAGTATTACGTTATGGTGACATATCAAAGCAAACACAAGCATACATCTCATATAATACAATTGAATTCCAAAGGTTACAAGGGAAAAATCTGAAGTACAAGGTTACAAATGAGAACAATAACAAAATACTAAGTCTGAAATGTAAATCTCTTCTAGTCATCTCTAAATCCAGGATAGTCTTCTAAGTCCAAGGTACTCTCCACCCATAACCCAGCTTCCAAACTAAAACCTGCCGCAGGAAAGAAATGAACGAACATATATTGTATGGTGCATTTGGGAAAAGCATAGGGTATAAACAAATGGAATTAAAGTAAGAAAGGGTCAGTAATCCACCACGAGCCCAAACAAATCAAATATAGTAACCATGGAGTAGCTAGCTCCCGAACATGTGAAAGACGTGTATCGCACACAGCATCAGTCACCAAATTATAATCAAATCATATCATGATATATCCCTCGAATACAAAACAAATCTAGGATGCATCCATACGCCCCCACGAACAAATCATAGTGGCCAAATATATATATTCTTGAGCACATAATCTATACTACTTATAATAGAGGAATGACTCTCTCTCCTCAAAATTTTCAGACCAAAACAATTAATACACAATTTAAAACACCCCATCACCAACATGTACAACTACCTAAGCACAATGTACAAGAAAAGAAACCATCGATCTCAGCTCATCTCGGTTTATCATCAAAGATTCATTCAAAGTAATTAAACCTAAAGAGATATACATCATAGATCTTTTTTAGAAGACTAACTTCTTTTTATATATCCGAAACTTAAAAGAAGGATAAAAACAAACATGCTTCAATCCTCCCTTTTCATTCGAGACTACAAAAATACTCATAACAAGGCCACGGCCGTGGGTTTAACCCACGATTTTGGCTCGTCCGAACACAAACACGACACAAGTGATACCAAAATTGATTTTTTTATACATTTTTAGTTAACAAAAATAGTAAACCCATTAGTTTTAAACCCGAAATATCAATATTCGTGACTCGTGAGTCATGAGTTGACTCACACCGAGTCAACACCGCGCGTGACTCGGTGTTTCTCACCTTTTTCTTCTAGATCTAAACGATGGAGATGGTTAGGGGTGATGGTGGAGGCGCGTAGGTGATAAAAGGGTGGTGGTGGAGCTTCTTGGTGGCGCGTGTGGTGGTGGAGGGTGATGAGGAAGTGTTGGGGAGTCGTTTGGTGGTGGCGGTGTAACGTGAGGAGTGGCAGTGAGGGAGTATGGTGGTCGCCGGATTTTGTTGCCGGAAAAGATGCTAGGAGAGAGAGAAGAGTAGGTGCGGCTGTGAGGGTGAAAACGAGGAGTTATAACCCTAATGGGGTTATAGATTTTCTTTATATAGGCTAAGGACTAGATTTAAATGCATAAGGCCCCTCAAGGACTGATTGTGTAACTTGGGTGCGGGGTGGGAAGTGACATTTGGCCAAACTTTCTATAACACGTAACCGGGATAGATTTAAGTATCGAGACGACTTTCCGAGTAATTTTAATGTTGCCCATTGATCTTAAAATAATTTTTCCAAAAAAATTGACTATAAATACGCATATTCTTGTCCCGAGGTGTCAAAATTAATTTAATTCGCGTTTTTAAACTAATTATTGTGCCAAGCCGCGACGTGCTACATTCTAGGCCTACAAGGACTCGATACAAACAATGGGTAAGGACCATGGAAAAATTGCGGGTTGTTATACTTACCCTACCCCAAACCATTTTTACTTTTGTTAGATCGAATACTTTACCGTAACCCTAAATTACACTAAGCCTAAACCAAAACAGTCGAAGGCTTCAGATATGTTTGTGGGTGTAATTGATAGAGAGGAGTATAATCGAAAGAGTAAAGTTTACAGTGATAGAAAGAAGTGAGAGATAAGAAGTGTGTTTCATACACTTCTTATTTTCAGTATTCCAAATATAAAAGACATGAATAAGAGTATTAAAAGTATAATTTTGTATTTTCCGGTTAATCAGTTCGTCACTGTAATTTTGTTAGCGCCTAAATTTTAATTACAGGGTACCCGCCGCTGCAACGCGCGGGTACCCTACTAGTCAAATAACAAAAGGGGACGGTGTGGAACATCACTCGACCACACTGGAGTCATGTCATTGGTGCATCAATGACATGGCCATGTTACCTTCATGGCTAGGAAACAAATTTTGGCTCGGGTATCAAACTGAAGGGTCAAATGTCAAATCATATCAAAGTCAAATGTCTAAGTCATCAAATCATAGTCAAAGTCCAAATGTCAAAGGTTCATAATCATAGGTTCGCAATCAAATGATTCATAGCAAGGTTCAAATCAAAGGTTTCTATCAAATATTCATTTAAGAAAATCTTATAATAATGGTTTTCATAAAATAGTCTTTAAAAGTAGTGTTCATAAAAGATTGTAAAATTTCATATAAAAGTGGTATCACATCGTGCTCATAAAACATCATTTTAAAAGAGTTTTTCTCAAAACATTTCCATGTTATAATTAAGAAAGGCTTTCACGTCCAATTACAACATCAAATGAACCTTCAAAGTATCAAGTGATTCGAACACTAATGTCACAGGGTAACGAACGAAATAGGTCAAGTATCAAATCATAAGGATCATGAAGAACGAATGTCAAATGAATCATCATACCAACGATGCATATCAATGAATGAATCAAAGTACAAGGGATCATAGCAATGGCTTAAGGAAATCTTATAACGAAACAGAGATCAAGATCAAAAGTCATGAGAATGAAAGCACCCTTACTGAAAAAGGGTAGAATATCTGTACCTTAGACCGCAAATGAAACCATATCAAAAAGATCGGAAGTTACTCCTTCTTCACAGAACCTATACAGATTAAAGAGTTGCTTATATTTATAAGTCCATTAATTAATTTCATAACCGATTTAGTATATTTAATACTTATTGTCATCCGTTATACTAATATTAATTTTAACGTAATTAAGGTTTGATTAACTGTAGCCAAACATAGGTTAAGATGTACTCGGATGTTATAATATCAAATTAGAAATGAGGTTAAACCGATTTACAGACGAGGAAATCCTGAGACCCCTTTTCGGAAGTAAACCCTAGCGAGACTCAACTCTCTTGACAACAGGACACAACCCCCTTACAATTAAGAACCCAAAAATATAACTTCGAGTAGGACAAAGCCAAGTCTTTATGTAAATATATATGTCGTATGACATTTAGTGTGTAGGACAAAATCTTTAAGGTGTAATCCTAATACAAAAGCGGGTCGACATCAAACATCCCACATACGAACACAACAAAAAGAAGAAAAACAAAGAAAAGTGACATGATCATACCCCACAACCATGCAACCACGTTCACCCATGAAATCACAAACCAAGACTTATCCTTGAAACAGGTAACTTATTCTTGATACAGGTACACGTATAAACCATTATGGAATACTGAATCAAAGCCAATTTTCTTTTTTTTGGTCTTTTCACTAAAGTTTATTAGAAATAAATTTTGGATTTGCATCTAAGTAGTACTGAGCGAAGATGTACTCCATCAAGAACTAACTTTTGTACGCCGACATGAGAGATTACATTATGGTCTAAACGACTAGATCTAGGGCACATCAAACCAACATATTCGAATAACCCAACCAGAACAAAGATCCACGTATATGTTATAAAGTTTTAATGATACCATGCGACATGTATAGGTTTCATTTGTGTCATCATCTTGTCGAAGCACGTGAGTCGGGTTATCAAGGTGCGTTTTAGTTAATACTTAGGGTGCGGTTCAAAAGTATTTTAGGTCGACGCGGGTTTGAATACGCGACACAACACAGCCTTAAGCCTCGACACAAAAGAGCACTTATCGCGACACAAAATTTTGCCACACCCACGACTCACCATTCAGCCAACACTCATCACAAGGCTGTCTTATACGATTCGTGTGGCATATGAACTATCCTTCGAAAAAAGACAAATCAGGTTTTCATATATGAGTCATGTTTAATGTTTACGTGACATGTTTTAGTTCTTCATTGTATCAACATGACATTAACGAAACGAACTAATAGGTGACCATATATATACGTATGAGGCAAGCCTTAGACGAAATACCTTAGAGTCGGTTTACGCGAATGGAAATGAGAACAAGAAGCGTATCACCAAGCACACGAAATAACAATATTCTTCGAGCTAAACGTCCCACGATCAAACTCTTTCTTCACTTATTTCTTGTCAACTTCTAGATATCAAGAATAGTTGGCTCGTGTCTTTGTTTATCAATGTGGATCGGTGTTGTTGTTGTTGTTGTTTAAGTTGTGAGTCTTGTTTTCAAAGTTTCACGAATGGGAGAGAAATAGGAGAGGTGACTGGCATTTTATAAAGAGGAGTAGATGGAGGTTTCGCCACTTAGAAATGGTAGGGACGAATAAAAAATGTTTTCAATGTTTTTAATGGCGTTTAATAAAAATGGTAGGGAAGAATTAGGGTCGAGATTTTAGGGTGATTGAGAATAAACCAAATCTTCATTTTAATTATTTCTGAATCTAGACATTTTTGTGACTAGGAGTTTTTGTACGCCAATTAATTTTTGGACCCATACGAATATACTTAAACGTGATTGAAAGAAGGGGCGTGCGATACTTAAGGTATGTTTTAAAGCTTTCTCTTAATTGTTTTAATTGGAAGTCATTATAATCGGTTATGAATTTTAAGGATGGGCCGAATATTAAACTTAGGATTCGGATGATATATATATTATTATTTCAATCAAGGCCAACTTAATTATAAGGACATTTAAGTCTTGCCCTTTTATTTAATTTAATTTATATTAATTAAAATTATAAATTATAGTTTAGGGTTCTGATAATAATATTTCAAGTTTAGGTAAAATTTCAAAATTATACGGAATTTAGGTTTTCGAATTTTTAGGGTTTTACAACTCTTCCCCTCTAAAAGAAAAATTTTTGTCCTCGAAAATTGAAGGAAAATGAAACGGAAACACAACGGACCGTGAACGGAAACGTAAATGACTTGTTTCTCATGACTCTATCTTGTTGATCAAAATAGCTCCGGTTTCCTCAGAAAAGACATACCATACTGAATCCAGAACAAAAGGATAATATACCAAACGTAACAGATGATAATCGTATTCTCTCGGAAGAGATACAGGGAATACGCGGGATTTGACGGATATATCGTCCGTGGAAATTTGGTTAGATAAACCAGATGAGAACGTACCGAATCGCAGAAATATAAGGGTGATAAATATGCTTAGCTCTTCAGATTTTCAAATAGTCTCGTCTTCAATATAACCTTTCAAAGGTATTCTCATAAACAGACATGTCTTGTTTTTCAGAATTTAACATCTCATATCTTAATTCATAACAAATCATCATGAACAGATTCATCGAATGTGAGATGTATATATAGCAAAACATAGGTGTACTCCTTCATAGCAACACTGGAATATATGCAATTGGAAGATAATTAAATCGATAACATCGAATGGTAGAAAGCTCTACAACGAACCTAAGATTCTCATCGGAAGTACAGAGGTCAACAAACATACCTCGAGGATCCAAACATATCAAATCGTACGGTGATAGGGTAGATCAAACGTATAGATCGAAAGAACCTAAAGTCTTACTATTCGTAGATAGTCGCCAACGGATAACAGAAATCTAGGGCTTCTCTAAGGCACTCGTCAAGATATCCTATGATCACAATAAGTGCACGTCATATGATGTAAGTATTATCACGTTGGCCAGACGTCATAATACTAGCATCATATAAATATGCCCTCATGGTGACCATACTTTATCTCAAGTCGTGAATTAAGGAACTTATCTTAACCACCTAACAGTCCTTCCATTCCCTAGGGTTGGTCCGAATCGATCATCATTACGAATTCAAAATCAGAGAAACAAAACGTACGAATAACGTAGCAGAATTTGTAAGCATCAAATGAAGCACTTCGTCCAAAGCGTCAGGTCTTCCACAATACATCAAAATTGTCATATCAAAACTGTCATCCAACATACGCAGAAAGAACACAAAACGAAAATACTAGTAGAGAACCCAAATCATTCAAAAGATCTTATCATCAAGTAACGGAAGCTTAAGTAGGTTAAGCAGAAGTGAATACGTCATCAATAACTTCATCCTTCACGGAATCAACTCATCCAACCACAAATGTTTATTCCAAAATCGTCCACTCAAATACATGATTTCAAAATTCCTTTTAAGTCCGAGTAGTCTGTCTACGCTTGTCCATCTGATCATACGGTGGGAAGGGGTTATAAACTTGAGTCTGGTCCCTCAAACCTTCGGCACCTCTTCTTGAAACTGTGGTGTAGCCACGGGAGTCTCTGACACGATCACTGTGCACCCTTCCATCCGCAAGTCTGCTTCTGCTCTCAATTCATCATAGTACAACTAAAATGAATAGAGAAGCAAGACTTCGTGTCTTCAACAGGTCCTCTAGCACAACTCAAAGTTCGCCAACTCGATTACATTCTCCTTCTATGTCCGCCACCACCTTCGTTATTGCAAGATGTGTCTTCCAATCTTCAAGGTAAACACCGCTGTTGTCAATTCCAGGTTGCGTGCTGTGAACATCTTCCACTACTCTTCTGTAACTATTTCTAACCTCAGTAACTTTCGTTGATCTTGGTTCATTCGGTGGACAACTCAGTCTTCTCGGAATCCATAGTAGTACTATCTGCTGTAGCTTATGAATGCCAAATCAAATATACTCTTCCAGGACAAAGGGTCATTTCAACTTAATACGAAAATGATCTCCATGTTCCTCTTTCGTCTCTGAACATAACACAACGTCATAAAATGAAAATTTGTCCAATTACTCGAGAAACATGATTCTATTGGCCAATACAATTGGCATCATTAAACTCATAATGATTACAACGAGTACGAAAGCAGCTTCAGGAATCGTCTCAGGGAATTTTCACATTACTCCACCTTCTGCCTTCTTCTTCACGAATAAAACTGAAATACTTCATGGAGGCCACTCTCCATTAGTCAACCCCCTTCTCAGAGTTCTTTGGGGTTGTTTTCTTCAAATTCTTCAAATCCAAAAGATGCTATCTGATACAGAGTTTCAAAGATAGACCAAAACAATCATTGACAAGCGAAACTGGAATAATGATTACGGATAGTGATACGGTTGAGAGTCATCATAACAAAAGTAGGGTGAAGCAGATTGTTAAAGATCACATTTTAATACGGTAGTCTATGGTAGCTTACGAAGAGCCATCCAATCCATAACCAAAAGACCTCAAAGTCAATTATATCAAGAGTAAACAGATCCGTAGGACGAATATGGTCGTTAAACTAGACGGATAGTTCATATATTAGAGTCAAGTACATGGTTCATCAAAGTGTTGAGATAGATAAACGAACAGTTCAAGGTGTTGGCATTTTGTTTATCTTTTGGCATAAGTGGTAGGTAGGGTGTGCATCATCGGTAATACGAACGTCGCATGGTTGTCAAAATGAGAGGTATGGGGTATCAGTTGTCAGCATCATCATGCTTAGTTAACAAATCCATAAAGAGATAATATTTTCATCATATCCTTCCAAAGGAACTGATCGGCAAACAAAGTTCATCATTTGAAGGGAGGGGACAAATCTCCATATATTCATGGTTAATATAATTACCAGGGTTCTCATAGGAGTAGTAATGGATTATGCAGATTCAAGTAGTATCAGATGATACATTTCATATCCTGAATGGGTAATGAATTCATAGGATGTGTCAAAACACATTATGGTTGAATGACCTTCGGAATGGTCGGAGAGGTATCAAATTGTTTATCAAGCAAATCGGAGATGGAGATCAAAATCAGAAGGTGAAACTTAAATGGTGTAAGGTATCCATGTAATTTCCGAGGTATTCCAAACTTACTTGGTTACTAAGCTTAGGTTGCAAAACTTTCTAGCTTTTGAAACAAATGTTCTTACAAGGCATAGCTAAAGGCAGGGGCACAAATCAGGGTGATGCGGAAGCAATGCTACTTACATAGATGTCCTAGTCTACCTATTCCTCAACAGTTATAACTTATGTTCCTATGGGGAGGTCCTAAGCAAATTCTCAAAGGTTATCTTATGAGCGCCTACAGTGGAAACTTAAGGGTCCAAACTTCACAGGTCAAGGTTTAATGTACTACAAGTCGCAGCCTGGGCTCTGATACCATAATTGTAACACCCCAACCCGATAAGGGTAGAAGTATTACGTTATGGTGACATATCAAAGCAAACACAAGCATACATCTCATATAATACAATTGAATTCCAAAGGTTACAAGGGAAAAATCTGAAGTACAAGGTTACAAATGAGAACAATAACAAAATACTAAGTCTGAAATGTAAATCTCTTCTAATCATCTCTAAATCCAGGATAGTCTTCTAAGTCCAAGGTACTCTCCACCCATAACCCAGCTTTCAAACTAAAACCTGCCGCATGAAAGATATGCGGCTGAGCTTAAAAAGCCCAGTGAACAGATATATATAAACGAGAACGAAAACAAATGAACGAACATATATAGTATGGTGCATTGGGGAAAAGCATAGGGTATAAACAAATGGAATTAAAGTAAGAAAGGGTCAGTAATCCACCACGAGCCCAAACAAATCAAATATAGTAACCATGGAGTAGCTAGCTCCCAAACATGTGAAAAACGTGTATCGCACACAGCATCAGTCACCAAATTATAATCAAATCATATCATGATATATCCCTCGAATACAAAAAAAATCTAGGATGCATCCATACGCCCCCGCGAACAAATCATAGTGGCCAAATATATATATTCTTGAGCTCATAATCAAATAACAAAAGGGGACGATGTGGAACATCACTCGACCACACTGGAGTCATGTCATTGGTGCATCAATGACATGGCCATGTTACCTTCATGGCTAGGAAACAAATTTTGGCTCGGGTATCAAACTGAAGGGTCAAATGTCAAATCATATCAAAGTCAAATGTCTAAGTCATCAAATTATAGTCAAAGTCAAAATGTCAAAGGTTCATAATCATAGGTTCGCAATCAAATGATTCATAGCAAGGTTCAAATCAAAGGTTTCTATCAAATATTCATTTAAGAAAATCTTATAATAATGGTTTTCATAAAATAGTCTTTAAAAGTAGTGTTCATAAAAGATTGTAAAATTTCATATAAAAGTGGTATCACATCGTGCTCATAAAACATCATTTTAAAAGAGTTTTTCTCAAAACATTTCCATGTTATAATTAAGAAAGGCTTTCACGTCCAATTACAACATCAAATGAACCTTCAAGGTATCAAGTGATTCGAACACTAATGTCACAGGGTAACGAACGAAATAGGTCAAGTATCAAATCATAAGGATCATGAAGAACGAATGTCAAATGAATCATCATACCAACGATGCATATCAACGAATGAATCAAAGTACAAGGGATCATAGCAATGGCTTAAGGAAATCTTATAACGAAACAGAGATCAAGATCAAAAGTCATGAGAATGAAAGCACCCTTACTGAAAAAGGGTAGAATATCTGTACCTTAGACCGCAAATGAAACCATATCACAAAGATCGGAAGTTACTCCTTCTTCACAGAACCTATACAGATTAAAGAGTTACTTATATTTATAAGTCCATTAATTAATTTCATAACTGATTTAGTATATTTAATACTTATTGTCATCCGTTATACTAATATTAATTTTAACGTAATTAAGGTTTGATTAAATGTAGCCAAACATAGGTTAAGATGTACTCGGATGTTATAATATCGAATTAGAAATGAGGTTAAACCGATTTACAGACGAGGAAATCCTGAGACCCCTTTTCGGAAGTAAACCCTAGCGAGACTCAACTCTCTTGACAACAGGACACAACCCCCTTACAATTAAGAACCCAAAAATATAACTTCAAGTAGGACAAAGCCAAGTCTTTATGTAAATATATATGTCGTATGACATTTAGTGTGTAGGACAAAATCTTTAAGGTGTAATCCTAAGACCAAAGCGGGTCGACATCAAACATCCCACACACGAACACAACAAAAAGAAGAAGAAAAAAAAGAAAAGAGACATGATCATACCCCACAACCATGCAGCCACGTTCACCCATGAAATCACAAACCAAGACTTATCCTTGACACAGGTAACTTATTCTTGATATAGGTACACGTATAAACCATTATGGAATACTGATTCAAAGCCAATTTTCTTTTTTTTAGTCTTTTCACTAAAGTTTATTAGAAATAAATTTTGGATTTGCATCCAAGTAGTACTGAGCGAAGATGTACTCCATCAAGAACTAACTTTTGTACGCCGGCATGAGAGATTACATTATGGTCTAAACGACTAGATCTAGGGCGCATCAAACCAACATATTCGAATAACCCAACCGGAACAAAGATCGACGTATATGTTATAAAGTTTTTATGATACCATACGACATGTATAGGTTTCATTTGTGTCACAACTCGTAATTCCAGGCCATTTTCCCGAACCTTGACAATTTACTATTCATGAGTTACTATTCATTTTTACTATTCACTGGCACTATTCATTCCAAAATTTTTATTTCATATTCTCGTAAGTTAAACTATTTTAATGATAACTCGAGATTTTGGCACTCGTCGGATAATTTCTGCAAGAATCACGAAACCGTGTCCGAGATTTACCTTAAGGTTTAAACATCATTTAGGCATCCCGATATGTCCAAACAACATTACCAACAAGAGAAATATATGTTTTCCACCTTCCGTGACATTTTCATGAATTTAGGAATTTTAGGATACCCGGTTTTAAGTTTTGTGACTTTACGACTTACAGTTAGCAATTAGCGGGACCAAAACCCACTCCGTATGTCAAAGATAAATATCCAACTTAAAATATCTAGATATTTTCTCAAAAATATCTAGATATTTCGAAAATATAGTGAAATTACCATTATACCCTTTCATTGAAATTACCAAACTGCCCTTGGACTATATAAAGCCTAAACTAGCTTCATTTTCACTAGAAAATCACAAACTCTCTCCCTCTTTCTCTCCCTAGTCCACGGCCAACATAGATCAAGAAGAAGAAACCATAAAATTTTTGAAGATCAAGTGTTTAACAAGTCCATTTTAACATCCTTGTTAGAGTTTTGAAATAAAAACTCCAAGGTTGTAGATCTTTTTCATCCAAACTCATTTAATCTTCAAGTAAGTTCAAGAACCTATTTTTATCATGTTATACTTTCATTTGATCCATGTGGTTATGAGTTTTCAAGTCATTATAGTTTAAAATGCAAGTTACTTATGTTTATGATACCATTTTTCTTTTAAACTATCACAAACATTAGATCTATACATTTTATTAACATCCTCATGAAATCCTCTATAGTTTATGATGTTTAGGACTCCATGACACTCTAAGAAGGTGTATGGTAGATTAAGGGTTGTTTTGATGTTGGTTGGAATGGATTTGTACAAGTTGTTAACTAGGAAAATCAAGTTTTGACATAATATAAAAGCTGATGTCCCTATTTGCAAAACGTGGGAAACTCAGGGACTAGGGTGTAATTTTGGACCAAAGATTTAGAAAATACATTCAAAAACGAAACTATGGCCGCCGGAATGAACAAAAACGAGTCTATAACGAAGGAGATATGATTTTTCAAAGTTTAACGACGAAAAACTATTTTCTGAAAATAATACGTGCTGTTGCACGAATTTCAACGGACAAAATGAGGCATTAGCCGTAATCTAGACGACCCAACTTACTGAAAATATGTTAGTTCATGCTATGACGAATCCGTGGATATAAAGAACGTTGAAAACGGACTTATAACGACCAAGATATGAATTTTTGAAAAGCCGACGAAGTATACTTATTTTGACAGCATTACAACACATATAATTTCTAAGTGTAAAACTAGCAAGTCACTAAGTTCATGGCCGATTTTCTATATGATCGAGGCGCGTATGATCAAAAGTTAAATGAGGCGACATTGAGATTACGTTACAAGGATTTCAAAAACGTCAAGTTCTATTGCTAACTCTTAACGTACAATATTTTGCGACTAGTTTTGCGAGGCCGTTGGTCATATTTTCACAAGTTGTAAAAAGGGTTATTTTGCGACGAAACTATTTTGTTTGGCGATAAAACATCAAACAAGGATCGTGGAGTGCCGTTTCAACATATTTACACGAAAAGTAGTTTATAACTTGCCGAGACGTCAAAAATGTAGTTTCGACGATAAACTTTATTTTCAAAACTAACGAGTGGTATCGTTAACATACGTATTTGCATGTGTAGCATTGTATCATTGCTTACGCTAGATCATATCATTCATAATAGGTCGCGGTTAGAGATCGAGCCTCATTTCATCTTATCCATTATTATCATAGTTGCTATCGCATCATGTGAGTTTCATAGCCCCTACTTTATACGTTTTGAACTTTTGGGGGAGATACATGCTTAAACTGCTTGCTTACATACATGATTGTGTTAAACTTATTTGCGTTATTCTTGAAAGCAACTCGCGGACCTAAGTATCTAACACTTGGGGTAGCCGTACAGTACATATCACGGACCTAAGTATCTAACACTTGGGGTAGCCGTACAGTACATATCATGGACCTAAGTATCTAACACTTGGGGTAGCCGTATAGAACATATCACGGACCTAAGTATCAAACATTTGGGGTAGCCGAACATAAGTCTCCTAGTGAGCAGCATAAGGTCTACTAGTGATATAGAACGCATATCGTATACTTACATGTCTTACTCAAGCTATATTTTAGCAGTGGGTTGTAAACACACAGGTTGCAAGTTTTGTTATGGGCGGGATTTGCAACTGAGTGGATTTACAATGCCTTTGCTGTGGAAACATTCTCGAAGAACTTTTCAACTCATTTATAACAAACTCTATGAACTCACCAACCTCGTGTTGACACTTTAGCATGTATTTTCAGGAACTAAGCAATAGCACGCTACTGGAGGCTTTTGGCAGGGCATGGCATGGTCATAGAAGACTCTGAAAAAACATTTGGGACCGCTTAACTTATTTTATGGGCCAACTTCCGCACCACTTTTCATAATGTAAATTTAACACTTTTGACTTCTCAAATATATTCTAAATGATTGATGTGAAAACCGTTCTTTACACTTGTGTTATGATACCAATTGAGTTGCACCCCAACGACACGTAAGCTTCCGCTGGACCCGATTTTGGGGGTGTGACAATTTGTGTCATCATCTTGTCGAAGCACATGAGTCGGGTTATCAAGGTACGTTTTAGTTAATACTTAGGGTGCGGTTCAAAAGTATTTTAGGTCGACACGAGTTTGAATACGCGACACAACACAACCTTATGCCTCGACACAAAAGAGCACCTATCGCGACACAAAATTTTGCCACACCCACGACTCCCCATTCAGCCAACACTCGTCACAAGGCTGTCTTATACGATTCGTGTGGCATATGAACTATCCTTCGAAAAAAGACAAATCAGGTTTTCATATATGAGTCATGTTTAATGTTTACGTGACATGTTTTAGTTCTTCATTGTATCAACATGACATTAACGAAACGAACTAGTAGGTGACCATATATATACGTATGAGGCAAGCCTTAGACGAAATACCTTAGAGTCGGTTTACGCGAATGGAAATGAGAACAAGAAGCGTATCACCAAGCACACGAAATAACAATATCCTTCAAGCTAAACGTCCCACGATCAAACTCTTTCTTCACTTCTTTCTTGTCGACTTCTAGATATCAAGAATAGTTGGCTCGTGTCTTTGTTTATCAATGTGGATTGGTGTTGTTGTTGTTGTTTAAGTTGTGAGTCTGTTTTTCAAAGTTTCACGAATGGGAGAGAAATAGGAGAGGTGACTGGCGTTTTATAAAGAGGAGTAGATGGAGGTGTCGCCACTTAGAAAGGGTAGGGACGAATAAAAATTGTTTTCAATGTGTTTAATGGCATTTAATAAAAATGGTAGGGACGAATTAGGGTCGAGATTTTAGGGTGATTGAGAATAAACCAAATCTTCATTTTAATTATTTCTGAATCTAGACATTTTTGTGACTAGGAGTTTTTGTACGCCAATTAATTTTTGGACCCATACGAATATACTTAAACGTGATTGAAAGAAGGGGCGTGCGATACTTAAGGTAAGTTTTAAAGCTTTCTCTTAATTGTTTTAATTGGAAGTCATTATTATCGGTTATGAATTTTAAGGATGGGCCGAATATTAAGCTTAGGATTCAGATGATATATATATTATTATTTCAGTCAAGGCCAACTTAATTATAAGGACATTTAAGTCTTGCCCTTTTATTTAATTTAATTTATATTAATTAAAATTATAAACTATAGTTTAGGGTTCTAATAATAATATTTCAAGTTTAGGTAAAATTTCAAAATTATACGGAATTTAGGTTTTCGAATTTTTAGGGTTTTACAATCAGACACCATGTATGATGTTCCCACACACACTCACTGTTTTGGTGCTTTACATTTTAACACACTTGGTGTTGTTGTAATTTGTAAGAATGAAGCACCTTGGTGATTAATATCTAACCACACTTTTTATCTAAGGGTAAGATCTTCCTTTTATAGCACAAGGAAGATCTTTTACAATATGATAAGTCTTGTCATCTACTTGCTTTACATGTGTTTAGTCATTAAGATACAACTTGTATCTTTGTTTGCAACTTTGTTGACTGACAAATATCTAGATATTATTTATAAGTGACTCATATAAATAATATCTTCTTCATCTTTATCCATCCAGCAGTAGTATGACTCATAGCAGCACCTGATACACTAGAAGACTTAACTGTGTAACCAGACTTAACGAGGAGACTTAACTGGGAGAAGACTTAACCACCAGACTTAACTGGGATAAGACTTAACCACCAGACTTAACTGGGAGAAGACTTAACCAGAAGACGTAACAACTCCTGCAACAACTTCATTAGCGTATTTTGCTTATCATTTCAGTATTCTTCATGTTTCATTCTTCTTGTTCTGTGATCATCAAATCTATGAAAATATAATTCCCAACAATCTTCCCCTATTTGATGATTACAAAACAAACACGTTCTTGTACGAATTTCCCTAGACGAAGTAGAGAAATTGAGTTAACTAAATCTCACCATGAATGAAACCATACTGTCTTCCCCTTAATCTATGATATCCACCACATCTCTTCCCCTTTTTGTTATCAACAAATAAAAAAAGTATACAAATATGATCTTTACAACTACAAACTAATACTACACATCCAATCTATCCTTCTAATATCTCAAATTACCCTCCATTAAGCTTTCCGCACTAAAAATGAACTTGAGACAGCAAAATTTTAAACCATCAGTAGCAATATTAATCAACAATAATAAGAATCAATAACTTTCCTTTGTGGTGATGCATAAGTATAATAAATGGTTAAACACTTGAACATTTAAGCTTCCCCTGAAACCCATATGTTAACCATTCAAATCTCCAATTATGTAGGATTTTATGATTGATGAAGAATTACCAATCATTACTAACTTGATGATGAAACATAATAAACCAACCTTGTGTCTTATGTCTTGTACTAAAAATCAGTGTTGCAAATATCGGCCGATACGGCCGATTAATCAGCGATTAATCGCTTAAAGGCCTCGGACCTTGGAGAGATTTACAAGGTTATCGGCCGATTAATCGGCCGATTCAAGAAAATCGGCCGATTAATCGGTTAAATATCGCTTAAAGGCCCCCGACCGCCACAGTACCGATTCACGATTTTTGCAACATTGCTAAAAATTGACTTTGAACTTATACTAACACAATATAAGTAGACCGAAATCTCTTGATAAAATCCTCATCTTCAATGAGACACTGAGCACTACAAAGTAACTCCTTTAAGTGATAGTTAACTAGGTCTTCGTCCATCCACCCCTTTTTAACAAGTCTTTGTCAAACTTCTTGGAGCACAAACAAGTTATCTTCTTACAAAAGGTGTGATAAAACACCTTAGATATAATAAAACACAACTTTGAAAAATTCTACTTCATCTTCAAATAAGCAAAAAATAATCTTTTTCGCAGTTGGTATCAGAGAGGGGGGCTCTGGATATAGGAAAAGATCAAGAACTTCGTGGCAAAATTCTTGGGTATAGTGCGTTTTGGGAATGATCACATTGCTAAAATCACCGGCTATGTGGATCTCATTCATGATAAGGTCACAATTCAAAGAGTCTACTTTGTCGAAGGACTAGGTCACAACTTGTTTAGTATTGGCCAATTTTGTGATAGCGGTTTAGAGGTGGCATTCAGAAAACATTCGTGTATTGTTCACACTCTTGAAGGCGTTGATATTCTCAAAGGCTCCAGGGATTCGAATCTATACCAAATTGCACTTAAAGAAATTACATCACAAAAACCGATTTGTTTGCTTGCAAAAGCTACATCATCACAAGCCTGGCTATGGAATCGTCGATTCTCTCATTTGAACTTCAGAACTATAAATGACCTTGCTCAAAACAACCTAGTTAGAGGATTTGCAAAACTATCATTCAAGAAAGATCATCTTTGTTTAGCGTGTGATTTAGGAAAGATGACACGTGCAACACTCAAATCCAAATCCGAACCTAGTTCCGTTGCACCATTGCATTTATTGCATTTGGATTTGTGTGGCCTAATGTGCGTTGTCAGTAGAAATGGAAAGAAATATATTTTGGTTATTGTGGATGACTACTCACGGTTCACTTGGGTTCATTTTCTTGCTTCTAAAGCCGAATCTCCAAATGTAATCATCAAGTTCAAAAAAAGAGTACAAGTTGGTTTACTAGCTCAAGTCCAATACGTAAGAACAGACAATGGAACGGAGTTCACGAATCAGATTCTTCAGAATTTCTTTGATTCACTTGGCATTACTCATTAGAGATTCGTGGCTTATACTCCTCAACAAAATGGTGTAGTTGAAAGACGAAACCGTACATTAGTAGAAGCTGCAAGAACAATGCTAACCTTCGCAAATCTTCCATTAAATTTATGGTCTGAAGCAGTGTCCACCGCTTGTTTCACACAAAACCGATCTATCATTAATAAACGATTTAACAAAACTCCATATCACATCCTTCACAAACGTAAACCCGATGTAAAATACTTACGCACTTTTGGTTGTCGATGCTACCCTCTAAATGATCGTGAATACCTTGGTAAGTTAAAAGAAAAAGGGGATGTAGGAATTTTCCTTGGATATTCTACACAATCAAGTGCATATCGTATCTACAATCGGAGAACAAAGTTGATACAAGAGACAATCCATGTTCACTTCGGCGAAGTAGAAGAAATGGCTTCCGATCAAGTCATATTAGAACCCGTGCAAAAGACTATGACTTTTGAACAAAACGGTTCAGGACTCGTACCAAAACCAACATCATTAACACCGAAACATAAACATATTCAAAAGGAAGCGTTGGATGGATTGTTTGAGAACTTCTATGATGAATCATGTGGAGGAAATAAGATGAAGGTGTCTACAATATCCGCTGCAACTCCGATTATTGAAGTTAATCCTCAATAAGACATACCATCTCCTTTATCCGGTTCATCAACAACTAATTATAAAGATGCTGATCCAGTACCAGATACCCCTCCAATCATATAGATTCAACAAGAACTTTAACCAAACAATACCACTCCAACCTCTAATGTAAATGTTGATGATCAAATAATTACGAATGCATCGTCTGAATAGGAACCGTTCATAAACCCATTCGCGACTCCCAAAGCTTAGGTCGGTAGACCTTCTGAGACGCGATCTGTTGATCCTTCAAACATGCAACCGCTTTACCAACCACATCCGGACAGAAGAAGATGGACTCACGATCACCATCTACAACAAATAATTGGAAATCCTTCTCAACCAGTTTAAACAAGAAGTTCTACTGCAGATTACTGTTTCTACAATTCATTCCTAAGTAGAGTTGAACCTGCCAAAGTCAAAGCAGCACTTACAGATCCCGACTAGATTGTCGCAATGCAAGAAGAAATAAACCAATTCAAACGCCATGGCGTCTGGCGAAGGGTTCCACGTCCTCTAGTAAAACTCATAATTGCATTGAAATGGATTTTAAAGAACAAGCTTGATGAAGATGGTGACGTAATCAGAAACAAGGCTCCCTTTGTTGCCAAAGGTTACAATCAAGAAGAAGGAATCGAATTTGATGAATCATTTGCACCAGTTGCTAGGATTGAAGCAATACGCTTATTCTTGGCTCATGTAGCTCATAAATCTTTCACTGTATACCTAATGGACATGAAAATGGCCTTTTTGTATGGGGAGTTAGAGGAAGAGGTGTATGTGAGTGAACCAGAAGGCTTCGTTAATCCAGACCATCCAGATGATGTCTACGTCCTTGACAAAGCCCTCTACAGACTCAAGAAAGCACCACGTGCATGGGACAAAGTGTTGTCAGAATATCTGCTAAAACACAAATTCATCAAAGGTTCAATCGATCCAACTTTATTTATTAAAAGAAAATGTGACGACATCATGCTAGTCCAAATTTATGTCGATGATATCATTTTTGGATCGATGAATCCTAAATATTGCAAAAACTTTGAAAATATCATGCGACAGAAATTTGAGATGAGCATGATGGGAAAGATAAAATTCTTTTTGGGTCTACAAATAAACCAAACTCCTCGTGGTATCTTTATTCATCAAAACAAATACACGATGGAAATTTTGAAAAAGTTTGGAATGGATAAATCTGACTCTATAAGTACACCTATGCAACACAAGCCTAAACTAGATGAAGATAGAGGTGGTAATCCAGTTGATGCTACAAAATACCGTAGTATGATTGGTTCACTCATGTATCTTACAGCTAGTCGGCCTGATATTTATTTGATGTCTTCATATGTGCCCATTACCAATCAAGGCGAACGAAAAATCACCTTACTGTTGTAAAACGGATCTTTTGGTACGTAAAAGGCATAATTCATATGGGCCTTGTGTATCCGAAAGATACCGGTTTCGAACTAATTGCCTATTTAGATGCAGATTATGTAGGTTGCCAAATTGATTGCAAAAGTACTTCAGGATTTGCTCAATTCTTGGGGGAGAAGTTAATCAGCTGGTCTTCAAAAAAGCAGAATCACACTGCCTTATCCACTGCAGAAGCTGAATACATATCCCTCTCCGGATGCTGTGCATAAGTACTATGGATGAAAACACAATTGACGGGCTATGGTTTCTTTTACGACAAAATCCCAATTTATGATGATTCTCAAAGTGCCATTGCCATCTCTTGTAATACGGTACAACACTCACGGACGAAGCACATAGCAGTCAGATACCATTTCATCAAGGAACATGTAGAAAGACGGACTGTGGAATTGTACTTTATGAAAACTGGTTACCAAATTGTCGACTTCTTCACAAAAGCTTTGCCACCAGAAAGATTCGAATACTTACGACAACGTCTAGGAATGGCAAGCATTTGTGATGATAATGACAATGATGATCAAAAGGTCAAAGAAGTCACCAAAGTAACAGACATCACAAGTACATCTGGTAAAAAAATCGGGTAATTATTAACTCATAATGGCTGTTGATTAAATCACAGATCAACACCCGTTTTTAAAGAAAGGACCCTGAACGTACATTTCAGTGCGTCAATCCTTCAGAAAAGAAGAGAAATCTTCTTAATTATTGTGAGCAAAATTTATAAAAGATTTTACAAAAAGCTTTTTATAAAACTTTTTCTAAATTTTTTTGCTTATAATATACAAATCTTGAGCATGTTTTTTTGATTATTAGTATAATCTTTTTTAGCTCAAGTAAGAATAAAAATTTCAAAAATAATGCTATCCACCTCAATAATAGATAAAAAACAGTTAAAAATATTAAGCTATTTTTGAGGGGGAGAAATTGAGAATTTTGTTTTTGAAATCAGAGAATAAAGTGTTTTAAGTTGTTGGAAAATAAAACAAAAATGTTGTTGCAAAGTTAAAATGAAAAATGTTGTTAAAACGTTGGGAAAATACCATCACTTCAAGGGGGAGTGATAAATTTTATTTAAATATTTTGTATATAACACAAAGTTCATTTATTTGAACTAAAATGTTTTCAAAACTTTGTTAAAAATAAAATGCTAACAAAAAGGACTTTGTTCGAAAAGAGAGCTTAAGCTAAGGGGGAGTTTTGCTAAAACATTAAAAATGCTTTGAACCCTCCCCCAGTCCAAAACTCTCGCAGACCTGGGTCAAAATAAAAAAGGTCAAAAATTCAAAAAGGGTTATTAACCCACCTAGTGACTACGAGAAAAACACACAAACCTTTATTTGCTATCACAAACTCTCTTTCTCCTTTGCACCCAAAAACTCGCATAGCAAAACTCTCGCTTAAACAGTGATTTCTTGAATCTCAAGTGTTTTTCGTGCAAAAAGTAAGCTAACAAATTTCTTTAACTAATGGTTTTACATCTTTGTTATGAATTTCAGTCTTTGGTTTGCATTACATTGATCAAGATTGTTTAGCTAAGGTTGCGTATTCATACAACACTTAGATCACTATTGATTTTACGATTTAGAGTGTTTTGGTTAAATTCTTGTGGTTAGATGACTGTGATAAGTTGTTTGGACCATGATTATGAAAGAAAAAAGGAACTTAAACGACTTGATTTGGGGTAAAATGGATCAATTTTGGGTCGAAGATGAACAGTTAGGGCTGCGACACCAATATTGGTGGAATACGAGACTTTAGGATTGAGCCAAAAATTGATTTTAATAGTAATTTAAAATCTGCGAGACTTTGGTTGCGACAACAGTTTTACACTTAGTGTCGCAACTGATGCCTTGTGATAGCACTTTTCCTAAATGTGTTGCGATAGATTGCTATCACAACTTTTCTTTGCGACAGCTCTTTACTAAACTTGTTGCGATAGCAATTTACTATCACAACATTGGTTTGCGATACCTGTTTTATCTTGTTTGCGACAGTTGACTATGTTTGACCATGTTTGCGATACCAAATCCTGCGATAGCAGATTTTGCAAAACTTTGTTACCCACCTTTTCTAAACATTACTCTGCCCAAATTTTTTAAAAATCTTTGCAAAACTTTTATAAGTTTTATACTTATATAAAGCTTAACAAATGTAAGATCTAAACATCTTGATTGTGTGGATGATTCGGGTGGTCTTGTGTTATGAAAGTATAGATCCATGGTGAGTTAGTAGAGAGATGTTAGTGAGAGAGAGAGGGGAAACTCAAAAAAAAAACAAAAGATTAGATTAGATGAAATGTGAGTTCCATCCTTCCCTTGTGTGGGAAGGGTTATATATATAGTACCTAATATTGTGCCCCTAGTGGGCTGTGGAGTGAGCTGACAGTGAGGAAAGCCCCAACCCACTCCACAAATATATTTAACTACACTAATAATACTAATAGTACTAAACTAATATAAATAAGCCTACGAGCTATGTGAATGCTAAATAGATGCTCGGGGTGACCGAACCTTCATCTGAATATTTATATTTCTAACAATCTCCCCCTAAGGGAGGTCACCCCGGAAATAATAACTTGAATTCTAGCATTTTGTCTTCAGAACTTGTCTTCATAGCTCGTAGTCTTTGATTCTTTAATGTCATGAAACTTTGTGCATTCAGCAGTGGACTTTTGATGACTTTTCCGTTGTCATGGATGATTTTAAGTGTTCTTTGAAAATATCATCCAGCATGTATCTTCTAGCTATCATTCAGTAGTATGTCTCCTTGTGATGTGATATTCTTTGAGCCGACATGCTCACACTATTTGGTGTCATGATCTTTAGCATCAGAGTTTGCAGAAGCCGTGTTAAAGGTCTTTTAGGTTGATCATGACTTTGTTGAGTTACAATGATGATGTAGTGTGAACATGTGGTAGAGGATTGTCATCTTTACTGCAACCAGCTACAACTGCAATCAGCTAAAGCATCCAATAGCTACAACCGCCAGAAGTTCCTGCATACGACAGTTAGCAACAAATCGACCGGTACTTACAAGTTTGGACTTTGAGATTGTTAACAGCATAGTGTGAAAACTCTCTCTAATCCTCACCAAGACCGTTCCTAATCGAAAACCCACAGAGGGCCTTTTAAGATCATACCGTAGTATATCAACAATTAGGTGAGTCGCTGGAGATCACTCCACGACTGTAGACCGTTTGAAATCACCGCGATCACTAAGCGTAATCCACAGGGAATTACCGAAGTGACCTGCTTTCAGGGCTGCTTGATGTTGACCCTGGCAGGAATTTCCATTCAATCATTGAGAATTACATACGTAAATTCTCTCATAAATGTTCTGGCAGACTGCTAGGATCTGCGTAGGACTCTTAAGTTTACAACTGGTGTCCTTAATGTTGACCAACCAGTGTAGTAGTAGCATGTGTTCCTATGAGATCTTATTTTGCATCTCGTGGCTCTAGACTCAATTGTGTGTTTTGATTTGGTGATCGGAGGCTGGAGAGGACTGCCACCTTTTCAATATCATCTAACTCGGAGTGACAGAGACAATAGAAATGAATTGATCTCCGTGAAAATTGAAACAAGAATCCTTTGAGGGACCTTGAGTGGCTAGGGAGGGTTGTGCAGCGTATCACTGGGTCCATGATACTTTGTCTTCAATGCCAGCAATCAACTATGTGATTCTGACAACATATGTATTGACCCAGTATCTTCCTAAGTTGTAAGGAGGGCTATTTCTTTTCACCCTTTCTCACTTAGTTTCTTTTTAATTCTTCAACCCCTTCAGTGCATACCAAGACTTCATTACTAGAACCTTGTTGGGTTTGTTCCAGTTCTAGCTCCATCTCAGTCGGCACTCTTCCCTAATTCACTTTTCTCCTTTTTTAATCATACCTAAGGACTTCTACACTATCTAGTGGATTGTCCCTGGGTAGATCCCTCCAGCTCTGGCGGGATCGTGGGAACTTGAACCTAACCTTACCATCCTTATAACTCCATGCATTAAATTAAATGGTCGGTCTTTGGTGTTCTTCCACAATTGCGAAACCAAATCTTTGAAAAATCTCTCAAAGTGTTCATGATTATGAAAAACATTTTGCAAACACTTGAGAGTTTTATATTTTTCAAATGCTCCCCCTCAACATGTGCTCAAATGATTGTTTTATAAATTTGCACATGTCAGGTGAAGCTCGCACTTTTGAATTGATTGATTTTCCAAGAACATGATCATCGCGAGACACTCTTACATCACTAGTAAACTAGCTTGAAATTATTACCCGTCCAGATCACATTCAAGGAAAATCGCTCGAAATCGGTACATTCTACTCAGACACGTCCTTTGCGAGACACGCTTACATCACCAGATAAACTGGCTTGAAATTATTACCCATCCAGGACATGTCCTTTCGACTACTGACTTTAGCTATTGTCAATTCATTTGTCAAGTCTGAGTCACGATCACTTGCGAGGCCAAATCCATTTTGTCCATTTGCTCCCCCTCAATATGTTCATCGATATACGAAAGAGTTTAGCACATATGGGAGAGCCTAACGTTTAAGTCCAAAACATCACATTTTCATCAGGTTTCATATTTAAATCACATTCTCTCCCCCGATCAAAAATTTCAAACCTTTTGAGATTTGTGATCCCAATTGATTTAAATAATTTAGAAAACATGGGAGAAAATGTGGTCAGGTTTAACATGTTCTGATGATGAAACATACTTTGCTCCCCCTTAATCTAAGAGGGAGATTCACTGCTTCTTATGCACAAGATGACTTTAATGACACGAATGATATTGACCTTTTTGCACAGATGATGTGATCATCCGCTTCTCTGAAGGGAGTCATTGGTCAACATCGATTATCCATCCACCAACAAAAACGTCCAAGTATTGTAGATCCCCACTTGGCGAGATCGGAACAAATATTGCTTAGTTTCACTGAAGGTGGTGGTGGTGGTGATGAAGGTGTTGTTGTTGTTGTTTTTGCTGCCGATGTTGTTGTCGTGATGAATTCTGAGCCAATCAATAGAGTTTGGACGTCTGATCAAATGGTTAGAGCGGGAACTGGTACATTCATTTTGGCTATGGAAGCTACATGAGAATATCAACATAGATATACATACATAGAGATACACTATTCCTTAATAGCTACCCTTCAGCAGCTTGCCACATTATAATACCAAGCTCATCTTATAATCAAACCACAATCAGGGAGTACGTCAAACCACTATCTAGCATGAAGAGCAATTAGCAATCATAATCATGGCAATTCACATAGATTTCAATATTCAATACAGGATCTTAGGAACATGATTCTATCATGATGGCTATATACCTAAGCGAATCCTGAGAACATATGCACAATATCAACAACAATTAAGCAGCAATCGACTAACAAGAGTCAAACAACAGTTGAAACTCATTCATTCAGATCATACACATGTCATAGGAGTATTCAAAAACATCAACTGCAACTGGTTTTCTTACGTCTTTTAGGTTTTGAGTCTAAAAGTATTTAGGGGATTACACGAGGATTCCAAAGTAACACAAATGAACCTTCTAGATATATAAAGCAAGGAAACTATTAGCACATTTCACATAATGTCCTAAACTTTCTAGCAATTCACACATTTGGCCATTTGATATAAAATTTTAGCAAGATCCTCTTCAACTAATACCCCATTAACTACAAAACCATTTCTAACAAGTATGAGTTAACCAAGAAATCCGTTTGATGATATAAAATTTGAATTCACTCTCCCCCTCAATCAATGACCCGTATTCTAGTTAAATATTTGTAGTCGTTGATTGAGTGACAAATTTTATGCACAATCCAAAAAGAATTTCAAGCAACACAAAAATCACCAAGTGTCTCACAAATAATTTTCAGAAGAATCATAGAATGAAAACTATTTGTATGCAAAGAAGATTTCTCTTCTTTTTCAAGAAATGATGCACTGAAACGTACATCAGATCGAAGAAACATGGATATAAAGTAATAGCAAGCCATTTTAGACATGTTTTACCAATCCATTTTAACTTCTGCTCGAGCTTCATTTAAAGACCCGTGCCATTATTGAATGACATTTCTAAGTCCGTAAATGTTATCGATAAACAGAAGACATGCCTAGGTGAAACTATTTTTGGTCTTTTCTAATTTTTTAATTTTTATGGATTTTCTGATTTTACGTTTCTCTATTTACAATTAGCAAGATTTCTATATATCTATTTACAAAATGGTATACGATATGAAAAAGAATGAAAGAAGCAAAATATATACAAGGATACGAACCGAAAACCATTACTCCTCAGCATCCTGAATCTTCTCCGCATTCATCACTTGACTTGCTGAAGAGCAATGTGAGCACTTTTAATCAGGGATTGATTCTGGCTTTTCACTCTCCCCTAATTAGTGCTCTCCCCCAACCTGACAACCTTTCTGATGAACACCCATAATAGGAAGAAGACTTTGGATGAACGCCCATAATATGAAGATGTCTTTTGATAACCAAATGCATGCCGTCTTTAGTCTTCTAACACTCCCGTCCTTGAGTAACGCCATCAAAAACCTTAGGCATCTTTTCGTTAGTTTAAGTTGAGCCTCAACTGAAATCTAACTTAACCCCACAACTCATCAAACAAGAACTGTCATGAGGTTAAGCTAAACCACAAATTTAAGCCCAGTAACAACTTGATTTCAGCTTAACCTCATAACTCATCAAACAAGAACTGTCATGAGATTAGGTTAAAATCAAGTTGGACCTAACCTTAAACTACAGAACAACTTGAACCTAACTTAACTCCACAACTCATCAAACAAGAACTGTCATGGGATTAAGTTAAATATCAAGTTGTAAGAAAAGAGCTCAACATTTTTGAATGTAGAGAAGACTGTAGACTCGACCTTCTTCAAGATTGCCCAATGTGGAGGAACAGAATACCAATCATCTTCATCTCACCAAATGCCTTCCAGTAATCTTACATGTAACCCATCAACCCGCAGCGTGCACATGATACGATAACACACAGCAGAGAATGAATAATAGACTGAAGACTCGACCTTCTTCAGTCTTTAGTATAACACCAAAGTAACAAGTTGAACCACCGATCATCTATAGTATGTATCCTCTTAGATATTAAGCCCTGATCACGTGAACCTGTTGTGCGTCCTTGATGTACACATTTTCTCTCCCCTGATGGTTACGATTAATCAGCCCATGACATAAAAGCGAAACGATAATACCAAGGTAACAAGTTGAACCACTGATCATCTCTGCGGTTATCAACACTGGAATAACTTTAACTCAGAAGCAGTATAAAGCCCGATCACGTGAACCTGTTGTGCGTCCTTGGTGTACACATTTCTCTCCCCCATGATGGTTATGATTAATCGGAATCATCATCATGATGTGTACATGTAGCCTAACGACGTATACATGAAGCATTGACTAGAACCCTTTGTTACTGATTGTACCAGCCCGTGAGACTATGTCGATTAGCATTCTGTGACCATGTTCTTCAACACCTTGATAGACGGAGGAAGAAGTAGTGTTGGAGAACCATGGTTTGCACGACTCCTGAACTGACGTATTCAGGAGTCGTATGACCATTTCTCAATCATCAACCAACATGTAGAATAATATTCACCCTTTCCCCGCCCCTCAAAAATTGCATATGCCTGCCAACTGCAATTTTTGATGATTGAAATAGTGAATATGAATACCATCAAAGATAAGTAACTCTGCTTGACGGTTCTTGAAGACTGACATGTTGTTTATTCACCCTTTCCCCCCCTCAAAATTTGCATATGCCTGTCAACTGCAATTTTTGGTTGAATAAGTGAATAATAGTATACTCCAATATGCGTCGATCCACTTGAAGACTGAATAAGCACGGAAAGAGCATGAAACTTGATGATGAGAACGGCCATAAATAAGAAGACTCCTCTTCTTTTGAAGATAAAGTGCACTCAAGCGTACACTTTTCTTTGCTTTGATGAACGAGGCCTGAACTGATATGAACAGGCGTCATAATGATGAAGACCGAGGCCTGAACTGAGGTATCCAGACATCATAATGATGAAGAACGAGGCCTGCACTGATGTGTACAGACGTCATACTGATGAAGAACGAGGCCTGCACTTATGTGTACAGACGTCATACTGATGAAGAACGAGGCCTGCACTGATGTGTACAGACGTCATATCTCTCTTTTCTACTTCTCTCATCTAATTCATTACCAACCCCATTATCATTCTATCGGCTTGATGTCGTGACCACTGATGGAGAAAAACCCAATATGATGAACTTGAGACTGAAGTAACATAACCCGAACTTGTGACTTAAACTTGTACTAATGCGAGACAAAGAGCGGTGTAGAGACTTCGTGCAACATCGAATCCCTAAGTACTCTATACTCTTCAACCAACCAACCATCAAGTATAAGACGTACATCACCTCTTGGATATCCACAACTTCGCGTGACACTGAGCACTACAACGTGACTCCTTAAAGTGATAGTTATTTTGTAATAGAAAGAAAGAAAAAATAACTAGATATCCAAGTCCTCGTCATTGTAAATGTTGAAAGCTCGAACAAGGATCTCGAAGAATCTTCATCCAACCTCCCCGATATCTTCAGATACTAAGTACACGCACCTATGAAATTTCACTTCAGCCTCAAGTAAATAATACTGAACTAACGCGGTAGTCACATCTTGTCGATTAAATGCCCCGATCCAGCCATTTGTGATGTTATAGCTGAACTTTGATAATTGTTTTAACCCGATCATGGTCAAGAGCGCATAGTCCATCATCACGGGATTTTACAAATCTATGATTTAAACCGAGAAATAAGTTCTTTCGCGGGATTTTACAAAACCAAGAAGAAACCGTGAGACAGTAACAGATTGAATGTGGCATGACTGATATGATTATGGTGAATATCAGTTTGGGTTAATAATATCTTGTGAGAATTACAGATCACATCACAACTTTTAAAACCTTTGTTCAACTAACCAACCTCGTGCACAAACAGCAAATTGTGACCACTTGATGAAGGAAACCCGATATACCAATATTGCAAGTGAAGTAGAATTACTCAAATTTGTTACATAAGCTTGCATTGTTGTTGGAAGAACGGTGTTAAGTCTCTAAGTACATAATGTTATCCTGACAAAGTATGAGACTTTCATCACCTCTTGCGATTATCCACAACGTCTTCTACGTGTGACACTGAGTACTACAATGTATCTCCTTTAAGTGATAGTTAACCAGGTCTTCAACCATCCACCCCGACTTCTGGAAACTAGATAACCCAAGTCTTCAACTTACATCTTAAGCACGAGCAAGTTATCATTGAAATCATGCATCCAACCATCCCCGATTTCAAGATAAAATTAGGTAGACTCTTTCGTGAAATCCAACTTCACCCTCAAGCAAGGAATACCAAATTAACTTCGTAATCATTTTGTGCGGTTGAATAGTTAAAGGGAGAAGAAACATGCGCTAATTCTTAGCAGAGCCCATGACTCATAGTCAGTCCAATCAAACATATTTGTTTGACCCAGCTGCTTGGATGATATCAGGTGCAGTGCATGGAATAGTTGTCGTACTGTGTACAGGATTTTACAGTTCTTGAGATTTAACCGAGAAATAAATTCAAGAACAAACTGCACAACAGTAAGTATCAGACCGCTGAAACCGCTGAAAGCTAAACCACTTAAACTGGAACCGCTAATATTCAAACCTCTGGAGACTGAACCACTGAATCCTGAATCGCTACGATCTGACCCGTTGAAATCGGAACTGCTAAGATTCAAATCGCTGGAGACGGAACCGCTAGGAAACTCGCAACAGTTCTCCCCCTCAAAAAGGGCATGAAATGACCTTTTTGCCAAAGCTGAGAGTCCGTGATGTTTGTGAATTTGTCAGGCACAATATACGGAAAGAGACAAATAAAATTACTGCAAAGAAGATGGTGATTAAGACTCTCTTGTAGTAACCCCTTGCTTGTCACCTCATCAACGGTTTAGTAGATTAACAAAGTCACTGAAGCTCGTAATATGCCAAAACTGCTTGATGAAATGTGTTTAACTTAAGACTGAGTAAGAGGTTAAAACACGTCTCTGAACAAATCACCTCCTGTCTTTAAGTCTAACCATCTTTTGAGAAGATCTTGTACTGCAATCCCATTAGAAGCTTGAGAAACAACAATCACTTGATGAAGCTTGATAAAGGACAAGTTCGCGACTTATACTTGCACTAAATTTGTGATTTAGAACCTATATTGAGCACAACAACGTAACTCCTTTAAATATAGGTAGTGATATATACCCAACCTTCCATCCTTTATTGTATATATCCACTTCTTGAACATCCAAGCCTAATCACCATAAATACGCTCGAGCAAGGGTCATCAAACATCGTGCATCCATCCAACCTCGAGATGTTTGAGACACTAAGTACACCAACCCGTGAATTAACAAACCAACCAAGTTACCATAATTTCCCAATTCCTGCCGATCTTGAAGCACAAACTTATCCCGAAAAATTAGTCAACCCCGGAAGTTGTATTATGTCAAAATCCATGTCCAGCCTGCTTGTCCAAAATTAATTTGACGGGATTTTACAACTCTTGAGATTTAAACCGAGAAATCGAATCTTTCGCGGGATTTTCTAAAATCAAGAGAAAACCGTGAAATCAATAAGAATAACCAAGTGTGAAGTGCAATATTGATCTTCAAAATTTAAGTCAAAGAAGTCAAATCTCAACTTGATCAAATTCGCAACAAGTCAAGTCACAGTTTGTCAAATTGCAACAAGTCAAATTGCAAACAACCATATCGCAATAAGTCAAATCGCAAGAGTTAACTCGCAACGTCAAATCGTAACTGGTACCATCGCAATCAGTCAAGTTGCAACAAGTCAAATAGCAACTTGTCAATTCGCAATTAACCAAATTGCAATTAGTCAACAGTAACTCAAATCGTAAAGATCAAATTGCAGGCTCACTCACATCTCAGGTACCAATAGGACAACGCTGCCAAATCCACAACTCTGAAATCACGTTGACATTCATATACCCAACTACAAGCCGTGCCGTGTGAATCCTCGTGAAATTTTTGTCAACCAAAATCCCACACATTTACCAATAATCTCATCAATTTGTATCCAATACTATCAATCTATCATAACTATAGTACGGATGGCAAATTTGAATTCAGTCCAGGCAATATCATATTAAGCAGCCAACCATTTGATAGCCCATAACCAATTTCGGTTCACAAGCCCAACAAGAAAATCCTTATAACACCTAACTCTAATTAATCTCATCCAAACCCTAATCACATCACCACGCCTGATCTCATTTTCATCTCTTTATCATCGAATCAATCAATCTCATATCCTCACAAATCCATCAAGATAATCATCATCTCATCATCATCATTAATCAATCCGAATCAAACACAAACACACCCGTGCCTTTACCTTCGTTTTAATAATCAGCATAGGAAAAATCAAGAGAGCCCTTTGAAGACATCAAGATCATTTGAAGGGTCTGAGGTAGGTTTCTCCTTTTATTTTCGTTTGTTGTTGTGTTTATGAACGAACTGAAGAAAAAGATTATACCATCACTTTTATAAATCTTTTCTTTTGTGTTTCGGATAATTAATTGAAGCTTAGTCTTCAAAAAAAATTTAGATCGATGATGAGTTGTGGGTATAGATCATTTAAGGTCACGTAATCTCATATGAGATACGAAATACAACATAAAACACTGAGGTCTATTGTTTTAACTTTTTTTCGTACGAGACTAGTTATTGTGTGGAGATGAGTATAGATTCGATAGAGTTGTTGTTGTATGATGGATGTGACAAAGGGAGTTAGATTGGTAATGGGTTTGTTTTAGTGTTGGACTGTAAATTTGATTTGTTTTGGTACTATGGTTGTGGTCATTGTCTGTTCATCATCTTGAGGTTGCTGGTCTTGGTCTTAGTAGTTGCGGTTTTTGATTGGCACAATGTTTTTGGACTGATGATGGTTGAGACCTGAAGGTCATAAGAATATGTTATTATTGGTTGTGGTCTTAGTCTGCTTCATCTCCTTTCTTTTAAATCTTTTTGAGTAAGTTGACCTTTCTTGACTAGTCAACTGTGGTAAACCGCCAGCCAATAAACCGCCAGTCAATAAACCGCCAGTCAATAAACCGCCACAGTCAATAAACCACCACAGTCAATAAACCACCAGTCAATAAACCGCTAGGACAAGTCAAACTACTGTTGACCGGTCAAAAGTCAAACCGCTGGAGCATCAAGCCAAACTAGTCACTTTCAGCACTTTTGTCTTCTTTCCGGTTTTGGTTAAGCTCCAAACAGCCCTCCCAATATTCACCAAACCGCCAGCAAGAACAAGCATCTTTTGACAAGCCGCTACTAAGAATAACTTTTATAGCCGCTTGTCAAAAACCGCTGCCAATAACTCAACAGCAGTGATGCAGGTGATAATAGACCGCAAAAACATGCAAGGAAAAAGAGTTCAAGGTATTTCCAACTCTAGACTACCCCACGGATTAAGCTTAGATTTTCTACTCGAACTATTAACTCCCAAATGCTCCAACAGTTAAAATCCAACACCATACACAGAACAAAGCCAAAAATTAGAAGCGAGAAATAGACGCCACAAATTCAATTCACAGACCACGAAAGCAACAACAACAAAGTTGACCCTTGATTAATTCGTACCCAACAAATAAACCAAAAAAAATGGATAAACTAGCTAGGATGTTACAGTTACAGTTAAAGCCCAAATGTTCCACGGGTGTTACTGTTAAAGCCCACGTTTAAGCAACCTGTGAACAAATAGAATGCTTTGACCAACCCAGATTTGCCACTTTGAATCAAAACAAATTTAAGACCAATTGTTCGAACCAAAAGGAAAAAAAATCCAAGAACACAATCAATCGAACCTAACCTTGGCTCTTGATACCAATTGTAAGATCTAAACATCTTGATTGTGTGGATGATTCGGGTGGTCTTGTGTTATGAAAGTATAGATCCATGGTGAGTTAGTAGAGAGATGTTAGTGAGAGAGAGAGGGGAAACTCAAAAAAAAAACAAAAGATTAGATTAGATGAAATGTGAGTTCCACCCTACCCTTGTGTGGGAAGGGTTATATATGTAGTATCTAATATTGTGCCCCTAGTGGGCTATGGAGTGAGCTGACAGTGGGGAAAGCCCCGACCCACTCCACAAATATATTTAACTACACTAATAATACTAATAATACTAATAGTACTAAACTAATATAAATAAGCCTACGAGCTATGTGAATGCTAAATAGATGCTCGGGGTGACCGAACCTTCATCTGAATATTTATATTTCTAACAACAAATTTTAGCAAAGTTACATTTGTGATCAAACATTCTTTTCTAAAATAGTCATAACTTGTTCAAAACTTCAAATTTTTTTGAAAATAACTTTTCAAAAATTAACAAGTTCAACAACGAGCCAATTTTTTTGTAACACAAATGTGTTTCTCAATTTTTTAAATTCATTTCAAAGAGGATCAAATTTTTTATATAAAGAAGAATTTTAAATATTGAGACCTAAAATTGCATATGTTTAGTTTAGTAATAATTAGACTATGATTGTATCCCGATATTGCCTTAAAGTAGTTCATGATGCATATGTTTAATTAGAAAATTTGACTTCTCTATGATTGCATTTTTATGAACACTTTGTGAATGACATTTACTATGTCTATGTGAATGAATGATTTTGACGGATAAAATTCAAATTCTTTCTTGGTTGCCAAAGCTATGAATTTCAAACTTACAAATCAATTCATGCAACCTTGAAAAGTTTTCACTCAAATTTGTTTATAAAATGTTTTGAGACAACTTGATACGGTCTTAACTAAGAATATCTCATCTTCAAGGTGGTTATTAGGGCTAGTTTTCATGAAAAAACTGATAATGTATCCCTTTAGCTACGCAACGTAATAGAGTATTCAAAATTTTGATACGTTTAGGGAAATCTCACTCTTATGCAACAAAAGCTCTTTTGAGACGACTTGTATTTGACTTAACCTAAAACTTCTCATCTTCAAGATAGTTATTAGGAATAGTTATCACCTAAAAGCTGATAATGGACTCCTTTAACTAGGCAACGTAATAGAGAGTTCAAAGTTTTGTCATTTTTCAAGAAATCTCACGCTCGTGCATTTAAATTATCTTTGTAAATGTTTTTTTTAACCAAGTTATCTAGTATATACTAGATTACTTGAGTTTGAAACAAATGTTGATACTTTTTCCCAAAACTTCAAAAAGGTTAGATGAACGTACATTTTGAAGCAGAGAAATGTAAAACAACGTTCAATCTAAACCTCATAAATATCTTGAAAAAGTATCACAACACAAACTTTTGGTGAGGTAAAACAAAAACAAATTAAAAAGAGAGAATTAAATCGCATGTGAAAAGAAAAGAGCATGCGCTTATGCTATAAAAGCAAGAAAGCATAAGAAAAGAAAAAGAAAAGAAATATGCTCGTAAAAGAAATGCAAGAGCATACAAAAACAGACATAGTGAAATAAATGAATTTAAATTTATCCATACACTTACAATCTTTATATCATTTCAGAATCACATTAACAAAAATGGCTCAAGAGCAAGTACAAGAACAACCACAAAACATTCAAGAGGAAGTTCAAGCTGTGCATGTACCGACAAATGAAGAACTTGTTTCTGAAGCAGACTTCCTCAGAATTGGTGATTTCAATCATCGATTCATTATCACCTCATTTTAATGTGATCAAAACATTATCCCTAAAATTCTCCAACATCACCCCATATATCCCGCACTCTCATCATCAGACTCCACCACTCCCATGATACACTTATAACAATTTTGGCGTAATGTTGTGCTCTTGGAAGATGTCAAGCCTGTTACACTTCAAAGTACCATAGAGACACAACATATTAACTTAACGTCAGAAGATCTACGAACAACACTTAATCTTCCTGCTGCAAATCATGGAAATTATGAAGATTTCGAAGAAGCTCCCAACATTGAGCAGCTCAAAGAATTCTTCATTGAGCTAGGATATGATAAAGATGCTGAAGGTGCTGACAACTTCAAAAGATTATCAGCATTCAAACGGAAGTATCTATCCGCGAGATGGGCTACGCACTTCTCAATTCTGAACCGTTGCATAACGGGTAAGGAAACAGGGTTGGATAAAGGCAATACAACACTGTACCAAGTTATGTATGGTATAGTAAAACAGCGTCACTTCAACTATGCTAAGATGATCTGGACGGATGTCGTAGATCATGTAAGGAAATCATCGAAGAAGAAGAATGTGTGCATTCCTTTTGTCAGATATATTATGTTGATGATTGTCCAATTCATGAGGCAATATCCGAACATCTTAAGAAGATAAGAAGATCCAACAGCAAGAGAACCATACATGCACATCACAAGTGGTGACTTCATTGTTACTAACAATGCACCCATGCCGATACCACAAAACTTGTTGGATCTTGCTAACAAGGAATCTCCCGAATACAAGGAGTATATGGAGTTAGTTAACGCTCCTGTGGGAAGCTCAAAACCGAGCGGACCTACCCGGGAGCGCATAGGGTTAAAGTAGAGTCTAGCGCTAAAGTAGGAACCCCTAGGATGCGCAAGAAGACAATGGCATGAAAACGCACTAAGCTGGGGAGTAAGCTTAGGCAGTTACAAGACGAAGATGATGAAGATAGGGAAACACTCATTGAGCCACAAACTGATGAGTCTAGGAAAACAAACGTAGGCAAAGATGATGTGGGGGAGGATAAGGAGAAAAGTGAACCTTCTAAGGAGAATAAGGATAGTGAGGAGCCTAGGATTAGTGATACTCGTCATGATGACGACGATGGAGATGATAAGGGGGACGGAGATGACACCCATAGAAAGGAGCCTAGGACACAGACGAAGATTGACAACAGTAGGTCTAGGTCCACTGAACAACACCAACTCACTCATCCCGCTACCACCCAAGGAATCCAAACAACAAGAACAACAAGAACAACAACATCAACAACAACAACAACAACAACAACAACAACAACACCACACACAATACCCATAACAGCAACCCCATTCACAACTCACACATCACAACAACCATCATCAACAACAACAAATTTAAAACATATCCCAACAACATCCACATCCACTCTCTTTCAGAGAATACGAGCTGAACCAGTTCCATTTGTAACAACCACACACTTCAATGAAGTTATGGGGAAGCTAAGAGCCGACATGGAAACAAGATTCACAGCTCAACGACCACGTGAATCTCAAGCTGGATCATCGTCATCTACAAAAACTCTATCATTGGAACGTCTCTCAGAAATCATGTTAGATAAGTATTTGAATGGTGATTCACTACAACAAGCTCACCCCAACCTATACACTGGATTACTGGAACCCGAAGCTGAACCACCTACAACAACTCAAGCTGACAATCAACTTCATGACCTCGAGAAGGAAATCAAGAAAAACAATTATGAGGCAATCAAGCTAATCAATAAATTGTCAACAAGGGTAGTCGTGTTGGAAAGCTAATGTCGTCCACAGTCACGAAAGCGCGGTCAGGATGATCCTGATTAGGATGATCCTGAGGAGGAGAAAAGCGCTAAAAGACCAAGAACCACAACAACTACAACCTTCTTAACACACAAACAAGCTTTACCTCAATAACAACAACAACACAAATCCAGTTCACAACAACAAACAGACGAATATGAAGATGTGAAAATGGACGATGAAGCCGTTGGGGATGAAACTCACAATGAAGGTGTAGATGTTGATGAAGAATTTTGGACCGACATGACATATCGGGAAGGAGATATACCTCCGGAGCTTGAAGAATTTGATGTTTCAGACATAGATGATGTTGATGTGTTTGATGACGTGTTGAAGGATCCATTACATACGGATGAACAAACTGAAGATCCTACAACAATAAGACTTGACAGGCTATTCTCTAATCTGCATGAACGATTTGGATTGAACATCGGAGAAGATGATCCATTGGAACAAAGAGTAGAAGGTATCTATGATTCGATAATCTACAAGTTTAAAAGTGACAGAGATCTAAATACAAGACTTATCAATCAAGAGGTATCTAAAGCTCTCGGTGCTTCTACTTCTTCAACACTTGAAAGAGAAGTTACTGGAAAGAGAAGAAGAGAACGCTCTCCACTATGGAAACAAATCCCTAGAGTTCCAAGATCTGACACCACACCTCCAGTTCCGTACATCAACGACGATCTTAAGTACATGCTTGAAGGTCAAGACAAATACCAACCATCAACCAAGGAAGTAGCGACATATGAGGAAATTCCAGAACCATTTCTGGAAGAAAGTAGATTTGCTAATATCTTCTTTGAAGCGGAAGTTGATCCAGAAATGTACAACAGAGACGTATATCTTGGGATAATCAACGTAAATGAAAGATCGAGGGGATTCTATCGATTGAGGTAGCTCAGACGCAAGCCACGTGAAGAAGTCTACTCAAAGCATAGAATCCTCAGATACGTTGAAGTTAACTCAGAGTATCAATCTTCTCACGGATCGGTTGAATATCACATTGTCAGAATAGATAATCGACACTGCCACTTCACTGGAGCTGACTACATCAACCTTCATCCTCATGATCTTGAAGATATCCTAAAAAGAAAAGAGACTACTTCAACAAAAAAGCCATTGATCAAGACATGGTTGAATCAGTATTGATCTTCATGAGGGCTTATGTTGTAGTAGCTCACATCAAAGACTTCCAGATGGGGATTGAAAGCTATCAGAGGAAGATCAACCTAACTCCTCCGATGTTAGTTTGCATTGGTATTTAGAAAGCCAAGAGCTCGACATGTTTCACAAGACCCGGCCTTGGACTATGTCTGGTGTATGTAACCGACAAGAAGCAAAAGAGATTGTTCAAAGTCGTTGAAGTAGCCAAGTTTTCTTCCGGTACACTGCTACGGATCCTGAAGAAACTTGAGCGGATAAAGAGGAAGGTGGAGAAACTGCAGATAGAGATGACTGCAAGCAATCATCGTATGTTGACAAGGGTTGTGAATGTGATAAAAGAAAAGGCTGACGCTTCGAGCGTCATGGAGATGAATGGAACAAAGAATCGGATGTCGAAGTTGGCCTGACAAGAAGCCCATAAATAGAAGACCCGAATGATCTACCCTTAGGGGGAGATTGTTGGAACACAAAAAGTGTAAATCATTAGTGCAGGGACTTCTATTAATCTTTTGTACTAGTATAGGGTATGTTGTGTAACATTGTGTGGCTTGCGATAGCATTACACTAATGCAACACTTGTATAGTTGCGATAGTATGCTTGACTATTGTATGGGTATAAATACCCCCTACCTCATGGGTTATGTGGTGTGTGTTCTTCTTTCTATCAATGCGAGACTTTACTTATTTCTCTCGTTTCTCTCTCTAACTAAAGTATCCACACCCACTTTATCTCACTAAGATTATTAAAGTAGACGTGATATTATTGGAAAAACAGGTTGGAGTGGTATTGTTTGTTGAAAGTTCTTGTTGAATCGGTATAATTGGAGGGGTATCTGGTACTGGATCAATATCTTCATTAGTAGTTGTTGATGAACCGGATACGGGAGATGACATGCCTTCTTGATGATTAACTTCGATTATCGGAGTTGCAGCGGATATTGTAGACATCTTCATCTTATTTCCTCCACATGATTCATCATAGAAGTTCTCAAACAAACAATCTAACTCTTCCTTTTGAATATGTTTAGGTTTTGGTGTTGATGATTTTGGTTTTGGTACGAGTCCTGAACTATTTTGTCCAGAAGTCATAGGCTTTAGCACGGGTTCTGAACTTGTTGTTCAGAAGCATGATTAAGTGCGGGTTCTAATCTGACTTGATCAAAAGCCATTTCTTCTACTTCATCAAAGTGAACATGGATTGTCTCTTGTATCAACTTTGTTCGCCGATTGTAAATACGATATGCACTTGATTGTGTAGAATATCAAAGGAAAATTCCTACATCCCCTTTTTAAGAGGGTAGCACCGACAACCAAAAGTGCGTAGGTATTTTACATCGGGTTTGCGACTGCGAATGATGTGATATGGAGTTTTGTTGAATCTTTTATGGATGATAGATCGGTTTTGTGTGAAACAAGCGGTTGACACTGCTTCAGACCATAGATTTAATGGAAGATTTGCGGAGGCGAGCATTGTTCAAGCAGCTTCTACTAATGTACGGTTTCGTCTTTCGACTACACCATTTTGTTGATGAGTAATGCCGGTAGAATCAAAGAAACTCTGAAGAATCTGATTCGTGAACTCCATTTCCATTGTCTGTTCTTACATATCGGACTTGAGCTAGTAAACCAACTTGTAATCTTTTGATGAACTTGATGATTACATTTGGAGTTTCAGCTTTAGAAGCAAGAAAATGAACCCAAGTGTAACGTGAGTAGTCATCCACAATAACCAAAATATATTTCTTTCCATTTTGGCTGACAACACGCATTGGACCACACAAATCTATATGCAATAAATGCAAACGAGCAATGGAACTAGGTTCGGATTTGGATTTGAGTGTTGCACGTGTCATCTTTCCTAATTCACACGCTAAACAAAGATGATCTTTCTTGAAGGAGAGTTTTGGCAATCCTCTGACTAGGTTGTTTTGAGCAAGGTCGTTTATAGTTCTGATGTTCAAATAAGAGAATCGACGATGCCATAGCCAGGCTTGTGATGAAGTTGCTTTTGCAAGCAAACAAATCAGTTTTGGTGATGTAATTTCTCTAAGTGAAATTTGGTATAGATTCGAATCCCTAGAGTCTTTGAGAATATCAACGCCTTCAAGAGTACGAACAATACACGAATGTTTTCTGAATGCCACCTCTTAACCGCTATCACAAAATTGGCTAATGCTAAACAAATTGTGACCTAGCCCTTCGAAAAAGTAGACTCTTTAAATTGTGACTTTATCATGAATGAGATCCCTATAGCCGGTGATTTTAGCAATGTGGTCATTCCCAAAACGCACTATACCCAAAAATTTAGTCACAAAGTTCTTGAGCAGTGCCTTGTTCCGTGTCATATGTCAGGTGCACCCCGAATCGAGGTACCAGAGGCACACTTGGACAAGCTGCACATCTGATGAGGAATTATTTGGTACCTTTTTAAGGGGTCATTTAAGGCCAAAATCGTATTTATATGATCAAACATTGCCCTAAATCATTTCTTTTTGCATTTTAGGTACTTGAGACGAGAAATTTAGAAAATGGCATGTTTTGGGCTCGAAAGGACGAAAAAGTAAAGAAAACGATGAAGTCCTAAATTCTGTCAGATATGGGAGTCTGAATGCGTCACACATTACAAAGCGACGCCGTCACTTGTAAATAATGGAGGATTCTTGGCTCAGAATTAACAAATGACACCTCAGTCAAATTTGAAGACTTTATAACCTGACGGCGTCAGGTGTAATTGAAGACCAAAAATTCGTACAAAGTTAACAAGACACGGCCCAGAAGTTTTACTAAGGGATGGCGTTAGACAACACTTGACGGCGTCAGAGATCCTAAGCGACGCCGTCACAAGACAACTTGGAGAAGACGAAACCCTAATTGGAGGCAACTGACAGCGTCACACTTTGCAAGTGACGCCATCACCATTGTAAAACTATATATACTTTCGCATGTTTTCATTAATTCGTGTAACATCTTGGAGTAGGGTTTTGTGTAAAACTATTTGTTTATCTTCTCTTCTCTTTAACATGCCAGCTTAGATTTATTTGTGTTTGATTAGATCTAATGAAACCTAGTTGTTGAATATTGATTAGTCGTCTCTTGTTTAATTGATTGCCTCATGTTAGGCTAAGAAAACTGACTGACTTCTTTTATGTAACTAGCTTGAACGTCTTAGAAAACGCAACCGTAGAGTGCACTATTGGTTTTTCTCGTTGTATTTATTGCATGAATTGCGGCTTGTAGATCCTAGAAAACTTAATAGACTTTAAGGGTTTTAGGGGAGACTAATATTCATAGAGTTGGAGACTTCGGCACCTCCCCACGACCAATATTAATACAACGCTTCAATTAAAATAAAGACGTGACAATTTGACAAATTAGTAGGAGATAACTAGGGAGTAATTAAATCTAAGTGAACATGCTTTTCCCTATCATAAGAAGTCACCACTTTACTTTTTCTTGTTATTAGTTTAATTATTAGTTTTGGATTAGTTGACTAGCAACTAATTCCGCCCACTATTCCAAAACCCGAGATTTTTACTTGCTTTTATAAAAATATAAAAATACAAAAAGAATCATCCCTCACCTCTAGACCTATCTTGACATACACTTCGACCTTTCCACAACTACTGCAAGACTATTCCCCTAGAGAACGATCGATCCCCCGGACTTACCTATACTACGCTACAACTGTTACGTACACTGCCTAAGAGGATTGTAAAACTTCCAGTGAAGGTTACAACCACCGCATCAAGTTTTTGGCGCCGCTTCCGGGGTATAGTTAATAGTTTAGGATCGATTTCTATTTCGTTTAGGTGGAAGTTTTACAATCCTTTCTTCGTTCCCTTTGTTCGTAATCCTATCAAGTGAGATTTTATTTTCTTTTTATTAGCTTTCTTGTAGTCTATCTTTTCTTCGTTCCCTTTGTTCGTAATCCATATCATTTGCCATCATGGTGAATGATAATATCTTTGAACCCATTGGCCAACCAAACCAACCACACCAAGAGCAACCCCACCAAGACCCACCAATTAACCAAGACCCACCTCGAGCCCGTACTCTAGGTGAGTACTCTAAACCAAGCCACCAAGGCTATCGAAACACCATTGAGCTCCCCCAAAGAGCCAATGTGTCTCCCTTGCGATCCGACACCATCCAGTTAGTGCAAAGTAGATGTGCATTCCATGGACTTCGTTCCAAAGATCCAAAGCAACATCTCAAGGATTTCCTTAAAATCCTAGATTCCATAGACCTTGATGTTGCCACTCAAGAGACAACGTGTTTGCGTCTCTTGCAATTCTCTCAACGTGACCAAACTATTCATTCGCTTGAGCGTTTACCCGCGGGATCTATCTCATCTTGGGATGATCTTACCTCTCGTTTCCTCGCTCAATTTTTCCCACCGGGGAGAACTACCAACTTAAGGAATGACATCTTGATGTTCCAAAAACGTCAAGGTGAAACTCTTTACGAATCGTGGACTCGTTTCAAGGACTTACTCCAAAAAATCCCTCATTATGGCATTGATCTTTGGCTTCAAATCCCAATTTTCTATGATCATATCAATCAATCCACAAGGCAAACCATTGACCAAGCGGCCAGTGGTAAGCTACGTGACAAGAATGTGAAAGAATCATGGGGCATCATAGAAGATCTTGCTCTCTATGACAACGAATGTTGGAATGACCCCTGCGAGTTGAGCAAAACGGTCAAGGCAATATCCTTGCCTTCAAATAACTCAAGCATTCCCGACCATAGGATCATGGAACTTGAAGACCAAGTCAAGTTTCTCATGAAATCCTATGAAACTCCTAAACCTTCAAGTCAAGTGAACAAAATCACTTCTTCATGTGAATTATGTAGTGGTTCCCATGACACTCGTGATTGCATGGAACTCCCAGAACAAGCTTTTGCGGATTATGCATCCTCGCTTACCGACAAAGCGGGAGATAAGTGGTTCACTTTCAAACCCGAGCAAAACAACCTTGGTGATTCATACAATCCATCTTGGAAAAATTACCCAAACTTTAGGTGGAAACAAAAACAAAACTCATCTCAAAACAATTTTTCAAATCCACCTAAAATGGTTCGTTCTCAAACCGTACCTTTAGCAATAATCCTTCCAACAACTCCAACAATTTTGAAGGGTTAATGTCTACTTTATGTCATCTCAAGAAGCTCGTTTGTCCAAGTTTGAAGCCGATTTCAAACAACAACAAAGCGAGATGACAAATAAAATTGACAACATGTTAAAGGTTCTCAATGATTGAGTATTGGGAGCACTCCCAAGTGATACCGTCAAGAACCCGAAACTAAATTTTAACTCCATTTCATCGGTTTCGTCTCCTAGTTCTTGTCCTCACTTTACTCGATCAATGCAATAAAAACGTGTTTCAAACAAACTCAAATTTTTCAAAAAGACCAAGAGGATAATACACCAACTAATGTATCGGTCAACCAAGAGATTGAAACACCACCTAAACAAGAACCTAATTCGACCCTTGAAGATGAATTCAAAGATCTTTATCTTGAACGTCCGGTTCTTGATGTCTTAACTCATGCTCCCTACTACAATGCCCTTTTGGAAAAATATAAGGAGAAAGTTAAGTTGGGTAAGAATGGGAGCGCTTTTGTCCAAAACAAGTTACCTAAGAAGTTAGATGATCCGAACATATTTGATTTACCTTCTAGGATTGGGAATTAAAAGGCCTATGACACCTTAGCCGACTTAGGATCATGCATCAATATAATTCCTTTATCCTTCTATAGGAACCTTAACTTAGGTAGACTTGAAACAACAGAATCAATTATAGGATTGGCGGATGGAAGTGTTGCTTATCCGGTTGGGATACTAAAAGACATGGTAGTGCATATAGATAGATTGACTATTTTGGCGGACTTTCATGTCTTAGAAATATCGAGTGATCTTAAGTGCCCATTACTTGTTGGAAGAGGATTTTTAGCAACTGCTAGTGCGATAATAGATTGTAAGATGTCTAAAATAGCAGTAGGGGAAGGATCCACTAGGTCAATCTAGGATGTCCAAAAGCATGAGCATGATATGGAAAGAGGAATAAAGGACGATAGGTTAGCTAGGGATAAGAAACCATCGAGATATGGCCCCCAACTAGATCAAGAGTTTATAGGACCCCAACTCCCATTTTTCCTAGAAGATGCATTTGTGAAGAGCGTACCCTACATGGAACAACAAATAGCTAGAAATGCCGAGCTTGATTCTTTTGAGGACCCTCTAGTATTTAGGAAGATGATTGAGTTCCTAGGAGTTTTGCCTATTAATCTTTGCATGAATAAATGGAAGTCGGAGGATGAGGATAGTAAATGGGATTGGAAAAAGCCACCTAAGGAAGGAGATGGGTTGTGGCACCTTAAAATGAGAATAGTAGATCCCGATGGAGAGGAATTTTAGAAGTCATACCAAACCGAGCCTACTAAGAGAAAACTGAGTGATAAATTTGATCTGAAAGACATCCTCGATGAGGAACCTAGTTATATGGGGTAGGCCAGGACTTTGGGTCTTGCTACAAGACTCGTAAATAAAGAAAAGCACTTCTTGGGAGGCAACCCGAGCTTTATGTTTGTTTGTGTGATTTTTATTTTGATTTGTGTCATATATATATATATATATATATATATATATATATATATATATATATATATATATATATATATATATATATATATATATATATATGTCTTATCATTATTGCTAAATCTTTCATGTTTCGAATATTTTGTGAAAATGCTTTATTTTGTTTTTAACCTCATGTTAATAGCATATAAAGGTTATTTTACAAAAAGATAAGTGTAGGGAAGATTATATTTGTTTATAAGAACAAATTCGAACATGAAAGTTAATAATGAATGATAAACATATATTTATGTGTTTTTTAGTCAAATGCTTGTATCAAGTCACAATGAATGTTCTGCAGTTTTCCAGGTTTTAATACTCAAATCTTTCCAGAAATTTTCCAGAAACAAAACGCAAAAATGTTGTCAAGTCATTCCTGACGGCGTCAGGTTTTTAACCCGACGGCGTCAGGCACTGTAACTACACAGTTTTTCAGGATTTTGTTTTTCTGCTGGAACTTAATTTTTTTTTGAGAATTTTTAGAATTTTAGATCTCCAAGAAGCTGTAAACATTTATTTTGCAAGCATTATATCTTACTTTGCTTTCTAGGATTTAGTTTTATATATATAGTGTTTACCGCTGATTTTATGCGAGGTTTCGTGTTTGTTTTCTTAGTAAATTACAGGTTATATTGGACAAGAAGATAAAAGATGAAGTATGATGAGCACTTATTGCATTTATTTTCTTGGAGGAGGATATGACCATGTTTTCACATCGCCCATGCCGAGTAAATCAGGGGATTATTAGTTTCTTTCATCTATTTTATTTTTCCCTTTATCATAACTTTGATACTTTTCAAGAACATTGGTGACAATGTTCAATTTAAGTGTAGGGAGGGTAAAATGGGATACCTTAGAAACTATAACTTCACTTGATATTTGTTTTGTTCTCTAGTAAATGTGTAATAAACTAAAAGAGATACTTGTTAGGGCAATTTTTGCACCAAATTTAAATTTTTTTACAACATATAGGAATGAAACTTTAGTTTTAATAAGCGTCTCATGGATAGGAATTATATAGCTAGCACAAAACCCTTCCACTCAAAAATTTCCACCCCAAAAATGTGAGGTTCGCCTTTAGATCCTTAGGAAAAAAGCATTCACTTTTAATGCTTATAAGTGTACCGGTAGTATATAGATTCTAGAACTTGCGTTTGTGATGCATTCCGAGATTGCTAGTGAGACTACATTTATCTAGTTAGGATTAACTAAATGATAAGAGGCATTAGGATAAACCTTATTTTAAACCTGTTTTATAGTTACTTGACCAATAAAGTCAAGTAATTTTCCCACACCTTTGCGATGTAGTCATTTTTAGTACACGATACCCCTAGTACACCCCTCAGAGCCTATCCTTTTCGCGGTTATCGTGATGTTTTGGTGGATTTCGAAATATTAATGAAGAACATTGTTTACAATCCACCCGCAAATGTACACCCAAATCGCCTTAGCCTACCTTATATGCACTCATCTTTAATGAATTATTGTTACAACTTATTTGTTAAACCCTTTGTTAATTATCTAATTGGTTACATGGTTGCTAAGTCGAGTCATATCTTGTAAATACAGTTTTGGAACGATTGGGACTCATGGGTAAAGTACTAGTTATTATAGAGTAATGGGGAAGAATGTCATGTTATTACCCCCACATGTACGTTAATATTTAAAGTACTCCACGTGTTTTGATATTCTTAATTCGGGTTGTTAGTTTCATTTATGTAAAAGTTCAAGTGTAGGTGATGACGTCAAATAACGACATATTATTAGCATCATTTATCCTATGTATATTGCTTGTTTTGTATTATTTTATATGAGAATTGATACTTAATCGTTTACTTTTGTAAATCTCAGTTATTAACAAACAATTGGTGAAAGTTAGCTATTTTGAACGTAAATTTGAGCAAAATGGATCATGTTGGAAAAGTCTACTGAACTGACGAATCATACTCCGTATCATTCTAGATTGATATGTCGTATACCAAGACTTGGACGATTATGAAGACCATTGCCTGACTTTGAAGAATACGCCGTATGGGTTTCTCACATACATAGTATATGAAACTTTGGTCAACGAGAAGATCTGACCTGTTTTACTACAGATACGCCATATGACATCAAAAACAAATGCCGTATCCATCTCAAAGACTTCATCATATTTCCAAGATAAAGAAGACCTGATACGCCGTATTCATCATTATAATACGCCGTATCAGGAAGGCGGTGTACGAATATTCTGGAGTATATTAATCTTGGACCCCATGAGAAGTTACCAGGATACACCGTATTGGGTAATCCAATATGCCGTATATAATCCTTAGCCGAAAAATCAACTGAAGAATCGAAGCTTAATGAAGAAATCAAGATTTACGACACTTGAAGATGCTTTAGTATTTTGGCCATAAAATCTTCATCCGGACTCCATTTTACTTGATTCATGCGGCCACGGAAATTGAAAAAGAAGAGCCACATGTTCCAGAGGTCCAATACGGTGTATTTGGTACTTGGATAAGCCGTATTGGCTGATACTCTATATCAGAATTTTTGATACACCATATCGGGTTACTTCAGACTTGGAGGCTACGTTTACTTATCGATATGGCGTATTTGACCCTCTCGATATGCCGTATCGACCCCGATTTCAGTCCCTGTAAATAGAAAACCTTATTCAGGTTTTCTATAGGTTTTAACCTCACAAGAGCCGACTCTAGAAGATCAAGGAAGTCAAGAAGGACCAGAAATCATGTCGGTAACGTAGAAGAACATCCCCAGTTCAATTTATATAGTGTAATCATTCGGTTAGCGTAACGTTTTCATTATGAACTTCATTTTTAATGCTATGATTTATGCTTTGTGTTTTGTAACTGAGATCATGGGCTAACACCCTTAGGTGTTAGCCAAGTTTATGAAATCGTTTGGTTTGTTTGCTTAATGTTTGATTGTCTTTACTTTTACCGTTTGATATTACTACGCTTATCACCAAAAACTCGCTTATTGCTAGATTGTCGTGAAGTCTATGTAACTAGGTTATTATCCTTATGATTTTCATTGATGTAATTAACTTCCAGAAATAGTGATTACTTTGGTTAAGTCATATGTGTGTTAACCCGAATCTTTATTAGGACTCATTGTATGGCATAAACGAAATGTGTCTACAACCTAATAGGACTAGTAGCGTGTAATGCCGAACTAGGTTAGATGATAATAAGGCAATAGGTTAGCATTGATGCTAGGTTGGTCATAATAATGAATTCTTACGGCCCAGTTCGGTAAGTAGGTTATTAATGGTGATAGAATTGATAATCGGTATTCGAATTCACTAACTAATCGATGAATTAGACTTGGCTAGCACATTATTCTTTATTGATTTCTACCTTACTTGCTTCCGAGATCACTATCTTTAGTTTAGTTATTTATTTTATTGTATTTAGATTAGAAAACAAAATAAAACTCGTGCTAGTCTCTCAGGCTAAACCCCCCCCCCCTTAATCTTTAATTGCTTTCTAGGTTAGGATAGTTTAGTTAGTTTAGATTAGTATAAATACCTTTAGATCACTTTAGCTTCGCTCCTAGTGAACGACCCTTGCTTACCTAGAAACTATCTACATTGATCGGGTACACTGCTCGTTAGTGTTTAGAGTCTATAGGTTAGTTTGGCAAATAATAAATTTAAAACTTGGTAGAAAATTATAGACTATAAAAAGCACATCAGTAGGGAGGTTGCAAGTAATCCCTTTGATATATTATTTTGGATGGTAGGGCAAGAGTGTATATAAAAAATATACATATAAAAAAAAGGAAAAAAAAAAAATAGAAAAAGAAAAGAGAAAAAAACATACGGACTACCATCCCGCCTTTTATTTTTGTTTAAGTTAAGAAAGTGTCAAGAAAAAAATACAAAGAGAGTTAACAGTTAGCGAGTTGAGTCGAGTCTTGGCTTAGCAACGCCTCATTATACATGTAATTTACCAAGATAATTGACTTGCCACCAGTAAAAATTCCCTTTATCCAACAAAACCGTATTTTCCATACCCTTACACCTAACGTTACAACCCTTTAAAAGACCTCTTTGATAGTTTATCCTAGGTGCTTACGCCAAAGTGGTGGAGGTTTGATCCGTTCCCAAGCCGATGGTAATCTATGTGCAATGACAGGTAGAGAGTGTTTTATTTTCCTGTTTTCATATGTTATATAACTTTATACACCCGAGAGATGTGAGGATCCAAACACTGTATGTGAGGTGCTAGTATATAATTTCCATGTTTGTTAAGACTAACGTGGAATGATTGTGTGTTGTAATTACTTTTATATTAATGCTAAATGACCCCTAACTTGTAAATTGATTAGGATAAAATCATATTTGCTTGAGGACAAGCAAATCCCAAATGCAGAGTTATTTGATGAGGAATTATTTGGTACCTTTTTAATGGGTCATTTAAGGCTGAAATCGTATTTATATGATCAAATATTGCCCTAAATTGTTTCTTTTTGCATTTTAAGTACTTGGGACGAGAAATATGGAAAATGACATGTTTTGGGCTCAAAACGACGAAAAAGTGAAGAAAATGACGAAGTCCCGAATTCTGTCAGATATGGGAGTCTGAAGAAGTCACACATTACAAAGCGACGCCGTCACTTGCAAATAATGGAGTATTCTTGGCTCAGAATTAACAAGCGACGCCTCAGTCAAATTTGAAGATTTTATAACCTGATGGCGTCAGGTGTAATTGAAGACCAAAAATTTGTACAAAGTTAACAAGAAACGGCCCAGAAGTTTTACTAAGGGACGGCGTGAGACAACACTTGACGGTGTCAGAGATCCTAAGCGACGCCGTCACAAGGCAACTTGGAAAAGACAAAACCCTAATTGGAAGCGAGCTGACGACGTCACACTTTGCAAGTGACGCCGTCACCATTGTCAAACTATATATACTTTCGCATGTTTTCATTAATTCGTGTAACATCCTGGAGTAGGGTTTTGTGGACGATTTTCTCAGCTTTTGTAAGGGTTCTACAGCCCCCAAAACAAATGTTTTATTGAAGATAAGTTATCCGTTTAATCATTCAATATGTCTATGTGTTGTTTGATTATTTGTTTATCTTCTCTTCTCTTTAACATGCCAACTTAGATTTATTTGTGTTTGCTTAGATCTAATGAAACCTAGTTGTTGAATATTGATTTGTCGTCTCTTGTTTAATTGATTGCCTCGCGTTAGGCTAAGAAAACTGGTTGAATTCTTTTATGTAACAAGCTTGAACGTATTAGAAAACACAACCGTAGAGTGCACTATTGGTTTTTCTCGTTGTATTTATTGCATGAATTGCGGCTTGTAGATCTTAGAAAACTTAATAGACTTTAAGGGTTTTAGGGGAGACTAATATTCATAAAGTTGGGGACTTCGGCACCTCCCCATGACCAATATTAAGGAATACAACGCTTCAATTAAAACAAGGACGTGACAATTCGACAAATCAGTAGGAGATAACAAAGGAGTAATTAAATCTAAGTGAACACGCTTTTCCCTATCATAAGAAGTCACCACTTTACTTTTTCTTGTTATTAGTTTAATTTTTAGTTTAATTATTAGTTTTTGGTTAGTTGACCAGCAACTACTCCTGCCCACTCATCCAAAACTGAGATTTTTACTTGCTTTTATAAAAATATAAAAACACAAAAAGAATCATCCCTCACCTCTAGACCTATCTCGACATACACTTCGACCTTTCCACAACTATTGTAAGACTATTCCCCTAGAGAACGATCAATCCCCCGGACTTACCTATACTACACTACAACGGTTAGGTACACTGCTTAGGAGGATTGTAAAACTTCCTGTGAAGGTTACACCCACCGCATCAACATCAAAGCAAGAAATAGAAAATTTGGAACCCGTTGATAAAGTGGTTCCACGTAGTTAGACAGTATAGATTGCAAACCTAGTGGGTTGAACTTTTCTATTATAGTGGTGCTAGGTTCGGATTTCTTCTTATCCAGTTGCAATCTAAAACCTACGTGTTTGAACACTCTTCCAGTGGGTTTCCACTTAAAGCATGATTTAGGGAATAACTCATGATACTCTAATATTCTACCCATTGGGATCCATGCCCATTTTTCTTTATGCTTATGGTTTCTTATATTTTGTGAAGCAGTCCTAGTAGTTTTGGCATTCACATTATCACAATTCAAATCAACATGCACACAATTAGAAGAAACAGAATTGTAATCAACATAATTAAAACAAATTCTTGCTACTAGAAGCAACAGATCCATGCAAATTTAAGTCATTCCAGTCATCCATTCGCTTAGAGCATTTTTTATTGAACGCTTTAAAATGTCTAGGTTTTGCTACTAGTGCAGTGGAAGGTTGAGAGGCACTAGTCTTCAACACACATTTCTTAGGTGGTCTCTCCTTGCTATAAGTAGTGTCTAAACCTGGATCAAAAAGCAAATATGCGTTAGGAGATTGTGTAGTTTGATCATGTTGAGCTAACTTCAGTTTCTTATGATTCTTGTTCTTTTGTGACCGGATCTAAACACACTCCTTGTGTTGAAGATACTTTGAGTATATGCTAAGTAGCACGCGGAATTTACTGCAAAACACTTAGAAGATTTTGTGTATGGTGATGTATGTGATTGTATGAATGTAACAGTGAAAGTATGAACACAATGTTTAACCAAACAAATAGCTTCAATATTACTATGAGTGATCTTTGATTATCACTAGGGTTTTACAACCTTGAAGCTTTCGTATAACTTTCACAACTAATTCGATATATCCTCAAACCCTAACCTAGGATCTTCTTTTATAACCCAAGAAGTCCTTTACAAGTAAACTAACATCCTTATAATTCTAACTTAATAAGATATACACAAATCTATTCTATATATATCTTCACACGTCTTTCATCTTCTGTCTTCAGCTTATAATCAGTACTAACCATCTGTACTAGCAGTACTAACTGACTTAGTACTGTTAGTGTTAATCTTCAGCAGTTGTAACTTTGAATTAGTAGTACTAACTGTTGGTTTAATTCCCAACAATCATCCCCTAAACTTATGATTTCTCTGCAAATCATTAAGTTTTTCGAATTAAACTCCAACTCTGATGATGGGGGGAATTCTTTCAAACACTTATCTTCAATCTTTAATTACTTCAGAATTTTCTTCACATTTAATCTTTGAAGAAACTTTGATGTGTATCCTCCCCTGAAATTCATACTTATCTTGAATCAACTGACAAACTTAATTCCTCCCTTGTTTGAAGGAATTTTCACCATTACTTGAACTTGAACCTATGATGCGTGATCTTAGCTTCCAATATGACAATGTGTACAAGTTTCCATCAATTCATTAAGTTTCAAATCTGCTCTCATCACTTCCAGATGTGTTACCTTCTGAGAGAGGTGAATCATAAAGCATAAACACATTTCAAAGCTAGTTTGAACTAACAGTACAAACTGTTTAGTAAAAATTTTCAAAGAGCAATATCAAAGATTTTTCAAAGAGCAGTATTAACTTTATTTGAATTTGAAAACATTACTGCCCATTCATAGTTTTTAGCAAACTACCAGCTATCAACGGATTTGATGTGTCTTTACCAATAGCCGTTTGCTTTGGACTAGCCAACTCTTCACTGTGAGATATGGTGAGTTGATAACCGTATAGTTTTTGGTAAACAATCAACCATAAACAGATTTGAAAAGTCTTTACCAGAAATCGTTTGCTCTGGACTAGTTGGTTCTTGATGTGGGTTAGACATGGTGAACCAATTACCATTTGTTGTGTGCAAAGATCACACACTTTGAATTCCAAAGCACCATACTTTCCAAATTACAAACTTCTTAATTCACATATTCCAAGTAATTTGCGTATTCAACTTGCAAATGTTAGTCCAAAACCAAAGAAAACACAATACAAAGTATTTCCCTTTTGACAGTTATCACAATTGATTAACATGTTTATATAAGCAGGACCAAAATTAAATAAACAGTACAAACTATACATAGCAGACACAACTAGCAGTACAAAATCCTTTTAGAACAAAAACACTTAGACATTGAACTTTCAAGGGTTAAGCATTCCAATACCTGTAACCAAGTACTGAAACCTTCTTATCAGCTAGGTTTTCTACCTCAATTATGAATGACTTAAGGATCTCACTAGTTTCATCCTTAGTTCTCAAAAAGAAAACCCAAGTAAACCTGGAATAATCATCAGTAATGACAAGACAATATCTTTTATGATTCAAGCTATTTACAGAAGTAGGACCAAATAAGTCCATATGAAGCATGTATAAAGCTTGATTATTTGAGTTATGAACCTTGGGCTTACAAGAGGCTCTGTGTTGCTTACCCTTAAGGCAAGAAACACAGGTTTGGTCATTTTGAAAAATCTTATTAGGTAAACCTCTTACCAAACCATATTTAGCAATCTTATTAATGGTTTTGAAATTGACATGACCAAGCCTTCTATGCCACAACATTGACTCATCCAATGTGGCTTTTGCAACAAGGTAAGTAAGACCTTCTTTGGGAACAAGTTTATTCATCTCAACACTGTATGTGTTATCCTTTCTGGGGATTTTAAGCAATACTTGACTTTCATCAGGTAGCTTGAAATCAAGAGAAAGAATAAGACAATCAGTATCAGTGAATAACACATTGTTCTATTTGTCACAAATTTGTGATACACTAAAAAGGTTGTACTTAAGCTCTGGTACAAAATACACATTTTCAAAGTCAAGATTACCAGTTTTAGTAATACCTTTACCAGTAATCTTTCCACCAACACCACCACCAAAGATAGCAGGTCCTCCATACAGAGGTGTAAATTTTGAAAGGTATGACATGTTACCAGTCATGTGCCTTGAACATCCACTATCTGAGTATCCTCTATCTTCTCCATCATTTGTAAGATGTTCCTTCACACAAAATAAAGGATTTAGTTCCTTTTGGGGACCCAAGCCATCACTAACTTGGATCTGCCTCGTGCATCAATATAATTATTTCTATTGAAAGTCATTGATGCACAATTGGGTTTGGTAGGTTTCCATACCCAACGTGATGAGGCCTTCACAACATTGCCCCATTGACCCTTAACATTCATGTGCCTAGCAGTAGGAATTGCTGGCCTAGCAGTAGAAACAGCTGGCCTAGCAGTTGGAACTGCTGGTTTAACTTTAGGCACCCATTTTTGATTATTCAAAGCTGTTTTCTTGTAAAAGGGCCTTTTAACTGTTTGTGCATGATTTGAAAATGGTTTTGCACTTGAAACAGTTTGTTTGTTATTAAACCACTTGTTTTGTCTAGCAGTAGAAATTGATTTAATGCCAGACTTCAACATGGCTGCTCTGGGTGTCATCTTATGATTTACATTAGGGTTAGTCAATCCAGTAGGACTGTTTTGATTTACCCTAGCATTGGTATTCCCATACACCCTTGAATTCCCAAAAATCTTCTTTTTCCATGGGTTTGAGTCACAATATGCAACCAAGTGATCAAAATTACCACACACAAAACATACTTTATTCTGCATAACAAACTCATCACCAAGTTGTTGAGATTTTAAGTTATTCCAGTTCCTTTGATTGCCCCTAGGAACTGAAGATCTATGTGTAGACCTATACATCTCAGCATATCTAACATTTTTCCTAACTGGTTTTATGTTTTCATTTTTAACCACTTTAGGAACATGTTTCACTTCTACCTTAACAACATCATGTTTAACCTTAACCTGATCATCCTCATCTTCAGATGTCCAATCCTCTATGGTTGGTGCATCTGAGTCCTACCAGAGGACACCTTATCCTTAGAAAGTGATGTATAACTTGCACTTACAAAAGAATCCTCAGCCTTAACAAATTTAGTAGGACTCTCTTTTGTTTTAGCACCATATCCAGGAAATTGCATATCCTTAAACTCTTCTAAGCCTGTATGTGCTAAGTCAATTCCTGGAGGTACAAACATTCCTCTATTTGGGGGTGCAACAGACTTATATCCTAAACCAGATTTAGCTTTATTAAGTACTTGACTCTCTATTATTTTTTGAACTCCTTTTGATGTATGTTCAAGAGTGTCAACACTTAACTGTATGTTTTCTTTTTCTTTCTTAAGCTTTTCTAGTTCATATATAAGCCCACTCATCTTATCATCTCTCAGTTGCAAATCTCATTTTAGAACAGCTATATCATCATTAAAGTTTGATTCATTCTTTCTATAAAAAACAAGTTGTTCTTCTGAAACAGCTATTCCTCTTTTATGATTAGAAAGACTAAAGTTTACTTCATTAAATTCTATTCTAAGGTTATCATACTGTTTCTTAAGAGACTTATAATCATTCAAAGCTTGACAAGAATTAGAATGTTTTTTAACTTCATGTACCTCTGAGTCAGAGAAGACCATCAATCCTAAGTTGGCTGGTTCCTCCTCTTCTTCCATGAAGCTCCAATCAAAGCCAGCTCCTTCAACAGCTACCATTGCCTTGGAAGAAGTTTCTTCCACATTCACTGTTCTCCTAGTACCCTGCTGCCTTCTATACCCTTTAGCCTTGTTGTCCTGTTGTCTGGGGCTTCTACATTCTCTGGAAAAATTTCCCATCTTGTGACAATTATAACACTTGACCTTGGATTTATCATAGCCAGCAACATCTCCTCCATTGAGAGTAAGCTTCTTTCCAGTCCTTTGAAAGTATTTCTTTGCCCTAATGCTTAACAAAGCCATTTGCCACATCAAGTCCATTGCATCCAAGTCATCATCATCAATTTGAAGTAGGTCTTTGAGATTTGAGATCCACTGGATTGCTTAGATACAAAGGCATAGATAGTTTCATCACTCAAGCTAGCAGTACTAGTTTTTACACTAGCAGTACTAACTTTAGGGCTAGCAGTACAAACATCTGGATCATTCTTAGTAATGCTATTGCTGGGGGATGACAAAAATGCCATACTTCCAGACATAGAACTGGTGCTTCCTCTCTTTTTCACCTTTTGTTCAACTATCTTAAGATTGTTGTACAATTCATTGAGTGTCATCTTCTCTAATTCAGGCTTGTTGCTCCAAACCACAACATGAGTGTTCCAATCAGCAGATAAACTATTGAGGGCCTTTAAGTTTAGGTCTTCTTGTGGTATCACAATCTTCAAACCAGCAAGCTGACTTACAATTCTTTGTAGCCTGTTAAAGATTTGATCAAGAGTTTCAGTGCTTGTGGCACTAAAATTCTTATAGCTATGCTTCAGTAGTGTTCTCTGTGCCTTCTTAGTGGCTTCATTGCCACCAAATCTCTCTACAATAGCTGCAAAAAGTGTCTTTGTAGTCTCATAGTGACTGAAGTTCAATACCTGATCATTGGGGATTGCCATGAGTAACAAACTCTTGGCTTTGTGATCATTCTTCTTCTTGACCCTCTCATTATTTGTGACTGGTTCAGTGTTGAGCTTTGTGGTTTTGGAACCATCAGCAAGTGTTTCCTCAGAATTTGTTGGTTTAAATGAATCACCATTGATAATAATATCCCATAGTGCATAATCTTGCACCATGAAGTATTGCTCAATTCTGAGCCTCTAGAGATCATATTCGTTTTGTTTTAGCATTGTGAGTTTGGCAAGGATTGAGGTTTGAGGTGTTTCCATGTCCATCTTCTTGGTTGAAAGAGAATAAGTACTTCTGGATCTTCTAATTCAAAGTATCAGAACCTGGCTTTGATACCACTTGACCGGATCTAAACACACTCCTCTTGTTGAAGATACTTTGAGTATATGCTAAGTAGCACGTGGAATTTACTACAAAGCACTTAGAAGATTATGTGTATGGTGATGTATGTGATTGTATGAATGTAACAGTGAAAGTATTAACACAATGTTTAACCAAACAAATAGCTTCAATATTACTACGAGTGATCTTTGATTATCACTAGGGTTTTACAACCTTGAAGCTTTCGTATAAATTTCACAACTAATTCGATATATCCTCAAACCCTAACCTAGGATCTTCTTTTATAATCCAAGAAGTCCTTTACAAGTAAACTAACATCCGTATAATTCTATGTTAGGATCTCTGGGAAATAAAGATTTCTCATTGCTGCTGATAGTGAAGCTGGTTCCTGCTGATAGTTATACATTGCTGCTGTAGTTGGTTCCTGCCGATAGTATAGTTTTGTTTCTGCTGATAGTATTTGTTGCTGCGGGTTTTAGTAATTGTTATCCCGTAAGTTTAGAATGTTTGTTAGGTTTATTTTTAGAAGAGATTGATAGTTATCTCTTTACACGTTTTCTTGTATGACGGGTTAGGGTTAGGGTTTATTGTTAGTATAAAATAAACACCCGTCTATGAGTTTTGTATCGATTCACAATATTCAATAAACATCATTGTTAGTTCATAACCGATCCATAGAGGATCAAAACCTTCATAGTTATTTTCTTCTTTATATTCTTGTGTTTTGTTTCCGTATAGACACAAGTCTTACACCTACAGATTCTCGGTTTAACCAAGCTCTATCAAGCTAGAAGCACTCGATCCTACAAGTGGTATCAGAGCCTGGTGAGGATCTCTGATAAAGAAGAAAAAGTTCTCTATCTAATCTTTTAACCCTCTCTCAATGGAAGGCGACAACCCTGAAAACATTATCATTAACCATGAAGAAACTCAACCAAAACCTGAAACCTCACAAGTCCAAACACAAATTTTCACCACTGTGTCCAACAACAATGCTAAATTCCCATAGCTAAAGAAAGATGAGTTTGAAGTCTGGGCCATGAGAATGGAATACTGGATCACGAACAGTGATTACAACCTGTGGAATGTGATTCTTAAGGGAAACAGCAAAAAGAATACTGGAAGGGATAATGATGGCAACATCTATATAGAGCCACCTGTTACAGCAGAAGAAAACCTTGCTGTAAAAAGGGAAACCAAGGCAAGAACCCTTTTGCTTCAAGCTATTCCAAAGGATCATATGAGTGATTTCCATCACCTGGATGATGCTAGACAGATCTGGCATGCTGTTAAAGCCAGATTTGGAGGGAATGATGAGTCCAGAAAAATGATAAAGTCTATGCTCAAGCAAGAGTTCCAGGAGTTTAAAATCTTTGAGGCTGAGGGGATTCACAAAGGGTATGATAGGTTTCACAAGATCCTGAGCCAACTCAACCAGTTAAAGGCTAGGCCGGACAATGAAGACTGCAACACCAAGTTTCTGAGGGCCTTGCCTCCATCCTGGTCTCAGGTTTCCATAACACTCAAGGCCAAAGGTGGACTGGACTATATGAGTTTTGATGATCTGTACAACAAGCTGAAAACCCTTGAAATTGAAATCAAAGGGTATTCCACCTATTCACCTCAAACTCCAACCCATACTGCATTTGTTAGTACCTCTGGTGCTAATAAAGCATCATATGGAAACAGTCCGACACCATCATCATCATCAATTTCCTACTCACCTGCCACACCAAAAGCTCAGACCAGATCTGATAATGTTCTAGAGGAGGTGTTTCATTCATTTATTGCTGAGAGTACACCACAGCAGCAGATTATTTATGAAGATTTTAATCAGGTGGACCAATTAGATATGGAAGAGATGGACATAAAATGGCAGATGGCTATGCTGTCATTGAAAGTGAATAGGTTTGAAAAGAAGGCAGGAAGGAGGATTAACTTTGATGGACAGGAGGCTGCAAGGTTTGACAGAAGGAAGGTGAGGTGCTACAAATGTTCTCAACCAGGTCACTTTGCCAGGAAATGTACAGATAAGAAGGTGGATGATAAAGCCAGGTATTCTGCTTTCAAAATTCAAGAGTTGGAATCAGAGGTATAACATCCCGTAAATTTCCCCTCCATTTATAAATAGTAAACGAAGACTAATCTATCGTCACTGTTAATTAACCATTTTTACGGACTAAATTTTTGCTTTTATTCAACATTATTACTAAACGGGACGATTGTGTTAAAACTCCTTCCATCATTTTGGTAACTCGTATATTCAAACAATATCGACCAAGATTTAAAAGGAATTGACCTTCTAATAACAAATAGCAACGGACAACCATGATAAAAATTTGTCCCTTTTCTTTTGAATTTCTAAGGACCATTTCATCATTTGAGTGACTTACACACTCAAAATGTGAACCACATGTGTCTGACCTCATCCCATTCGAATTATTACTGACATTTTGAAATACAATAACACCACATATACATGCACACGTATAGGTAAAAAAATCATATTCCTTCACTGCCTCAACAATCATGCAATACAAATAGTATATGTACTCAATAGAATACAACTTGCAATTACTAAAATTTATCTTCGAAACTCACACCTGACACAATTAGAATGTTTCTTATCTCCTTTTCACAAGCACAGAATTTCATAACTAGTCCAAGTTGCATTGTGATACATTTTCCATACAATCTTGCTATATATACGTTAACACACACTCATACATTCTCATTTAACATATCACCCTCAAAAACTCTCTCAAACACTCAAGCATAAACACACAAGTCTTCCTCTTGTTCACTGTTTTCAGTCGAGAAGGAAGAGCCAAGCACCAAGTCGATCCCAAGTGTGCCCAAGTAATCCAAGAGTCTCACACAAGCCTTTGGTGTGCCAACAAACAAGTCACAAAGTTGCTTTGCCCTCCCCTTTTTCCATAGTAACGAGCCATAGCAACACAAAAACTCTTTTGTTTCTTCCCTTTGTTGGTGAGCGTCGGCCAAAGGATCCACAAACAATCATCATTTGGCCAACTTACACATACCACTTATATCACGTTTTGAACTTTCCTTGATCGTTTGAATACATCCAACACTGCCAAGACAAACTAACATAATTCCACTTTGTTTTCTTCTCTTTGGTCGAACTACACAAGGACGAATTCATAAATTATCCAACTCTTTTAATATCACGTGCTACAAACCAAACCGACCCTTGCTATATTATGAGGAATCGGTTTCTAGACAAGCAAGAGAGGGCAAATGAAATCAAGAACCACCATCATTTGAACCACTGACACACTCAACTATTCTTACACTAAATTCCTCATGCCACAACAAAACAAATGCATGAATACTTGAAGTAACTCCAACCCACTTGCAAACTTGTATTTCTATTTAGGTCTATATATACGTATAAGAGCTCATACACTTCACACTCACTTTTAAACTCTCACCATGCGATACATAGTGGTATGTGCTTAAACACATACTTTTATTTGACCAAAACCGGACCCAAAACGACCAAAAACTAACCATAAATGCCAAAGATATTGTGTTTTTGTGTTTGTTTCTATGCAGGTACGGATATCATGAAAAAGAGACAAAATCAAGCAAAATCCGAGAAAATGAGCACGAGACGTGGAAAAGAGATTTATAGAGCCGGAGCCGGGAAAATTTCGTCAAAGATAATGTTTTTGAAGAATGACCCTTGGATTATTCTTAGTTGGCAAAATATGTCCTCGGATGAACTTTGAAGAAATTGCATGTTTGGTCCTTGAAGTTTACAAGATCTACACTTTTGGTCCTTGGATTAATATTAATTTAGCCTATCTAAAAAGCTAAACCGGATCCCAAAAATTGCTACAACCCAACAAACATTTTAAACCCACACACTAAACTTAAAACCCATCGCCACCAATCCACCCTTTATAAACCCACTAACCACAAGCCCAACACCCATTTAACTAAAACAACCCAATCGGCCCACACCCTTTAAAAATCAAACCGACCCACATTTTTTAGCTAAATACTAAAGCCAGACACAAATTTGGTCAAATCCCCAATAGAAGTGGTCAAAATCCCTAATTCCCCACTTCATCTTCTTTCTCCCTAAAATACCGCCCATTACCCACCCTAATCCGCCTCCTCTCCACCTCACCACAACAAGCCAAACACCCACATGACTATGTCGTTGGTCCCCCCCTCCACATCATCGATCCGAGGCACTAAAGGATAAATCAACGTTCGAGATTTAAAGTTGTGAGGACCAAGTCGATCCAAGGGTCTACAAAGAAGCACAACAAGCACAAAGAGAACTAGGGTTTTCGGATATTTTAGTATAAATAGTAGTAGGCAGCCGCACCTTCATTTTTTTCTCTAGGTTTATTTTTAGCTTTTTTTTAAGGTAATTTGTATTTTTAATGTAATTTAAATTCGGTTTTTAGTTTAATGGTATTTATGTTTTAATTTTTTCGCTTATTTTACTGCTTTATTTCCGCTTATTAAGTTCTTGTTACTTCATATCTTGTTACTTAGTATAGTTGTTCTTGAAGCTTGTTTTATATAGTTATCGAAAAAAAAAAAAAAAAAAAAAAAAAAAAAAAAATATATTTATTTTTTAGCTTATCTTGTTTTTCTGCTAGTTTGCTTGTTACTGAAGATAGTAATGTTTTGAGTTAATGTTTTGCTCGTTACTAATTTGTTAGTTTGGGTTGGATTTAGATTTGAGTTTATGTTTATTGATTGTGCTTGCATTTGGATCGGTTTATGCTTATTGTCTGTGTTTGTTTTTGGAATAGCAAGATAGGGATTTTGAATGTTATTTTTATATCTTGCATTGTCTGATCAGTATTTAAGAAAGTTGTTCTTAGTATGAGTTAGTATATTGTTCTCGTTGTTGTTGCTGCTTAGTTTAAGTTAGTATTTGTGTTTTAGTTTATTTTGTTTGCGTTTTGACTGTTTTGATTCAAGTTATTGCATCAGTATACTTGTTAGTTAATTTTGTGGTTATTTTGTTAGAGGTAATTTAGTTGCTGTTAAAAATAGAAATAGCAGACTTTGAGTTTATTGTTAATGTTTGTGTTTATGTTTTTAGTTAGTGTTAGAGTTATTATCTGCGTATATATGTTTGTGTCTGTGTTTGTTTTGGTAAAAAGTTGTTATCTGTTTAAGAAGAACTAAACAAAAGAAAAAAAAAAATATAATAGCAAAACTTGCTCGACCCGGGATTCGAACCCAGGTCTGCTAGACCACAAACCAAGCGACACAACCATTCCGCTCTTCAATCTTCTTTGTTAAAACTTTACAAAATTTTTGTTAAAACCCCTTTTACCTTTTACCTTTTTCTTTTTAGCTTATTGAGAGCTATTGCTTATTTTCGGCTTATTTAAAAAGCATGTTCATTTTTTTTATTTTTTTTTAGCTTTCTAATAGCTTAAAGTATTCACTAAAAAATTTTCAGATTTTATCTTTTTCATTTAATATTTTTTATCAATTATTTTCTTTTAAATAGTTTTTAATTTATAAAAAATCATTTAAAAATCAAAAAAAATTATTTTTCTTTTTTCCAAAATTTTCTTTTTATATTTAAGTCGTAGGAAAATTATTTTGATATACGTTGGATTAGTTTTTCAAATATTTTACGTTTTTACTCGTTCGTTGTTTACCGTTCGAATTTATTAATTTTCGTTTTATTTAAAAAACTAAATCAAACTCTCGTCTTATCAAGCACTTTAATTACGAACCGAAAACGATATTCTCAATTTCACGCCTCGCAGGGAGAACGACCCGGGTATTCGCTTATCCGGTTATTACAATTGGTTGTTTTTGAGTTAAGGATTTCAAGTTGACTTTTCTTCGTGAGAAGTTTGACTTGTGATTACTTTGACCCGAATTCGACACCACATCAATTTGGCGCCGTTGCCGGGGAGGTGTGTTGCGACAATATCGTCACGGTTTGACGATTAGTGACTTGAAGAACCTTCCTCGTGAAGTTTCGTAAATATCTTGTAAATATTTTCTATCCAAAATCCAAAAAAAAAAAAAAAAAATTAAAAACCTTGAAAAACCCAAAAAGATTTTTATTTCAAAATTTATTTTCCTTTTTCCTTTGTGTTTTTCAAAATGTTTCCAAAAATCCAAAAATATTCTTCGTATCCCCTCTATTCGTTTAATTCTTTTTCTCACCCTCTAAACGTTCAATTCTATCTTCTTAATCCTCTTTTCTGATGGAATCATTGATTCCTTGTGTCGGTTGTGGAGAGCCGCTTTTCGGTTTACCATGTCGTTGGTGTACGTGCGAACGATGTGGTAATGATATTCAGAACGGAAGTTGTTTGTTTTGCGGTTCAAGTAATTCAATTACTTATGATCCAAATCCAAATTCATTCAATGAACCGACAAATTTTTCCGACTACTCTCCACAGCCCCAAATGTCTCCATCTTACAACTATGGTTGTGAATGGTGTGGGGGACCTCTAAATGGTGGAAATTGCTCCGGTTGTAGCATTGTGAATTCGGGAAACGGGTTTGTCTATGACCAAAATCCCAGCAATGAAACAACCAATTTCCTTAACCAACCCCCGCACCATGAGATGGAAACATATTCTTGTGAATATTGTGGAGGTAGTCCTCACCCGGGTTTTGATTGTCAAACAGGGAACACGTTTGTCTATGAACAAGTTCCATGTTATCAAAACTTCGGGTATGACCATTATCCATATAATTCACCGAATCAGTCACAACAATCATATTGTTGTGAGTACTGTGGAGGTCCTCACTATAGCTCTGATTGTCAAACAAGGAGCCCGCTTGTCTATGAGCACGGCCCTTGTGACACTTATGACTATTCTTATCATGACCAACCTCCACAGTACCAAATGATTCAGCCACCACCTCAGCCACCGTCTCAAGAACTTTCAGAAGACGTTCTTCATATTCTTGATTTACTACAAGAAGTCAGGGATTTGGGTAAAATACATACCCAAGAAAATCCTCATGAAGAGTCTATGGCAGAATTACTAGCCAGAGAACGAGGAGCAAAAATGCATTCCATATTTCTCAGGGCTGCCCTTCTTGATGACGATGATGAGGATGAAGAAGACGAAGAGGAGAGTGTTATTCCTTTAAATGATACCATTTCTCAACCCTCTCAGTCTAGACCCGAGGACTCTCTCATTATGGGGGATGAGCATCTTAGCACTGTTCCTGAAAAGGAATCGGACGAATTCATAAAGTCTAGTGCTGAGAACCTTGTCCCAACCCCAAGTAAGTCCGAGGGTATTTCCGACAAAATATGTGATTTGCCTCCTCTCGATACTTTTGAGACTTCTTTCGATGATTATACTTCGAGTGATGACGATTCTTATGGAGACATCGATTATGTTGAGGCATCACCTCCCCATTTTGAGCTCGTTGATGGAGAGATTGACACTGATATTCTTCTGACGATCAAGGATGATATACTTCGTGAAAGATTGTTGAATATCAATCTTCTAATTTCTAAGATTGAATCATTGAATGACAATCCAACTCCATCTTCTGGTTATGCGCTCAATTCTCCCTCCTCGTTTCCTATCCCCGTCAAGGATAATGACTTTTTCTCGGATAATTCTCCGAGTGGCAATCCCACTCCGTCAAATCCTCCGGAGCCCGAGCTCAAGGATGCTTTTCCCGAATATGAGAGTTTCATATTTGATGATAAGAGTAGTGGCAATCCCACTTCTCGTTCTGATTTCTCTATCCCGGCTTTTGAAGCCTTCTACTTTGATATTGATCATTCGGAGGAGACGAGTAGTGGCAGTACCACTTCTCATGCTCATATCTCTCCTCCCGAATATGAATCATTTCATTTTGATATGAATGATCTTTATCTTGACGAGTTCTCCGATGAACTCTCTCTTTTGATATCTCCTCCAGAATACGATCATTTCTATTTTGATCTGGAGGAAGATACTAGTCTGGGGGGAGATGTACCTTCTCATGAAGATTTCATCCCGACCCTCCCGCCCGAGACTTTTGACAAAATTTCTGATGATGATGAAGAGTATTTCATGATAATCATCCAAATCTTTATGCTCTTCATCACATATGCTATGGCTTCTCCCATCCTTCACTCCTTCGGGAGTGAGGATACCATCTTTGACCCCGGTATTACCATTTCTGGTTCTTCTTTCTAAAAATACCGCGGGTATCTCATCGGAGTGGAACTTTCTTATGCTTCAATGTTTATCCAAACATCTTGAACGAAAGTCCGATGGAGATTTCCTTTTCCACATGCTCCTCCATGGACAAATGAATTCGGGGCGAGTCTAAGCTTTCCGACTCGATACCAAAACAAGCGCTTCGTGGGAGGCACCCCATGCTTATCCATCTACTTTCTAATAAAGTGACGTGAGGAGGATTTCCTCTTCCAGTTGTTGTGTTTCGTGGTTTTCTGTGCTGTGTTCAGGATTGCCCGATGATGAAGACTCTCGTGCTCATGGTTCTGCCTTCTCTCCACTCGAGTTTCATCATTCGTTGCTCATTCGATATCCTTAATCTTATCATTTTACGTTTATCTTTGGCATAATTAATAAACGGCCTTAGGTTTATGTAGGAGAACCCTTACCTTTAAGACATTGAGGACAATGTCTCGTTTTAGTCTGGGGGGGGGGGTTAATCTTTCGATTTGATTTTTGCCTTACATTTTTGCCGTTTTCTCTCGCAACCCCGTTTTTCCTCAAAATTTGAAAAAAAAAAAAAAAAAAAAAAAAAAATCCAAAAAAATGAGAAAAATTTAAAAAAAATTTTGCAAAAATATAATAAATTTTGACATTTTTGTTGACTTTCCGCTGGTGAGAGTAGGAATAAAATTCTGACTTGATCGGGCGTGTTGAGCCCTAGCTTGTCCCCTTAACCATTTATAATCTATAAGCTTGTGCTAGTCTTATACACAAGGAGCTATAAAACGCAATTCTTTTTAAGAATTTGCAAGTTCCCGTATTTGACTTTATATATGCATGGCTTGATTATTTGGCTAAGCATTCGCGGATCTTATTATTTAAGATTTTAAATTTGCGAAGAACGAAAAATGATAGAGTTGTTTATAAGTTAGATTGCTAAACGTGGAGTAGTTGGATCTCTTTAGAGCTCATCGAAGTTATTTGTGGTTTTTTGTTCCCATAAACTTGTTTCACAAAAAAAAAAAAAAAAAAAAAAAAAAAAAAAAAAAAAAAAAAAAAAAAATAGTAATCTAGGAATAATTAAAGGTATTTTGGTTTTGGCGAAATTTAGTTTTTATTTCTTCCTTAGAGAATTCTTGCGTATGAAAGTTGGGTACACATCAAGGTACTGCCAGTGTTACGGTGTAATAGACTATTCCATCTTGCCGGCTCGCAACCGATGTTGGGATTGTTATAAAAGCCGTAGGACTTGGGGTTTGGCAAATAATTAATTAATATGATAATGTATAATAATAATCCGAAGCCATAAAAAGTTTTCTACATCTTGCCGGTTCGCAGCCGATGTTGTAGACTTCTAATAAAGGCAGAGGAAAAATTCCAAGGTCATAATAGACTATCACATCTTGCCAGTTCGCAGCCGATGTTGTGATTGTTATAAAGGGCCAAGGACTAAATACATTAATGTGCTTAATAATGTTTAAAAATGCCAAACTTCGACTCCGGGGGTGTCCTAATAAAGGCTTCCGTCTCTGGACTCGTAGATGAGTTGTTTCGGTCGCAAATAAAAGGGATATCCTCAAAATCGTGTTAAATCAGAGACCTTGATGTGGACCTCATTTTTGTATGCAGCGGTTTTCGAGGGAAGGTTTGGAAACTACTTAGCGTCTAAACTAAGGTATTTTTATCGGCTTAAAAATTATCGAAACGAGAATTTGAAGAAATTCATTTCTCACCAAAAATAAAATAAATAGAGGAAAATAGGAATTTGGGAACGAAGAGTCCACAATTAGCTTTCTGAGTAGTGTTGGCAGTCTAACTTGTAAATAACAATGATTTCGTTTTTAAGCTTAGTTTGGGGACTCGTGAAAAATCAGGGACGACGAATTTTATCCGTATGGTCACTTCTTTATGAGTCGTGTTTCCTACTCGAAGACCCTAAAAGTTATCGTGAGATAATGATTGTCAACAAAGCCGTCACATGATAAAAAAAAAAAAAAATAAAATAAAAAAAAAAAAATACAAAAATAGAATAAAAGGAAAATCGGGGAGTTTTTATGACATTGCGTGAGGACACGTCAACATCTTAGTCTGGGGGGATTTTGGTATGTGCTTAAACACATACTTTTATTTGACCAAAACCGGACCCAAAACGACCAAAAACTAACCATAAATGCCAAAGATATTGTGTTTTTGTGTTTGTTTCTATGCAGGTACGGATATCATGAAAAAGAGACAAAATCAAGCAAAATCCGAGAAAATGAGCACGAGACGTGGAAAAGAGATTTATAGAGCCGGAGCCGGGAAAATTTCGTCAAAGATAATGTTTTTGAAGAATGACCCTTGGATTATTCTTAGTTGGCAAAATATGTCCTCGGATGAACTTTGAAGAAATTGCATGTTTGGTCCTTGAAGTTTACAAGATCTACACTTTTGGTCCTTGGATTAATATTAATTTAGCCTATCTAAAAAGCTAAACCGGATCCCAAAAATTGCTACAACCCAACAAACATTTTAAACCCACACACTAAACTTAAAACCCATCGCCACCAATCCACCCTTTATAAACCCACTAACCACAAGCCCAACACCCATTTAACTAAAACAACCCAATCGGCCCACACCCTTTAAAAATCAAACCGACCCACATTTTTTAGCTAAATACTAAAGCCAGACACAAATTTGGTCAAATCCCCAATAGAAGTGGTCAAAATCCCTAATTCCCCACTTCATCTTCTTTCTCCCTAAAATACCGCCCATTACCCACCCTAATCCGCCTCCTCTCCACCTCACCACAACAAGCCAAACACCCACATGACTATGTCGTTGGTCCCCCCCTCCACATCATCGATCCGAGGCACTAAAGGATAAATCAACGTTCGAGATTTAAAGTTGTGAGGACCAAGTCGATCCAAGGGTCTACAAAGAAGCACAACAAGCACAAAGAGAACTAGGGTTTTCGGATATTTTAGTATAAATAGTAGTAGGCAGCCGCACCTTCATTTTTTTCTCTAGGTTTATTTTTAGCTTTTTTTTAAGGTAATTTGTATTTTTAATGTAATTTAAATTCGGTTTTTAGTTTAATGGTATTTATGTTTTAATTTTTTCGCTTATTTTACTGCTTTATTTCCGCTTATTAAGTTCTTGTTACTTCATATCTTGTTACTTAGTATAGTTGTTCTTGAAGCTTGTTTTATATAGTTATCGAAAAAAAAAAAAAAAAAAAAAAAAAAAAAAAAATATATTTATTTTTTAGCTTATCTTGTTTTTCTGCTAGTTTGCTTGTTACTGAAGATAGTAATGTTTTGAGTTAATGTTTTGCTCGTTACTAATTTGTTAGTTTGGGTTGGATTTAGATTTGAGTTTATGTTTATTGATTGTGCTTGCATTTGGATCGGTTTATGCTTATTGTCTGTGTTTGTTTTTGGAATAGCAAGATAGGGATTTTGAATGTTATTTTTATATCTTGCATTGTCTGATCAGTATTTAAGAAAGTTGTTCTTAGTATGAGTTAGTATATTGTTCTCGTTGTTGTTGCTGCTTAGTTTAAGTTAGTATTTGTGTTTTAGTTTATTTTGTTTGCGTTTTGACTGTTTTGATTCAAGTTATTGCATCAGTATACTTGTTAGTTAATTTTGTGGTTATTTTGTTAGAGGTAATTTAGTTGCTGTTAAAAATAGAAATAGCAGACTTTGAGTTTATTGTTAATGTTTGTGTTTATGTTTTTAGTTAGTGTTAGAGTTATTATCTGCGTATATATGTTTGTGTCTGTGTTTGTTTTGGTAAAAAGTTGTTATCTGTTTAAGAAGAACTAAACAAAAAAAAAAAAAAATATAATAGCAAAACTTGCTCGACCCGGGATTCGAACCCAGGTCTGCTAGACCACAAACCAAGCGACACAACCATTCCGCTCTTCAATCTTCTTTGTTAAAACTTTACAAAATTTTTGTTAAAACCCCTTTTACTTTTTACCTTTTTCTTTTTAGCTTATTGAGAGCTATTGCTTATTTTCGGCTTATTTAAAAAGCATGTTCATTTTTTTATTTTTTTTTAGCTTTCTAATAGCTTAAAGTATTCACTAAAAAATTTTCAGATTTTATCTTTTTCATTTAATATTTTTTATCAATTATTTTCTTTTAAATAGTTTTTAATTTATAAAAAATCATTTAAAAATCAAAAAAAATTATTTTTCTTTTTTCCAAAATTTTCTTTTTATATTTAAGTCGTAGGAAAATTATTTTGATATACGTTGGATTAGTTTTTCAAATATTTTACGTTTTTACTCGTTCGTTGTTTACCGTTCGAATTTATTAATTTTCGTTTTATTTAAAAAACTAAATCAAACTCTCGTCTTATCAAGCACTTTAATTACGAACCGAAAACGATATTCTCAATTTCACGCCTCGCAGGGAGAACGACCCGGGTATTCGCTTATCCGGTTATTACAATTGGTTGTTTTTGAGTTAAGGATTTCAAGTTGACTTTTCTTCGTGAGAAGTTTGACTTGTGATTACTTTGACCCGAATTCGACACCACATCACATAGTCATAACAACTCCATTCAAACGCCTCAAAGTCCAGAAATAACCCACACTAACTCATTCGAAAGATAGCACAAGCCTTGGAAGATTTGGTGATCGAGGTTACCATCTTAGCGAACGGGTTTTGGATACTAAGCGAGCATAGGTCTTTTCAACCATCCTAGACCTCTCATTCTCAGTCCTACTCACCCTAGGGGTGATTGTAAGTCCTCTCCTCTCGTTCTAAATTCGATTCAATCCACTTTATGACACAATGTATATCGCATATACTTGCTCAAACGTATGCATTGTAATGTAATTTTTACGTACACATTTCTGTTTTTAAGTTCAAACCACACCCCACACATTTGTTTAGACGTCAAATAATATGTACGTTCGCTCACAACACAACCATGCATTCGAATCATGCACAAACGAGACCCTTTTGATTTTGCATCTCACGTACAAAGCGTGTAACCCAAAAAGACTTAGAATTTTTCTTAGTATTTTGATACAAAACCGTCTTCACTCGCTCCTTTCAAAGACAATTATTTTCGAATCCACAAAAGCATCACATATATATTTTGGCTTAGTTCGAATCCCAACCTAGTAAACTTTAAACTTCGTGTTTTGAACTTTTCATGAAAAGCCATTAAAAGCCCTTAAGAACGCTCAAAGTAAAAGCTATATAACCGGATTTCAGCACTTAGCTAAAATTTATAATTTTTCAGTTAAAAAACATGCGATCTAGCCACAAACTCAAGATATATCTCCAAATTTGTAAACGTAACACCTAAATATTTTTATACCATCTCATTCACAACCTAAAGTACTACACTTTTCATGTTTTGAACTCCTCGAAATAATGCCAACCCGTCACCTAGAATTACCCATTTTGAACTGCCATCGCAAAGGTGGTAACAGAATTAAATTAGGAAAATCTTATATGCTTCGGACTGGGCTGAACAAAAGCCCAAGAAGAAATGGAGCTAGACCAGCCCACTGAGCCTATACCAAATATTTTTAGAATCACAACAATAGTCCAAGTCCAGGCCCGAAAGTATTTTCATGCCCTCGCCTCTAAATTTCTTAATGGGCCATTGTTCTATGCGTTTTAAGGCCCAATATATCAAAATTAATTTTTTGGTTAAACAAGCAGTCGACTTAAGCCTTAATAAGCCTAAATGAGCTTCGAAAATTTTTGTAGAAATTTTCCACACGTTTTTATGTCATTTGGATTGAAAATGCAAACATTTTCACTTAGAGGGACTATTTTTGCCAACTTTGTAAAACTAGGGTCTGAACCTGTCAACACAAAATCATTAGAGTAGAAAATGACTTTATAATAAAGTATAAACTCAGATTGTCAATTGGGTTAATTTTTGGGTCGAAAATGTAACTTTTATAAATCAAGGACTAACGGTGCAACGCAAACACCGTTAGGGTGTAAATTGTAAAAATAGTGAAAGTTCAAGAGTAAACAGAAACTTTATAACAATTTTATTTCCAATCCTAAAATTTCACAATACACCCTCAACTCTCAGATGTTCCATTTAAACATAAACTTTTACGTTATATTTATATAACGACTTTTAAACCACTCGACTCAACGTTTTGTCTCATCCGCTTCGAGACGACGATCATCATGATTTCTGAATCATAAAATAATATTATTGATAATATTATTTTTGAACTCTAGACATCTTAAACCATTCACACTCACATCACCGATCAAATCGTCATACGATTCCTCATATCGCAATCATTATTCGTGCTGAAACGAATTCTCAAACATTATTATTATTCAGGTCGTGTGTGAAGCTATTTACGAAATCTCAACTGAAATTACGTTTCAGTGAATCCAATTTCGTCATTATTGCTATCGCATCAGGTGAGTTCATAGCCCCACTTTTCTTGTTTACTGTTTTATAAACTCTTTGGGGGAGATACATGCTCAAATACAATGCTTTTACTTTTCATAAGTACTCTTAACTATTTACACATTACTGTGAGTTCCATAGACTACTCTTTTATCTACTCAGAATTACTTTTTGAAAGTGATACATGTTCGCTTTACATATAAACTTTACTGGTTTACTTTAAACAACGTACTTAGTTGATGAAACGCTCTGCTCGTTATTGAGATGTAATACTTGCTTTTAATTATAAAAGTACTTTTAAACCTTTACAAACTATTATGAGTTTATAAATCCACTTGATACATTTTTACATCTCATGGGGAGATACCTGCTATAAACATGATCACAAATGATTTTCAACTGTATGCTATACTTGATTTACTATTGCCTAAGTTTACCTTATTGCCATGTTCGAAGTCCCTCACATCATGAACCTTAATCACTTGCGAGTGAACGTAAATAATTGTGAATAGATCTATTTGGGATTGAAAATCCCCGTTTGGGTCTGCTAGGATGAGCCACCCAGGCGCACTTTATTTGAACAAACTTATGGGTTATCGGTAAATACCCATCCTGAGGGCCTATATACTTTACATCATTTTGATGCCTGTTAAGCGTTGAGTGTCATGAGACTTAGGGCAATAGAAAAGATACTGTAGTCATGATACAGTATTGCCATTATTTTATTAAACTTGAACTTGTCTTCACTATATAGCAGAAAATCACTACTTGGCAAAACAATAACTATTTGGTGTTGACCTAGTTAGGGCAACCAAACCAACTATGGGTGTATAACAACTTAACTCACCAATTATTTTATAACAAACCAACTATGGGTGTATAACAACTTAACTCACCAATTATTTTATAACAAACCAACTATGGGTGTATAATATCGTAACCCACCGCTTATTTTATTAATAATTGTATTTGTTACAATTATTACCTAAACTTGGAAACTATTGAAAATCAACTAATTTTATGCAAACTCTATGGATTCACTCACAACTTGAATTTGATAATCAACTGCTTTAAATCTATGGATTCACTCACACTTTGATTTTTGACAAATCAACTGGTTTAACTATAAACACTATGGTATTACTCACTCTTTGATGTGATAATCAACTATTTCTTTACAACAAATATTTACTCACAAACTCTTTGATTTTGGAAATCAACAGTTTTACTTGCAAACTCTATGAACTCACCAACCTTTGTGTTGACGCTTTTAGCATGTATTTATCTCAGGTCCATGATAAGCAAGGATGGCACGGAGGTGCACGAATACTTTTGAAGGCTATAAACTTTATTATCATTCGAAAACCTATTTAATAAACTCTGGAACCACTGGGACCTTACTTTGTAAACTCTGATATTCGAATGATAAATCTTTTAAAACGACCAAATTGGTGATCGTTTTCTACTATTCAACTGTTGTGCCATGAAGTAACACCCAATTTAAATTCCGCTGCATATCACGAAATTGGGGGTATTACAGATTGGTATCAGAGCTACAGTTATAGAGAAACGGGTCTAAATGAGGTCCGAACTATAACTACTTTTACAAACAAAACGTTTTATAGCCTTTCGCTCTCCGTGCTTACCATCCGCCAGACGCTTATGTGACTTCTAGATAGTTTTGCTACACCAACACTCTAATATATTGACATATATACTCACCAACTATTTCGAGTACCTTATCAACCATCCCTAATTATCTTACTCATATCTTTATAGATACGTGTGAAATACTTTTTTTCCTGTATTTCCGGAAAATCCGCGCATGGATTATTTTGTGGATTAGTACGAGTGTTAAATCAGAAATTCTTAAGTAGGATGGTTTACAATGTCTTTATTTGAATGATTGGGATGCCTTTTATTTAAATAAAGAAATTGTAAAGCGCCGAACCATAAGTTTATATTTCCATATTTACATTGTTTGGGACGCCTCTCTATGTAAATAACGAATTATAAACAAGTGGGCTTATTTGTATCTGTAATGACACGAGTATGAAACCGATAACCACGAACATTCATCAAACACACAGCATAACTCTCATTAGAAACCATAAATATTGATACATAATGATATGATTAACATTGGTAATGCTAACATTACAAATATCACTAAGAAAGGCATAACATCACCAATCGGTTGACCCGCTATGCCAATGAAAAACACCACTACACCAGCAAGAGCAAGAACCACGACTGGGTGCAACACCTTGAATATCCTGTACGACAAGAATACACAAGTTTTTCATACAATAAAACATTAATACATGGTGTTAGTATACGGATTCAAAGCAACACTCCTATCGAAATACTACCACTTACCCCCATATTTCATCCGCGCTAACGGCCAAAACCACGAGTGCTATAAGAAGCGCTATGACTTCGGCCAAGGACTCCAGATCTTCATCTGGGACGTAAGCCAAATAAATGGCTACAGCAGCGTACATAATTACAAGAACGGTGTAGGTGTACGACATTTTGAAAATGTTGGGTGAGAGAAATGTAGGTGGTGAGGAGTGAAATCCGGCATATATATATAGAGGAGTAGCAGTGAGGCTACTATTCTAGCCGCTTACATTCACTATTCCTCACATAAGGACAAGCAAGATTTCTCATACCCTAAAGCTGAGGTTCAACAATTTTCTCTACATACACCGAATCCTTATATCTCTGTGTAAGAATCTGTTATCAACAAAACTCTTTTGTTTAACGGGTAGGTTACCCGCACAGATTCTTGTAATTGGAAACCATGTGAAATTTCATAAAAGAATAACAATTTTCCCAAGTTGTGTTAACTGGGAAATAGCAAATTTCACATGAGATTACAATAGTTCCATCCACTATTAAGACATTATGAACTACACAATGGTCTTACTTATTCCTTTAACGTTGTGAATTTCACGATGTTTCCTCTAAACTCCCAGACATTGTATGTGGTTACAATGGTCTCAAAATTTCTTCGTAACCTTACGTCCTACCACTTTGAATTTATCACAAAACTCTAGTGGTCTCTATTCTCCTTAGCAGACACTATAAGTAAATACAGTGGCCTCTACTTTTCTTGGACACTGTAAGCAATACAGTGGTCCCTATATTTCAACCTCAGGCACTGTAGATTCTACAGTAATCTCAATTACATTCAAATACCATATTATTCAAAATACTTAAACATTACAAACGATACTAGATTAAAACATCACATAAACATAAACCTAGACTTCAAAGGTAGTCCGGGTGATCCCAGGTTTGAGAGTTGTTGGATTGATAACCATCATCATAAGGATCAAAGCTCGCCAATTTCTCTTCTTCCCACTGAGCTTCCAACCTTCTCAGATCCCGCTCCATGTCAGAAGTCCAACCACCATCATCAACTGCCACATTTTCCTCGAAACTTGGCTGGAAGTGATCCAGATGAGGCAAATGTTGCTGTTGCACAATCACCCTTGGTGTAGATGAACTTGATGCACCTTGTTGTAGTTGAGGTTGTTGTTGCTGTTGTGGTGGTGGTGGATTTTGTTGTTGTTGTTGTTGTTATTGTTGTTGTTGTTGTTGTCGTTGTTGTTCAACCCTAGCAGCCTCAACATTCTCTTCAAGACTCCAACGGACCTTGTTGGAAATCTGATTCTCTATCTGATGAACACAAGCCCACAGCGATTCGATGACAGCAGCGTCCTTACAATATTCATCATATAAAAATGTGTCGATCACATATTTTCTATCATCTGAAATGTCTGTGCACATGGCGTAGCCTTCTCTAAGTCGTCGTTTCAGTTGTTTCATAGCCTCAAACTGCAGGATGACCTTCACAATAGCATTTTGACGATCCACGTCACTACCCTCAGTTTCTGCCTTGATAAACAATTGAAATTGTTCAGCGGTATGTGGTAGCTTACAAGCCATTGATTGTGTATGTAGGAATAACACAAGCATGCCAATGGTATTTATAAGGGTTTGAAAAATATTTTTCAATTATTTTATTTTGAGAAATATAACCGTTTGTATTCAAACGGTAAAACTTTCAAAATTTGTGTCTATTAAAACTAGCAACTAATTCTAGGATACGTGGTAAAAAAATAAAAAAAAAAAAATAAAAAAAAATTGATGATCACATGTACCACAATAAATTCCACTCCTACATAAATAAATAGGGATTCAGATCCTTTGTTTATGCGTACACTCCTTCCAACACCTCGTGTAGAGGATTGCACAGCATACGACTGCATAACAACTTATCATGCGGGAATCTTCATCCCAATGACTTCCACTTATTGCAAAACAACCCTGACAACCACCTTAGACTGGAATCCCTGGACAGGATTTGGTTTAACGGGTAGGTACTATAACATCCCGTAAATTTCCCCTCCATTTATAAATAGTAAACGAAGACTAATCTATCGTCACTGTTAATTAACCATTTTTACGGACTAAATTTTTGCTTTTATTCAATATTATTACTAAACGGGACGATTGTGTTAAAACTCCTTCCATCATTTTGGTAACTCGTATACTCAAACAATATCGACCAAGATTTAAAAGGAATTGACCTTCTAATAACAAATAGCAACGAACAACCATGATAAAAATTTTTCCCTTTTCTTTTGAATTTCTAAGGACCATTTCATCATTTGAGTGACTTACACACTCAAAATGTGAACCACATGCGTCTGACCTCATCCCATTCGAATTATTACTGACACTTTGAAATACAATAACACCACATATACATGCATACGTATAGGTAAAAAAATCATATTCCTTCACTGCCTCAACAATCATGCAATACAAATAGTATATGTACTCAACAGAATACAACTTGCAATTACTAAAATATATCTTCGAAAGTCACACCTGACACAATTAGAATGTTTCTTATCTCCTTTTCACAAGCACAGAATTTCATAACTAGTCCAAGTTGCATTGTGATACATTTTCCATACAATCTTGCTATATATACGTTAACACACACTCATACATTCTCATTTAACATATCACCCTAAAAAACTCTCTCAAACACTCAAGCATAAACACACAAGTCTTCCTCTTGTTCACTGTTTTCAGTCGAGAAGGAAGAGCCAAGCACCAAGTCGATCCCAAGTGTGCCCAAGTAATCCAAGAGTCTCACACAAGCCTTTGGTGTGCCAACAAACAAGTCACAAAGTTGCTTTGCCCTCCCCTTTTTCCACAGTAACGAGCCATAGCAACACAAAAACTCTTTTGTTTCTTCCCTTTGTTGGTGAGCGTCGGCCAAAGGATCCACAAACAATCATCATTTGGCCAACTTACACATACCACTTATATCACGTTTTGAACTTTCCTTGATCGTTTGAATACATCCAACACTGCCAAGACAAACTAACATAATTCCACTTTGTTTTCTTCTATTTGGTCGAACTACACAAGGACGAATTCATAAATTATCCAACTCTTTTAATATCACGTGCTACAAACCAAACCGACCCTTGCTATATTATGAGGAATCGGTTTCTAGACAAGCAAGAGAGGGCAAATGAAATCAAGAACCACCATCATTTGAACCACTGACACACTCAACTATTCTTACACTAAATTCCTCATGCCACAACAAAACAAATGCATGAATACTTGAAGTAACTCCAACCCACTTGCAAACTTGTATTTCTATTTAGGTCTATATATACGTATAAGAGCTCATACACTTCACACTCACTTTTAAACTCTCACCATGCGATACATAGTCATAACAACTCCATTCAAACGCCTCAAAGTCCAGAAATAACCCACACTAACTCATTCGAAAGATAGCACAAGCCTTGGAAGATTTGGTGATCGAGGTTACCATCTTAGCGAACGGGTTTTGGATACTAAGCGAGCATAGGTCTTTTCAACCATCCTAGACCTCTCATTCTCAGACCTACTCACCCTAGGGGTGATTGTAAGTCCTCTCCTCTCGTTCTAAATTCGATTCAATCCACTTTATGACACAATGTATATCGCATATACTTGCTCAAACGTATGCATTGTAATGTAATTTTTACGTACACATTTCTGTTTCTAAGTTCAAACCACACCCCACACATTTGTTTAGACATCAAATAATATGTACGTTCGCTCACAACACAACCATGCATTCGAATCATGCACAAACGAGACCCTTTTGATTTTGCATCTCACGTACAAAGCGTGTAACCCAAAAAGACTTAGAATTTTTCTAAGTATTTTGATACAAAACCGTCTCCACTCGCTCCTTTCACAGACAATTATTTTCGAGTCCACAAAAGTAACACATATATATTTTGGCTTAGTTCGAATCCCAACCTAGTAAACTTTAAACTTCGTGTTTTGAACTTTTCATGAAAAGCCATTAAAAGCCCTTAAGAACGCTCAAAGTAAAAGCTATATAACCGGATTTCAGCACTTAGCTAAAATTTATAATTTTTCAGTTTCAAAACATGCGACCTAGCCACAAACTCACGATATATCTCCAAATTTGTAAACGTAACACCTAAATATTTTTATACCATCTCATTCACAACCTAAAGTACTACACTTTTCATGTTTTGAACTCCTCGAAATAATGCCAACCCGTCACCTAGAATTACCCATTTTGAACTGCCATTGCAAAGGTGGTAACATAATTAAATTAGGAAAATCTTATATGCTTCGGACTGGGCTGAACAAAAGCCCAAGAAGAAATGGAGCTAGACCAGCCCACTGAGCCCATACCAAATATTTTTAGAATCACAACAATAGTCCAAGTCCAGGCCCAAAAGTATTTTCATGCCCTCGCCTCTAAATTTCTTAATGGGCCATTGTTCTATGCGTTTTAAGGCCCAATATATCAAAATTAATTTTCTGGTCAAACAAGCAGTCGACTTAAGCCTTAATAAGCCTAAATGAGCTTCGAAAATTTTTGTAGAAATTTTCCACACGTTTTTATGTCATTTGGACTAAAAATGCAAACATTTTCACTTAGAGGGACTGTTTTTGCCAACTTTGTAAAACTAGGGTCTGAACCTGTCAACACAAAATCATTAGAGTAGAAAATGACTTTATAATAAAGTATAAACTCAGATTGTCAATTGGGTTAATTTTTGGGTCGAAAATGTAACTTTTATAAATCAAGGACTAACGGTGCAACGCAAACACCGTTAGGGTGTAAATTGTAAAAATAGTGAAAGTTCAAGAGTAAACAGAAACTTTATAACAATTTTATTTCCAATCCTAAAATTTCACAATACACCCTCAACTCTCAGATGTTCCATTTAAACATAAACTTTTACGTTATATTTATATAACGACTTTTAAACCACTCGACTCAACGTTTTGTCTCATCCGCTTCGAGACGACGATCATCATGATTTCTGAATCATAAAATAATATTATTGATAATATTATTTTTGAACTCTAAACATCTTAAACCATTCACACTCACATCACCGATCAAATCGTCATACGATTCCTCATATCGCAATCATTATTCGTGCTGAAACGAATTCTCAAACATTATTATTATTCAGGTCGTGTGTGAAGCTATTTCCAAAATCTCAACCGAAATTACGTTTCAGTGAAACCACTTTCGTCATTATTGCTATCGCATCAGGTGAGTTCATAGCCCCACTTTTCTTGTTTACTGTTTTATAAACTCTTTGGGGGAGATACATGCTCAAATACAATGCTTTTACTTTTCATAAGTACTCTTAACTATTTACACATTACTGTGAGTTCCATAGACTACTCTTTTATCTACTCTGAATTACTTTTTGAAAGCGATACATGTTCGCTTTACATATAAACTTTACTGGTTTACTTTAAACAACGTACTTAGTTGATGAAACGCTCTGCTCGTTATTGAGATGTAATACTTGCTTTTAATTATAAAAGTACTTTTAAACCTTTACAAACTATTATGAGTTTATAAATCCACTTTATACATTTTTACATCTCATGGGGAGATACCTGCTATAAACATGATCACAAATGATTTTCAACTGTATGCTATACTTGATTTACTATTGCCTAAGTTTACCTTATTGCCATGTTCGAAGTCCCTCACATCATGAACCTTAATCACTTACGAGTGAACGTAAATAATTGTGAATAGATCTATTTGGGACTGACAATCCCCATTTAGGTCTGCTAGGATGAGCCACCCAGGCGCACTTTATTTGAACAAACTTATGGGTTATCGGCAAATACCCATCCTGAGGGCCTATATACTTTACATCATTTTGATGCCTGTTAAGCATTGAGTGTCATGAGACTTAGGGCAATAGAAACGATACTGTAGTCATGATACAGTATTGCCATTATTTTATTAAACTTGAACTTGTCTTCACTATATAGCAGAAAATCACTACTTGGCAAAACAATAACTATTTGGTGTTGACCTAGTTAGGGCAACCAAACCAACTATGGGTGTATAACAACTTAACTCACCAATTATTTTATAACAAACCAACTATGGGTGTATAACAACTTAACTCACCAATTGTTTTATAACAAACCAACTATGGGTGTATAATATCGTAACCCACAGCTTATTTTATTAATAATTGTATTTGTTACAATTATTACCTAAACTTGGAAACTATTGAAAATCAACTAATTTTATGCAAACTCTATGGATTCACTCACAACTTGAATTTGATAATCAACTGCTTTAACTCTATGGATTCACTCACACTTTGATTTTTGACAAATCAACTGGTTTAACTATAAACACTATGGTATTACTCACTCTTTGATGTGATAATCAACTATTTGTTTACAACAAATATTTACTCACAAACTCTTTGATTTATGAAATCAACAGTTTTACTTGCAAACTCTATGAACTCACCAACCTTTGTGTTGACGCTTTTAGCATGTATTTATCTCAGGTCCATGATAAGCAAGGATGGCACGGAGGAGCACGAATACTTTTCAAGGCTATAAACTTTATTATAATTCGAAAACCTATTTAATAAACTCTGGAACCACTGGGACCTTACTTTGTAAACTCTGATATTAGAATGATAAATCTTTTAAAACGACCAAATTGGTGATCGTTTTCTACTATTCAACTGTTGTGCCATGAAGTAACACCCAATTTAAATTCCGCTGCATATCACGAAATTGGGGGTGTTACAAGAGGACCCCAAGGCCTTGGTATCTGTGGATTCGATGGTGGACTGGGAACATCATGAGAAAGCTGTTGCAAGTGGAGCAGAGAAGGTCTATGGGATGATAGCTGGATATGGTGAGAAGAATCAAGTGGCTGGTCAATTTGGAATGATGGGTCATCCATCTCAGGTACAAAACTGCCCATTTGGTTGTAAACCTATATATGCTAAACTGAAACAGGAATTTGATGATAAAGAGAGTGAATATAAGGATAACTTTATACAACTTAAGGCTCATAAAAATGCTGTGAAAACATTAGAACAACAAAAAGTATGGTATCAAAAACAACAGTTAGCATATGAAGAAAAAATAAAGGTTTTGCAAAGAGATTTAAAAAACACCACTAATGAGTTTAAACATTCTGAAAGAGAAAAAGCTAAGGTGGTGTTAGAAAAACAGGATGTGCAGACTAAGCTAGACAATACCTTGGCTAGGTTTGATAAATGGAAAGATTCATCTAAAAACCTAAACAAGTTAGTTGATAGTTCTATGTCTGTAAAAACCAAACGTGGTTTAGGGTTTGGTGACTACATAGGGCAAGATCAAGTCTATGACCCTAATGAGTACAGTGTTTTTGACCCTGAACCGGTAGACTATCAAATTCCTGTTAAGTGTTTGTCAAGGAAGGAGAATTGCATGCTGTTCCTCCTCCTATAAGAGGAGTGTTTAAACCTGTCCCTATCCACTCAGACCTTGACATAGACTTAGATGAATCACATAGGTCCTATGGCAAAAAGTCCATTGACTTGCCTACTTCAGACTGTGAAACTAACGACTTTGTCTCTTGTTCTAACAGTGACAAATCCTCTCGACCCAAGTCTGATGACAATATCCCATGTGATTCACATGACAAGTCAACCACACCCAAGTCTGATGACTTCTCACCAAAAGTAGCTAGTGTGGAATCCAATTCAAAGACAGCTACTTTTAGTCCTATTAAGAACAATTTTGTTTGTGAGAAGTCTTTGTGTGATAAGCAAGGTCATAATAAGAACAAGTCTTTAAAGAACAAAACGGTTAAAAGGAAATCATGTTTTGTTTGTGGTAGTTACTCTCACCTTATTAAAGATTGTGATTATTATGAGAGTAAAATGGGTAATTGTGTTCAACAAAAGCAACCTAGATCAGTATGGAAAAATGTAGAGCATATTCCCCCATTTGTCCCTAGAGCAAATGCATTTCCTGCTGGTAATGCAAAACGACCAGCGGCTGTTGCTGCTGGTAGGCCTTTTAGACTTGCAGATGCTCGTGCTGGTAAGCCGTTTAATGCAGGAAAACCTGGTTGGAAAAGGAATGCTACTGGACCTTTCTACAGACCTACAAGTACTTTCTTTCAAAATGATTATAGGTTTGGTTACTATGGCCCAATGCATATGAGGGGACAAAGATGGGACACTGCTGTTCAATCCTCAGCAGATTGTTCTTGGAGATACAATGGCTGGTATTGAGGGGAGGCATAAGCCTAAGGGGAGGCTTATTGTTGTATATTTTGTGCTAACTAACATTTTTTTGTTTAGTTTGATTTGTGTTCACTATCTCAAATAATGCAGCTGTTGAATATTATATTGGTCTATTACTGATCTTTGTGGGAACTGATTGGGTTATACAATTTCAACCTCGATCTGATTGGCTATCATTCTCAAGCAATATTGATTGCTGTTATCAATCACATATGGACATTAATGGCTAGTCATGTGACCTCATACTAGTTGGCTTTTATTTTATTTGTGTGGTTAGACGTGAGTGATCAATGAAGTGAAGCAAATTGGTTTTAGTCAACTGGAATTATTCGATTGTGGGGTCAAGATTATTCGGTGCTTTATTATGGGGTACTGATTTGATGATGATAATTGGTTGAGGGGTCCATGTGTGGAATACCGAATTGACTGTCAGTATGTGGTTTATCAATTGATGCATTTGTTTGTCGCATTTGATCAATTGGAGTGGGGATCATGGACCAATTTTGATATCACGTGGGCTTCAATTTAAAAGCAAATGGTTATGAGTTTGTCGCTTATGAATTGATGGAGTGTTTTGGTCAATTGGATTTAATTGGTCGATTGATGTTGCTGCTGCTAAGAGATTAATTGGGATTTGCTGATTGATGATCTTCCAATTATGGATTAGTCATTGCTGTCGCTCGTTGATCGATCTGGTATTATTTTGTGAACTTTATTGAAGATTCAATGCTACTGATTCTATTATCTTCATATGAATATTGAATTCGTGGGTCAAATTCAAGATTTGGTAAATTAATTTATGAAGATATGTGGGGCTGCATTTGTTAATGTCGAACACAAGTGATTCGTAGTATTTATTAAATTGTGTGGCTAATCGATTTGTTTGTGCGTATGTGATACTGCATTCAAATGATAATTAAATTGTTTGGCATCTCGCACGTGTGGTTCATTGATTGGCTGATCATTCTGATGTGCATTAATGAGGGGTTAATGGTCAATTGATTGTGGGTTGAGCAGAGAATAGTCATTTGTTGTCGATATGTGGGACCAATGTGAAATACTCAAATGGGTGTTGACTGGAGTCAGTTAAATCACATGGGTTCGATTGGTGATAAAATTAATAGGGCGTGAATTTTACTCAACACTGATATTAAATTGGTCGGTGTGAGTTTATTGGATGACATTGACATACGGCATGTGGGATTCAATGACAAAGTGCACTTAATGAAGTTGGACTTTTTGATCAGACATGATATATTGATATTCTAATCAATATCACATGGGTTTCCTATCTATTGGTGTTGGTCAATGTTGCAGCAGATCAGTACGTATTTATTCTGATAGTGCTGCACTTTGTTGCTGTTACGCTTGAACTGTTTCTGCTGGTAGTGCTCTGGTTTCTACTGGTAGTGTTCCCGTTCCTGCTGGTAATACCATTTCTGCTGGTAGTACTATTATTTCTGCTGCTCGGATTCTGCTGCTGTTCATTAAAAAAAAAAAAAAATCTTTTTCATTTTCTTTCTTTATTTTCTTTATGTTTATTTTATTTTGTTTTCTTATAGTTAAAAAAAAAAAAAAAAAATAAATAAATAAATAAATAAATAAATAAAATTTATGTATATTTTGTGTGCTAACTTGTATGGTTTTGAGCATAACCTTTGCAGTTACAGTGTTGGTGTTTACACCTACACAACAAATGGTATTCAACTCACCATGTCTCACAGACAAGAAAGATTTGACTCACCATGAGGGTACAACTCTGGTGTGATTGTCAAATCTTTTGATAGCTATAATAGCTTGCTCAAAGCTATAGGGTACTTCAACTCACCCATGGTTCATTCCTGAGAGTTGAAATGGTTCTCAATTCACCATGGATGTAACCCTTTAAGGGATCCAAAGAATTGGCTAGTCCACAAAAGTATGGTTTATGGTAAAGACAATTGGTATCCATATTTGGTATTCAATTCACCAAGGTTTGCTGTAACCCAAGAATTGACTAGTCCTGAGCAAACGGCTACAGGTAAAGACAACTCAAATCCGTTTATAGTTGCTGATTTACTAAAAATCAGATGGTTATCAATGTACCATGGTCTTACACACCTAAACATTGGCTACTCCAGTAGTGATGGCTATTGGTAAAGAGACATCAAATCCATTAATTTTCAATGATTCACCTCTCACAGGAGTTAACATACCTGGAAGTGATGAGAATAGTATGAAACTTAAAGTGATTTGATGTACATATTGTCATAGTAGCAGTCGTAACCAGATTATATATATTGAAGATGATTTCCTATTGCTGCTGCACTATAGAGGTTGCCGCTGGAAGTTACAGATGTTGCTGCTGGTTACTTTTTATTGCTGCTGCTCAAATGCAATCCTCAAGCCTGAGAAGTTCAAGCTCTATCAAGTGGAATCTTGCAAGTTAACCTAGTCAACTTCAAGATTAGGGGAGGATTGTTAGGATCTCTGGGAAATAAAGATTTCTCATTGCTGCTGATAGTGAAGCTGGTTCCTGCTGATAGTTATACATTGCTGCTGTAGTTGGTTCCTGCCGATAGTATAGTTTTGTTTCTGCTGATAGTATTTGTTGCTGCAGGTTTTAGTAATTGTTATCCCGTAAGTTTAGAATGTTTGTTAGGTTTATTTTTAGAAGAGATTGATAGTTATATCTTTACACGTTTTCTTGTATGACGGGTTAGGGTTAGGGTTTATTGTTAGTATAAAATAACCACCCGTCTATGAGTTTTGTATCGATTCACAATATTCAATAAACATCATTGTTAGTTCATAACCGATCCATAGAGGATCAAAACCTTCATAGTTATTTTCTTCTTTATATTCTTGTGTTTAGTTTCCGCATAGACACAAGTCTTACACCTAGAGATTCTCGGTTTAACCAAGCTCTATCAAGCTAGAAGCACTCGATCCTACATTCTAACTTAATAAGATATACACAAATCTATTCTATATATATCTTCACACATCTTTCATCTTCTGTCTTCAGCTTATAATCAGTACTAACCATCTGTACTAGCAGTACTAAATGACTTAGTACTGTTAGTGTTAATCTTCAGCAGTTGTAACTTTGACTTAGCAGTACTAACTGTTGGTTTAATTCCCAACATTTTGTTTCTTTGACTCTTTGGGTTTCTTTTCCATAGGGGGAGGAGTCAAAGAGCACATTGGCGCATCTAGAGGCACATCCTTACTAAGTAATGCTTGCTTCCTACCTATTTCTAATCCCTTGTTATGAATCATATCATTTGAACCATATGGTTCTGTAACAAAAGTAGATCTAATTTGATACATACCAGGAGCACTTACTTTAGGATTAGATAAAACCTTTTTTTGGTTTGGCTCAAGAATATGCGTTTTTAGTTTTTGATTTTGCCAAAAAAGTTGGTTGGTTTGAAAAATATGAAAATTTTTGATTTTCCAACTGGCGTGAGGCAACAAACTCATGATTCTTGGTTTTCAACAAATCAAGCACTTTAGATTTGAGTTCCTCGTTGGAATCACTGAGAAACAATTCAAATAGATATGCAGTGTTGAAAAATGAGTATGAGAATGAATTTCCTAGTTTGATATCACCACAAAAGTAGAAGATTGTGGATAACTTTCTGAATAATAAGAAACATCCAAGTGATAAAGAGATGGAGAATTGGGGTAATAACATGAAGATATACTTTAAGGAACAATGGATTAATGTGAGTGGTATTAAGGTAGCAGGAAATGATAATGTTCAAAAGGATATTGTGGAAGATGTATTTGATGATTATTCAGACATTGCTAACTTCAAAACCAAAAATGAGGTGAAGAATAATGGTAATGTTGGGAATTAAAGCTTCCAAGAGTTGCTGCTGCTTGAATGGTTAAGCATGCTCTAAGGAATTACAACTGCTCAGGTTTTACAATGAAAAAGCTCTAAGTATGTTTCTACTGATGGTTATAGAGATGCTGCTGCTAATGAAGGTTATGACTGCTAGTGTATATTATAATTGCTGAGAACTTCAAGGAAATATACACTAAGTAGTTAGTGCTGCCAGGCTTAATGTTAATGCTGCTAGTTCAGAGTTTCAACTGCTAAAGGATTACTGCTGCTAGAGTTAGAATTAAGATTGCTAGAGTATTTAGTTAATACTGCTAATAAGATAAACTTGTATAGTCGGTTAGAAAATTATATAAAAGATTCTTTAAATATTTATTTTGTATAGAAAGTTATTGTAAGCCGACTAGGACTCCTTAGCCTATAAAAGGAGGTCCTAGGGCATAGAGTTCGACACACATTATTCACAACTTCAAGGTTGTAAACCCTAATACTTTTAGAGTATTCGTATTAATAATATTGAAGTTGTTGATTTGTTTACAATTGTGTTAACTGTTCTTCTTAATACTATTGTATAGATTCCGCATAAACCTTAGTAATTCAACACAGTTTCTATACCTAGTTGTGTAAATTCATCTAGCATAACTAAACCTTTACAAGCTAAGGGAGTTGATCAAGTGTATAGCTGGGATCAAAAAGTGATATCAGAGCTTGTGATCTAGAAGTTGTGATAAAGAAGAACCTGTTTAAGCTCAAAGTTCTTCAGATCTTACAGAAGACAGGGATTCAGAATCTACACATATGATTAGTGCATCAAAGGTTCCAATGCTCATGTCTGGTGAGTATGAACTATGGAGAATGAGAATAGAGTAGTACATTCAGATGGTTGATTATTCTCTATGGGAGGTTATATAGAATGGTGATTCATTACCAAAAACTAAAGTATCTGCTATTGGTGTTAAGAGTGTTGTGCCTATTAAAACTGCTGAAGAGAAGGCACAAAGAAGATTGGAGGTTAAAGCCAGAAGCACTCTCATGATGGGCATTCCTAATGAACATCAGTTGACTTTCAATCCTATCAAAGATGCTAAGTATTTGTTAGCAGCTATTGAGAAGAGATTTGGAGGGAATGCTGCTACTAAGAAGACTAGGAAGAATCTTTTGAAGTAATAATATGAGAATTTTGCTGCTCCAAGTTCTGAGAATCTTGATCAGACCTTTGAAAGACTTCAGAAACTTGTCAGTCAATTAGCACTTGTGGAAGTAATAATTCCCCAAGAGGATATAAATCAAAAGTTTCTAATAAGCTTGTCACCAGAATGGCATACACATACTGTGGTGCAGAGAAACAAGGATGATCTAGATACAATGAGCATAGATGATCTGTACAACAATCTGAAAGTGTATGAACCTGAAGTCAAAGGGTCATCTAGCTCATCTTCAAGCATACAAAACTTGGCTTTTGTGTTCTCCTCCAATAACAGTTCTGGTAGTACTAATGAAGCAGTTAATACTACTCATGGAGTTAGTACTGCTGGTACTCAAGTTAATACTGCTAGTTCTACAAACTTTGATAACTTGACTGATGCTGTTATATGTGCTTTCTGGGCTGGTCAAACTAACAGTTCTCAGATTGTACATGAGGACTTAGAACAGCTTCATCCAGATGATCTTGAAGAGATGGACTTGAAGTGGCAGATGGCAATATTGAAAATGAGGGCAAGGAGATTCTTGAAGAAAACAGGAAGGCAGCTCAAAGTCAATGGGCAGGACAACATGGGGTTTGATAAGTCAAAGATAGAATGCTATAACTGTCACAGGAAAGGACACTTTGCAAGAGAGTGCAGGGCACCAAGAAGTCAAGATTACAAGAATGAAGAAAGCTCATGGAAAGCTGTGTCTATGGAACCTACAAATTCTACAGCTTTGGTGTCTTGTGATGGTTTGGGTGGATATGATTGGAGTGACCAAGCAGTAGAAGGACCAAACTTTGCACTCATGGCCTATTCTTCTTCTTCATCAAGTTCTGACTCTGAAGTATCTAATGATTCTGGTTGTTCTTATAAATCTTGTTTAGATACTGTTGAGGAAGTTAAGGCTAGGAATGAAAAATTATTAGAAGATTTAAAAAGGCTAGAGTTAGATAAATTTAGGCTATAAAGTAGGTTTAAAGTCTGTTGAGCAAAGACTTGAATTCTTTAAGCAGAATGAGATTGAGTTTGTAGAGAAGGTTAATGTTTTGGAAAGCAAACTTTATGTTAAAGAGAATGAAATTCAAGAACTTACTAAGAGGTTAGAACAGGCTCAAAGAGAAAAGGATGCAGCTCATCAGGAAAAAGAAAACATCAATGTAAAGTGAATAAGCTTGAGTTTGCATCTGAAGGTGTAAATAAGATAATTGAGTGTCAACTTATGAGGAAAGGTAGTGGTATAGGTTATAATGAAGTTCCCCCTTCTATTACAGGAAAATTTCCACCCCCTTTACGTGAATTGTCTTGTTTAATTGAGTTTGATAATAAGTCTGTAGGTGAGAATAGTAAGTCTAATAAGGAGACACCTAAAGTTAAAAAGAAGAATTCTGATGCACCTATCATTGAAGAATGGGTGTCTGATGATGATGAAGATCAGGTTGAGTCTACACCTAAAGTTGAATGTAAGACAGTTAAACCTAGTGTAGAAAAGATTAAGTTTGTCAAACCTAGGTTTGGTGATAAGTTGTCTAGGTAAATTGTTGATTACACTCAGCAACCTAAGAGAAACACACATAGTCCTAGAGGGAATAAGAGGAATTGGAACAACATGATATCTCAAAGACTAGGAAGTGATTGACAAATGTTTAACAAGGCTTGTTATCACTGTGGTAGTTTTGAACATTTACAGGATAATTGTTTTTACTATCAAAATCTGTTTGGAACTATGCTAGGAGGGTGAATCACCAAAGTTTTTCTAAAAGTACTCACCCAAATGCTAAAATAAATATAGTTCCAAGAGCAGTATTAATAAAATCTAGGCATGTATCAGTTAATACTGTCAAGCAAAATGTTTTTAACCCAGTATTATTAACTAATACTGCTAGACAAGTTGATACTGCTTCCACCAAAAGAACAGTGAATGGTGCTAAATCTAGGTTACACTTTTCAAATATAGCACATTCATTTGTAAAAAGGCCCATTCAAAAGAATACAACATTTAGTACTGCTAAGCCAAAAGCAATAACTGATACTATTTTGGGAAACCATTTTTATGCTGTTAAGGCCTCAGCTTATTGGGTCTGGAAACCAACAGTTAAAGTTTTAGATCATATCTCTAGACACAGCAGTGCATCCATAGTTTTAAAGAAGTATAATTATATTGATGCACAAGGCAGATCCAAGTCAGTAATGGCTTGGGTCCCCAAAATGAACTAATTTTCTTACTTTATGTGCAGGGGAATCTACAGGTGGAATTTGAGGATAAAGGAGTATTTGACAGTGGATGATCAAGGCACATGACAGGAAACATGTCCTATCTCACAGATTTTGAAGCAATTGATGGTGGATATGTTGCTTTTGGGAGTAATCCCAAAGGAGGGAAAATCACAGACAAAGGTTCAACAAAAACTGGCAAATCAGATTTTGATAATGTGTACTTTGTAAAAGAGCTTAAGTTTAACCTCTTTAGTGTCTCACAAATGTGTGAAAAAAAGAACAATCTTCTTTTTACTGAAACTGAATGTTTTGTCTTGTCTCCTGACTTTAAGTTGACTGATAAAAGTCATGTTTTACTTAAATTTCCTAGAACAGACAACATATACAGTGTTGATTTAAAGAATATGGTTCCCAAAGGAGGTTTGACTTGTCTCTTTGCAAAGGCCACATCTGATGAATCTAAGCTTTGGCATAGAAGGCTTGGTCATTCAAATTTCAAAACAATGAATAAATTGGTTAATGGAAACCTTGTAAGAGGTTTACCTACAAAAGTTTTTGGAAATGTTGAAATCTGTGTTGCTTGTCAGAAGGGAAAGCAACACAGAGCTTCTTGTAAGACCAAGGCAGTGAACTCAATAAATCAGCCTTTACATTTGTTGCACATGGATTTATTTGGACCAACATTTGTGAGAAGTTTAATGAAAAAGATGTATTGCCAAGTTGTCACAGATGATTTTAGTAGATTTACTTGTGTTTTTTTAGCAACTAAGGATGAAACCAGTGGCATTCTTAAGTCTTTCATAACCAGGATAGAAAACCTAGTTAATCATAAAGTGAAGGTAATAAGGTGTGACAATGGAACTAAGTTCAAGAATAGGGATATGAACCAGTTTTGTGAGATGAAATGTATTAAAAGACATTTTAGTGTAGCTAGAACTCCTCAACAGAATGGTGTTGCTGAGAGGAGGAATAGGACATTAATTGAGGCTGCTAGAACAATGTTAGCTGATTCTAAGTTACCTACTACTTTTTGGGCTGAAGCAGTTAATACTGCTTGCTATGTGCAGAATAGAAGTTTAGTAGTTAAGCCTCATAACAAGACCCCTTATGAACTTTTACATGGAAGAAAACCAATGTTAGACTTTTTAAGACCATTTGGGTGTCCTGTTACTATCCTAAATACCATAGATCACTTAGGCAAGTTTGATGGCAAGGCTGATGAACGTTTCTTTGTTGGATACTCAATGAATAGCAAAGCTTTTAGAGTGTTCAATAGTAGAACCAAGTTTGTGGAAGAGAACTTACATGTTAGGTTTAGTGAGAATTGTGTTAACTGGCTGTTAAGGAAGTGGACCAAACTGGCTGTTTGATATTGACGGACTAACCAAAACAATGAATTATGAGCCAGATATTGCAGGTACACAATCTAAAGAGTATGCAATTAAAAAAGCTAATACTGATGCAGGTACACAAGCTAGTAAGGAGACTGAACCTGCACAGAAGTACATCTTGCTACCCATATGGACTGTTGATCCACTTATCTCAACTCAAGAGTCAAAGAGTTCACAAGTAGATGAAACTCCAAAAGATGATAAAGAAGATGGTGTTAAGTCTTCAAATGAGGAGGAAAAATAGTTTGATGAACCTCCAAGCAAAGAAAATGTGTTTGATGAATATGTTCAGGATGATAATATTGGCAGTTCTAATGATGTTAATGGTGCTAGTAATGATAACAGTACTAACAACACTAACAATGATAAAACTGCTAATAATGCTGATAAGGAAGGCATTGCTTTTGATGAAGATAAATATCCAATTGATCCAAACATGCCTCCTTTGGAGAATATATATGCTGATACAGATGATGAAACAGTTGGTGCAGAGGCTGACATAAACAACTTGGATGATACTATTCCTGTTAGTCATATTCCAACTACTAGAATTTACAAGGATCATCCTAAAGAACAAATCATTGGAGAAGTGCAGTCTTCTGTTCAGACAAGAAGAATGATAAATAATTTGGAAGAACAAGGTTTCTTTGCAAGATCCCTTCATCAAAGAAACAGTCATATCATAAAGACCTTCAAAACTGTTTGTTTGCTTGTTTTCTATCACAAGTAGAACCCAAGAATGCACATAAAGCATTGCAGGATCCAACCTGGGTGGAGGCTATGCAAGGAGAGCTTCTACAATTCAAGCTACAAGTGGTTTGGACCTTGGTAGATTTGCCAAATTGAAGAGGGCAATTGGTACTAAATGGGTTTTCAGATGCAAAAAGGATGAAGAGGCATTGTGATTAGAAATAAGGCAAGATTAGTTTCTTAGGGATACACTCAAGAAGAAGGCATTGATTATGATGAAGTATTTGCCCCAGTTGCAAGAATTAAAGCTATAAGTTTGTTCTTGGATAATGCTTAATAGAAAGACTTTGTAGTGTATCAAGTGGATGTGAAGTGTGCTTTTCTTTATGGGACAATTGAAGAAGAAGTATATGTCTCTCAACCACTGGGATTTGAAGATCCTGACAATCCTGATAAGGTATATAAGGTGGAAAAAGCACTTTATGGTTTACACCAAGCTCCTAGAGCTTGGTATGATACATTGTCAACATACCTACTGGAAAATGGTTTCCATAGAGGAAAGATTGACAAGACTTTGTTTATCAGAAGATACAAAGATGATATCTTGCTAGTTCAAGTTTATGTTGATGATATTATCTTTGGATCAACAAACAAGGGGTTACGTGTTCAATTTGAGAAGCTTATGCATGAAAGGTTTCAGATGAGTTCTATGGGTGAACTCACATTCTTCTTAGGATTACAAGTCAAGCAGAAGGAGGATGACATATTTATCAGTCAAGATAAGTATGTAGCTGACATTTTGAAGAAGTTTGGTTTTACTGATGTGAAACCTGCAAAGACAACAATGGAAACTTCCAAGCCCCTGCTCAAAGATGAAGATGGTGAAGAAGTTGATGTTCACTTATATAGATCAATGATTGGCTCATTGATGTATCTTATAGCTTCAAGACCTGACATTAAGTTTGCAGTGTGTGTCTGTGCTAGATATCAAGTTACACCAAAAGTTTCACTTCTTAATGATGTGAAAAGAATTTTTAGATACTTGAAAGGTCAACCTAAATTGGGCCTTTGGTATCCAAAAGATTCACCTTTTGATTTGGTAGCATACACTAATAGTGATTATGCTGGAGCTAGCTTGGATAGGAAATCCACAACAGGAGGTTGTCAATTTCTAGGATGCAGGTTGATTTCATGGCAGTGCGAGAAATAAACTGTGGTTGCTAATTCCACAACAGAAGCTGAGTATGTGGCTGCTTCAAGTTGCTGTGGACAAGTGCTCTGGATTCAAAATCAATTACTGGATTATGGGTACAATTTTATGTATACCAAAATATTTATTGATAATAGCAGTACTATGTGCATAATTAAAAATCCTGTTTCTCATTCTAAAAAAAAGCATATAGAGATAAGACATCATTTTATAAGAGATTGTTATGAAAAGAAGTTAATCCAAATAGTTCAAATTCATACTGAAAAAAATGTTGCAGATTTGCCCACAAAAGCTTTTGATGTGGGTAGATTTCAAATTTTGATTGCCAGTATTGGAATGTTAAATCTTTGAAAATTCTTATCTCTTTGTGTTTTTGTAATGTTTTGTAAGGATTAGTACTGCTATATATGTCAATAATTGTTTCTGTTGCTAAGTGTAATTAGTACTGCTAGTTATACTTAGAACTGCTAGTTTATACTGCTTGTTATACTTAAAACTGCCAAGTATAATTGCGTATGTGATTATTAGAGAATGTGTTTTTGTTTGTGTTTTGGTCTTTTTAGACTAATCTTATGCAGGATAAGAAATGAAAAGTGTTGGAGTGCTGATAATTTAGTTGTTTGGAGTGAAAAACTGACTTAGTTCTACTGAGTATAAGTTAGTGCTGCTAAGCATAACTTACTACTGCTAGGTTTATGCTGCTATGTCTGAGAGTGCAGGGATGATTATGTACCTTCTTCACTTAAGGGTTTAAATCCCCAATTGGATCACTTAATCAGTTTCACACGCTCATAATTCTCTCTAATAACAAACCCTAACACATTTTTATCATCTAAATTCAAAATCCCCAAAATCACAAATCCTAACTCAAAATGTCGTCACGCAAATTTGCTTAGAGTCATAACATGGTTGCCTTTCTTGATAAACCTAAAGAGTCGAAAGGGTTCACAGAAATCATTGATTTCTTGAATGCAAACCCTATAAGGTTTGCATTAACTGTGCATCCTACTATATACGTTTCTCACATTAACCAGTTTTGGTCTACTACTAAGGCCATAACTATTAATTGAGAAGTACAGTTATAGGCTAATGTAGATGGCCAAGAAATACTTATCACTGAGTCATCTGTTAGAGAACCACTTCAACTAGCAGATGATAATGGTGTTGAGTGTCTCTTAAACTCTGCAATTTTTGCTGGTCTTGAAAACATGGGGTATGAGAAAAAAAATGACTTTTTGAAATTTTACATAGGACTCTTCTCACCTCAATGGAAATTTTTAATCCATACCTTCTTACATTGTTTAAGCCCTAAAATAACTGGCTGGAATGAGTTTGGCACTACTATGGCTTCTGCTGTAATATGCCTAACTACAGGACAGAAGTTTAACATTTCAAAAATGATTTTGGAAGGTTTGGTTAAGAACTTGGATACATCAAGCAACTATTTTCTATATCCAATATTTTTGAAATGGTTTTTAGATCAACAACTTTCTCAACTAAAGGTTCACAAAAGAATATTTGATGCACCCTTGCTCACAAAGAAACTGTTTGCAAATATGAGAAGGGTGGGTAAAGATTTTTCTGGGAAAGTGACACCATTATTTCCTACTATAGTGGCACTTGTCCAATCTCAAAACCAGGGTGAAGGTTTAGTAATCCCAACTGAAACCCATCACATACCCACAATTTTACCATCCACATCATCACCTAAAAAGACCTATACCCGTAGGTTCACCCAAAAGGGCACTCAGCTGCCTCAGGCTAGTACTAGTATGGTTGCAGATGAGGCTGTGCATAAGGAGAGGGGTCACAGATTGGTAAGGGCTACCACTACTGCTGCTAGCTTAGATGCAGAGCAGGCCAGTGGTAACATAAGTAAGACCCAAACCAAGGCAACACTTAATGAGTCAAATTCCTCTGGAACTAGCTCAGGTAGTGGTCCCAGCCAACCGGATTCTATGGGGGGTATAGATGCTCAAACTAGGTTTGAGGCTATACCTAACACACCCAATGATGCACCACTCGGGAGAGGTAACACACTCCGAAGTGCTGAGGGTAGTCTTGAACTAAAGGAATTGATGGAATTGTGTACCAAATTGACAAAAGATGTTTTTGACCTCAAGCAGACTACCACTTCTCAGGATATTGAAATTAACAGATTGAAGAGAAGGGTTAGGTATCTTGAAGGGAGGCAGAGGTCAAGAAAACACAAGTTTAAAAGACTACACAAGGTGGGTACTGCTCAAAGGGTTAATTCTTCTCAAGATGCTAGTTTGGGGGAGGATGCCTCCAAACAGGGGAGGAGTGATAGCAAGGGTTCAGGGGAGGATACTCAGATGGATGAGCAGGTTGAGAGTGATGAGTTTGTTGTTGCTGATCTTAAAGCTGCTGATGATGAGGTTAATACTGCTAGTGAGCAAGTTAATGCTGCTAGTGAAAAAGTTTCAGCTGCTAGGTTAGAAGTTTCTACTGCTGCTTCATAAGTTAGTGCTATTGTTCAAGAAACAGCTTCTAGTGTTGCTGAAACAACTGACCTTGATGATGAAACCATCTTAGCTAAGGTTCTTATTGATCTCAAGAAGATTTCTCCACAAATCAATGAAAGTTCAAGACCCAAAGCTAAAGGTGTGACTATCAAAGAACCGTCTGCAACAACAACACAAACAACACAATCACAACCACCACCATAGGGCAAAGGTAAGGCAATTTTAGTTGAAGAGCCTGTGGTGAAACACTTATCAGGGAAACAACAACAACAACAACTTGCTAAAGATGTAGAGTTTGCTAGAAAGCTTCACCAAGAAGAGGAAGAAGAAGAAAGTCTAAGACTCCAAAAAGCTCAAGAAGAAGAACAAGCTACTCTTACAGAGATCAACTCATGGGATGACATCCAAGCTAAATGTGAAGCTGATCACATGTTAGCTCAAAGGATGTGGCAAGAAGAGCAAGAGGAGCTATCTTTAGAGGAGAAGTCTAAGTTGTTTATGAAGTTTTTAGCTGAACAGAAGAAGTTCTTAGCCAAGAAAAGATCTGAAGCAAAGAGGAATAAACCACCTACCATGCCACAACAAAAGCAGATCATGATAACCTATCTGAAAAATATGGCTGGATGGAAACAAGCTCAATTTAAAGGGATGAACTATAACAGAATTAAAGAAGAGTTTGATATTGTTTTCAGAAGGGTTAACACTTTTATTTCCATGAATGAAGATGAGGTGGTAGGGGGTTCAAAGAGAGCTGGAAAAGAACTAGTATCTGAAAGCAGCAAGAAGCAGAAAACACATGAGCAAACAGAGCAAACACAAGAGCAAACAGAGCAACTCCAAGAAAGTGATGCAAAAGAAACAGCTAATCTACAACAATTGATAGAAATTGCAAGTGATCATGATGAAGAAATTGTTGATGTTGTTCCTTTCAAGACTAAAGTCCCTATCATAGATTGGAAAACTGGTTATCGTGGAAAAACTGCTTGGTGGGAGATAATCAGAGTTGGTGGACAGTCTCAAAGGTTTGTCACTTTTACACAAATGCTCAGAAACTTTGACAGAGAAGATTTGGAGACCTTATGGGCATTAGTCAAAGAAAAGTATGGAGATTCTAGACCTGAAGACATTTTGGATAGAGGTATCTGGGGTGACTTGAAGGTTTTGTTTGAAACATATCATGAAGATAGAGTTTGGCATGATCAATACTCCAATAAAGTTTTGCTTTGGAAGCTTTTTCAGTCATGTGGAGTTCATACTGTGATGATGAGAGGACTTCAAATCCACATGTTAGTGGAAAAAGACTATCCTTTAGCTAAGCATACACTTGACATGATGCTCAATGGTACTATCAAACTTCAAGTTGATTATTGGAGTGAAATGGTATATTAGCTTCTCAAGAAAATGGAGAAACAACTTTATGGGGCTGATTATAAGAAAATGAGGGAATAGTGTTTGGAAGCAACCTCCTGGTAAAGGACTATACTTTGAAGGAAACTTGATGATTTTAGATGAAAATATCAAGTTTAGGGGAGGATTGTTGGGAATTAAAGCTTCCAAGAGTTGCTGTTGCTTGAATGGTTAAGACTGCTCTAAGGAATTACAACTGCTCAAGTTTTATAATGAAAAAGCTCTAAGTATGTGTCTACTGCTGGTTATAGAGTTGCTGCTGCTAATGAAGGTTAAGACTGCTAGTGTATATTATAACTTCTGAGAACTTCAAGGAAATATACACTAAGTAGTTAGTGCTGCCAGGCTTAATGTTTATGCTGCTAGTTCAGAGTTTCAACTGCTGAAGGATTACTGTTGCTAGAGTTAGAATTGAGACTGCTAGAGTATTTAGTTAATACTGCTGATAAGATAAACTTGTATAGTCGGTTAGAAAATTTTAGAAAATATTTTTTAAAGATTTATCTTGTATAGAAAGTTATTGTAAGTCGACTAGGACTCCTTAGCCTATAAAAGGAGGTCCTAGGGCATAGAGTTCGACACACATTATTCATAACTTCAAGGTTGTAAACCCTAATACTTTTAGAGTATTCGAATTAATAATATTGAAGTTGTTGATTTGTTTACAATTGTGTTAACTTTTCTTCTTAATACTATTGTTTAGATTCCACATAAACCTTAGTAATTCAACACAGTTTCTATACCTAGTTGTGTAAATTTATCTAGCATAACTAAACCTTTACAAGCTAAGGGAGTCGATCAAGTGTATAGCTGGGATCAATAGGTAAGAATGTTCTGATGGAGGAAGGGAATGGGGGTTTGTTCATTCTCTGAAATGAATATGGATGTCAAGATTTCTGCTTGGAATGTGAGCGGTCTGGGGCAGAGTACCAGGCAAAAAGAAGTAAGGAATTTAATTCAGAATGAGAATTTGAATGTGCGTGCTATTTTGGAAACTCGTGTTAAAGAGGGAAATTTGAGTGAAGTCTGTGGGAGAATATATGGGAACTGGTTATGGGCATCCAAATCTAGATGGTCCACCAATAGCTGCAGAATCATGATAGGATGGGATCAGAGTATTATGCAAGTGATGGTTCTGCATATGAACAGCCAGTCAATAATGTGTCTGATTGAAGATTTAAATTCAAATGTGAGAGTATACTGCACTTTCATATATGCTAAGAATGATGGAAAAGACATAAGGGAATTGTGGAAGGATTTGGAAGTATATAAACATATGACTAACGGACAACCTTGGTGTATAATGGGAGATTTCAATGTCACATTAAAGAATGATGAGCATAGTGATGGCATGTCCTTTGCTTCTTTTGACATGATTGAATTTCAAGAGTGTGTGGCAAAAATTGAGATGGAGGATATCAATAGTGTAGGCTTTCACTTTACATGGACCAAAAGCTTGTTGAACCCTAATAATGCTACTCTTAAAAAACTTGACAGAGTAATGGGTAATGGTAGATTCTTGAGTTTATTTACTGAAGCTCATACATGTTTTCTACCATATTTGGTGTCTCACCACCGCCCTGCAATAATGGTGATCCCTAAAAAGCTGAAGAAAAAGAATAAAGCATTTGGGTTTTCCAACTATATTACTGAAAAAAAGGAATTTATTCCTTTAGTGACAGATGGTTGGAAGATGACAGTTGAGGGACATAGAATGTTTGTATTGGTAAAAAAGATGAAGAATTTAAAGAAGCCATTGAAAAACCTAAGCTGGAAGAAGGGTAACTTGCTTGAAAGGGTTCTTGATTTTAAGAAAAATTTAGAGGATATCCAAGCCAAGGTTGACAAAGATGGTCATAAAAGTGAGCTGAGAAAAGAAGCTATTAGTATCTTGAAGGAATATAATGAGGTTGCGCTTGATGAAAGTAAAATGTTATATCAGCTTGCTAAGGTTGAATTGTTGAAAGAGGGGAATAAAAATTCTGCATACTTCCACCAGATAATTAAAGGTAAAAGACATAGAAGCTTTATCAACAACATTTTTGATGACAAGGGCATTAGATATGTGGGAGAGGAAGTTCCTGTGCAAATTGTGAATCATTTTCACAAGTTCCTTGGGGTGAGAGTTGATACCAAGTAGATCACAAGGGCTAATGAGTTGTTTGCAAAATAAGTATCTACTCAAGAAGCTGAAACTATGTGTGCTGAAGTCTCTATGGAGGAAATTAAGGAAGCACTAAATAGCGTTGAAGACAATAAAGCTACTGGTCCAGATGGCTATACTGCAAAGTTTTTTATAGCAGCTTGGCATATTGTTGGAGAGGATGTATGTGGAGCTATTAAGGAATTCTTTCAAACAGGAAAGCTACTTGGAGAATTGAATGCAACAATCATTACATTGGTACCAAAGATTAAAACACCTTCTAAAGTATCTGATTATAGACCAATTGCTTGCTGCAATGTGGTCTATAAAATTGTCAGTAAAATACTCACAAACAGATTGAAGAATGTCTTATGTAGGATTGTATCTCAAAACCAGAGTGCTTTTATCCCTGGAAGGAATATCACTGATAATATTCTAATGACACAATAACTTTTGAAAGGGTATGGAAGTAAGAAAGGGAAAGGAAGATGTTCTTTCAAAATTGATATATTAAAAGCATATGATTCGGTTAGCTGGTCATTCTTGGAAGAAGTTCTCAAAGGTTTTGGATTCCCTAAAAAGTTTGTTGGATGGGTAATGACTTGTGTTCAAACTGCTACATTCATAATTTGTGTAAATGGTGAAAGTTATGGGTACTTTAGAGGGGCAAGAGGCCTAAGGCAAAGAGACCCTATATCCCCATACCTATTTACTATAGTGATGGAAGTACCATCCTGGATGTGCAGAGTTACAGATAACTAGTTTGTGTTTTGCAGATGATCTAATGATCTTATGTAATGGAGATACTAGTTATGTGCAAGTCATTAAGCATGCTTTGGAAGAATTCAGTGAAATATCAAGTTTACATCCAAACATGGGGAAAAGCACAATGTTCTGCAGCAAAATAAGTGAGGATGTAAAGAAGGAGATATTAGACATTGTCCCTTTTTTAGTGGGAAAGTTTCCAGTAAGGTACTTGGGAGTGCCTTTGGTGACAAGGAGACTTAGTGTTACAGATTGTAAGGGTCTCATTGAAAGGATGAGGGGCAAACTCAGCGATTGGAAAAACAAATTCCTGTCCTATGCTGGAAGAATGCGGTTAATTGCATCCATTTTATCAGCAATGCAAACTTATTGGTCCTCTTTTTTCTTTCTCCCAAAAACAGCAGTCAAGGACATTGATAGACTGCTGAAAGACTTTCTATGGAGTCAAGGGGAGAAGATAAATGGGAAGGCCAAAATTTCTTGGAAAAATATGTGTAAGCCTAAGAAGTGTGGTGGTCTGGGATTTAAATCACTTGAGAAGTGGAACAACACTTTAATGGTTAAGCACCTTTGGAATGTGGCATGTAAAAAATATTCTCTATGGGTAAAATGGATCAACATTTATAGGCTTAAGGGAAGAAGTATTTGGGAGATTCCTATTGATAGTAATGCTAGTTGAGGGTGGAGAAGGCTATTGGAGTTAAGAGAATCTATTAGACCTCATATATGGCATTGTTTCGGTAATTGGGAATCTACCAACATGTGGCATGACAAATGGAGTGAGATTGGTCCTTTATCAAACATTTTTACTAGAAGATTCCTGTGGCTGACATGGTAGTAAATGGTACTTTGAAGATTCTTGATGATTGGAAGGATAATAACAGTGTTCTGAATCAAGTTAAAGTTCCTTGTTTAGTCAATGACAAAGCAGATGAGGTTAAATGGAGGAGCACCAAAAAGAACCTTGTGAAGTTCAGAATTAATAAGGTATGGAAAGACATGAGGGATCAAGATGAAAAAGTGGTATGGTATAATGTGGTTTGGTTTTAAAATTCTATACCCAGGCATGCATTTATCCTTTGGCTATTGGTTCATGGAAAGCTGCCCACACAAGATAGGATCCTCAAATGGTACCCTAATAAATGTATGAGGTGTGCTCTATGTGATGAAACTCATGAAAGTCATGATCATCTTTTCTTTTCCTGCAAATACTCAACTAAAGTCTGGGAGAAAGCAAAGGAAGTAAGCAGAATTCAGTGTTTGGATAACAACTGGAAAATGGTGTTGGATGAGCTTGTTGCTTTTCCCAACAAGAAAAACATATGGATCATTGTCAAGAGGATTGTTTGTAAGATATTGGATATCATAACACAAGGTTGGATTTGAGTCTTGGCCGAATTCAAAGGAATTTAGAGAGAGAAAGTGAGATGTTTTAGTAAGAGAAAGTTTAATATATTAGCTTCCAAATGAAATGAACATCCAACCCTCTCCCTTGGTGTAAAGAGGGTATTTATACAACTACATAAACGCCCCATGTGGGCTATGGAGCGGGTTTATAGTGGGTAAAGACCCGACCCGACTCCATGGTGATACTATATCTAACCTAAAGCTATTTAAGCCTACGAGCTAATTAATGCTAATGAGTACTCGGGGTGACCGAGTCATTCATATGAATATTTATATTCTTAACAATCTCCCCCTAAGGGAGGTCACCCCGGAAATTACAGTTTGAATTCTAGCGTTCAATTACATGAATTTTATTTCCTAGCTCGTAGTCTTTGATTCTTCAAGGTCTTTAATCTTTGTACTTCAAGCAATGATCTTGTGATTAATGTTCCTTTGGCATATGTGATCTTTGAGCATTCTTTGAGATCATCAGCCACCGTAAATCTCCAAGTTCATCCTTTGTAGTATCGCCATCATGTGATGTAGTGACCATTGGACCGACATGCTCACACTTTTCTGGATCAGGAGACTTTGCATCAGAGTTGTGGAAGCATTGTTGTAAGTCTCTCAACTTTCATGATCCTTTGATAATGAATTGGTCGTGTGAGCATGGGGTGTGGATTGACATGTCTCTGCTGGAATTAGGTACCACCATCACCATCTTTATATAAATCTGAAATAAAAATGTTAGCAATAAATTTGGAGAACGAATATGGCTTTGTCATTCGCTCGGTGTGGTTGGATTAACCTTCGGTTTTGTGAGGACCGACTTGTGATAAGGTAGAATCCCCTTTAAAGAAAATTCTCCTTGACCGGACTTTCCAGCTTGTTGTAAAGAATCATCCAACAAATTAACATCAGAATCATCATACTAAGCATGTTCTCATACTGGAACGTCTCAAAGCAGACAGCACGGTAGAGTGAATCAGTAAACTAAACACCCACTGATTGATTAGAAAAATCACTCGCGTGTCACTGGATAAACATTTTATGCAGCACGACGAGGGTTTTATAAATTGAATCACATTTCTATCATAAACACTTTTGTTTGAAAATTTACACAATCAATGTGCTTGAAACTCAGTTGGTGAGCACATTGAAAGGTTTTCCAAAAGCATTCGTCAATCCATTTCCTGAAACAAGTTTGATTCAAATGTGAATCGCCCCATCGTTCCTTTCCAGTTCTCACTAGTTTGATCCATGAAGGATCTCACATGTCACCTACTAAGAGCTTGTTTGATGTTCGCTCTAGAAGGATTTTCATCTTCATTGTGAATACTTTACGTATCACTCGGATGTTCTGGTAATACCACAAGGATAATGCGTAGGACTCTTAATATATGTTTTCTTACTTTTTACGGTGTATGAAACATCAAGCATATTGGAAATGTGTCCTAATGAGATTTATGGATGATCTCTTGGCTCTAGACTCAATAGTGCATTTTGATTTAGTGATCGGAGGCTGGAGAGGACTGCCACCTTTTCAATATCGCCTAACTCGAAGTGAGAGAGATGATAGAAATGTATTGATCTCCGTGACAAATGAATCAAGAGTCCTTTGAGGGACCTTGAGTGGCTAGGGAGGGTTATGCAGCGTATCAATGGGTCCATGATACTTGTCTTCAATGTCAACAATCAACTAAGTGATTCTGACAGCATATGTATTGACCTGGTTTCTGCCTAAAGTGTAAGGAGCGCTTCTTTATTTTCACACTTTATCTTTACATTTCTTTTTCATTCTTCAACCCCTTCAGCGCTTACCGAGACTTCATCACTAGTACCTTGTTGGGTTTGTTCCAGTACCAGTTCCATCTCAGTCGGCACTCTTCCCTTATTCACACTTTTCTCCTTTTTTCACCGTTCCTAAGGACTTCTATTCTAACTAGAGGATTGTCCTTGGGAAGATCCCTCCGGTTTTGGCTGGATCATGGGAACTGATACCTAACCTTACCATCCTTATAACTCCAGTACATTAAATAAAATGGTCGGTCTTTGGTATTCTTCCACAATTGCCATCATAAATCATTTGCTCCCCCTCAATATGTGCATCGATATACGAAATAGTTTAGCACATATGAGAGAGCTTACACTTAAGTCTAAAAGATCACATTTTATCAGTTTTCATATTTAAATCAGATTCTCTCCCCCGATCAAAAATTTCAAACCTTTTGAGATTTGGGATCTCAATTGATTTAAATAAGTTAGAAAATTTGGGAGACAATGTGGTCTGATTCAATGTATTCTGATAATGGAACATTATTCTGCTCCCCCTCAATCAATGAGGGAGAATGTTAGTGTCAGGTATGATAAGTTTGAAAGATATTTGAATGAAACTCATACACTGACACATAACAACAAATTTTATTCACTACTTATGATGTACAAGATAATTGTTATGACACAACTGACATTGACCTTTTCGCTTCTTTGAGGGAGTCAGTGGTCAACATCAATTATCCATCCACCAACAAAACTTCCCAAATATTGTTGATCCCCACTTGGAGTGACCAGAATTAGTAATGCCTTGTTGAAGTGAAGGTGGTGGTGGTGGTGAAAGTGTTGTTGTTGTTGTTGCTGCCAATGTTTTTGTTGTAGTGAATTCAGAGCCAGTCAATGGAGTTTGAACATCTGATCAAGTGGTTAGAGCGGGAGCAGGCACATTCACATCAGCCATGGAATCTGAATAGGAATATCCACAAAGATAGACATACATACAGATTAACTCTACATTAACGGCTACTACACAGCGGTTTGCCTACTCATAACATCATATTCATGTCATGATCAAACCATAATCAGGAAATTTATCAAACCGCTATTTAGCATGAAGGGCAATCAGCAATCATGAACATTCATCGCAAGCCTCTATCAGACCTAAACAGCAATCACGAACATGGCAATTAACACATATTTCAACTATCAATACAGGATCTTAGAAAACAAGATTCTAACCCGGTAACTACATACCTAAGCATATCCTGAGAACACGAGCACATAATCAACAACAATTTGAACAATTATCGGCAAACAACATACGAAACACATTCAATCAGATTATACACGAAGTGTGGATCTTATGATAACATCAAGAACAATGGGTTATTTTTGGTTTTAACGTATTTAAGGGATTAAATGAAGGATTCCAAAGTGACACAAATGAACCTTATAGTTACATAAAGCTAGGAAACTATAAGCAAATTGCACATAAAGCCCTAAACTTTCTAACAACTAACACATTAGGCCATTTGAGGTAAAACTTAATAATTTCCTCTTCAACTAATACCCCATTAAATACAAAACCTTTTCTAACAGTTATGAGATAACCAAGAAACCCGTTTGATGATATAAAATTTGAAATCTCTCTCCCCCTCAATCGATGACCCATTGTCATTGATTGAGTGAAAAATTTTATGAAGAATCTAAGTCTGATTGATTTTCAAGTAACACGTTACCACCATGTGTTACACAAATAATTTTCAGAAGAATCATAGAATGAAAATTATTTGGATACAAAGAAGACTTCTATTCTTATACGAGAAATAATGCACTAAAGCGTACATTAAATCAAAGAAACATGGATATAAAGTAATCCATGGCCGGGTGAATTTCACCCGTTGTTAGGAACAACCGTCTTTTTGCCGACGTGCTTTCCTCATTTTGAAAAACCGGGTTGCATATCTTAAGTAATAGCAAGCCATTATGACATGTTTGAACCATTCAATTTAACTTCTACTCGAGCTTCATTTAAAGTCCCGTGTCATTATTGAATGACATTTCTAGGACCGTAAATGTTATCGATAAATAGAAGACATGCCTAGAGGAACTATTTTTGGTATTTTTGTGTTTTTCTGATTGATGTGCGTGTCATTGTGTTCAAGTTTTAAAATTTATAAACACGATTTATCCAATTCTCTAATCACAAATACGAGCAAGTATACTCGTCCGTGGTAGTAAAGGTAGGTAAGTCGAGATCGTCCCAAGGGAATTGGGGTTTAGGTTTAGTAAATAAGTTTTAGCAAAAAGGAGTGTCAATCCAATTTGAAGTAAATTCTAAAAACAAGCAAGGTTCAATCAATCAAAAACTAATATACTTGTGTGTAGTTTCCATGACAATTGTTTAGAGTAACCAATCAAGTTGGGTGTGACTTGTAATGATGCACAACTTAAAATGAATGATTCACAATCAATGGTTTTTATCATGAGAAATCATATCTAAGAATTCAATCTCCTAGTTAACTCCTTTCGGCCATGATTAACTATTACGATAATTCTATTAAGTCTTTTTGTTGTTTGAAAGCATTTCTTATCTCAAGAATTCCTACGAATCCTTTCGGCCTTTTTCGTGATGAAATCGTTTCCAAATCCATTTTAATGAGTAAAGGTGTTGCTTGTCACACACCACAATCCATACTAATTCGTGCACTAACTTTTTGGAATAAAAACATAAAGAAAACTCCTTTCGGCCTTTGTGAATCTTTGAAATTGTTTTTACCAACCAATTAAGCAAGATTAGATTTTATCTCAACAAACTCATAAAACAAGATATGTTTTCATGCATCACTATGATAAGATTACTCCAACAATTGTCACATCATCCACATACAAGTATAACTAAAATTACTCCATAACAATCATAATCAAACACAAGTAATTAACCAAACTTTCATTCATCATATAGTAAAAGTAAAAGTAGTTCATGATAACTCAACAAGAAATACCTAATCAAGGAATTACAAGAACTAGAATTGTGGAACTATAGCAATCCACACTCCTCCAATCGCCTATTATCACACGTAAACAACTACACACATGGACGCAACTCTTGAGACTCGAACTCAAGATCTCCTGGACGTTTTCACAGCAACTACAAGCTTTCGGGCAATAATAATAAGGTGGTGTAGCTTTTTTAGGTTATGTCACTTCCCCCAAAAGAACTCTCTCTGTAAACTAACTAAGGGTTCCTTAAATAAGTTAGGAAACCCTTATTATTCAAGTAAAAACGTTCCAAATGAGTTAACAGCCGAGAAATGATAAGCCTCCATGATTATGGGGCTTAAATTCATCATTAAATGCAACTTTGTAACTTCAGTGTCGGCCAACCGATCGGTATTTGGCTCCTACCAATCGGTTGGTGCTCTCGGTGTCTCAAACTTTCACCCATCCGAATCAGATGCGGGCAGCATCCGATCGGATGGATGACTCTGCCATGCAACTTTTATTTTCTCTTTTTCTTTTCTCGTTACGTGCTTGATCCTTTGTTGTACCACTAATTTCTTCCATAGAACTTGATCTTTTCTTGATATATAAGGCATAGAAGTCTTGGTCTAATCAATTCTTTGAAGTATCATGTGGTTTCTTTCTCGTAATTCTCCTTATGTGCATAATCTCTTCATTTCTTCATATTTTCCTCCACTTTTCCTGTACTTGGCTATATCTACTTGCATACGCACTTTTTCATCATTTAGCAACAAATACACACAAATATAACCAAATATGATGCACAAAACTAGCAATAACGCACCTAAAAACATGTTAGATTTAAGCGTTATCACTGATTTTTATGGTTTTAATAGGTTTTATGTTTTTTTATTTACATTTTGGTTTAAGATATGTATAAAATATATTATTCAATTTTTGGTTTTATATTTTTCTATTTACATTATGGTTTAAGATATGTACAAAATATATTATTCAATTTAAGAAGATGATGACATGAATACCGAAAGAAGGATATTGTTCTGTACGTTGTAGAAGTCTGTAGTCAACATCCCTTAAACTTTCACCACCAAAGCTTTCGAGGCTCCTGAATAATCGTCTGAACTTGAGCCTTCTCAATTGTGAAGCTTTGATAGTTTCCCCCCAAACCGACAATCTACCTTTTGAGCAGTTTCAAAGCTCTCTTTCAAGCTTACATAAGGTAAGTGTACAACGGAAATCGTAGCAAACCACATCAAATATTGATGCTCCTTTTAAGAATAATCATCGTGATTCTTCGTTCGGGGGATCATCAAATAGATCAGTAGTGTATCATCTCACACTTGAATAATTCTTCTCACATTTCTTCCCGCTGAAGTCTGAATTAATGCATACCAAAAGTATCCAAAGACCACTTCCCCCAAGTAGTTGAAGTGACGCAATCAGTCTCATTGTATGAAGCTCAAAACCCAAAGTACACACTCAATCCCATTAATGAAGTCGAAAGCGTAACATCAAGATCAATTAAGACCCGGAAATCCCTTTTTCTCCCTCCAAAAAATTGCAGATGAGAATTGCTACACCAAAGTCAACTAAGTCCCGAGTGTAAGCAATTTATACCATATGTAGTCGAAATGATAACACCAAGACAGTACCATAAGAGCAATTGAGTACCGGATGTAGTCGAAATGATAACACCAAAACAGTACCGTAAAAATCAAGTAAGTCCCGGATGAACACATTTCCTTCTGTAGGATACCGACTAACCAGAGGAATCATCATACAATTGTGTACCTCTTTAATCATCAGAAACTGTTTCTTACATCTCTTCCCCTATGTAGTTGGAATAATACACCAAAAGCCACAAGATAAAACACTGATTTTCTCTGCGGTTATGACATTTGTCTTCCCGGAATAACTTCAATTAAGAAGAAGTATAAAGTTCATCACGTGTACTCATTGTGCGTTCAGATGTATGTCTCCTTCCCCCTTGCTGGTTTTGATACCTCAGAATCAACAACACATTTTACGCACGTATACTTGAAATCTTGTGAGTAGAACAAAATTGGCTCAAATGTATCAAGTGAGAATCAACCACTACCGAAACTCTCTCTGACTATCTTTACCAACCCTTAAGTAGGCTATTTGTAGTGATAACTGACGGAGCAAACCCGATATACCAAACTTGAAACTGAAGTAGAAGTCCCCGTTCTCGTGACTTAAGCTTGCACTAATGTTGGAATAACAGTGTAGAGAATTTATGCTCCAAGCAAATCTCTAAGTACTCAATACCCAACCAAAGTATGAGACATTAACACCTCTTGCGATTATCCACAACGTCATCGGCGTGTGACATTGAGTACTACAACATAACTCCTTTAAGTGATAGTTAACCAGGTCTTCAAATATTTACCCCGACTGCTGGTAACTAGATAAACTAAGTTTTCAACTTAAATCTTAAGCACGAGCAAGTTATCATTGAAAGTCATGCATCCAACCAACCCTGACTTCAAGATAAAATAAGATCACGCCTTTGTGAAAGTCAACTTCAATCTCAAATAAGTGATACCTGATCAACTCCGTAGTCACAATTAGAGTCACATGCCCAACAAGTGAGTGAACATACAATCAAATGTACGTCGATCCACTGTTCACACTTCTCCCCCTCAAAAATTGCATATGAGGTTGCCATTTTTGATTGAACAAGTGCATATGAGGTTGATCCACTGTTCACACTTCTCCCCCTCAAAAATTGCATTTGAGTTTTCCATTTTTGATCGAGTGAATAAAAATACAATCTAATGAAAGTAGATCCACTTGATGACTGAACGAGCATGGAACAAGTATGAAGCTTGTTGATGAGAATAGTCAGAAACAAGAAGATTTCTCTTCTTCAGAAGATAAAGCGCACTCAAGCGTACGCCTTTCTTTTCTTTGAGGAACGGGGCCTGGAGTGTTTTCAGCAGACGCCATTATGTTGACATTGAGGCCCAAGGCTTGAACTGCAGTGTTCAAATGTCATTTTCATTGAAGAACGAGGCTTGAAATGATGTGTTCAAATGACATATTTCGCAGAAGAACGAGGCTTGAACTGATGTGTTCAAACGTCATATTTCATGTTCATCAAAGTTGAGTTTCATAAACCCCTAATTTATGAGATATCAGTCTTTTCGGTAACCATACTCTGAGTCTTTCCTTAATGGGAGTGAACGATGTACCTGTACTTAAGTAAAGACTACCTGCACTAACATTAAGAGTTTGTTTGCATTTATGTGGGTTAGTGATATCAGCATCTAAACCATTTGGGGTTTCACTGTCAACCTTAGTTTTGCAATCAGTGAACAGCTTACTAGTAGGTATCCATCTAAGACCAACAATCTTAAAAATTCTCCCCGTCAATATCCACTTAAGGCAAGATCTAGGAGTTTTTGGTTTCTCATGTACAGTGGAAGACTTGTTGAGAGAAGACATTTGTCCTACAGCAATCTGCCTACCAGGTTTCTGAGTATAACTCTTTGGTTCTACGGGCTTGTTGTTGTTTCTAGTCTTAGAGGATTGAACCTTAGCACGAGCATTCACTTTCTTCAGGAATTTTGTTATACAATCATCATGGTTTGCATTAAAAACACATTTCTGACAATTTGAGCAAACAGAGTGTTTGGATTCAGAAAAAGATCTAGAATTCTTAGAGTGATCTGCTACAGGAATTGCTTTAATCGATACGCAACTACTCTTAGAAACAGGCAAATTCCTAGTCTTTTCATGTGTGTTTTTCTTAGCATCCTCTAGGTTGTGATTCTGAACACTGTTTTTATGTCTAACATGTTCCTTTGGTGTCACAAATGACACACGCTTTGAACTAATCCTATAGGAACTAGAGGCACTCATATGATGAGGTTTTGCGAAAGCATATTCCTTTAAATTAGGTCTAGATTGTGAAGTGGCTGGTTTTGACAAAACTTGTTTCAAATCAACTCGGGAGGCAAACCGTGGTTTTAAAAATTTTGACCGTTCAGATCTAAACGCAGTCGGTTGTCTAACAACTGATTGGTTTCTAAGTTGTTGTAAAATTGGTCTCCCCAAGATTGATGGTTTTGCAAACTTAGTGTTCACACTATTTCCTGTTAATTTTCTTAACTCATTTTTTAATGCTGCAATTGTAAAACCCTTTTCCTGAAGTTGAGCTTTAAATTCATCATTTTTGGCAAACAAAGAGGTTGTCTGAACTATAGTCTTAGTTTTAGTTTCTTTGATTGAAACACACAGTTCTTTGCAATGAAATTTCAAAGTCTCATTTTCATTAAGTAATTCAGCCACTTTAAGTTCTAATTCACTATTTCTAGTTGCAATAACATCACTGTCATGTTTAGCCTTAACTTCATTACACATATCACACATCTCAGCAATACGTTTTTTCAGGTTGTTGATCGTTAAGTTTTTGGCTTCTAGCTGAGCTTTCAAATCATTTATCATAAAGAATTTACGGAAATTAGGGAGTTCCGGATTTTTACATGGTAGGTTAGTTTGAAAACTTTCTTCCTTTTGTTGCATTGCGATTTCAAGTGAAATACAATGTTTTTCAAGCTGTAAAAATCTGTTTGAAAGTTCATTAAAAACTTCTTTATCAACCACATCATTTGATTTAAAAGTCTCAGCCGTAAACAAAGAACTTGACTCATCATCATGTTCAGCATCATCCTGATCACTTTCTCCCCCTTTATGATTCATATTTGTTGAATTAGAGATGGTATTGCTATCAGTCTTTTCCAACAAATATGTGACATAAGTGGGCATAACTTGATCAGTATGCATTCGTTAATTAGGGAGTACATTGTGTTGATCAGTGACATGTACCTCAGCAGATGAAACTTGGTCATTTTCTGGTCTGTGATCAGTATCCATGTCAAGTGTGGTATAAGCCCCAGAACTGTCATTTGTATCCTGCTTATCAAACATAGTTTCCCTGCATTGTTGATGTTGCGCCATTTCATTAATGAACTCCTTAACATTACCCATGAGTTGGAGTAGTGTAACTCTGAACATGTCAGCCTCGATTCCAGTGTAATTAGCAAAACACCTTTTCATCATTTGACTGTCATAATCATAATCCTCAGTGAATTGCGAATCAATGAACACTTCGAGATGGTTGTTGATCACACAAAAGGCAGCCATGGATCTACCTTCAGAAAATTCTCCTTTGTCAAGTTGTTGTTCAAGTTGATCTAAATACAGAATCATTTTGACTGTGAAAGTCTGAACATCTTGACCAAAGAGTGATGCGAATGCACGTTTGTATCCTCCCAAGTATCCAGGTTGTTCAAAGAGAACCTTGAGATGTGAGTGAAGTAGTCGAAAACATTCTATGCAACTTTCCTTTGTATTATCAGGCAATTTTAGTGGCTGATGAAACTCTTTCTCTTGAGAATTCGAGCACGACGATTCCATGTTAGCATTATCAGAATCAAACACGTTTATTTGTTGTACAGAATCCGAAGTGTTTGACATGATATCAACGTGCACGGGATTTTACAATTCTATGATTTAAACCGAGAAATAGATTCTTTCGCGGGATTTTACAAAAATCAAGAATAAACCGTGAAATGATAATGATTACTTGAATGTGTTATGATAAAAGTTTGGATCGATAATATGATTAGTGATTGTGTGTTAAAAGTGATGATCGTTTGTTAGACTTGGTGATCTGTTGTTTAGTTGTGATTTGGTTTGGTTGATGCAAGTTGTTACGGTGAAATTTTGGACTGAAAACATAAAACCTCAATAACTTCTATTCGGAGGGGATTTGGGCCTCAAAAAATTTGTTTCACGACTTTGTCATAAAACCTCACAATATTCAGGCTGTTCCGGTCGTTTTAATAGGTATTTCGCTGAAAACGAAGTTACGGTTCAAAAGTTATGGCCGTTTGAAGTTTTGACGTAAAAAGTCAACTCTAAGATGCACAAAGTCAATAAAAACTGTGAATAAGCCAAACCGCAAGAGTCAAAACGCAGGATCTTTGGTCAAAATGAAGGAAGTCAAAACGCAGAGTCTTTAGTCAAACCGCAAGAGTTCAAACGCAATGCTCAAAACGCAAGATCTTGAGCCAAAACGCAATACCCAAACCGCAACCTGCAAGAGAATACAAAACGCAAGACCAAATCGCAGTGACCCAAAATGCAGAGGCCAAAACGCAATCTTTAGAGGCAAAATGCAGTGATCAAACCGCAAGATTCTTTGGTCAAACCGCAGTCACCAAAACGCAGTAACTTGAGTCAAAACGCAGTGACCAAAACGCAAAAGTCAAAACGCAGAGGTCAAAACGCAACAGGTAACCGACAAAACTGTCCCTATTAAACCGCAGATGAGAAAACGCATGTCACTATCAAACCTCAGTGTCAAAACGCAATAAAGAAACTACGTACGAAAGCAAAAACGCAGTATCCAATTTTCACATAAAATCACCTAAAAATCACCCTTTTGGACTTTTTTGCTTGGTTTCTTTTGCACTACTTGATCTTAGAAGGTTATAACAACACTAAAAACACTAACTTTAACACCAGAAACGTGAGAATCAAAGAAAGCCAAGAATAAGACCATAAACCTTCCAAAAAACCAAAATTTTGATCTAAACTAACCAAGAAAACGCACACACAATCGAGCTAATCAAACCATGAGCTCTGATACCAATTGTAGGATATTAGATATCATAACACAAGGTTGGATTTGAGTCTTGGCCTAATTCAAAGGAATTTAGAGAGAGAAAGTGAGATGTTCTAGTGAGAGAAAGTTTAATATATTAGCTTCCAAATGAAATGAACATCCATCACTCTCCCTTGGTGGGAAGAGGGTATTTATACAACTACATAAACGCCCCATGTGGGCTATGGAGCGGGTTTACAGTGGGTAAAGACCTGACCTGACTCCATGGTGATACTATATCTAAACTAAAGCTATTTAAGCCTACGAGCTAATTAATGCTAATGAGTACTCGGGGTGACCGAGTCTTTCATATGAATATTTATATTTCTAACATTGTTTATGCTGCAAGTGTGTATTTCCTATGGCAAGAAAGAAACATGAGATTATTTCAGAATATGAAAAGAGAATGAGACATGCTATGGAAAGTCATTGAAGATACTGTCAGACTCAAATTGATAAGTTTGAAAGTCATGAATTCTCACAATGTGAAATAGGTATTTAGCTTATGCGATATTGAGAAAGAACCAAAAGAATAAGTGGTGCTTTAGTTTCGACCTGTTGAGTTTCAAGAAGCATGGGTAGAGTTGATTTCTAACTATGATTGATGCGTCTGGAATTTTACTATGAACTTTGTAGGCTACTACAGTGGATCAACCCTTGTGCTTGGAGTCTCTTTGGTGTGACTGTACCTTCTTAGTACCCATATGTCTCCCTATTTGGCCTTGGGAGGAAATAGGTGAACATTTGGTAAAGGGAAGGAGGTCTAATTCAGTAAGATGTAACATAATAAAGGCTTGATCACTATGAAGGGCAAGTAGCTTAGGTGGATGGTGTATGATGGGGGGAATAGAGAGGAGCAAAAGATGAACCTTCTTGGTCCCCCCAATACATCATCACAGGAGGAAATGGATGGGCTTCCCTCAAGGTATGTGTTCCCAAGCAACTGAAGCCATTCTCTAAAGATGGAAATGTAAGTGTAACACCCCCAAATTACCGCAGCGGAACAATAGTCTCAAGGGGGTATAACTTTATAATATAGATCAAGGTATAGAAAACGACCTCTAAATGAGAAGTTTTGAAATGTTACCATTCGAATTATTAAAATCAGAGTTAAACAAGAGATTCAAAGTATAAAGTTACATAGATGTTTTCAAGATGTATCGAATGGTAAAAGATAAAGATAAGAGTCTCCAAGTATGCAAATGACTCTAAGATCCATGCATCCACTATCGCCTTAATAACCTGAGATAAACATGCTAAAAAGTGTCAACCAACGGTTGGTGAGTTCATAGAGTTTAGTTTAATAGTAAAGCATTTGAATAAAGATTTCACAGCAAAGGCATTGTAAATCCACTCAGTCCCAGGCCCCGCCCATACAAGACTTGCAACCTGTGTGTTTACAACCCACTGCTAAAGTATGATTAGGACATATGTGTATACGATATATATGAACACTTAATGTAATGAATAACAGCTAACTGAACCTCCTGATTACGAATAATGTATCATTAGAATTACTGGATTATATTCACCCAAGGTCAAGAATTGAGGGACACAAGGGTGGGGGGCGTCAGCCCGATAGTTACTATCAATACCTCTCCAACGGCTCCTATCCAGGAGTTAAACAGTTGCTAAGAATAATGAGTACATGAATACGTTTAACCCATTAAGGCACATATCGTAATTAAACTACACATCATGTCCAAAAAGTATAAAAGCGTAGCGTAGCATAAAAGTATGAATGTTTGAATACTTGCATCATAATGCAAATCATGTATTTGATAAACGAGTAAAGTAATTTAAACATGTATCTCCCCAAGTAGTTTAAAAGGAATAAAAGAGTAAGAGTGGGACTACGACTCACCTTAGCTGTAAAAGTCAAAGTAATGTTATATCAAAAGTATCACGGGAACGGCTCCAACACACCACCTGAATAATAGAGAAGTCTGAGATTTTGATGGTTTGAGATTGACTTGATGTGAATAATGATTGTGAAAGAATATCGGATAACGAATTGGATTGTGATGATAATGAATGATATGCTTAAAATGCTTAAAGTTCAAAAATAATATTATCATGTTCTTATGTTTATTGAATCCATAAAATATCGTCTCTTCAAAAGTTGGTGGATGATAAGTTATGCTTATTCGTTGTAAGTTACGTTATATAAACATATATAAACATATCGTTATTTAAATGAATCGTACGAATTTGTAAAAATGTCTTTTAAGAATGAATTGTAATAAAACATTAGTGAAAAAGGTATATAAAACAAGTTCTGGTTGGTCGTTGAAATTTTAGTAAATTTACACTTTTAACCCTAACGGTGAAACATTCGCACCGTTAGTCCTTGGTTAAATAATATTTACATTATAAGTCCAAAAGGTTCAAATATGACATTTTATGGTTTGTAGTTATTGTTTAATCCATTTCAATACTTAAGTTACTGATTTGACAGTTTAGTACATAATTATTCCAAAAGTTACAATTTTAACCCTAATAGTAAAATGTTTTGCATTATTAGTCCAAAATCCACAAAACTTATATAAATAAATTTCCGAAAGTTTTATAAGCTTCATACAGCTTATTCAAGTTCATAAAAACTGCTTATTACACAAAAGTGCTTATTTTTGGCTTATTGGGCTTTAACATGTTTAAATAAAAAGCCCAATAAGAGTTTATGATCCGAGGGGTTTCAAACGACTTTGGGCCTGGATTTGGGCTAATTTTATTGGTCTAAAAACATAATCCAACTGCTTATTAGACTGCTTAATCGTATGTGTCTAATGGGCTAAAAAGCGCAATCGCTAATATTTATTAAGTTTAAACTGTTTCGAGTAGCGATTAGTTGTGGCTTCAAAAAGGACTTTTTCAAGCTTATCATGAGAGCTTATTTGTACAGCTTATTAGGTGGTCTTATAGAGAATTTGGGTGAGTAATAAAATGGACATGTCGTATGTACGAATTGGATTTTACAAGGCCATTACTTGGTCGACAAATGAGTTGGTCCAAAATATAAATATGACATTTAACCTGTTATATATATTATACGATTCAACATATGATAAAAATGAAGCTCGATATGCATTATAACGAGTAGGAAATGAGTTGGAGGGGACTTACAACACCCTTAAGGGGGTTTGTTATACATTAGAAAGATCTAGGAATCGAGTAGAATTCCCTTAACACGTTGGAACGATAAAAAGGGATTGAGTTCGACTTGAATACTTTGGAAAATGAGTCGAGATAGCTAGAGAATTGGCTACTGATCTTGAGAGCTTCGGATGGAGAGAATACTTGGAGTAAATATGTGTGTGAAATGTGCTTAAGTGTGAAAGAATGAATGAGAATGAGTGAGGTGGTATACGAGTATATCCATGAACTAGTCAACTATATTGTATTTTAAGGACAAGTTGGGTTGTTATATTCGATTTGTGGCAGAGATATGAGTGGACAAAGGGAATATTAGCTAGGCAACTTGGGTATAGGATATTTAGAAGGTTGTATTCGGTTAAGGTTCAAGTAATGGTCGATTGGTATATATAAATGGTTTTATTCGACACACATGGGTCCAAACAACATTAGAATGTGGCCAAATTGATTAGGAAAGGTGTGTTAAGCCTTGTGGAATGTTTTTGACTAGGAAAATACGAAATGGCTTAGGTAAAAACATGAGTTTTGTCGAATTGGTTGTATTTGGATCGAGTTTGAACCTGGTCGACTTGGGTTTACTTTAGGACTTGTTTTTATATCAAAATTTTAAAATAAATCATGAGGTTTTTCATTCCTGAATCTTGGGAGTATGGAGATTCGAGTTATGTAAAATAAAGCGTAGCTCGTGTGTCGAAAAAATAAAATATCAAAGCTAAGTAAAGGCATGTTGGGTCGAATGAAATAAAAGAAAAATAAGATTTGGGCTGAAATTGGTATTGCGCTTGAATAGTGTTGGGTTAGAATAAGAATTTGTGATCCTTTAGTGTTTATTTGTGTGTTGGACTGTCGAGGTGCGCTTGTGAGCTCGTTCCAAAGTATCGTGTATAATGTAACGACGTTTGAATTATAGAAACGTAATAAACAAAATTTTTAAATTTTGCTCGGAAAATGGTTAAGTAAATAGTAATGACGGGTTAATACTAGATTAACGTTCACTAATGACTACGAAATTCTACAGGTTGCTAAAGTACCTACCCCTTATCTTGAATCTCGCCTCGAGATTCAGTCTGTGTTATCTGTTGAAAGATGCTAACGAATCGTCGATGTGTAAAGTTTAAAGTAATCATGCTAAAACTTACGTATCTAGGGTAGAATACTACTTGTCTAGGGAAAACGTACCCATTATTTGTTAGCTGCATCCAAATGACCCAAATATGGTGCTCGACCACGAGGTGGACTAATATGGACTCTAGGGTTTGGGTTATTTCCTTCAATTGCCAAAGCTAGATTTCCTTGCCTTTGTCCAGGTGCTCTATTCATCTCATCTGTTAGAGTCCCTGCTCTCAATATTGCACTTTGAATTGTAGACGGCTCAGCTGCTTTCATAGTTCCACGAATCTCCGTCCTTTCAATCCATCGAGTATACTCCAATACACCTCCTTTACCGTGAAACTCTATAGGATTGCATGCCGTAAATTCCTTATACGTGCATCCAGCTGCGTTGTTATTAGTATCACTCCTACCTAAACCATTGGTGTCATCATTTCTGCTTTCGTGGTTTCCCGAGTTGCTGATGTGATTGCCAACTTGGGTGATAATAGTAGGAAGCAAGTTTTGAAGCTATTGAGCGATGATGGTAGCAAAATCAGGATTTCCACCTTCGTTGTTATCATTGTTACTAATGCCTCGACCACCTCCTCTACCTCCACGTACACTAGTCCTTCCATCTCTTAGTGTTGCACCACCTCGGTTAGCGTTGCAGGCTGATCTCCTTGATGCCATTGCCTCTACATGGAAGGACATTTGGCGAACGTCAGAGAAGAGGGAAAACTGCTGACTACCTAATCTATACTTAACGTTCTCACAAAACCCCGTCACTAGCTGTTATCCTAAAGGGGTGCCAATGCCGATTAACGTAAGCATGGTTAAATATGTCCACGTGAGTCGTGAAGCACTTATAATTATGTTGGCCACCATAATTATACTTGCCTCCTTTCACACGTGTACATATCACCAAACACACATATCTCAGCGATCGACGTTACTTAAATGGTGAAGGTGTAGGGTGATTATCCCTAAAAAGTATCCTCAAGTGAAATCCGATCTTTGAGCAAAATCATCAAATTTTATGCGGCTAAGTGATAACCTTTATTTAACTTAATCCCATGTCTCATCAAACAAGAACTGTCAAAAGATCAAGTTAAATAGCCAGTTATCACTGAGCTCCACACCTTTGATGACTCGACTAAATTATGAGATTCCCCTATCAGTACAAATACTATAACATCCAACAGCGTGGATAATAACGGAAACAGTTCTACGTATGCAAGGCGATAGGGATGAGAGTCTTAATGTATATAGTAGTTATAGTCTAGGCTCCTAAATGCAACCTAGTTCTCTATAACCAAGTCTCTAATACCAATCTGTAACACCCCCAAATTACCGCAGTGGAATAGTAGTGTCAAGGGGGTATTACTTCATAATATAGATCAAGGTATAGAAAACGACCTCTGAATGAGACGTTTTGAAATGTTACCATTCGAATTATTAAATCAGAGTTAAACAAGAGATTCAAAGTATAAAGTTACATAGATATTTTCAAGATGTATCGAATGGTAAAAGATAAAGATAAGAGTCTCCAAGTATGCAAATTACTCTAAGATCTATGCTTCCACCATCGCCTTAATAACCTGAGATAAACATGCTAAAAAGTGTCAACCAACGGCTGGTGAGTTCATAGAGTTTAGTTTAATAGTAAAGCATTTGAATAAAGATTTCACAGCAAAGGCATTGTAAATCCACTCAGTCCCAGGCCCCGCCCATACAAGACTTGCAACCTGTGTGTTTATTACCCACTGCTAAAGTATGATTAGGACATATGTGTATACGATATATATGAACACTTAATGTAATGAATAACAGCTAACTGAACCTCCTGATTACGAATAATGTATCATTAGAATTACTGGATTATATTCACCCAAGGTCAAGAATTGAGGGACACAAGGGTGGGGGGCGTCAGCCCGATAGTTACTATCAATACCTCTCCAACGGCTCCTATCCAGGAGTTAAACAGTTGCTAAGAATAATGAGTACATGAATACGTTTAACCCATTAAGGCACATATCGTAATTAAACTACACATCATGTCCAAAAAGTATAAAAGCGTAGCGTAGCATAAAAGTATGAATGTTTGAATACTTGCATCATAATGCAAATCATGTATTTGATAAACGAGTAAAGTAATTTAAACATGTATCTCCCCAAGTAGTTTAAAAGGAATAAAAGAGTAAGAGTGGGACTACGACTCACCTTAGCTGTAAAAGTCAAAGTAATGTTATATCAAAAGTATCACGGGAACGGCTCCAACACACCACCTGAATAATAGAGAAGTCTGAGATTTTGATGGTTTGAGATTGACTTGATGTGAATAATGATTGTGAAAGAATATCGGATAACGAATTGGATTGTGATGAGAATGAATGATATGCTTAAAATGCTTAAAGTTCAAAAATAATATTATAAATAATATTATCATGTTCTTATGTTTATTGAATCCATAAAATATCGTCTCTTCAAAAGTTGGTGGATGATAAGTTATGCTTATTCATTGTAAGTTACGTTATATAAACATATATAAACATATCGTTATTTAAATGAATCGTACGAATTTGTAAAAATGTCTTTTAAGAATGAATTGTAATAAAACATTAGTGAAAAAGGTATATAAAACAAGTTCTGGTTGGTCGTTGAAATTTTAGTAAATTTACACTTTTAACCCTAACGGTGAAACATTCGCACCGTTAGTCCTTGGTTAAATAATATTTACATTATAAGTCCAAAAGGTTCAAATATGACATTTTATGGTTTGTAGTTATTGTTTAATCCATTTCAATACTTAAGTTACTGATTTGACAGTTTAGTACATAATTATTCCAAAAGTTACAATTTTAACCCTAATAGTAAAATGTTTTGCATTATTATTCCAAAATCCACAAAACTTATATAAATAAATTTCCGAAAGTTTTATAAGCTTCATACAGCTTATTCAAGTTCATAAAAACTGCTTATTACACAAAAGTGCTTATTTTTGGCTTATTGGGCTTTAACATGTTTAAATAAAAAGCCCAATAAGAGTTTATGATCCGAGGGGTTTCAAACGACTTTGGGCCTGGATTTGGGCTAATTTTATTGGTCTAAAAACATAATCTAACTGCTTATTAGACTACTTAATCGTATGTGTCTAATGGGCTAAAAAGCGCAATCGCTAATATTTATTAAGTTTAAACTGTTTCGAGTAGCGATTAGTTGTGGCTTCAAAAAGGACTTTTTCAAGCTTATCATGAGAGCTTATTTGTACAGCTTATTAGGTGGTCTTATAGAGAATTTGGGTGAGTAATAAAATGGACATGTCGTATGTACGAATTGGATTTTACAAGGCCATTACTTGGTCGACAAATGAGTTGGTCCAAAATATAAATATGACATTTAACCTGTTATATATATTATACGATTCAACATATGATAAAAATGAAGCTCGATATGCATTATAACGTGAATGTAAGTGTCGAATAAAGGTAGTACACGATTTACTAGCCATCCATGAAGGAGGTCATATGATTATTACGTAAAAATAATTACAAGAAAGCGTATAAATCAATAGAAAGTAAATACGTTTGAAAGAAATACGTGAACTATACATGAGATATTTAAATCGATATAACGAGTAGGAAATGAGTTGGAGGGGACTTACAACAGCCTTAAGGGGGTTTGTTATACATTAGAAAGATCTAGGAATCGAGTAGAATTCCCTTAACACGTTGGAACGATCAAAAGGGATTGAGTTCGACTTGAATACTTTGGAAAATGAGTCGAGATAGCTAGAGAATTGGCTACTGATCTTGAGAGCTTCGGATGGAGAGAATACTTGGAGTAAATATGTGTGTGAAATGTACTTAAGTGTGAAAGAATGAATGAGAATGAGTGAGGTGGTATACGAGTATATCCATGAACTAGTCAACTATATTGTATTTTAAGGACAAGTTGGGTTGTTATATTCGATTTGTGGCAGAGATATGAGTGGACAAAGGGAATATTAGCTAGGCAACTTGGGTATAGGATATTTAGAAGGTTGTATTTGGTTAAGGTTCAAGTAATGGTCGATTGGTATATATAAATGGTTTTATTCGACACACATGGGTCCAAACAACATTAGAATGTGGCCAAATTGATTAGGAAAGGTGTGTTAAGCCTTGTGGAATGTTTTTGACTAGGAAAATACGAAATGGCTTAGGTAAAATCATGAGTTTTGTCGAATTGGTTGTATTTGGATCGAGTTTGAACCTGGTCGACTTGGGTTTACTTTAGGACTTGTTTTTATATCAAAATTTTAAAATAAATCATGAGGTTTTTCATTCCTGAATCTTGGGAGTATGGAGATTCGAGTTATGTAAAATAAAGCGTAGCTCGTGTGTCGAAAAAATAAAATATCGAAGCTAAGTAAAGGCATATTGGGTCGAATGAAATAAAAGAAAAATAAGATTTGGGCTGAAATTGGTATTGCGCTTGAATAGTGTTGGGTTAGAATAAGAATTTGTGATCCTTTAGTGTTTATTTGTGTGTTGGACTGTCGAGGTGCGCTTGTGAGCTCGTTCCAAAGTATCGTGTATAATGTAACGACGTTTGAATTATAGAAACGTAATAAACAAAATTTTTAAATTTTGCTCGGAAAATGGTTAAGTAAATAGTAATGACGGGTTAATACTAGATTAACGTTCACTAATGACTACGAAATTCTACAGGTTGCTAAAGTACCTACCCCTTATCTTGAATCTCGCCTCGAGATTCAGTCTGTGTTATCTGTTGAAAGATGCTAACGAATCGTCGATGTGTAAAGTTTAAAGTAATCATGCTAAAACTTACGTATCTAGGGTAGAATACTACTTGTCTAGGGAAAACGTACCCATTATTTGTTAGTTGCATCCAAATGACCCAAATATGGTGCTCGACCACGAGGTGGACTGATATGGACTCTAGGGTTTGGGTTATTTCCTTCAATTGCCAAAGCTAGATTTCCTTGCCTTTGTCCAGGTGCTCTATTCATCTCATCTGTTAGAGTCCCTGCTCTCAATATTGCACTTTGAATTGTAGACGGCTCAGCTGCTTTCATAGTTCCACGAATCTCCGTCCTTTCAATCCATCGAGTATACTCCAATACACCTCCTTTACCGTGAAACTCTATAGGATTGCATGCCGTAAATTCCTTATACGTGCATCCAGCTGCGTTGTTATTAGTATCACTCCTACCTAAACCATTGGTGTCGTCATTTCTGCTTTCGTGGTTTCCCGAGTTGCTGATGTGATTGCCAACTTGGGTGATAATAGTAGGAAGCAAGTTTTTTAGCTATTGAGCGATGATGGTAGCAAAATCAGGATTTCCACCTTCGTTGTTATCGTTGTTACTAATGCCTCGACCACCTCCTCTACCTCCACGTTCACTAGTCCTTCCACCTCTTAGTGTTGCACCACCTCGGTTAGCGTTGCAGGCTGATCTCCTTGATGCCATTGCCTCTACATGGAAGGACATTTGGCGAACGTCAGAGAAGAGGGAAAACTGCTGACTACCTAATCTATACTTAACGTTCTCACAAAACCCCGTCACTAGCTGTTATCCTAAAGGGGTGCCAATGCCGATTAACGTAAGCATGGTTAAATATGTCCACGTGAGTCGTGAAGCACTTATAATTATGTTGGCCACCATAATTATACTTGCCTCCTTTCACACGTGTACATATCACCAAACACACATATCTCAGCGATCGACGTTACTTAAATGGTGAAGGTGTAGGGTGATTATCCCTAAAAAGTATCCTCAAGAGAAATCCGATCTTTGAGCAAAATCATCAAATTTTATGCGGCTAAGTGATAACCTTTATTTAACTTAATCCCATGTCTCATCAAACAAGAACTGTCAAAAGATCAAGTTAAATAGCCAGTTATCACTGAGCTCCACACCTTTGATGACTCGACTAAATTATGAGATTCCCCTATCAGTACAAATACTATAACATCCAACAGCGTGGATAATAACGGAAACAGTTCTACGTATGCAAGGCGATAGGGATGAGAGTCTTAATGTATATAGTAGTTATAGTCTAGGCTCCTAAATGCAACCTAGTTCTCTATAACCAAGTCTCTGATACCAATCTGTAACACCCCCAAATTACCGCAGTGGAATAGTAGTGTCAAGGGGGTATTACTTCATAATATAGATCAAGGTATAGAAAACGACCTCTGAATGAGACGTTTTGAAATGTTACCATTCGAATTATTAAATCAGAGTTAAACAAGAGATTCAAAGTATAAAGTTACATAGATATTTTCAAGATGTATCGAATGGTAAAAGATAAAGATAAGAGTCTCCAAGTATGCAAATTACTCTAAGATCTATGCTTCCACCATCGCCTTAATAACCTGAGATAAACATGCTAAAAAGTGTCAACCAACGGCTGGTGAGTTCATAGAGTTTAGTTTAATAGTAAAGCATTTGAATAAAGATTTCACAGCAAAGGCATTGTAAATCCACTCAGTCCCAGGCCCCGCCCATACAAGACTTGCAACCTGTGTGTTTACAACCCACTGCTAAAGTATGATTAGGACATATGTGTATACGATATATATGAACACTTAATGTAATGAATAACAGCTAACTGAACCTCCTGATTACGAATAATGTATCATTAGAATTACTGGATTATATTCACCCAAGGTCAAGAATTGAGGGACACAAGGGTGGGGGCGTCAGCCCCATAGTTACTATCAATACCTCTCCAACGGCTCCTATCCAGGAGTTAAACAGTTGCTAAGAATAATGAGTACATGAATACGTTTAACCCATTAAGGCACATATCGTAATTAAACTACACATCATGTCCAAAAAGTATAAAAGCGTAGCGTAGCATAAAAGTATGAATGTTTGAATACTTGCATCATAATGCAAATCATGTATTTGATAAACGAGTAAAGTAATTTAAACATGTATCTCCCCAAGTAGTTTAAAAGGAATAAAAGAGTAAGAGTGGGACTACGACTCACCTTAGCTGTAAAAGTCAAAGTAATGTTATATCAAATGTATCACGGGAACGGCTCCAACACACCACCTGAATAATAGAGAAGTCTGAGATTTTGATGGTTTGAGATTGACTTGATGTGAATAATGATTGTGAAAGAATATCGGATAACGAATTAGATTGTGATGAGAATGAATGATATGCTTAAAATGCTTAAAGTTCAAAAATAATATTATAAATAATATTATCATGTTCTTATGTTTATTGAATCCATAAAATATCGTCTCTTCAAAAGTTGGTGGATGATAAGTTATGCTTATTCGTTGTAAGTTACGTTATATAAACATATATAAACATATCGTTATTTAAATGAATCGTACGAATTTGTAAAAATGTCTTTTAAGAATGAATTGTAATAAAACATTAGTGAAAAAGGTATATAAAACAAGTTCTGGTTGGTCGTTGAAATTTTAGTAAATTTACACTTTTAACCCTAACGGTGAAACATTCGCACCGTTAGTCCTTGGTTAAATAATATTTACATTATAAGTCCAAAAGGTTCAAATATGACATTTTATGGTTTGTAGTTATTGTTTAATCCATTTCAATACTTAAGTTACTGATTTGACAGTTTAGTACATAATTATTCCAAAAGTTACAATTTTAACCCTAATAGTAAAATGTTTTGCATTATTAGTCCAAAATCCACAAAACTTATATAAATAAATTTCCGAAAGTTTTATAAGCTTCATACAGCTTATTCAAGTTCATAAAAACTGCTTATTACACAAAAGTGCTTATTTTTAGCTTATTGGGCTTTAACATGTTTAAATAAAAAGCCCAATAAGAGTTTATGATCCGAGGGGTTTCAAACGACTTTGGGCCTGGATTTGGGCTAATTTTATTGGTCTAAAAACATAATCCAACTGCTTATTAGACTGCTTAATCGTATGTGTCTAATGGGCTAAAAAGCGCAATCGCTAATATTTATTAAGTTTAAACTGTTTCGAGTAGCGATTAGTTGTGGCTTCAAAAAGGACTTTTTCAAGCTTATCATGAGAGCTTATTTGTACAGCTTATTAGGTGGTCTTATAGAGAATTTGGGTGAGTAATAAAATGGACATGTCGTATGTACGAATTGGATTTTACAAGGCCATTACTTGGTCGACAAATGAGTTGGTCCAAAATATAAATATGACATTTAACCTGTTATATATATTATACGATTCAACATATGATAAAAATGAAGCTCGATATGCATTATAACGTGAATGTAAGTGTCGAATAAAGGTAGTACACGATTTACTAGCCATCCATGAAGGAGGTCATATGATTATTACGTAAAAATAATTACAAGAAAGCGTATAAATCAATAGAAAGTAAATACGTTTGAAAGAAATACGTGAACTATACATGAGATATTTAAATCGATATAACGAGTAGGAAATGAGTTGGAGGGGACTTACAACACCCTTAAGGGGGTTTGTTATACGTTAGAAAGATCTAGGAATCGAGTAGAATTCCCTTAACACGTTGGAACGATCAAAAGGGATTGAGTTCGACTTGAATACTTTGGAAAATGAGTCGAGATAGCTAGAGAATTGGCTACTGATCTTGAGAGCTTCGGATGGAGAGAATACTTGGAGTAAATATGTGTGTGAAATGTACTTAAGTGTGAAAGAATGAATGAGAATGAGTGAGGTGGTATACGAGTATATCCATGAACTAGTCAACTATATTGTATTTTAAGGACAAGTTGGGTTGTTATATTCGATTTGTGGCAGAGATATGAGTGGACAAAGGGAATATTAGCTAGGCAACTTGGGTATAGGATATTTAGAAGGTTGTATTCGGTTAACGTTCAAGTAATGGTCGATTGGTATATATAAATGGTTTTATTCGACACACATGGGTCCAAACAACATTAGAATGTGGCCAAATTGATTAGGAAAGGTGTGTTAAGCCTTGTGGAATGTTTTTGACTAGGAAAATATGAAATGGCTTAGGTAAAAACATGAGTTTTGTCGAATTGGTTGTATTTGGATCGAGTTTGAACCTGGTCGACTTGGGTTTACTTTAGGACTTGTTTTTATATCAAAATTTTAAAATAAATCATGAGGTTTTTCATTCCTGAATCTTGGGAGTATGGAGATTCGAGTTATGTAAAATAAAGCGTAGCTCGTGTGTCGAAAAAATAAAATATCAAAGCTAAGTAAAGGCATGTTGGGTCGAATGAAATAAAAGAAAAATAAGATTTGGGCTGAAATTGGTATTGCGCTTGAATAGTGTTGGTTTAGAATAAGAATTTGTGATCCTTTAGTGTTTATTTGTGTGTTGGACTGTCGAGGTGCGCTTGTGAGCTCGTTCCAAAGTATCGTGTATAATGTAACGACGTTTGAATTATAGAAACGTAATAAACAAAATTTTTAAATTTTGCTCGGAAAATGGTTAAGTAAATAGTAATGACGGGTTAATACTAGATTAACGTTCACTAATGACTACGAAATTCTACAGGTTGCTAAAGTACCTACCCCTTATCTTGAATCTCGCCTCGAGATTCAGTCTGTGTTATCTGTTGAAAGATGCTAACGAATCGTCGATGTGTAAAGTTTAAAGTAATCATGCTAAAACTTACGTATCTAGGGTAGAATACTACTTCTCTAGGGAAAACGTACCCATTATTTGTTAGCTGCATCCAAATGACCCAAATATGGTGCTCGACCACGAGGTGGACTAATATGGACTCTAGGGTTTGGGTTATTTCCTTCAATTGCCAAAGCTAGATTTCCTTGCCTTTGTCCAGGTGCTCTATTCATCTCATCTGTTAGAGTCCCTGCTCTCAATATTGCACTTTGAATTGTAGACGGCTCAGCTGCTTTCATAGTTCCACGAATCTCCGTCCTTTCAATCCATCGAGTATACTCCAATACACCTCCTTTACCGTGAAACTCTATAGGATTGCATGCCGTAAATTCCTTATACGTGCATCCAGCTGCGTTGTTATTAGTATCACTCCTACCTAAACCATTGGTGTCATCATTTCTGCTTTCGTGGTTTCCCGAGTTGCTGATGTGATTGCCAACTTGGGTGATAATAGTAGGAAGCAAGTTTTGAAGCTATTGAGCGATGATGGTAGCAAAATCAGGATTTCCACCTTCGTTGTTATCATTGTTACTAATGCCTCGACCACCTCCTCTACCTCCACGTTCACTAGTCCTTCCACCTCTTAGTGTTGCACCACCTCGGTTAGCGTTGCAGGCTGATCTCCTTGATGCCATTGCCTCTACATGGAAGGACATTTGGCGAACGTCAGAGAAGAGGGAAAACTGCTGACTACCTAATCTATACTTAACGTTCTCACAAAACCCCGTCACTAGCTGTTATCCTAAAGGGGTGCCAATGCCGATTAACGTAAGCATGGTTAAATATGTCCACGTGAGTCGTGAAGCACTTATAATTATGTTGGCCACCATAATTATACTTGCCTCCTTTCACACGTGTACATATCACCAAACACACATATCTCAGCGATCGACGTTACTTAAATGGTGAAGGTGTAGGGTGATTATCCCTAAAAAGTATCCTCAAGAGAAATCCGATCTTTGAGCAAAATCATCAAATTTTATGCGGCTAAGTGATAACCTTTATTTAACTTAATCCCATGTCTCATCAAACAAGAACTATCAAAAGATCAAGTTAAATAGCCAGTTATCACTGAGCTCCACACCTTTGATGACTCGACTAAATTATGAGATTCCCCTATCAGTACAAATACTATAACATCCAACAGCGTGGATAATAACGGAAACAGTTCTACGTATGCAAGGCGATAGGGATGAGAGTCTTAATGTATATAGTAGTTATAGTCTAGGCTCCTAAATGCAACCTAGTTCTCTATAACCAAGTCTCTAATACCAATCTGTAACACCCCCAAATTACCGCAGTGGAATAGTAGTGTCAAGGGGGTATTACTTCATAATATAGATCAAGGTATAGAAAACGACCTCTGAATGAGACGTTTTGAAATGTTACCATTCGAATTATTAAATCAGAGTTAAACAAGAGATTCAAAGTATAAAGTTACATAGATATTTTCAAGATGTATCGAATGGTAAAAGATAAAGATAAGAGTCTCCAAGTATGCAAATTACTCTAAGATCTATGCTTCCACCATCGCCTTAATAACCTGAGATAAACATGCTAAAAAGTGTCAACCAACGGCTGGTGAGTTCATAGAGTTTAGTTTAATAGTAAAGCATTTGAATAAAGATTTCACAGCAAAGGCATTGTAAATCCACTCAGTCCCAGGCCCCGCCCATACAAGACTTGCAACCTGTGTGTTTACAACCCACTGCTAAAGTATGATTAGGACATATGTGTATACGATATATATGAACAATTAATGTAATGAATAACAGCCAACTGAACCTCCTGACTGCGAATAATGTATCATAAGAATTACTGGATTATATTCACCCAAGGTCAAGAATTGAGGGACACAAGGGTGGGGGGCGTCAGCCCGATAGTTACTATCAATACCTCTCCAACGGCTCCTAGAAGGGGTTAGGGTTGAATAGTTTTACCGGTTTTTATGTTCTTTTAAAATCTTCTTAAAAGTTTACTTATTAAAAACCTTGATTCGAATCTTATGTGTAATCAATCAACACCAATATGAACTACACACTAAACTAACTAATAATAAGTAAAGTAAGTAAAGAGAAAAGTTAGAAAGATCAAACCGGGACAAAAGGATTTATAGTGGTTTGGCTACGAAGCACCTCTTTGCCCTACTCCACTCCCCGAGTACCACACTCAAGAGTTTCAACCACTATGTCAACAAGCTCCCTTAAGGCGGAGAAAACCGTACTCGTCGCTTATCCTATTTCCGACACTAAGCTAGATGTCGAGTGCTAATCTTAGCTAGCACCAATCTACCACGATCCACTTGATCAAACACTCAAGCCCAATGGCTTCAAGAGATCACCAAGATGTCAACACGATCACAATGATCAACACTCACTTGACTAACACTATCCTAATGACCCTTGATCTTCTTGATCAATCCCACAAGCCCAATGGCTTCAAGAGATGTTCACTATCTCTTATAAGATCACAATGATCTTCACTCACAATCTCACAAAAGAAAAATGATCTTGATGTATGCTATGATACAATCAAGTATGTAACAAGTATTACAAACAACCTAATAACTATAACTCTTGTATCTTCTTGGATACCTTGAGTTCTTCTCTTGCACTTGAAGAGGAATGACAACACCTTGTATCAACTTGGATACTTTGTGTTCTTCTCTTGCTATTGAAGAGGTGATGAACTCAAATAAGTACATTTTATTACTATCATTTATCCTATTAATCTGACATGTTTTATTATATTATGTATACAAATTGATACTTAATCGTTTACTTTTGTAATTCTCAGTTAAAAACAAGCATTTGGTGAAACTTGGCGATTTTGGACTAATTATGGAGCAAAACAAGCAAGAAGTTAAGAGTCTACTGAAATGTACAAGATCAAGGCATTCTGCTCTAGATGCGCCGCATCTCGCTTATTACATACGGCGCATCGCTATCAAGATTTCACAAGATATTATCCAAGACAGCAAAGGACATGCGCCGCATCCAAGTATGAAGATACGCCGCATCTTCTGGCGGTGTACGAATATTCCTGAATATATTAATCTTGGACCCCACGCGAAGTTAAGTCAATGCGCCGCATCTACTTATCAGATGCGCCGCATCTTACCCTCAGACAGAAACTATAAATACCCCAAGACCAGACAAATTTTCAGAGCACATAATATATACGAGGTACGAAGACCACAGAAACCTAAGGCCGAATTCAGACGATTAGGCAGCACAAGACACACCCGAACGAAGATACAAGAGCTGTAAGAAGGTCCTGCATGTATTTAATTCATTAAGTAGTTTTGTTTTATTGTGTTAGTAAACTTTAATTCATCAGGATTGGTGGCTTGTGTAATGTGAGGAGAAAGATTTCACTCCCTTAAAACTGCTTTCCCATCAATTAAAGTTTATATGTTGATGTCTTTGGTTACTACTTATTAGTGCATTGATAACCTCTGTGTTTATTAGTGGCCTGCGCATTTGACTACGGAAGAGAATGTGGCTCCCACGGTTGTTACTAAATTGATCACTTAGGAATGACTTTTAGACATAAGTAATCATTAAGGGATTTCTCGCCGATAAGATTAGGACCAACGAGAAAGGGTTAATTACATACACTTCAGATAAAACTATCAATAAAACAAGTGACAATCTACTTAATCATCAGGACAGGTCTACTTATTGTCTCGAGTATTTATCTGTGTACGTGCATGCCTATCGCTGATTCGTGCTCATTAGTTTAGTTTATTATTTAATTGCAACCAAAACGTGCCAGTCTCTCAGGCTGAACCCCCTTGCGTTAGATTAGGTTGTATAGCTAACTTAAGATATTAAAATACTGATTAGAATAACTAGATAATACGTTCCACTCTTAGTGATCGACACTCTACTTACCATTATATTCATACTGACTGGGTACACTGCTCGTTAAGTGTGTGTGTTATTGATAAGTCGGCTAAATATAAATTTAAAACTTGAGTAGGCATTAATACTGCTAAATCGCAATGACACATCGCACGCATCATGTTTTTGGCGCCGTTGCCGGGGAGTAAATTGTTATTATCTGTTAATTTGATTAGTATTTTAATTAGGTTCTTCTTTTTAATTTTTAATCTAACCGCTAACTGTGTTGTATATTAGGTTAATTTGCATTCATTGTATTATTTTGCATATTTTCTGTTTTGTGTGTTATTTGTTTGCTTTTAATTGTGTTTATTTTCGTTTGTGTTTTTATTTGTTTTTATTTTTCGTATTTTCTGTGTTCTGCTATCGTTGTATTGAGCTTATTCAAACGATACGGCGCATCTAATTTCTCAGATACGACGTATTGCGTTTAATTTTTATAATACAACGCGTTTAATTAATACGATACGACGCATCTTTTCCCCAAGATACGGCGTATCTGTTTTTGATAAAAAAAAAATTTCTAAACGTTAACGCCATACGACGCATCTGCTTTGGCAGATACGGCGTATCTAATATTTTAATTAAAAACAGTTTTCGAATTATTAAACAGATACGATGCATCGATCTCTGTTGATACGGCGTATCTTCTGAATAAAAAATCCTATATTTTGAAACGTAACGAAAATACGACGCATTAACCTTTGTTAATACGAAGAATATAATTTGATAAATATAGTAGATTTTTTATATTTACTTTGATCGGTCCGCAACTCTCGTGCACAAGTTGTTTATTTTCAGGATAAATGATGACTCAAGCATCACCATGAAAGATTACATTCTGAACCAAACCGAGAGACGCTAGCTGGAGTGATCGAACATAAGACAACGAGAGGGGAGGAAAACTCAATACTGGTAACATTAAACGTCTTAAATTCTTGAAATATAATTCCAGGTAAACTCTTCGATAATTCAACCAGTCCAAAGGGAAGTTCTCTACAATATAATCTCAATTTTATTATCCATATTATACGTCTGATTCAAATTGTAATCTTAATTTTGTATGCTTAATAACGATATTTGTTCCTAACCTCAGAATAAATCCTTATCCACTAAACAATAAGATTACAATCATTAATAAAATGTTTATGCCTATTGCTCTTATTTTGAATTCATTTATATCATATGGTATGACCGTTTAACCCCAATTTGATGTATAAAGAATTGTGTTGCGGAGGCCAAGGTACGTTCCTCATTTAAATTTCGTTCACTAACATAGCGATACGGCGGATCTAAATATCCCAAGCGCCGTATCTCTGACCAACTAGGACTCATTGACTAGTCAACGAGAATAAATAGATACGGCGCATCCCATTTTTGAATACGGCGCATCGTTTTGCCCTATAAATACGACGGGAATGCGTCGGATCTAAACTTTTTACCACAAAATCCTCACACAGTTAAGAACGTACACACAGTAAAATTATACTCTATTTCCGAGCATTTTTCTAAAATCCACCCTCTAATCCGATCTATTATCCTTCACCTAATCATACAATTAAGGTAATTATTCTATTTCGATTTAATCCTGTTTAATATGAAAATTAGGGTTTATGTGATTAATTCGATTAGGGCTTAAATGATATAGAGATATGATTAGGACTTGTAGTAGATAATCTCCCCCGTATTTAACTTGCATAAATCATCGAATTTCTGGCCTAGTTTGATTTGAACGAAAATTTGGGTTTTAAATTTGATTTTGAATTTTAGTGGGAAAATGGATTAGTAGTGGTGTAATGAGCTTTTAGAACTGTTATAATGGGTTAATGATACTGTGATATTAAGTAGGAGTTTACGTCACGGATTCGGATTCTTGAAAAGCATGCCTGATCCCCTTTATTTTATACTGATATACTTTTAGATGCGGCGCATCTAGGTTAATTGATGCGGCGTAACGACCTATTTCCAAATTAATAAAATTCTAGATACGCCGTATTACTTAATCTAGATACGACACATCTCCATACGCCGTATCTCATTTCTTGCTCCGCATCTCTTATACATTGTGCAGATACGCCGCACTGATTAAATCAGATGCGCCGTATCTACCTGATTTGCAGACTGTTTACTAACTTTGAAAATTTATTTCAGATGGCGTTACCAGAGGCTGCACAAAGACATCAGTGGCTACGTTTCGAGAATATGGGACTGACTCCTGGCACTTTGGATGATTACTTGCGGAGACTAGAGTCGATTTACTTTAAGAGAATATTTAGGGTCCAGGTTTTGGATTTTGCTGATGTGGGATTGATTGGGGGAGGACATGCTGCTGAGAGTTTACGACGTAGGATGGAGATGGTAGTTACTGGTGATGATGAGGAGGTGGTATTCAGATCTTTTGCCTGGGAGAGATTGTTCAGGATTGACGAGCCCTTGGTAAAGGAGCTCATGATGGAGTTTTTCAGTACGGTCTACTACAGAGAGACGGATACTGGATTGGATATCGCTGACACCTGTTGGGAATAAAATGTTCAAGTCAAAGAGCCTGCCAAAGATGTCAAAGAGCCTGCTAGTTGATTTTGAAGAGTATGAAGATGTACTAACAGTACCTTCTGGGTAGAAGGTACTGCTAGTTGATGAAGATCCTGCCAAGCTATATGTCAAGTTGATTAGATATTTTGTAATAGATATTTAGTTGAATTATTAGTCTTTGTACATTGTTATACGTTATGTAGAAGTAGTTTAGTCTTCTGTGGTGTACAGAAGAATATTACAGAGTTGTACATTGGTAGTTGTATTTAATTGTAGGCTAGAATAGTCAAAGTAAAGTATTGATGAACTCAAATAAGTACATTTTATTACTATCATTTATCCTATTAATTTGACTTGTTTTACTATATTATGTATGAGGATTGATACTTAATCGTTTACTTTTGTAATTCTCAGGTAAAAACAAGCATTTGGTGAAACTTAGCGATTTTGGACTGATTATGGAGCAAAACATGCAAGAAGTTAAGAGTCTACTGAAACGAAGAAGATCAAGACTAATCTGCTCCAGATGCGCCGCATCTCACTCATTACATACGGCGCATCTCTATCAAGATATCACCAGATACGATCCAAGATACAAGAGGACATGCGCCGCATCTAATCATGGAGTTACGCCGCATCTTCTGGCGGTGTACGAATATTCCTGAATATTATAATCTTGGACCCCACACGAAGTTAAGTCAATGCGCCGCATCTACTTACTAGATGCGCCGCATCTCACCTCAGACAGAAACTATAAATACCCCAAGACCAGACGAATTCCAGAGCTTTTGTCAGACATATATCAGAACCGAAGAGCAAAACCCTTGGACGAATTCAGTCAAGGAGGCAGCACAAGACACACCAAACAAAGATACAAGAGCTGTAAGAAGGTGCTGCATGTGTTTAATTCATTAAGTAGTTTTGTTTTATTGTGTTAGCAAACTTTAATTCATCAGGATTGGTGGCTTGTGTAATGTGACAACGAAAGATTGCACTCCCTTTAATACTTGCTTTCCCATCAATTAAAGTTTATATGTTGATGTCTTTGGTTACTACTTATTAGTGCATTGATAACCTCTGTGTTTATTAGTGGCTTGCGGGCATTTGACTGCGGAAAATAATGTGGCTCCCACGGTTATTACTAAATTGATCACTTAGGAATAACTTTTAGACATAAGTAATCATTAAGGGTTTACTCGCCGATAAGATTAGGACCAACGAGAAAGGGTTAACTACATACACTTCATATAAAGCTATCAATAAAACAAGTGACAATCTACTTAATTATAAGGACAGCCCTCTTATTGTCTCGAGTATTTATCTGTGTACGTGTGTGCTACTTGCTGATTCGTGCCTATTGGTTTATTTTATTATTTAATTGCAAACAAATCGTGCCAGTCTCTCAGGCTAAAACCCCCTTGCGTTAGGATATTAAAATACTGATTAGAATAACGAGATAATACGTTCCACTCTTAGTGATCGACACTCTACTTACCATTATATTCATACTGACCGGGTACACTGCTCGTTAAGTGTGTGTGTTATTGATAAGTCGGCTAAATATAAATTTAAAACTTGAGTAGGCATTAAAACTGCTAAACCGCAACGACACACGCAGCACATCAAGTTTTTGGCGCCGCTGCCGGGGAGTGAATTGTTATTATCTGTTAATTTGATTAGTATTTTAATTAGGTTTTTCTTTTTATTAGATTAATTGCATCATTGTACTGTTTTGCATATTTGTTGTATTGTGTGTTAATTGTTTTCTTTTATTTTTTGTGTGTTTATTTTTGTTTGTGTGTTTAATTTTTTGTTTTTATTTTTCGTATTTTCTGTTCTGCTATCGTTGTACTGTGCTAAATCAAACGATACGGCGCATCTGATCTCTCAGATACGGCGTATTGCGTTTAATTTTTTTTAAATACAACGCGTTTAATTAATTCGATACGACGCATCTTTTCCCCAAGATACGGCGTATCTGTTTTTAATAAGAAATTTTTTTCTAAGCGATAAAGTAATACGACGCATCTGCTTTAGCAGATACGGCGTATCTGTTTTTGATAAAAAAAAATTTTCTAAACGTTAACGCCATACGACGCATCTGCTTTAGCAGATACGGCGTATCTATTATTTTAATTAAAAACAGTTTGCGAATTATTAAACTGATACGACGTATCGATCTCTGTCGATACGGCGTACCCTCTGAATCAAAAATCTTGTATTTTTAAGCGTAACGAAAATACGGAGCATTAACTTTCGTTAATACGGCGATTATAATTTTATAAATATAGTTGATTTTTGATATTTACTTTGATCGGTCCGCTACTCTCGTTTGCAAATTGCTTATTTTCAGGATAAAGGATGACTCAAGCATCACCATGAAAGATTACATTCTAAACCAAACCGAGAGAAGCAAGCTGTAATGATCTAACGAAACCTCTTCGATTATTCAACCATCCCTAAGGGAAGTTCTCTACTATATAATCTCAATTTTATTATCCATATTATACATCTGATTAAAATTGTAATCTTAATTCTGTATGCTTAAAAAACGATATTTGTTCCTAACCTCGGAATAAATTCTTATCCTCTAAACTATAAGATTACAATTGTTAATAAAACGTTTATACCTATTGCTCTTATTTTGAATTAAATTATGTCATATGGTATGACCGTTTAACCCCAATTTGATGTATAAAGAATCGTGTTGCTGAGGCCAAGGTATGTTCCTTATTTAAATTTCGTTCACTAATATAGCGATACGGCGGATCTAAATATCCAAAGCGCCGTATCTCTGATTAAACTAGGACTCACTGACTAGTCAACGAAACTAAATAGATACGGCGCATCCCAATTTTCAATACGGCGCATCCTTTTCGCCTATAAATACGACGGGAATGCGCCGGATCTAAACTCTTTACCGCATAATCCTCGCTCACACAGTTAAGAACACGCACTAAAATTATACTCGAATATCGATCGTTCTTCTTTAATCCACCTTTAATCCGATCTAGAATCTTTCTCCTAATCATCAAATTAAGGTAATTACCCAATTTCGATTTAATCTTGTTTAGTATGAAAATTAGGGTTTATATGATTGAATCGATTCGTGCTTAAATGATATAGAGATATGATTAGGACTTGCTCTAGATGGTTTCCCCTGTATTTAATTTGCATAAATAATTGAACTTATAACCTAATTTGATTTAACCGAAAATTAAGGTTTTGGGTTCGATTTTGAATATTTAGCGGGAAGGCGGATTAGTAGTGGTGGAATGAGATATTAGAACTGATATAAGGAGTATATGATACTGTGATATTTAGTGGTAGTTTACGTCACGGATACGGATTCTTGATAAACGTGCCTGACCCTTTATTTTATACTGATATGCTTTTAGATGCGGCGCATCTAGGTTGATTAATGCGGCGTAACGACCTATTTCAAAATTGATAAAATTCTAGATACGCCGTATTGATTAATCTAGATACGACGCATCTCCATACACCGTATCTATTGTCTTACACCGCATCTCTTATACTTTATACAGATACGCCGCACTGATTAAATCAGATGCGCCGTATCTACCTATTTTGCAAACTGTTTACTGACTGTGAATATCTATTTCAGATGGCATTACCAGAGGTCACACTAAGGCATCAGTGGCTACAATTTGAGAACATGGGACTAACTCCAGGGACTCTGGAGGATTACTTGCGTAGGCTTGACTCGATTTACTTCAAGAAAATATTCAGAGTCCAGGTTTTGAATTTTGATGATATAGGATTGATTGGTGGTGGACATGCAGCTGAGAGTTTACAGCATCGGATGGAGATGGTAGTTGCTGGAGATGATGAGGAGGTGGTGTTCAGGTCTAGTGCTTGGGAGAGACTGTTTAGGATTGACGAGCCTCTGATTAGGGAGCTCATGCTGGAGTTCTTTAGCACGATTCATTACAGGGAGACGGACTTGGAGATTGATACAGCTGACACTCTGGTGTTCAGGTTAGGAGGTGTGCATAGGCAGATGTCGATGAGGCAGTTTATTTTGGCCATGGGGATACACACTGAGGAGGAGCTTGGATCTGCTGGGTTTGCCAGGTACTGGGCTGAGAGTTTACGGGTTGTCCCTGACAGAGGATTATTTAGTGATTATTGGGACAGGATTTCCTCGGGGGGTGATATCACTACTTCCACCCCCTCATATACTTTGATCAGGGAGCCGATGAGGAAGCTGTGCCACAGGCTGATTGCACTTACCATTGTTGGGAGGGGTCAGTCACCTGAGAAGGTGACCACTCTTGACCTCTTCCTCCTTAGGAGCATGGATGAGGGGTTGTCGGTAAACATCCCCCATTTTTTGGCACACTACCTCCACCGATCAGCTGCAGGGAGAGATCGGAGGAGCCAGATGACTGGCAGGCATTTTATTTCTCGGTTGGCCCGCCATTTCGGAGTGATTGGAGCAGAGATTCCAGCGGGGCTGGAGGTTGTGGTGGCCCGTCTCCCGGTTATCGATAGGGACTATTTGGTTAGACTCGGGATCTGCCAGGTGGCTGTGGGGGGCCACTTTTGGGCAGCATTAGGGCCCACCAGAGCTGCAGGGCCAGAGGCGGAGCAGGGAGGCCCTCAGGGACCTCCGGCTGCTGCTCCAGCCCATCAGGAGGAGCCGCAGGCACCAGTACCCCCACCAGTCCCTGTACGCACCATGGGTCATAGACTTGACGCAGTCGAGGGAGAGTTGAGAGCCCTGAGGAGGGACTCAGAGTGGTTGGTTATGAGTGTGAGCAGACTTCTAGAGCACCAGGGTATTACACACGATCGTCCAGATGGTACTCATGTTACGGGAGTGCCACGTGCATACGAGCGCAGAGTCCGCCAGAGGATTGATGGAGCCAGCACTTCCGGGACCCATCCAGACGACCACACTCACCCATGATCTTACTCTCTTGATTTTACAGACATTGTTCCACATATTATTATTATTTTGGATTGTACTAATCACTATTATCGTGTATATATTTAATGTTTCAGTTTATGTTTCTTGCTATATTTGACGAAGACTGGCATTAAGTTCAGCATGAGAGTACGTGAGGACATGAGAGATCAAACCGTGGAACGAGTCCTTTTACAGCAGACTGTTAGCAGTCTGTTTGGTAACCACATGCGCCGCATCTGGGAAACAGATGCGACGCATCCTATCCTTTATTTCGTTTTATTTTTGTTTCAGGCCCGCATGAAGATACGGCACATCTCAATTCTGAGATGCGACGCATCTCCTGCAATGGTCATATCTTATTTTAATTTTCTGCATTTTTTATTTCCGACTTTAAAACTATTTATCAGTTTATTTTAATGCGGCGCATCCCTGGTTAAGGATGCGGCGCATCTTTATTCTGATCCGTATTAATTCCAGGCTCGATACGGCGTATCTTTTTCCATAAGATACGGCGCATCGACGGACCTGATGATTTTCAGTTTTAATTTTTAAGTTTTATTTTTATCTAACTACTAATGTATTATGCAAGTTTGAACCTTTCTTATCTTAGGTGTGTTTTAAAGTGTTGGTGGTATTATAGTTTCCTGTATTTCCTGTGGATACATCAAGTATGAAGCTTTAACGTTCTAATTCACAAGAAGTTGATTTTTGCTCTTATCAAATGGAGGATCATACCGAGCAAATCTCAGGGGAGTGTTCCTGTTCTAATTCTTTTATTTTCCAGTTTTTAACCTTTTATACAAACAACGAGGACGTTGTTTAACTTAAGTGGGGGGATTGGAGAATTAGAACACTTAACAATTACTTGTCCTAAACTTTTTCAAAAATTATGCTTAAAATGTGCTTAATATATCAAACTTAATTTTTTTTTTTTTTTTTTTTTTTTTTGCATGTTTTTGTTTAAGATCTAAGTTGCATAGCTGCACACATGACGTTATTTTCAAAAATTGTGATTTTTCAAAATTCACAAATCTATGAGTGTGCCGGTGACTTATAAACTTTAGAACTTGGCTTGTATACTATTCGAGACCACCATAATGAGTATTATTTATATAATTGGAATGACTTGTCTAAATTGGTAAATTTCTAGGATTACACCCAAATAGCCTATTATATGTTATGTGTTATTAACTAACTACACTGGTTAGTTAACCCCCGTATAAACCCTTTTGTTACTCTCATTTTTAGAGTAAGATACCCCTAGAAAAACACTCAGAGCCATTCCTTTCGTTTCTTACACCTATGTTTAAAATGTTTCGTTACACCCTTACACCTTAGCCTACCCTGTAGATTAGAATCCGTAGTTGGTTAATTGCTATAGGCAGAGTGTGTTTCCTTACATTACCTGTGTTCGTGTGTGTAATTCATTATCTATGGTTAGGTCGGGAAATTGCACAATGCAATTGGAGTGAAAGTAAATATTGTATATCTTTGAGTTTATTTTTCGTGTGTTTACTACTTTCACTATTACCGTTATTTCTGAAGTATGAAAAGTATGGAAAAATTTTCCAGAATTATCATTATAGTGATGTGGTGAAATTTTACACATCTATGTTTATGTTAGTACTTTAAAAAAAAAAAAAAAAAAAAAAAAAAATCGAAAAAAAAAAAAAAAAAAAAGAAAAGAAAAAGAAAGAGAAAAGTTGGATGTTTGTTTTTGAACCAACGATGTAAAGTTATGTATGTGGCCGATATCGCCACTATTTGTTGTACTATATCTATGGATTGAATGGGAATTAGCAGTTATGGGAACGCCAATTAAGGTTTATTCTTTGATTAAGATCTTGTTGAGTATAATTCGTGTCTACCTAAAGCGTGTGTTTCAAGTGTTAAAGCGTGAGTTATTCGATGATATGAGTCTTATTCATGGGATGGTTGGGATAGTGATTAACCACACTTAGGATTTTAATTTATTTGTTTTGTTTATTTTTATTTTTACACCAATTTATATCCCAAATATTATCCATACCCTATATTATTCTTTATCCAACCAAACCTTTGATTTATTGAGATTAGGGATTTGAGCAATCTTAAGTATCGTAGTCGTGGATTCGGCTATGTATTTATGATTTTGTCGCCTTTTTTGATATATTATTATTGGTGAAGTTTGGACCTATCTTTAGCCTATTCGAGTTAAGGATTTGAGCAATTGCAAGTATCGTGTTCGTGGATTCGATCATGTATTTGTGATTTTGTCGCCTTTTCTGGAATTTGAGATCGATAGTGAAAAGAGAATAATTAACCCTTAAGCCTAAAAACCCTTTTTACCGCTTTAGACTTGTTATTCCTTGGCTTTAGTGGGGGAGATGTGTATACTTGCCAAGCTTATGATAGAATATTCGTCGCGACTGGACAGTTAAACGATTAGATTAGCTTTTATCAAATTATTTTATTATACTTCTAATTCGTTAAAGTGTTTAGTTGTGTGATTATGAATTAAACGAATACATGCTTAATATAAAAATAAATCCTAACATCTTTTAGGATACATTTTCATAAGAGAAATTCTAAGGTTTACTTAGGGACAAGTAAAGTTCAAGTGGGGAGATATTTGATGAACTCAAATAAGTACATTTTATTACTATCATTTATCCTATTAATTTGACTTGTTTTACTATATTATGTATGAGGATTGATACTTAATCGTTTACTTTTGTAATTCTCAGGTAAAAACAAGCATTTGGTGAAACTTAGCGATTTGGACTGATTATGGAGCAAAACATGCAAGAAGTTAAGAGTCTACTGAAACGAAGAAGATCAAGACTAATCTGCTCCAGATGCGCCGCATCTCACTCATTACATACGGCGCATCTCTATCAAGATATCACCAGATACGATCCAAGATACAAGAGGACATGCGCCGCATCTAATCATGGAGTTACGCCGCATCTTCTGGCGGTGTACGAATATTCCTGAATATTATAATCTTGGACCCCACGCGAAATTAAGTCAATGCGCCGCATCTACTTACTAGATGCGCCGCATCTCACCTCAGACAGAAACTATAAATACCCCAAGACTAGACGAATTCCAGAGCTTTTGTCAGACATATATCAGAACCGAAGAGCAAAACCCTAGGACGAATTCAGTCAAGGAGGCAGCACAAGACACACCAAACAAAGATACAAGAGCTGTAAGAAGGTGCTGCATGTGTTTAATTCATTAAGTAGTTTTGTTTTATTGTGTTAGCAAACTTTAATTCATCAGGATTGGTGGCTTGTGTAATGTGACAACGAAAGATTGCACTCCCTTTAATACTTGCTTTCCCATCAATTAAAGTTTATATGTTGATGTCTTTGGTTACTACTTATTAGTGCATTGATAACCTCTGTGTTTATTAGTGGCTTGCGGGCATTTGACTGCGGAAAATAATGTGGCTCCCACGGTTATTACTAAATTGATCACTTAGGAATAACTTTTAGACATAAGTAATCATTAAGGGTTTACTCGCCGATAAGATTAGGACCAACGAGAAAGGGTTAACTACATACACTTCATATAAAGCTATCAATAAAACAAGTGACAATCTACTTAATTATAAGGACAGCCCTCTTATTGTCTCGAGTATTTATCTGTGTACGTGTGTGCTACTTGCTGATTCGTGCCTATTGGTTTATTTTATTATTTAATTGCAAACAAATCGTGCCAGTCTCTCAGGCTGAAACCCCCTTGCGTTAGGATATTAAAATACTGATTAGAATAACGAGATAATACGTTCCACTCTTAGTGATCGACACTCTACTTACCATTATATTCATACTGACCGGGTACACTGCTCGTTAAGTGTGTGTGTTATTGATAAGTCGGCTAAATATAAATTTAAAACTTGAGTAGGCATTAAAACTGCTAAACCGCAACGACACACGCAGCACATCAAGTATTATATTCAACCACTTGACAACTTGTAATAAGGTGTCCTTATCTTATAAAAGGATACCTTAGTCATACTTCATGCATGCATCTATTCAACCATTAACCAAAACCGAACCATCTCTCAAGTAACTTAGTTACTAAATTCACAAATCCTTTTACAATCTTAGATTCAAGATCACTTTGTAATCCCGGTGATATTTAGATCATCCGTATTATTTCATCAATAATATTGAATCGTTTTGTGTTAACCAAAGTTGTGTTCCTTGTTAATTGCATACTCACGTTTACATAACTCACCACCTTGTGTTCTTTTAAGTGTGTTGTAGTAGATTCCGCATGCTAAACACATTCATACATAAATATCTCTCAAACACGTTACTAAGATTCACATCCTAGGTGTTTGGAATCCCTTCCCACAAGTGGTATCAGAGCTAGGCTGATATTTACAAATTAAAAGAAAAATGGATGTTGAACATATTCAAACAAATGTTGCAGCTAAACTTCCATTACTCAAGCAAAATGAGTTTGAAATGTGGCGACTAAGGGTAGAACAATACTTTCAAGTGCAAGACTATGCACTTTGGGAGATCATTGAAGGAGGCAACTCATTTAAACCCTCAATCACCACTACAACAGTAAATGATGCTCTTGTAACACAAATACAAGAACACCCATCAAATGCAGAAGAAAAAATTCAGAAGCGAAATGATCTAAAAGCCAGGAGTATGTTACTGATGACTATTCCAAATGATCAGCTTTTGATCTTTAACAAATACAAAGATGCTAAAACCCTTTTTGAAGCTATTGTGGCTAGATTTGGTGGTAATGCTGCTACCAAGAAAACACAGAAAACACTTCTCAAACAACAATTTGAGAACTTTACAGCCACAACCAATGAGTCTTTGGACAGTATGTTCAATAGACTTCAGAAGCTTTCAAGCCAGTTAGCCATCCATGAAGTGATGATAACTAAAGAAGACCTAAACTCCAAATTTCTTAGGAGTTTACCGACAGAATGGTCCATGCATGTTATTGTCTGGAAAAACAAGCCAGATATTGATCAGATGAGTCTTAATGATCTCTACAACAATTTCAAAATAGTAGAGCATGAAGTAAAGAAGACTACTGGGTCAAGCTCAAGAAATATGGCTTTTGTTTCATCTCCAAGCATCTCAAAGGTTGTTGATGAAGAAAAAGATGGCAGAGAAGAAGGTACTGCCAACACAAACATTGGTACTGCCAGTACTTCTAGTAGTACCAAAACCATTTTAGATGAAACAATTGGGTGTGCTTTTCTTACATCTCAACACAATGGGTCCATATTAACTTTTGAAGATCTTCAAGAGATTCATGAAGATGATCTTGAAGAAATGGACATTAAGTGGCAACTTTCACTTCTGAGCATCAGGGCTAAGAAGTTGTTGATGAGGACTGGTAAGAAGATAATGATAAATGGAAATGAGCCTGCTGGGTATGATAAGTCAAAAGTGGAGTGTTACAACTGCCACATGAAGGGTCACTACTCTAGAGAGTGTAGAAGACCTAAGAAGCATGATGACAAGGGTAGAGGGTTTGAGCAGAGGAATAAAGGAAGCTTTGAGAAGAGAGGAAGCTTTGAAAGCAAGAGTAAGGCAGTAGAAGTTGTTGAGCCAAAAGCAATGGTTGCTATTGATGGCATGGGTTTTGATTGGAGTTTCATGGGTGAAGATGAGTCAACTTCAGATGAATTGGCTTTGATGGCATTCTCCACTACTGAGGTACAAATTACAAAATGTTCTACTACTTGTAAAGCTTTTGATGAATTAAAATCTTATATAAAACTTTATGATGAGCTGAAAGTAGAAGAAAGAAAAACCAATAAAAAATTAGTTGATCATAAGTGTGGTATGGCCAAACTTGAAAAACAAATCATTCACTATAGAGAAAATGAACTCAACTTTACTGATGCTAAAGCTGCTCTTAATAGACAAATATTTTTGAAAGATTCAGAAATAGAAATGTTAAGGACTGAGTGTACTAAAGTGACATTGGCTAGAGATAATATTCAACTGACTGTTACTAAATTGGAAATTGCTTCTGAATGCACTAGAAGCATAGTTGAGAATCAGATGAATAAAAGAATCAAATCAGGGATAGGATACAATAAATGTGAACCTCCTTAGAGAGGAATTCCTTGTCCCCCAGGATCAGATCTAGCTGAGTCAGGTCTACATTAAATCATTAACAAATCATTGGCTAAACCTGTAGAGAAGAGTGAACCTTCTAAGAATGCTGAGAATGCCTCACTCTCTAAGGTGCTCACTGATAAGAGACCAGATGTCCTAATTATTGAAGATTGGGTATCTGATGATGATGAAGATGAGACTGTTCCTATCAAAGGAAACAAAGTAGGACCAATCAGTCCTAAGAAAGTAGAAATTAAAGCTAAGGCTAAAGCTGTTTTGAAAACAGTTGAAAGTTGTGAAAAATGTAATAACAAACCTAGGGGAAGCCAAAGAAATTGGAACAACCTTAAGTCACAACAACTAGGTGATGACTTTGTCATGTACGATAAGGCTTGTTATTATTGTGGTAGCTTTAATCATCTTCATGCTTATTGTAATAAATGGGTTTCTGGGAGTAAAACAAAGACTAAAACAAATGTTACTCACCCCAGAAAAAATTTTGTTATGTCTAACACCACAAAAGTTAAAAATACTGTTAGACAAAATAAGCCTGTTATTACAAAACCAACTGATAAGGGTACAAGAAACATCTTTAAATATGTACCAAAAGTTGTGAATAGTCCTATTCAAAAGAAATCTGTGGTCAAAACACAAATTTGGAAACCAAAAACCAAAGGTCCTGCTAGACCAAAAGGTCCTGCTAGACCAAACGGTACTACCAAAATTGGTACAAATAGACCAAAGACCACAAAATGGATAAAAAGGGAAAGTGCTGTTAAGTCCTCAGCATGTTGGATTTGGAAACCAATCCAATCAAAAGGTGCATCAACAACCCTGAAAAGGTTTGATTTCATTGATGCAAGAGGCAAACCCAAGTCTGTCATGGCTTGGGTACCCCAAGGAAACTAATATGTTTATTCATGTGCAGGAACATTCATCTAATATTGGAGATCAAGGATATGTAGATAGTGGATGTTCAAGGCACATGACAGGCAACATGTCATTCCTATCAGACTTCAAAACATTTGATGGAGGATATGTTACCTTTGGGGGAGGAATAAAAGGAAAGATCACTGGTAAAGGTACTATCAAAACCAGTAAATTAGATTTTGAAAATGTGTATTTTGTGAAAGAACTTCAGTTTAATCTCCTTAGTGTCTCACAAATGTGTGACAAAAAGAACAATGTTCTATTTACTGACAATGAATGTATGGTTCTTTCTTTTGATTTTAAAATGCCTGATGAGAGTCAGATCCTTCTTAAAATCCCAAAAAGGAACAATATGTACAGTGTTAATTTAAAGAACATTGATCCTAAGGAGAGTCTAACTTGTTTGGTAGCAAAAGCCTCATTGGATGAATCTATGCTTTGGCATAGAAGGCTTGGTCATGTAAACTTTAAAACAATCAACACTATTGCAAAATATGATTTGGTAAGAGGTTTACCCAAAAAGATTTTCCAAAACGACCAATCCTGTGTTGATTGTCTAAAAGGCAAACAACATGGAGCTTCTTGTAAGCCCAAGACCCAAAACTCTATTTCTCAGGCTTTACATATGCTTCATATGGATCTCTTTGGTCCTACTAATGTATGTAGCTTGAATGGTAAAAGATATTTTCTTGTTGTTACTGATGATTATAGCAGATTCTCTTGGGTTTTCTTTTTAAGATCTAAACATGAGACTAGTGAGATTCTTAAAACTTATATCACTGAGGTAGAAAACCAATCTGATAAGAAATTCAAAGTCATCAGATGTGACAATGGGACAGAGTTCAAGAATAGGGTTATGGATGACTTTTGCAAGGAAAAAGGCATAAAAAGGGAATTTAGTGTAGCTAGAACCCCACAGCAAAATGGAGTAGCAGAAAGAAAGAATAGAACACTTATAGAGGCTGCTAGAACTATGTTAGTAGACTCTAAGTTGCCTACTTCATTTTGGGCTGAAGCAGTTGGTACTGCATGTTATGTACAAAACAGGGTTCTTGTGACAAAGCCACATAGAAAGACACCTTATGAACTTTTCTTTGATAGAACACCATCTTTAGGTTTTATGAGACCTTTTGGTTGTCATGTCACTATTCTAAATACCAAAAGATCATTTAGGCAAGTTTGATGGAAAAGCAGATGTAGGCTATTTGATAGGGTATTCTTTGCAGAGTAAGGCCTATAGAGTGTTTAACACTTGCACTAGGCTAGTGGAAGAGAATCTTCACATAGAGTTTCAAGAGAAACTAACAAATGTGAAAGGAATTGGACCAGATTGGATGTTTGATATTGATAGGCTTTCAGAATCTATGAATTATGTGCCTGTTTCAGGTACAAATACTAATGATGATGCAGGTTTTGAAGAAAATTTTGAATCTCCTAAAGATGAAGATTACATCTGGATGCCAATTTGGAAAGAAATGGATCTATCTTCAAGTCAAGAAGAACCTTCAAACACAAGAAATGAAGGCAATGAAGAAGATCATGGAACTCAGAATCAAGAGAATCAAGAAAGTGGTACAAATGACAATGGTACTGCTAGTTCATCAGATGCTCCTGCTAGTTCAAGTTTTGATACTGCTGAGCCATTGAATGTTCAAATAGATGATTCTTTACCAGAAGAGGTGGGGATTAGTAATCTTCCATCTACCTATGAAGTTCCTAAAACACCCAACACTAGAATTCTCAAAGATCACTCAACTGATGATGTGATTGGTAGCATAAATTCTGGTGTTAGAACAAGATCTCAAGTTGGTTTATCTCAAGTCTTGTCTTCAGATGAAGAAGGGTTTATCTCCTCCATTTATGAAGAAAAGAATCATGATATTTCCAATATATGTCTGTTTTCATGTTTTCTATCTCAGGCTGAACCCAAAAACATAAACAAAGCTTTAGATGATGCAAGTTGGGTGGAAGCAATGCAAGAAGAGCTTCTCCAATTCAAGATTCAGAAGGTTTGGATATTGGTTGATTTGCCCAAAGGTCATAGGGCAATTGGAACCAAATGGGTGTTCAGAAACAAGAAAGATGAAAGGGGTATAATGATCAGAAATAAAGCAAGATTGGTAGCCCAAGGATATACTCAAGAAGAAGGGGTAGATTATGAAGAAGTGTTTGCTCCAGTTGCAAGACTTGAAGCAATTAGGCTTTTCTTGGCCTATGCTTCATTCATAGGCTTCACTGTCTATCAAATGGATGTTAAGAGTGCATTTTTATATGGTGAAATTGAAGAACCAGTATATGTGTCTCAACCTCCAGGCTTCATTGATGCAGAGTATCCAGACAAGGTTTATAAGGTTACCAAGGCTCTTTATGGCCTACACCAAGCTCCTAGGGCATGGTATGAAACATTGGCTTGTTTTCTACTAGAAAGTGGATTCCAAAGAGGCAGGATTGATCCAACTTTGTTCATCAAAAGAACAAAGAAAGACATCTTGCTAGTGCAGATTTATGTTGATGACATAATCTTTGGATCAACAAACCAAGACTTGTGTGTAGAATTTGAAAAACTTATGCATAGTAAGTTTGAAATGAGTTCCATGGGGGAACTTACTTTCTTTTTGGGTCTCCAAGTGAAACAATCTATAGAAGGCATATTTATCAGCCAAGATAAGTATGTAGCAGAGATCCTAAGGAAATTTAATTTTGCTGATTCTAAAGTTGCAAGTACACCAATGGATCCAGACAAAGGGCTACTCAAGGATGCTGAAGGAGAAGATATGGATTTGCACAATTACAGATCAATGATTGGGTCTTTGATGTACCTTACATCATCAAGGCTAGATATCATGTTCTCAGTATGTGTATGTACAAGGTTTCAAATACATCCCAAAATCTCTCATCTCACAGCAGTCAAAAGAATCTTTAGATATCTTAAGGGTCAACCTAGGTTGGGTCTTTGGTATCCAAGGGAATCATCTTTTGAATTGGTGGCTTATTCGGATAGTGACTATGCTGGTGCAACTCTAGACAGAAAATCCACAACTGGTGGATGTCAATTTCTTGGTTGCAGACTCATCTCTTGGCAATGCAAGAAACAAACAATGGTGGCCAACTCTACAACTGAAGCAGAATATGTTGCTGGTGCAAGTTGTTGTGGGCAAGTTCTTTGGATCCAAAATCAAATGCTTGACTATGGGTACAATTTTCTTAACACCATTATTTATATTGACAATAGCAGTACTATATGTATCATTAAAAACCCAGTTCAACACTAAAAAACAAAACACATTGAAATCAGACACCATTTCATAAGGGATTGCAATGAGAAAATGTTAATTCAAGTTGTTAAAATTGATTTTGAAAAGAATTATGCAGACCTTCTCACCAAAGCCTTTGATTTAGGTAGATTCAAATATCTTGTAGGAGGTATTGGAATGATAAATCTTTGAAAAACATGTGTTTTTGTACGTAAAATTAACTGGTATTGGCTTTTAATCATGGTACTGCTAGTTAGTCAATAGGTACTGTCAGTTCATAATTGGTCCTGTTAGTATACAAATTTGCTATGTTTTGTTCATATTGATACTTAAATGTTTAAAATGTTATAGATCAAGTGCTTTGCACTATGTTCTTTTAGTTTGCAACTAACACATTTCAGGTTGATAACAAAACAAGAGATCTTTCAAACAAAAAGGGGAAACAAAAGTTATAACAATCTCAGGGGAGGAAATAATAGCCCAAAATGGAAGAAAAACCAATTTATGAAGGAAAAAGACAAGAGCATACAAGATGATGCAAAAGTTGAAAAAGAGAGAATTAAATCACATATCTAGAAGGGATGAAGCATTTCTAAAGGAGAAAGTTCTATCTGGATCAAACTAAGAAAAGTTTCAACTCAAAGGCATGCTATTAGATGATTTCACTTGTTGAACCAATCATCCAAGATACACAGCATTATTGCCTTTTTAATTTCCTCCATCCAAGGAAATTGCACCATCTTTAGGCCAATATGGCTTTTGGTATTCAGTTCACCAAGTTCTTACAAACTTAAGAGCTGGCTAGTCCATAAGCAAACGGCTTTTGGTAAAGACACATCAAATCCGTTGATGGATGATAGCTTAGCAAAAACTATATGGTTGTTAACTAACCATACTTAATTGTAAATAGTTAGCTAGTCCTTAAGCAAACGGCTTTTGGTAAAGACAACTCAAATCCGTTGATAGCTGGTAGTTTGCTAAAAACTATAAGGGATTTTTATAAAACTTTCAAAGGTACTGCTAGTTCAAAAATTGGTACTGCTAGAGTAAAATGGTACTGCTAGATAGCCGTTGAGCCTGTCAGAAAAAGTTTTAACCGTTGGGCCTGGTAGTTAAAATTAGCCGTTGGGGTAGTTATGTAAATTACTGATGATTATATTATATTATATTTCACATATAAAAGATCTTTTTAACCGCCTTTACATTTACTTTTAATAATCTTTCTTATTGTCGGTTAAAAGTAATTCTCTCATATCTTCTTTCATCAGTCCTTATCATAATTCACATACACCTTTCATCTTCTACCAGTACCACCAACAAATCCCACCAACATATTCAAAATTTTCATTATGGATTCCACAGTTGTTCTAAACTTTGTCCAACGTCACAATCAATTAGCATTTTTGGAGAAGTCAGAGGATAATGCCTCTTTTCATCAAGTAGTGGACTTTTTAAATAACTCCTATCTCAGGTTTGCTTTACTAGTCAATCCCACTATTTATGAATCACAAATTTTACAATTTTGGCAATCTGCTAAAATTAAAACTTCTGAAAATGGGGACCAAAGGATTAAGGCCAAAGTGGATGGCAAACTTTTGACTCTTACTGAGTCATCCATAAGAAGACATCTTCATTTGGATGATTCTGATGGTATTAGTCAGTTGCCAGATACTGAAATTTTTGAAAATTTAGAAAGAATGGGGTATCATGCTGAGTCTACCAAACTCACTTTTCTAAAGAAGCATCTTACTCCACAATGGAGATTTTTGATTCACACAATCCTTCATTGTTTGAGCCAGAAGAAAACCTCTTGGGAGCAATTCAGTGGAAACATGGCTTCTGCTCTCATCTGCTTGGCTACAAACAGAAAATACAATTTTTCCAAACATATTTTTGAAGGATTGATTAAAAATGTGAATAGTGAAAAAAAGTTTTTGATGTATCCAAGATTTATATCATGCATCATTGCAAAATCAAAACATTTATTACTTCCCCATCACACTCTTTATGAAACACCAAAACTTTCTCACAAAGTATTTTCAAATATGAGAATTGGTTTTAGAGGGGAAGAAATACCACTATTTGTTGAAATGTTACCACAACATCCAGAAGAACCAACACCATCAGCTGAATCACCATCATCTAGTTCTTCACATGGTTACATTTCACCAACACATCAAACATCACCAATACCATCTCCAGTACCATCAGCAACACCACCAACATCATCACATCATGTATCACAAACCCAATCGCCTCAGACAATGCAAGAACTAAAAGACAAGGTGAAGTTCTTAGAAGATGCTCTTAAAAGTCAAAGCAAGAAGTTTTCTGAGATCAACATCAAATTAGTCAAGAAGGTAAAGAAATTGGAGGGTGAAGTGAAGAAGCTAAAGGATAAAAGATCTGCAAGGGTTGTTTTATCTAGTTCTTCAAAGTCAGATGCTGATAGGATAGGTCACTCTTCCAAAAAGGGGAGGATGGTTACTTCTGAAGATGAAGAGGAGGCTCAATTTGAATTCCATGAAGGAACACAAGTTTATGATGAAGAACCTGTTGGAGCAGGGCAAGAGCCTGCTAGGCCAGAACAAGAGCCTGCTAGGATTGAGAGGCTATTGGCAATGGAGTACAAAGGGTCTGCTGAGAAAGTGTACAAAAGAAAGAGGGACTTGGAGCCTCAAGGAGATTTGTTTGTTCAAGGGAGGTTATTTATTGCTGATGAGCAATCCACTGCTCCATCCCAAGAACCAACTCCAAAGGATAAGGGCAAGAGCATTATGGTTGAAGATGAGCCAAAGCCCAAAAAGTTAAAGAAATCAGAGCAAGCACAAATAGCTAGAGATGAAGAAGAGGCCAAAAGAATTCATGAAGAAGAACTGAAAGCACTTGAAGCTTCAAGACTGCTAACAGAGATGAAAGAGCAAAAAGATGCTCAGTCTCTTCTTGATACTCAAATTGCTCAAGAAACCTTTGATGCACAAATGAAATGGATTATTGTTAATGATCCGATTGTGAAAGGCCAAGCTTCAATGATAGTAAATGACAAGAATCTCAATTCTGATGAGAAGACAGCAGCACTTGAATCTTTTATCAACAAGAAGTATAAAGAAGCAGCTCTGGCTGACATTTTTGAAAAGATGAAAGAAAGTGAGAAAAGTGGTTTTAAGGTGGGCAAATCATGGAAAGATCAAGTGACTTTCATGAAGAGATTTCTAAAAGGTCAAGCAAATTGGACTGATTATCAACTGAAGAAGAAATCTAATGATGAAATCTACTACTTGTATCTTCAAGCCTACAAAAGTCTTTACTACAAAGTTCCATCTGATGCAAAGCCCTCTATGAAGAAGAAAGATGCTCAGAAGAAAGAAGTAGCAAAATTGGACACAGAGCAAGTAAGTATGATGTTAATTACTTTGCCAACTATCATACATGCTGATCCAATTAGTTGTAGACGACCTATTATTGATTGGGAGATCAACCATGATAGATTAGGAAAGTCATGGAAAATAATAAGGGTTGGGGGTCAGTTTGCTATCTTTAAGAATTTTGAAAATCTAGTTAGAGCATGTGACAGAGCAGACTTGGAAGAATTGTGGAATCTAGTGCAGATTAGGCTAGACACAACTTCTAGTACTGATGTTAAGGAACAGGAACTATAGGTAGAATTCAATAGGATGTTTGATCCTGATCCCAAAGATGTTCATTGGAAATTTCCCTATTATGATCCTTCAACAACATGGGAATTTCTAAGCCTTAGCAGTATTCATCATCTTTACACATCAAGTGGGATTGAACTCTTCATGTTGGCTGAGAAAGAGTATACACTTAGTTATGAAGTGCTTAATACTATGATCTCCAAGAGACTAAGATGTGACAAGGATGAAGAGAATTCAAAAATTGTTCAAAGTTTGCTGAGGAGCATATTTGAGCAATGTGAAAGAAAAAGGAAGAACAGAGAGTGAAGGTTTTTGGAAGAGTTCCCTCAAATCCTCAAGGTATGTATTTTATTCATCAGAAACTTGTGTATTTTAATGGAAATAACAAGTTTAGGGGAGGATTGTTGGGAATAAAATGTTCAAGTCAAAGAGCCTGCCAAAGATGTCAAAGAGCCTACTAATTGATTTTGAAGAGTATGAAGATGTACTAACAGTACCTTCTGGGTAGAAGGTACTGCTAGTTGATAAAGAGCCTGCCAAGCTATATGTCAAGTTGATTAGATATTTTGTAATAGATATTTAGTTGAATTATTAGTCTTTGTACATTGTTATACGTTATATGGAAGTAGTTTAGTCTTCTGTGGTGTACAGAAGAATATTACAGAGTTGTACATTGGTAGTTGTATTTAATTGTAGGCTAGAATAGTCAAAGTAAAGTATTATATTCAACCACTAGACAACTTGTAATAAGGTGTCCTTATCTTATAAAAGGATACCTTAGTCATACTTCACGCATGCATCTATTCAACCATTAACCAAAACCGAACCATCTCTCAAGTAACTTAGTTACTAAATTCACAAATCCTTTTACAATCTTAGATTCAAGATTACTTTGTAATCCCGGTGATATTTAGATCATCCGTATTATTTCATCAATAATATTGAATCATTTTGTGTTAACCAAAGTTGTGTTCCTTGTTAATTGCATACTCACGTTTACATAACTCACCACCTTGTGTTCTTTTAAGTGTGTTGTAGTAGATTCCGCATGCTAAACACATTCATACATAAATATCTCTCAAACACGTTACTAAGATTCACATCCCAAGTGCTTGGAATCCCTTCCCATAACACCCTTGTGTTTAGACTGGGTGGGGTGCCGAGGCAGATGTCTATGAGACAGTTCATTTTAGCCATGGGTTTGCACACGGTTGAGGAGCTTGATTCTGATGGGTTTGCCAGATATTGGGATGATAGTTTGAGAGCGGTCCCTGACAGGGCATTATTCAGTGATTACTGGGACAGGATTTCTTTGGTGGGTGACATCGTTACTTCTACCCTCTCTTACACTTTGATCCGGGAGCCCTTGAGGAGGCTGTCCCACCGTCTGATAGCACTTACCATAGCTGGGAGGGGTCAGTCACCTGAGAAGGTGACCACTCTGGACCTCTTCCTCTTGAGGAGCATGGATGAGGGGTTGTCGGTGAACATCCCCCACTTTTTGGCACATTACCTCCACCGGTCAGCTGCAGGGAGAGATAGGAGGAGTCATATGACTGGCGGGCATTTTGTTTCTCGGCTGGCCCGCCATTTTGGAGTGATTGGAGAGGAGATTCCAGCAGGGCTGGAGGTTGTGGTGACCCATCTCCCGGTTATTGACAGGGATTATTTGGTTAGACTTGGGATCTGTCAGTTGGCTATGGGAGATTATGTTTGGGTAGCATTGGGGCCCGCTAGAGCTACAGGGCCAGAGGCGGAGCAGGGAGGTCCTCAGGGAGCTCCGGCTGCTGCTCCAGCCCATCAGGAGGAGCCACAGGCACCAGTACCCCCACCAGTACCTGTACGCACGGTGAGTCAGAGAGTTGAGGCAGTCGAGGGAGAGCTGAGAGCCTTGAGAGGCGTTGTAGATGGTATGAGGAGGGAATCAGAGAGGTTGGTTACGAGTGTGAGCCGACTTTTGGAGCAGCAGGGTATTACCCACACTCGTCCGGATGGTACTCATGTTGCAGGAGTGACACTTGCATACACTCGCAGAGTCCGGGCTAGGACTGATGATGCCAGCACTTCGGGGACCCACCCACACGACCACACTGACCCTTGATCTCTTGATTCTACGTGTTTATTGACATTGTTCCATGTGCATTATTATTATTCTTTTTGGATTGTATTAATCGATATTATCATTTATGCATTTGATGTTTCAGTTTATATTTCTTAACATGCTTGACAAAGACTGGCATTAAGTTCAGCATGATAATACGAGAGGACGTGAGAGAAAACCATGGAACGAGCCATTTTACAACAGACTGTTAACAGTCTGTCTGGTGAACACATGCGCCGCATCTGGTACAACAGATGCGCCGCATCCTATCCTTTATTTTGTTTTTATTCCGTATTTATTCCAGGCTCGATACGGCGTATCTTCTTCAATAAGATACGGCGCATCGACTGACCTGATGATTTTCATTTTTATTTTTATGTTTTATTTTTCCTAACTACTAATGTATTATGCAAGTTTCAACCTTTCTTAATTTAGGTGTGTTTAAAGTCTTGGTGGTATTATAGATTCCTGCATTTCCTGTGGATACATCAAATATGAAGCTTAAACGTTCTAATCCACAAGAAAGATGATTTTTGCTCTTATACAAATGGAGGATCATACCGAGCAAATCTCAGGGGAGTTTTTCTGTTCTAATTCTTTTATTTTCTAGTTTTTAACCTTTTATACAAACAACGAGGACGTTGTTTAACTTAAGTGGGGGGATTGGAGAATTAGAACACTTAACACTTACTTGTCCTAAACTTTTCAAAATATGCTTAAAATGTGCTTAATATATCAAAATTTAAAATTTTTAGCAGGTTTTTGTTTAAGGTCTAAGTTACATAGCTGCACACATGACGTTATTTTCAAAAATTGTGATTTTTTAAAATTCACAAATCTATGAGTGTGCCGGTGACTTGTAAACCTTAGAACTTGGCTTGTATACTATTCGAGACCACCATAATAAGTATTATTTTTTATAATTGGAATGACTTGTCTAAATTGGTAAATTTCTAGGATTACACCCAAATAACCTTTATATGTTATGTGTTATTAGCTAACTACACTGGTTAGTTAACCCCCGTAAAAACCCTTTTGTTACTCTCACTTTTAGAGTAAGATACCCCTAGAAAAACCCTCAGAGCCATTCCTTTTGTTTCTTACACCTTTGTTAAAATGTTTCGTTACACCCTTACACCTTAGCCTACCCTGTAGATTAAAATCCATGGTTGGTTAATTGCTTTAGGCAAAGTGTGTTTCCTTACATTACCTGTGTTCGCGTGCGTAATCATTATCTATGGTTAGGTCGGGAAATTGCACAATGCAATTGGAGTGAAAGTAAATATTGTATATCTTTGAGTTTATTTTTCGTGTGTTTACTACTTTCACTATTACCGTTATTTCTGAAGTCATGAAAAGTATGGAAAATTATCCAGAATTATCATTATAGTGATGTGGTGAAATTTTACACATCTATGTTTATGTTTCAAGTTAAAAAAAAAAAAAAAAAAAAAAAAAAAAAAAAATCGAAAAAATAGAAAAGAAAAAGAAAAAAAGGAAAAGTTGGATGTTTGTTTTGACCAACTTATGTAAAGTTTTGTATTAAGTGGTCGATATCACCACTAGTTGTTGTATATTATATCTATGGATTGAATGGGAGTTGGCAGTTATGGGAACACCAACTAAGGTTTATTCTTTGATTAAGATCTTGTTGAGTATAATTCGTGTCTACCTAAAGCGTGTGTTTCAAGTGTTAAAGCGTGAGTTATTCTATGATATGAGTCTTATTCATGGGATGGTTGGGATAGTGATTAACCACACTTAGGATTTTAATTTATTTGTTTTGTTTATTTTTCATTTTACACCAATTTATATCCCAAATATTATCCATACCCTATATTATTCGTTATCCAAACCTTTGATTTATTGAGATTAGGGATTTGAGCAATCTTAAGTATCGTAGTCGTGGATTCGGCTATGTATTTATGATTTTTTTTTCGCCCTTTTTGATATAATATTATTGGTGAAGATTACTTGGTCCTATCTGTAGCCTGTTCGAGTTAAGGATTTGAGCAATTGCAAGTATCGTGTTCGTGGATTCGATCATGTATTTGTGATTTTGTCGCCTTTTCTGGAATTTGAGATCGATAGAGATTAAGGAGAATGATTAACCCTTAAACCTCAAAACCCTTTTTACCGCTTTAGACTTGTTATTCCTTGGCTTTAGTGGGGGAGATGTGTATACTTGCCAAACTTATGATAGAATATTCGTCACGACTGGACAGTTAAACGATTAGATTTGATTTTATCAAATTATTTTATTTTACTTCTAATTAGTTAAGTGTTTGGTTGTGTGATTATGACAAAAATGAATACATGCTTAAATATAAAAATAAATCCTAATATCTTTTAGGATACATTTTCATAAGATTAATTCTAAGGTTTACTTGGGGACAAGTAAAGTTCAAGTGGGGGGATATTTGATGAACTCAAATAAGTACATTTTATTACTATCATTTATCCCATTAATCTGACTTGTTTTATTATATTATGTATGAGAATTGATACTTAATCGTTTACTTTTGTAATTCGCAGTTAAAAACAAGCATTTGGTGAAACTTGGCAATTTTGGACTAATTATGGAGCAAAACAAGCAAGAAGTTAAGAGTCTACTAAAATGTACAAGATCAAGGCATTCTGCTCCAGATGCGCCGCATCTCGCTTCTTACATACGGCGCATCGCTATCAAGATTTCACAAGATATTATCCAAGACGGCAAAGGACATGCGCCGCATCCAAGTATGAAGATACGCCGCATCTTCTGGCGGTGTACGAATATTCCTGAATATATTAATCTTGGACCCCACGCGAAGTTAAGTCAATGCGCCGCATCTACTTATCAGATGCGCCGCATCTTACCCTCAGACAGAAACTATAAATACCCCAAGACCAGACAAATTTTCAGAGCACATAATATATACGAGGTACGAAGACCACAGAAACCTAAGGCCGAATTCAGACGATTAGGCAGCACAAGACACACCCGAACGAAGATACAAGAGCTGTAAGAAGGTCCTGCATGTATTTAATTCATTAAGTAGTTTTGTTTTATTGTGTTAGTAAACTTTAATTCATCAGGATTGGTGGCTTGTGTAATTTGAGGAGAAAGATTGCACTCCCTTAAAACTGCTGTAAAACCCAAAAATTTAAAATATGCAAAATTACCAAAATGCCCCTACAATCTAAAATTTTGATTAATAAGCATTTAAAGTACCAAATTAATCCCGAACATATGGAAATGATCAAGTAATGAAGTAAAGTAATTTGTAACATTACATTTTTATATTTGTAAAATACAAAATACTTAATATACTTTAAATCCGAAATTTTTATTTAAAATACATTTGAAATCCTATATTAATTATAAAATATGTTATAATAGGAAAGTTTAAATCAAATTGATTTTCTTTGAATGGGTCTTGATTATTGCCGAGATTTTGGCCCATCTTCCCCTTTTTGCTCGGCTCCACAACCATTTATTCATACCTATCATTTTCTTTCAACCGTAAAAAAAAAAAAAAAAAAAAAAAAAAAAAAAAAAAAAAAAAAAAACCCCAAAACAACACTCACCCTTTGGTCTTTCGTATTTACTGGTTCCCATTTGAACGTGGAAGAAACAACTCACACCCTCACCTCTCCCATTTTCCATGCGTACAAAACACACACACAACAACAGTTAACATCGGATCCATCGAGTGTCTAGGCGACAAGAAACTAGTGAAGGAGGGTTTTCATTCGTAGCTCGGAGGGTGTTCTTAATCAGGGTGCATGTGGTTCGAAGAGGCTGACTTGGTTCCTAGTGTTGATACGTTCTTTGTCTTGTCTAGTCGTGCATACGATCATAAGGTACCTCCACAAAACTGCCTTGATATTCTTCGTACATGATCGCTTAATTCGTTTTGTTTCGTTGTTATAAGAATCCATACGTAAAGAATGATAACAACACATATGTATATCGCCCTAATAGATTTTGTTTCGTTTGATAAAGGGTACACGAATGTTAAACCAAAACCAGGTCACGTTAATAGGTCTAGCGATAATCAAATGAGACCCTAACCTAGAACATGCTTAATTATAAAGGTTTCACGTCGCACAACAATAGCGAGGGCTGCTTGGTCAATGGTTTTACATGGGAGTTCATTCCAGGTTGTGTCTCGATAAGCTCTTGTTCGAATCTCGCGAGGGTTTGTGGTTTAAAATCTGGTTTCGCGATACCTTGGCTGTTTCGCGTGCGTGCCCTTTGATTCGACTTGGGCTGTGTTGCATGCATGGGTGTGTGAGTTCGTTGTGTCTTGTAGCATGTATACAAGCCGGTATAGTGTGGGCGGTTTGTGTGTCAATGTGAGGGTTTTGCATAGTCGTTAGGAGCTGGCATGAATACGTTTGTTTTGACCACTTGCTTTCGATCTAAAATCTGGAAAAAGGAGTCACGTGAACTAGTGCTTTATGCATGTCGATTTTGACATTGTTGTCCATTTAAATGAAACATAAACTGAGTTGAAACCAAGCATGGTGATCGTACATGTTTCTGTGTTTCGAGACGATGTCGCGTCTCGGTAGGACCTTGTTGAACGAAAGTAACATTGTAAGAATAGGCATGATTTTATAAGTTAAACCATGTAGTACTATACGTAACATATAGAAAAGATATTGCATGTGTGCGCTATGAACCCAATACATTAATTAAAATGTCACCTAATCTAGTATCAATTAAAATGTAATTTTTTTTTTAAAAATTCTTTAGTTTGCATTAATAAACATGAATAAGCGTAATGTTTAATTGGTACTATATGTGTTCAAACTGAAATATATCAACAATAATCATTAAATAAGGTTGCCATAGCAGTAAACAAAATGAATACAAAAAGAAAAGGGGGAACGTGCATGAGTACGGATGTGAAAGAAGAGTTGGTTTGGGTGTAACATAAATAAACACGTATGTTAGTTATCTGATCTTAACTCTTTGTACGCGCATGGTATAATGGTGTGAGTCGTGAATTACGGCATTTGATGTTGCGTTTGTGACTGTTTTGGAGTGGAGTCTTAGCAGCCCATGTCAATCTATGTAACACCCCAACCCGACAAGGGTAAAGATATCACAATAATGGATTCATATCAGATCAAAACAGAGCATACATCTACAGTAATACAAAAATCTCAAAGGATTACAAATGAAATACTGAATCTACAAGGTTACAATGAAAACTTTCAAAACTAATTCTAAAACATAATATCTTCCATCCAATTCTAATCCAGAATAGCTACCAAGCCTTCTAAGTCCAGAGGTACACTCTCACTCATTCCCAGCTTCCTACTAAAACCTGCCGCAGGAAAAGAAATGCGGCTGAGCTACGAGAGCTCAGTGAACAGATATATAGATGACAGAAATAATAACAGATAACAATACAGACACAAATCCGAAATACAGATTATACAGATGCTGAATTAAAGTGAAAGAATAGGAAAGGAATAAGGGTAAAAGAAAAGAAATGAGAAAGAGATAATGTACAAACCAGGTTTAGGGAAATACAGAAATCCATCACGAGCCCAGAGGTAACAGATAATATCATAACAGAGTAATCATATAATAATCCAGAGGGGATACCTCTCAAGTAACAGATAATATGAGGGGTGACCTCATGTATCAAATCGGAGTGATCAGCTCCCAGATATATGTGAAAGACGTGTATCGCACACACCATCAGTCACCAGATATAATAATAAACATATAACATAAACAGATAACAGATAACAGATAACAGAGTCAGAACTAGGATGCATCCATGCGCCCCCTGTGGCCAGAAACTCCTTAACACACCAGATAAAATAAATCAGGGACGGGACAGGTCATCACTCTCCTGCCCTAGAGTCATGCCATCGGTGCATCAATGACATGGACATGAAACCCTCATGCCTAGTGATTGGCTCGGATATCAGACTGTGGTCAAGGTCAGATGTCGTATAATAAACAGAGTCACATCTAAGGGTTCATGGCAGAAGGTCATGTCAACAATTCAGATTAAGATAATAAGGTTTAAATCAGAGTTTATCAGATTAAGTTTAATATCAAAGCTTAAGTTCAGATTAAAAGGTTTATTTCCAAAAGTCCAAAAGAGTAATCAAAGGTTAATAATTACAAGTTTATAGCAATAGTCCATTTCAGAAGTTCCTGTCAAAAGTTCATTTAAATCAATCCTTTAATAATGGTTCTCATTGAAATGATCCTTCAAAATAGTTTTCATAAAATGGTCTTCCAAAACTTTTAGTAACTTCCATTTCAAGTGGTATAGCTTCTTTTTAAAATAGCTTTTAATAAAGGTTCAAAATCCATTAGGTTCATATAAGGATTTAACAGGTTAAGGTTTATACCAAAATCAAATCAAAGTTTACAACAGATATATCAGGTTAAGGTTCAGAACAAGGTTCACAGATGAGATTCAATCAAGATTCACAAATTCAGGGTTCAGAACAAGAGATCAATCAGAGTTCAGGAAAAAGGTTCAGAATACAAGAATCATAGCAGAGGTTCAAACAAAGATTCAAGATAAACAGATCACAACAGAGATTCAAAAACAGAGGGGAACATAACAATGGTATAGGGAATCCTAATAAGGAAAATGAAATACTAAGAGAAAAGGGAAAGAAACACCCTTACTGAAATAGGGCAGAATATCTGTACCTTATTAGCACAGCAGACAAGCAAACAAACACAGAAATAAGATCAGGACTTCTCCTTCTTCACACCTAAGGAAGAGGAAGACAGAATTACTAAAGATTCTATTTTCGATTATTACTTTTAGTTTACCTCTCCATTTTAAGTACTTTCTATTTTTAGTAACTTTCCAGATTTAGTAAGTTCCCATAATTAGCAGGTTTCCCGAATTAACAGATATTACCATTTCAGATTAGGTTGAACCCTTATTCAAAGATTATTATGGAATAACAATATATTTATCAAGTTACAGAAGTTTAGGGTTTATTTATGACATGATCACAAAGTTTAGGGTTTTAAATGTAACTTCATCAATTTCCAAGGTCATAAGTGAAAATATTTAAGTTACAGAATTATATACTCATTTTATTCAGAATGACATCATAATCCCTTTAGTTTCATAATTTACAGATTATACCCCTCTAGTTACAATATTTACAAAACAAACCTTATATTTACATAATTCATGATTTAATCCCTTTAATATCCATATTTACCATACATGCATATTATATTTCAAATTTATAGAATATACCATCAGAATTTAGTACTTTACATATTTGACCCCTCAGAATTCAGAATTTACATATTTAGTCCTTTAAGTTTACAAAACATATATATTAAATCATAATTTCATAACAATTACATAATTAGCCCAAAAATCCTCAAAATTACACAACAACCTTTTTATATCAGTATTAACTCAAAACAACTTCAGAATTCCAGATTTACACTTTTGGTCCCTCACTTTTAATTAATTTCAAATCGAAACCCTAATTTGCCATTAATTCATTTTATTGCAATATTTACACTTAGGACCCCAAAGTTATATTTTTCCTACATTCTTACAGATGTATATGATCTTACAAAAATATCCCAGAAGTTTCAAAGTTGGCAAAACAGGTCCTTATACATTTTAGTTAGGGGTGAGCATGGGGCGGTTCGGTGCGGTTTTTGGCCAAAACCGCCCCGCTCCGCAAAATGCGGTTTTTAAAAAATTGAGGATCCGCACCGCGCGGTTTTTTGCGGTTTCGGTTTTGCGGTTTTGTGCGGTTTCAGGTTGGTTTTTGAGTCAAAACCGCCCCGCACCGCAAGATATATTTTTTTATTTTTGGTGCAGTTTTTGGTGCGGTTTTGCGGGTTTATGTGATTTTTTGTGCGGTTTTAGTGTGTTATTCTAAAAAATAAAAAAATATATTAAAAAAATATATCAAAAAAAGAAAAAATATAAATTTTAATGTGTTATTTTAGTGTGTTATTCTAAAAAATAAAAAATATATATATTTAAAAAATTATAAATTGTAGAGTGGTGCGGTGCGGTTTTTGCGGTGCGGTTTTTCGGTGAAAACCGAAACCGCACCGCAAAATGCGGTTCGGTTTTTTGTGGGGCGGTTTTTTGTGGTTTTTGCGGTTTTGCGGTTTTTATGGGGCGGTTTTTTGTGGTTTTTGCGGTTTTGCGGTTTGCGGTTCGGTTTTTGCTCACCCCTAATTTTAGTTCAAATCGGTAAGACTTTTTATAAACAATTACAAACCCTACTTTTCACCAATCATTAAACCATCATTAATTCATCATTAAAACACATTAAATGATCAGATATTCATCCAGGAAACCAAACCCTAGTACCAACGATTTCCATTTTATTTTATTTCTTTGATTTCATGAAATCCGATTATAACCATAATTCACCACGTTAATTTTAAGCTTCTAAAAATCAAAATCATATTTTTCCCAGATTATAAGGACCATATAGAGCTCAGAAAATTTTAGCCTCACACCCATAAAATTCATAATTAATTATTTAGAGTTTTATTGTGTTTTTAAGGTTAAATTCGAAAATAATTCATATAGCATGCATGATTCAGTTTTAGCATTTTATTTAGACCTTATATAATGTAAGAGATGTGAGAAAAATACCAAACCCAATATGGGACGTGTAGAATAGGCTGGGTGATTTAACACTTCTCGAATAGATACAAGAACCAATAATTCCCCACGAGCACAAATTTGATCAAAAAACCTTGGAATCAATTTTCACAGATCATATATGATGTAAGAAACTCAGGAAAAATAGAAAAAGAATTTTACAAGGGTCGTAGGAATTAAAATGGAATTATACCTTACTTGTGAACAAAATTCGACAATAAAAGATTTAGGGCTCTATATATCGAGTGGCTATTTTTATTGGCTTCCTAGCACGACAATGAACTCATGAAAATTGCTCTTGGACCTCAGAAAATTCATATGGAATGAAAACGAATTATTTGGTGTTTTTATGTTTCTCGGTTTGTTTATTTAGGAGGAATATATGGGATAAAATTTTATATAGAATGAAGATCTGGTCTTAGGGGAAGGGAATACATATATTTCGGCCTAAACAAGTCAACCAAATCAGATTTTGATATAATTTGATCATATCCATATTTATTTGATATTTATCTTCACTTTTTAAATTATAATATATACCAAAATTTATTAAATAATTATATATTCGGTTTTTTTAAATTATTGTAGGGTAAAATGATAATTATTTTGGACATACTAAATTATTACAAGACTTGTCTTAATTTTATTTTAGCTTATATGTAATTTATTTCATAAGCTTTGAATTAATTTGATGTTTATAAAGCTTTTAATTTAAATTTTAAGTTATGAGGGCATTATGGTCATTTTACATGTGTCATATTTTCAGGTATTACAACTTCTTCCCCACTAACAAAAATTTCGTCCTCGAAATTTGCAGAAAGAAAGAGAGCAGAAAACGTAACAGAGACATACCAGACTAAAACGAGAATTGAGGTGAAACGAAACAGGAACACAACTGACGGTGAACAGACATATGAAAGATTTGTTTCTCATAACTCGAACTTGCAGATTCCAAAATTGTTTCAGGTCCTCAGAACAGACATAACATACTGAATCCAGATCAGAAGAATAGCATACCAAACGTAGTAGATGAAAATCAGATTCATAGGGTTTTGACGGATATGCCGTTCACAGAAATTGATTAGACAAATCAGATTTGAACATACAGAAAATAGATTATCGAGGACATCAATGGCAGAAAGTTCTATAACAGAAGCTAAGATTAGTATCAGATGTACAGAGGTCAGCAAAACGCATGACGAGAATCCAGACGCATCAACTCGCATAACGGTGAAAGCAGATTACGCGTATAGGTAGAATGAACTTAAAGTCTCACTAACGCAGACGATCTCAAACAGTTATCAGAATTTCTAAAGCTCTAAGGCACTTCTCGAGATATCCTATGCCCACAACAAGTGCACGTTATATGATGTAAGTATTATCACGTTGGCCAGACGTCATAATACTGGCATCATATAAATATGCCCTCATGATGGTCATACTTTATCTCAAGTTGTGAACAGAACAAACTTATCCTACTCCACCCAGTCTTCCTACGATCTCAGAGGTCATCAGAATCCAATACCCTAACTAAGAGGAAAACGAATCACTCGAAAAGTTAACGGAAGTCCCAGAATTTCTATCAGAATTTGGTACATAAGATATTTCAGATAACAAAACCATCATCCGACATACGCAGAATGAACACAGGGCGGAATTACTGATAAAGAACTTAAATCATTCAAAGGATTTTATCTTTAGGTAACAGAAATTTAGATAGGTCGAGAGGAAATCAATTACGTCATCCATAGCTTCATCCATCACAGAATTCATTCTTCCAAACCAAACGTTCGCTTCAGTATTTTCTTCCATTCAAAATCATGATCTCAATTTCCATTCTCAAGTCTGCTTCTGCTCCCAATTCATCTTAGTACAACTAAAATGAATAGAGAAGCAAGACTACGAGTCTTGGACAAATCTGCTAGCACAGTTCGGAATTCGCCAACTCAGATTGCTGTCGTCATCGGATGCTTGGTAGTGGTGTCTGCTACAATCTTTGAACGCCAACCACATCTACTCTTCCAGAACAAAGGTCATTCCCTTTTAATACGAAGATGGTCTACATGTTTCCTCGCTTGTCTCAGGGCACAAACATGCTGTCATACTATGACAATTGTCCAGATACTCGTGAAAACATGATTCTTATTAGCCAATACTATTGGCATTATTTAAGACTTATAATGGTCACAATGAGTACGAAAACAGTTTTCATGAATCTTTTCAGGGATAACCTCATATCTAATTCACATCACTAATCTTTACGAATAAAACTGAAATACTTTACGGAAGCTTCTCACAGGTAGTCATCTCCCATCTTAGGAGTTCTTGAGGTTGCTTCTTCAGTCCTTCAAATATTAACTGAGGTTTTCTAATACAGAGTTTACAAGGATAGAATAATTTAATCACTTACACTCGGAAATGAGAAGTGATTACGGTTGAGATTACGGTTAGGTTTATGATAGTTGATATGCAGAAACAAAATTTTCTCTTCCTTCTTTATAAATTAATAGGGGTATTCAAGGGAAACACTGAGGTGGACAAAACATATCTCATCATCTTCTCCAGCATCATGGTTCATTAACTGAGATCGGTTCAGAGTCAATTTTTCTGCTCAACAAGAGAGAAAACCCAAGAGTTTCATCAGAAAATGCCAGAAAATTTGTACAACAAAACTTTCAATGCCAACACTTTCTAGGGGTGGATACTAATAGGGTGACAGGAGAATTTGATAATCAGATGAGGTCAGGGTACATATTTCCATAGCAGGGTTAAGCTTAACAGATTTAAGCGGTTAGAGGTTATTATCTCAAAAGTAGGGTGGAATAGATCGTTACATTTCAGATGCGGTAGTTTATGATAGCTGAAGAACCAGTCAATCAATAATCAAAAGATCTCCAAAATTAAGTATATCAATAGTAAACAGATCCGCAGAACGTATATGGTCACTTAACCAGACGGATAGTTCATATGTCAGAGTCAAGTACATGGTTCAGTATAGTGTGGGGATAGGTACGCGAATAGTTCAAGGTGTTGGTGTTCTTGGTTTAGCTTTTAGCATAAGTGACAGGTAGGGTGTACATCATTGGTAATACGAACATTTTATAACTGTCAGAAGTGAGACGTATGAAATGTCTGATATCAGCATCATAAGTTCAGTTAACAATTCCATGCAGAGATAGTATTTGCATCAAATCCTTCCAAAGAAAAACTAATTGGCAAATAAGATTCATCATTCAAGGGAGCAAATAAGATTCATCATTCAGGACAGAATAGGATCAGAGGATACATTTATATCCAGCATGGGTCATGAATTTATAGAATGTGTCAAACACTTTAAGGTTAAATGGTCTTCGGGATGGTCGGAAGGATATCAGACTGTTTATCCAACAGATCAGAAATGAAGGTCAAAATTGGGTAGTGGCAGCAAAAGTTTAACAATTGGTAATCATGGCAGGGGTTCCAAAATTGTTTCAAACGCCAAAGGTGAGACATAGGAGGATAGTCGTCAATATTAAATGATCAAATCAATCAAACCTTATAAGGATAAAATCAAGGTTATTGTCAAAGAAAGACGGATCAATAAAGATAAATCTTACCATTCGGAAATGAGAGGGAAAGCATTTTTATACTCGTGGTCAAACGCCACAAAACTTCTCATGGGAACAGAGATGGTTATGACGGAATCAAAAGATTCATAGGTGATTATCAGAAGCAAGAAACAAATAACAGGATGTATCAAGTGTATCATCATCATAGGGATTCTCAGATTGCCCAAAGAGGCATCAGAATGATTTACAGAAGGTTCAGAGGTCGGAGTGGAAATCGGAAGCAAAGGATCAAATAATGTCAGATTATCACTATGCAATTTCCAATGCTTCAGATTTTATTTAGGTTTCACTTCTTAGGTGGTGCAAGGCATAAGCTCTAAATTTCCAAATGCGATTTTAACCAAAAGCAAGACACGAATCAGAGTGGTGCGGAAGCAAGATACTTAAGCAAATGACTTATAGTCTACCCATTCCTCACTGGTCAGAATTTAAGTTCCTATAGGGAAATCCTAAAGCAAATTCTCAAAGGTTGTCCTACGAGCGCCTACAGTGGAAACTTAGTGACCCAGACTTCACAGGTCAAGGGTAAATGTATTACGAGTCGCAGCCTGTGAGCTCTGATACCATAAATTGTAACACCCCAACCCGACAAGGGTAAAGATATCACAATAATGGATTCATATCAGATCAAAACAGAGCATACATCTACAGTAATACAAAAATCTCAAAGGATTACAAATGAAATACTGAATCTACAAGGTTACAATGAAAACTTTCAAAACTAATTCTAAAACATAATATCTTCCATCCAATTCTAATCCAGAATAGCTACCAAGCCTTCTAAGTCCAGAGGTACACTCTCACTCATTCCCAGCTTCCTACTAAAACCTGCCGGAGGAAAAGAAATGCGGCTGAGCTACGAGAGCTCAGTGAACAGATATATAGATGACAGAAATAATAACAGATAACAATACAGAAACAAATCCGAAATACAGATTATACAGATGCTGAATTAAAGTGAAAGAATAGGAAAGGAATAAGGGTAAAAGAAAAGAAATGAGAAAGAGATAATGTACAAACCAGGTTTAGGGAAATACAGAAATCCATCACGAGCCCAGAGGTAACAGATAATATCATAATAGAGTAATCGTATAATAATCCAGAGGGGATACCTCTCAAGTAACAGATAATATGAGGGGTGACCTCATGTATCAAATCGGAGTGATCAGCTCCCAGATATATGTGAAAGACGTGTATCGCACACACCATCAGTCACCAGATATAATAATAAACATATAACATAAACAGATAACAGATAACAGATAACAGAGTCAGAACTAGGATGCATCCATGCGCCCCCTGTGGCCAGAAACTCCTTAACACACCAGATAAAATAAATCAGGGACGGGACAGGTCATCACTCTCCTGCCCTAGAGTCATGCCATCGGTGCATCAATGACATGGACATGAAACCCTCATGCCTAGTGATTGGCTCGGATATCAGACTGTGGTCAAGGTCAGATGTCGTATAATAAACAGAGTCACATCTAAGGGTTCATGGCAGAAGGTCATGTTAACAATTCAGATTAAGATAATAAGGTTTAAATCAGAGTTTATCAGATTAAGTTTAATATCAAAGCTTAAGTTCAGATTAAAAGGTTTATTTCCAAAAGTCCAAAAGAGTAGTCAAAGGTTAATAATTACAAGTTTATAGCAATAGTCCATTTCAGAAGTTCCTGTCAAAAGTTCATTTAAATCAATCCTTTAATAATGGTTCTCATTGAAATGATCCTTCAAAATAGTTTTCATAAAATGGTCTTCCAAAACTTTTAGTAACTTCCATTTCAAGTGGTATAGCTTCTTTTTAAAATAGCTTTTAATAAAGGTTCAAAATCCATTAGGTTCATATAAGGATTTAACAGGTTAAGGTTTATACCAAAATCAAATCAAAGTTTACAACAGATATATCAGGTTAAGGTTCAGAACAAGGTTCACAGATCATATTCAATCAAGATTCACAAATTCAGGGTTCAGAACAAGAGATCAATCAGAGTTCAGGAAAAAGGTTCAGAATACAAGAATCATAGCAGAGGTTCAAACAAAGATTCAAGATAAACAGATCACAACAGAGATTCAAAAACAGAGGGGAACATAACAATGGTATAGGGAATCCTAATAAGGAAAATGAAATACTGAGAGAAAAGGGAAAGAAACACCCTTACTGAAATAGGGCAGAATATCTGTACCTTATTAGCACAGCAGACAAGCAAACAAACACAGAAATAAGATCAGGACTTCTCCTTCTTCACACCTAAGGAAGAGGAAAACAGAATTACTAAAGATTCTATTTTAGATTATTACTTTTAGTTTACCTCTCCATTTTAAGTACTTTCTATTTTTAGTAACTTTCCAGATTTAGTAAGTTCCCATAATTAGCAGGTTTCCCAAATTAACAGATATTACCATTTCAGATTAGGTTGAACCCTTATTCAAAGATTATTATGGAATAACAGTATATTTATCAAGTTACAGAAGTTTAGGGTTTATTTATGACATGATCACAAAGTTTAGGGTTTTAAATGTAACTTCATCAATTTCCAAGGTCATAAGTGAAAATACTTTAAGTTACAAAATTATATACTCATTTTATTCAGAATGACATCATAATCCCTTTAGTTTCATAATTTACAGATTATACCCCTCTAGTTACAATATTTACAAAACAAACCTTATATTTACATAATTCAGGATTTAATCCCTTTAATATCCATATTTACCATACAAGCATATTATATTTCAAATTTACAGAATATACCATCAGAATTTAGTACTTTACATATTTGACCCCTCAGAATTCAGAATTTACATATTTAGTCCTTTAAGTTTACAAAACATATATATTAAATCATAATTTCATAACAATTACATAATTAGCCCAAAAATCCTCAAAATTACACAAAAACCTTTTTATATCAGTATTAACTCAAAACAACTTCAGAATTCCAGATTTACACTTTTGGTCCCTCACTTTTAATTAATTTCAAATCGAAACCCTAATTTGCCATTAATTCATTTTATTGCAATATTTACACTTAGGACCCCAAAGTTATATTTTTCCCACATTCTTACAGATGTATATGATCTTACAAAAATATCCCAGAAGTTTCAAAGTTGGCAAAATAGGTCCTTATACATTTTAGTTCAAATCGGTAAGACTTTTTATAAACAATTACAAACCCTACTTTTCACCAATCATTAAACCATCATTAATTCATCATTAAAACACATTAAATGATCAGATACTCATCCAGGAAACCAAACCCTAGTACCCACGATTTCCATTTTATTTTATTTCTTTGATTTCATGAAATCCGATTATAACCATAATTCACCACGTTAATTTTAAGCTTCTAAAAATCAAAATCATATTTTTCCCAGATTATAAGGACCATATAGAGCTCAAAAAAATCTAGCCTCACACCCAGAAAATTCATAATTAATTATTTAGAGTTTTATTGTGTTTTTAAGGTTAAATTCAAAAATAATTCATATAGCATGCATGATTCAGTTTTAGCATTTTATTTAGACCTTATATAATGTAAGAGATGTGAGAAAAATACCAAACCCAATATGGGACGCGTAGAATAGGCTGGGTGATTTAACACTTCTCGAATAGATACAAGAACCAATAATTCCCCACGAGCACAAATGTGATCAACAAACCATGGAATCAATTTTCACAGATCATATATGATGTAAGAAACTCAGGAAAAATAGAAAAAGAATTTTACAAGGGTCGTAGGAATTAAAATGGAATTATACCTTACTTGTGAACAAAATTCGACAATAAAAGATTTAGGGCTCTATAAATCGAGTGGCTATTTTTCTTGGCTTCCTAGCACGACAATGAACTCAGGAAAATTGCTCTTGGACCTCAGAAAATTCGTATGGAATGAAAACGAATTATTTGGTGTTTTTATGTTTCTCGGTTTGTTTATTTAGGAGGAATATATGGGATAAAATTTTATATAGAATGAAGATCTGGTCTTAGGGGAAGGGAATACATATATTTCGGCCTAAACAAGTCAACCAAATCAGATTTTGATATAATTTGATCATATCCATATTTATTTGATATTTATCTTCACTTTTTAAATTATAATATATACCGAAATTTATTAAATAATTATATATTCGGTTTTTTAAATTATTGTAGGGTAAAATGATAATTATTTTGGACATACTAAATTATTACAAGACTTGTCTTAATTTTATTTTAGCTTATATGTAATTTATTTCATAAGCTTTGAATTAATTTGATGCTTATAAAGCTTTTAATTTAAATTTTAAGTTATGAGGGCATTATGGTCATTTTACATGTTTCATATTTTCAGGTATTACAATCTAAGTAGCAAATAAAACGCACCCTTAAGTCCTTAGCAATCTAACAACAAATATAAGAACAAGTAATAGGGTGCGAAACGATTTCGATATTAGAATTCTACGTTGTATTATAACATGCATGGAATGGAAGATCTGTTATTCATATAAAAGTTAGAACTTGATATTATTTTTTTTTCACATCTTAAACCTTAATCTTTGGAAGTTATTACATTTAACCCTAACTTTGATAATCTACAATTATAACCCTAAGCTTTACTAAATTGACATATTTAACCCTAAACTATTATATTGGTCATTTTAACCTTAAATATTATTAATTGTCCATTATAACCTTAAAGTATTAAATTACTATTCCGGGAAACTTACTAAATAAGGAAAGTTACTAATTCAAAAAGTTACTAAGAATGGAAAGCCGACTAAAATGAGTAATCTGATTTAAAATAAGTTATTAATAATAAGACGATCATGAATTCGTGTAGATTCGCTGAAGAAGGAGTACATTCCTATCTTGGTGTTTCCGTTCTGGTTTCATTTGCAGTTTGAGGTACAGATATTCTGCTCTTTGTATAAGGAGCCTTCGGTCTCTATTTTGATTCGTATTAGGGTTTCCCTATACCATTGCTATGTTCCCTACACTTTGATATGAACCTTTGATTTCTGAACCTCTTATATGAACCTTTGGCATTTGAACTTTGACATATGAACCCTTGATATGAACCTTGAGATTTGGACTATGATTATGACATATGAACCTTTGCTATGATATGAACCTTTGACCTTGACCTTGACCCCAGTTTGATACTACAAGCCAAAATATGTTTCCTAGCCATGAAGGTAACATGGCCGTGTCATTGATGCACCAATGGCATGACTCGTGTGTGGTTCGAGTGATTAGCCACACCGTCCCCATTATGATATGATATGCGCGCTTTATGATTTGTTATGGCCAATATGATTTGTTTGGGGGGCGTATGGATGCATCCTAGATATGATATGATATGATATGATATGCTTTGATATGATATGGTGACTGGGGCTGGGTGCAATCCACTCCTTTCACAAAATATGGGAGCTGATCACTCCAACTGGTACATGAGGACACCCCTCATATTATCGGCTTATTTGAGAGGCATCCCCTCTACATGATTATGATATGCTATGATATGATATGTTATGATATGGGCTCGTGGTGGATGACTGTCCTAACCTTTACTCTTGTACCTTATCTATTATCTCTTTCATTATGCTTCATTTGTTCGTTTTCGTTTATTTTATATATCTGTTCACTGGGCTTTTTAAGCTCAGCCGCGTTTCTTTCCCGCGGCAGGTTTTAGTTTGGAAGCTGGGTATGGGTGAAGAGAACCTTGGACTTAGAAGACCTTGATAGCTACTCTGGAGTATAGATGACTAGAAGTTATTGTAATTAGAATTAGTAGTTATTGAAAATTTTCATTTGTAACCTTGTATATTCAGCAATTCATTTGTAACCTTTGAGAACCCTTGTATTACTATTGAATGTATGCTTTGTTTTGATCTGATATGAAACCATTAATGTGATACTTCTACCCTTGCCGGGTTGGGGTGTTACAATTATGGTATCAGAGCGACAGGCTGCGATTCGTAATACATTTACCCTTGGCCTGTGTAAGTTAGGACCACTAGGTTTCCCTGTAGGCGCTCGTAGGACAACCTTTGAAAATTTGCTTTAAGATTTCCCTATAGGAACGTAAGTTTTGACCGTGAGGAATGGGTAGACTATAAGACGTTTGTTTAGGTATCATTGCTTCCGCATCACTCTGATTCGTGCCTTGCTTTTGGTTAGATCCTGTTAATATCACTTTTAGAAAGTGAAAGCTTATGCTTTGCACCACCTAAGATTTGAACCTGATTAAGTCTTGAAGGCATTGAGAATTTCATAAAATTGCCTGACCCTATTTGATCCTTATCTTCAGATTTTGACTCTGATCTCTGATCCTTTCGTTAATCATTTTGACGCCTCTTCGGGCACTCTGAGAACCTCCATGGCGATGACGTACTTGATATGTTTTGTTTTGTCTCTTGCTTTTGATAAGTATCTATGAACCTTCCGACACTATTGGATTTCGTTTCACCCACCTCTATCCCTATGAGAAGTCTTGTGGTGTGTAACCATGAGTATATAATGTTTCCCCCATTTTTGAATGATGAAGATTTGATTTGTGATCCGTCTTCCTTTGGATAATTAACCTTGATTTTGTTCTGACAAGGAATTGGTTGATTGAGCATTCAAGTATTGACATCTCCCTTTCTATATCTCACCTTTAACGCTTGTAGCAATTTTGAAATTTCCTACCATGACTACCGATTGCTAAACCCTTTGCTATCACCATTACTCTGGAGACTCGTGTGTTACTTTCGCAGTTACGAAGTTTTTCCTAGAACCCATTTCGTACACCAATGAATGAACCTCCTCTTGAGAGCTCTTTGACACCTTGAGTCTTCTGAACATGAACCTTATCTTGAACGTTATTTGGCACCCTGAATCTTGAATATGATTCCTGGTCGGACCACCAAAATTTTCCATCGGAGCGTGAAGAAGGATTTGACTTGATACCGAGAGATTGTCTAGTCACCAAGCAAAGGTGTCTTTCAGATGTATCCGGGATCATATTATTGATTTGAACAACCGGGAAGAGCAGCAACCGAAGACCAGGAAGTGAGTTTACCTAAGTGTATTTTCTGGGCGTGTTTTAGTTTCGTTCGCGATAAAGAAGGATGGTGACTGGAGATACGTATTGATTACAGGAAGCTGAACCGTAATACTGTTAGGAACCAATATTCCTCCACCCTGAAACGACCATGTGTTTGTTTAATTTCAGAGCGCGAAGCTTCCTTCTGATGAATTGATTTTACTCTTGTAATCGCCTTCAGTATTCGTAAAAGACTGCTATGATGATTAGTGACGCTAATAGTATTAGCTAAAGCTCTGATTGTTTTGCGAACTTGATAAATGATGTTTTCTCATGAGTGCTTGGACAAATGGTCATTTTATGACTTAATAGTACATTCGGAGACGAGGAAGAGCATGAAAATCATCTTTGCACTTGTTAGGAAATTTGTCGGTCATTAGTTCTTTCTGAGAGATTGATAATTGTAGAGGCAACGATGTTCTTAATCGAGGATATCTCTTTAAATCCCGCAAGTTTTGAAAACCATCACCATGTGGTCAAGATCGACAATAGAATGGAGAACTGAAACTTTTGGAACCTCTCAGAAGAGTTCTGGACGATGTTTACAAGTTGCGGTACCATTGAGAAATTTTGTGAATCGAGAGAAACAGCTTAGTTGGACGGAAAGTGGAGTTTTGGGAAAAGCTGAAATAGAAATTAGCTTCCACACCCTCGGGCGGAGCAAATTTTGGGATAAATCGGAAAGAGAATCAGTGGTACTTCCTTGCAGCACAGAAGGTTTTTCGTATGCAGCAGGACAACCAGAAATATGTCAGAAGAGCTACCTCACTGCCTGACTTGGAGTTGACAACAACGGCGGCTAACCTGAAGAGTGAAGACGTTCTGTATAAGGCAGAAGTGTTGGCGATGCAGAAGAAGACAATCTAGTCAAGACGGCGAACCAGGAGCTGATGAAGACGTGCAGTCTCATTCCCCATTCATCTTGGTTGTACTAAGATGAATTGAGAGAGGAAGCAGATTGGATGATGCCAGAAATTCACATTACTTCATCATATTCCAAAAGAACTGCAGGAGGCTCGTTGAACCAGACACAAGTTTCCGATTTTGGTTTCACTTCCGGATTGATGGACAGACGAAGACAGATTAACCGGACTTGAAGAGATTGGATGTGTTGAATGAGTGGATTCTGAAACAGACCCTTTAGGTTTGGAGAAATTGATTCTATGAAGGCAGAAGCTCTTGGCAACTAACTTTTATTCCGTTGACACTCTTAAGTTTCGTTATATAGTAATAAGATCCTTTAATGATTCAAGTTCCCTAGAAGCATTTCAGTTCCGTGTTCGATGATGGCTTTGTTCTGAGAGATTTTGGCGAGTTATAGAAGATATGATGCTTGTGACGGCGTACCTCACTTCTGCTAGGCAATCTGGGATGTTGATACTCTTGCGAATGGTTTTGTTTTTCCCTCTTGACTATGGCATTCGATTTTGTTGACCTAGAGACTGTAGAAGTACTAGGTGGATTAAGATAGGTGGTTTTGATTACGACTTGAGATAAAGTATGACCATCATAAGGGCATATTTATATGATGCCAGTATTATGACGTCTGGCCAACGTGATAATACTTACATCATATAACGTGCACTTGTTGTGGGCATAGGATATCTTGGGGAGTGCCTAAGAAGTTTAGAATTTGAATCTCCGTTGGATTATCCGTGATTAGTGAGATTTTAGGTTCATTCTACCTATGCGTGTACTCTGCCTTCGTTCATTAGATATCTGGATGAGGTTGAATTCTCGTTTTGCATTCGGTTGACCTCAGTTATGAATCTTAAGCTCTTTGTAGAGCTCTCAACTATTGATACAGTTAATTTGATTTGAAATCATGTTCGCATTCCATATGAGCTTCCTGAAGATTCACCTATCATTCATTTTATTTTGCATGGACCTTTTGATCTGAATCAATCTAATTTGTCTCTTTCTGAGGAAGTTGAACCCACTTCGTTTTAGATTGAGTCATGAGAAACTGTTGGGTCTGAAGATCTTTTGAAAGAACCTCCTCGAACATGAGAATGTTTTGACGACCTTTTACGATTTGCTACGACTTCGTCTGACTTTGCGACTTCAATTTTCGAGGACGAAAATTTTCTTTTAGAGGGGAAGAGTTGTAAAACCCAAAAATTTAAAATATGCAAAATTACCAAAATGCCCCTACAATCTAAAATTTTGATTAATAAGCATTTAAAGTACCAAATTAATCCCGAACATATGGAAATGATCAAGTCATGAAGTAAAGTAATTTGTAACATTACATTTTTATATTTGTAAAATACAAAATACTTAATATACTTTAAATCCGAAATTTTTATTTAAAATACATTTGAAATCCTATATTAATTATAAAATATGTTATAATAGGAAAGTTTAAATCAAATTGATTTTCTTTGAATGGGTCTTGATTATTGCCGAGATTTTGGCCCATCTTCCCCTTTTTGCTCGGCTCCACAACCATTTATTCATACCTATCATTTTCTTTCAACCGTAAAAAAAAAAAAAAAAAACCCAAAACAACACTCACCCTTTGGTCTTTCGTATTTACTGGTTCCCATTTGAACGTGGAAGAAACAACTCACACCCTCACCTCTCCCATTTTCCATGCGTACAAAACACACACACAACAACAGTTAACATCGGATCCATCGAGTGTCTAGGCGACAAGAAACTAGTGAAGGAGGGTTTTCATTCGTAGCTCGGAGGGTGTTCTTAATCAGGGTGCATGTGGTTCGAAGAGGCTGACTTGGTTCCTAGTGTTGATACGTTCTTTGTCTTGTCTAGTCGTGCATACGATCATAAGGTACCTCCACAAAACTGCCTTGATATTCTTCGTACATGATCGCTTAATTCGTTTTGTTTCGTTGTTATAAGAATCCATACGTAAAGAATGATAACAACACATATGTATATCGCCCTAATAGATTTTGTTTCGTTTGATAAAGGGTACATGAATGTTAAACCAAAACCAGGTCACGTTAATAGGTCTAGCGATAATCAAATGAGACCCTAACCTAGAACATGGTTAATTATAAAGGTTTCACGTCGCACAACAATAGCGAGGGCTGCTCGGTCAATGGTTTTACGTGGGAGTTCATTCCAGGTTGTGTCTCGATAAGCTCTTGTTCGAATCTCGTGAGGGTTTGTGGTTTAAAATCTGGTTTCGCGATACCTTGGCTGTTTCGCGTGCGTGCCCTTTGATTCGACTTGGGCTGTGTTGCATGCATGGGTGTGTGAGTTCGTTGTGTCTTGTAGCATGTATACAAGCCGGTATAGTGTGGGCGGTTTGTGTGTCAATGTGAGGGTTTTGCATAGTCGTTAGGAGCTGGCATGAATACGTTTGTTTTGACCACTTGCTTTCGATCTAAAATCTGGAAAAAGGAGTCACGTGAACTAGTGCTTTATGCATGTCGATTTTGACATTGTTGTCCATTTAAATGAAACATAAACTGAGTTGAAACCAAGCATGGTGATCGTACATGTTTCTGTGTTTCGAGACGATGTCGCGTCTCGGTAGGACCTTGTTGAACGAAAGTAACATTGTAAGAATAGGCATGATTTTATAAGTTAAACCATGTAGTACTATACGTAGCATATAGAAAAGATATTGCATGTGTGCGCTATGAACCCAATACATTAATTAAAATGTCACCTAATCTAGTATCAATTAAAATGTAATTTTTTTTTAAAATTCTTTAGTTTGCATTAATAAACATGAATAAGCGTAATGTTTAATTGGTACTATATGTGTTCAAACTGAAATATATCAACAATAATCATTAAATAAGGTTGCCATAGCAGTAAACAAAATGAATACAAAAAGAAAAGGGGGAACGTGCATGAGTACGGATGTGAAAGAAGAGTTGGTTTGGGTGTAACATAAATAAATACGTATGTTAGTTATCTGATCTTAACTCTTTGTACGCGCATGGTATAATGGTGTGAGTCATGAATTACGGCATTTGATGTTGCGTTTGTGACTGTTTTGGAGTAGAGTCTTAGCAGCCCATGTCAATCTAAGTAGCAAATAAAACGCACCCTTAAGTCCTTAGCAATCTAACAACAAATATAAGAACAAGTAATAGGGTGCGAAACGATTTCGATATTAGAATTCTACGTTGTATTATAACATGCATGGAATGGAAGATCTGTTATTCATATAAAAGTTAGAACTTGATATTATTATTTTTTTTCACATCTTAAACCTTAATCTTTGGAAGTTATTACATTTAACCCTAACTTTGATAATCTACAATTATAACCCTAAGCTTTACTAAATTGACATATTTAACCCTAAACTATTATATTGGTCATTTTAACCTTAAATATTATTAATTGTCCATTATAACCTTAAAGTATTAAATTACTATTCCGGGAAACTTACTAAATAAGGAAAGTTACTAATTCGGAAAGTTACTAAGAATGGAAAGCCGACTAAAATGAGTAATCTGATTTAAAATAAGTTATTAATAATAAGACGATCATGAATTCGTGTAGATTCGCTGAAGAAGGAGTACATTCCTATCTTGGTGTTTCCGTTCTGGTTTCATTTGCAGTTTGAGGTACAGATATTCTGCTCTTTGTATAAGGAGCCTTCGGTCTCTATTTTGATTCGTATTAGGGTTTCCCTATACCATTGCTATGTTCCCTACACTTTGATATGAACCTTTGATTTCTGAACCTCTTATATGAACCTTTGGCATTTGAACTTTGACATATGAACCCTTGATATGAACCTTGAGATTTGGACTATGATTATGACATATGAACCTTTGCTACGATATGAACCTTTGACCTTGACCTTGACCCCAGTTTCATACTACGAGCCAAAATATGTTTCCTAGCCATGAAGGTAACATGGCCGTGTCATTGATGCACCAATGGCATGACTCGTGTGTGGTTCGAGTGATTAGCCACACCGTCCCCATTATGATATGATATGCGCGCTTTATGATTTGTTATGGCCAATATGATTTGTTTGGGGGGCGTATGGATGCATCCTAGATATGATATGATATGATATGATATGCTTTGATATGATATGGTGACTGGGGCTGGGTGCAATCCACTCCTTTCACAAAATATGGGAGCTGATCACTCCAACTGGTACATGAGGACACCCCTCATATTATCGGCTTATTTGAGAGGCATCCCCTCTACATGATTATGATATGCTATGATATGATATGTTATGATATGGGCTCGTGGTGGATGACTGTCCTAACCTTTACTCTTGTACCTTATCTATTATCTCTTTCATTATGCTTCATTTGTTCGTTTTCGTTTATTTTATATATCTGTTCACTGGGCTTTTTAAGCTCAGCCGCGTTTCTTTCCCGCGGCAGGTTTTAGTTTGGAAGCTGGGTATGGGTGAAGAGAACCTTGGACTTAGAAGACCTTGATAGCTACTCTGGAGTATAGATGACTAGAAGTTATTGTAATTAGAATTAGTAGTTATTGAAAATTTTCATTTGTAACCTTGTATATTCAGCAATTCATTTGTAACCTTTGAGAACCCTTGTATTACTATTGAATGTATGCTTTGTTTTGATCTAATATGAAACCATTAATGTGATACTTCTACCCTTACCGGGTTGGGGTGTTACAACTACTTTCCCATCAATTAAAGTTTATATGTTGATGTCTTTGGTTACTACTTATTAGTGCATTGATAACCTCTGTGTTTATTAGTGGCCTGCGCATTTGACTACGGAAGAGAATGTGGCTCCCACGGTTGTTACTAAATTGATCACTTAGGAATGACTTTTAGACATAAGTAATCATTAAGGGATTTCTCGCCGATAAGATTAGGACCAACGAGAAAGGGTTAATTACATACACTTCATATAAAACTATCAATAAAACAAGTGACAATCTACTTAATCATCAGGACAGGTCTTCTTATTGTCTCGAGTATTTATCTGTGTACGTGCATGCCTATCGCTGATTCGTGCTCATTAGTTTAGTTTATTATTTAATTGCAACCAAAACGTGCCAGTCTCTCAGGCTGAACCCCCTTGCGTTAGATTAGGTTGTATAGCTAACTTAAGATATTAAAATACTGATTAGAATAACTTGATAATACGTTCCACTCATAGTGATCGACACTCTACTTACCATTATATTCATACTGACCGGGTACACTGCTCGTTAAGTGTGTGTGTTATTGATAAGTCGGCTAAATATAAATTTAAAACTTGAGTAGGCATTAATACTGCTAAACCGCAACGACACATCGCACGCATCAAGAGGAATGAAGAGGATCTCTAAGTTGGATGATTGGATCACTCTTGAAAAAAAGAAAAACTAACCTAAATGATCAAGAAAAGAAAATGGTGTGAGGGATTTAAACTCAGAAGTTTCTGTGTGTGAAAGGGTACCTAAAATCTGTGAAGTGGGTTGGTATTTATTGGCAAAGAAAATCTGAACGTTACAGGTGGACGGCTCCACTAAATCACCCACGGCTCCACTAAATTTAGTGGAACCGTAGAGCCGTCCTAGACAAAGACGCTCCAAATTTTGTCTTTTCTGGTGAAAACTTATTTGGGGAAGTTTGGAGCTGATTTTTTTTTGGGGGGGGGGGGATAGCTGTTATGTATTTTAAACTTATTTTTCCATTAAAATATTTCTTAATTATTCAAAAAATAATTTGTCATGTATATTTTTGAAAAAATGTTTTATCACATTAAAATGTGAAGTCTTAAAACCCAAAATCATTCTTTGATCATTTGTCAAGTTGTAAGTTTGTTCTAGAGTGATTTGCGTGGAAACGGGATCTTCCGATTAAAAACTTGTTTACGTTAATTTTAACATAACGTGATTTCACATTTTGTCATCCTCAAAACGTGAAGTAATCGAAAGATATAAATAACGTTTTTAGAACATGATTTGCATCAACAATCTCCCCCTTTTTGATGATGACAAAACGTAAACTCATTTTAAGTTAAAATTAGTTTTAACAAGTTTTTAATGAGTTTACTCCCATTTCTCCCCATTTTTGTCGAAGCAAGAAGGTTGCAAGGCTCCACCTTGTTGTATACTCCCCCTCATTTGGAGAACACCAAGGAATCGAGCAATGTTTCATGCTACAAAACAAAGTTAGATGACATATATACAATATCTAACAAGTAGCACTTTTGACAAATATCCAACAAAAAAATTAGCTAAGTAGCCACATAAACATGAGACAACCATATATAAAGCCCATTTCATAAACATAAAGCAAATGTCATACATGAGTATGACTACAACAATGAAGCAAATTAAATAACAAGAAGATACATAAACATCAATAGTAGTATGAGGCTTCAAGATTTGCTTCCAACTTCAAAAGGGTTCCTAAGCATTTATTGGAAAAACTAAACATAATCATGTTTAGTTGGTTGGGCTATTGGGTGGTGGAGGTGGTGGGATGATGGGTCCTTGTGGAGGTGTGAGGAGGTGCTCAAGATAGGAGAATTGAAAGCTCAATTCATCTCTAAGACACATTATGAGGTGTTGGTTGTGGTGACAACAAGGACAACTTAGGGTGTGTGGTTGTAGGGGATAAAGGATGGGATGACCCCTTAGTGGTTGACGTGATGGAGATAGTGATGAGGATGATAGGGTTAGTGTGAGAGCCAAAGGTTGTGGTGATGGTGATGGTGAAGTGGATGATGTGTTAGTACCAAGTCCAAGAGGGTTTGATGGTGATTGGGTGAAGGTTAAAGCTAGTGGTTGAGGAGGACTTGGTTGAGATAAAGGTGTGTTGGTTCTAATGGTGGTGGAGGATGAAGATGTTGGTTTGGTTGAGGTTGCCTTGGATGGAGCTTGGGGTGTAGTGATGGAAGATGATGATTTGGTTGAGGTTATGGGTGTATGTAGATCATCTTCATCATCCAAGGTAAGAACAATGAAAGTTATCTCTTTGGTGGTTGGTTTGGTTGAGGCTTGTGGTGTGTGAACACTTTTGATCCATTGATCAATAAGAGTGGTTTCATTTGTTGGTTTGATGTTAAGCCTTGGTTTCTTGGCTTTGTGTGAAGTGGTAGCAATGGTGGAAGACATGATAGTTGTATGGTGAGTGTGATAGAGGTAAGGGTGGCAATGTATGATGTTAGCTTATATAGCCAAACCAAAACATGCAAAGTTGGATGGATTGTTGGATTTGGGGATTTGGGTGTATGGGAATCAGGTTATGTTTGCAGATTTTCAGGAAAAAGAAAGTCAAAAAGTGGAAGAGAACAGTTAATTTCGTCTTCCAAGGGCACGGTACCACTAAAGGTACCACGGCACCACTAAATTTAGTGGAGCCGTCCCCTATTTAGTGGTGCCGTGGCCTCCAGTTGACCCTTTTTCCAGGTCTGCAGATTCTAGGCTGCCTAAATGGGAAATTCTGGGGAATCAATTTTTCTAAAAATCTCAAAGCCTCAATCTACTAAAGAAGAAATCACATAAATTTCCTAACACTAGTCTAAACTAGCAACTAACATTATCATGTGATCTTCTAAGTTTAGGCAACTAGCAAGCATGCATCATTCCAAGCATTTTTATCATCTAGTGCATGCAATAAAAAAATTTATGAACTAAAAAAAGCTCATAAAATATCAAGATTGATTAACTAAAAAAAGTAACCAATTTCAAGTAGTGAATGTTAAGGCAATTCAAGCTAGTTTATGTTAAATGGACATTGCCATGACCTTTTTATAATAGCTTAATAATACTTAAGTTAATAGTACTACTTAAGCTAATCCTAACTAGTCTCTTCTTTTCCCCATCTTCTTTATCTTGTTTGCGAGTCCTTTTATTGCTTTGCCAATGGACTTGAACCCCCCAATCGTCTGCTCATGCATCGACACTTATTGGTTATACATCGTAGTTTGCCTTCTCATTACGGCGGTTAGGTTTCTTTCTCCAAATTAAAAGTCAGTGGTTCATTGGAACGAAGAGGTGTCAAGGTTACGAAAATAGGTGTCGGGAGAGGGGGTATTAGGAATAGACGTTGACGTTCCTTCTTCGTTCACCTCATCATCATCCTCATCCATTAGTTGAGATGACGAACCATGACCGAAGGAGGAAGAAGAAAGAGGAACATCGGAAGTGGATTTACGACCACGTTTGGACCCTTTGTCGTTGCGTTGCTTTGTGCGACGTTGTGGTCCACCAAGTGGTTTCATGATGGGATTGACTATGACATAGTGGACATCAGTAAGATCTGGGAAATTTTCCATGACCCACTTGAAGAGACGAGTAAGCAACATTCCATATGGCATGAGCTTATCGGAACGACTATGGATGTTGGCCATCCTTTTGGCCATATAGTATGCGAGGTTGTATGGTTCCTCGATACTAAGACAATAGAGCATGTGGGAGAGACTCGCCGAAACGTGATCACGGTTGCCAGCAAGGCTCAACACGTTCTCACATAGAAGAAGTTCCCAACTTCTGAGGTCGGGAAGGAGTTCTTTGAGGTAGATTTTGTTGGGGTCAAGAAGGACAATGGAACCATCACGTTTTTTATACGTGTTGGCGACTCGAGGAGTTTGGATGACTTGTTTGATGTTTTTGATGTTAGGGATTTCGGTACGTTAAGTACCTTGACTCTCAAGATTATAGAAAAGAGACTCTAGGGAATGGTCTTCAGTGTATGCACACTGACCATACGAAGGAACACCGAGTATTTCACCAAGCTTGGAGACGGACAAGATAATATTTTGGTTTTGGATCCAAAAGTCAAGGAAGACATTACCTTCAAGGTCATTGAAGGTGCGGACTCGACTATAAAATTCGAGAACAAAACGAGGACAAATTTGATCGTTTATTTGGTATAAACAATCAAAGTCGATAGTAGGGAAGCAAACTAGGATGTTATCCAAGAGAATGTAATGAGCATCGACTACACATCCTTCGTGTATGTATCGATCTTGGACTTTGGCAAGATGAGCTTTTTGCTCATCAGGGATGGTAGGATCGTCTAAAAGACCAGGAATGTAGGGTTTGGTGTCTTGATAATCATTACGAGGCATTGTCACCTACAAAAATATAATATTTTGCATGTTAATTTGTTGCATTTTAGTGATCACATTTTGACTCTGTGTGTGTGCCTAAATGCAAACGATGTGGAGGTGCGGTAATCTCGACTCTAAAATAAACCTAATAAGATTACCCAAACACTCCTAACTTCACTTTTGCTCAATCAAATATGTCGAATAATACATATTAATTATGTAGGTCGATCCATATTTGAGAGTTCATGTATGCATGCCCAAAACGTTTTTAATTTGCATCAATAATGCACGAACAAATGTTTCATGATCCTAGACTCGTGAACTTTTTCGAAAACAATGGAATTGGGGTGTTTGGAAAACGGCTCAATGTGGCGCCAAAAATCTAAAAATTGAAAAGCCTCAAAGTTAATAATTCCTAATCCATTTTTAATCATCCTAGATATGATTACATTGAAAAAAATTAATCTTAATCCAATTTAAATAGGAAAATTCGGACTAGATTATGCAATACAAGTGGGTTTATGAAAATCTTAGGTTTAGGGAATCATGTAGGTACTACTTTGTCTAATCCTAGTCCTAATCTCACAAAAGTTCATCAAAAGTTGAAAATCCCCAATTCGAATTTATGCATATGAACAAACCCTAGACTCAAATTGAAAAGAAATTAAGGATAATTGAATTACAATTTGTGTTGAATTGATTAGGATTTGTTGATTCCAATGCCTTGAATTTGATTAGCAAGTGTGTAATGGGATTTTAGTTGTGGGTTCAGTTTGTGACAGCAGGAGGGAATGAGTTTGTTTATTTGAAATGAGTGGGCAGAGGAGAGTGGAAGGAAAACGGGCATTTTCTCAGATACACGGTACCACGGTACCACTAAACATTAGTGGTGTCGTGCCACTTTAGTGGAGCCGTGGGTCTGTAAGGCCCATTTTTGTTCTGTTTCGACTCTTGACTGATTAATCTTACTTATTTAGCAAGTCTTTTTGACGCGAGGAAAAAGTTTATACCTAATAAACTTTTTGACGAAAACGATTAGGTGAGAGGACAAGGAATGACCTTTGTATTTCCAAAGAAATAACCAATATGTCATCGGAGGAAAGTAGGATTGACTTTCTGTATTTCCTGTGAAATAAGTAAAAGTCGTGAGTTGAGATTAGGAGAATGACTACAATATTTCAAATGAAATATTTAATTAGTCGGAATACAGGACATAAGGAATGACTTAATATTTCCAGTGAAATATTCAAAAGTCATGTAACGAGACGTGGGGAAATGACTTAGAATTTCAAGTGAAATATCTAATATTCATGAGAGGAGTGAAAGAGATGACTTGAAAAGTCATGAAGTGATATGTCGAGAATGACTTCAATATTTCCAATGAAATATTTGAGTGGTCATTAGAAGGACGAGATGAGTGACTTAATATTGAGTAAGTCACGAGATAAGACGTAATGGATGACTTTAATATTTCCAGTGAAATATTGAACTAGTCATGAGTGGGATGAGACGGATGACTTAAGAAGTCATGAGACGAGACGCAAGAAATGACTTTAATATTTCTAGTGAAACATTTACAAAGTCATGAGATGAGATTTGAGGGATGACTTCAATACTTCCAAAGAAATATTCAAATAGTCATGAGCGGGATGTGAAGGATGTGTTGGTTAGAATATCAACGATGTTGTCCTTAGAGGAAAACTTTTCCAAAGAAAAGATTCCTTTTTGGACATTGTCGTGACGGAGGAGATGACGTACTTTGATGAGCTTCGTTCATGAGCAAACCACGGGGTTCTCGGTCAAGTCTATTTGCATCTCGGCTGTTACTCTTCACAGGAGTGTTGTTGGGATGGAGATAGCAAGAGTTGTTTGTTCATGAAGAATCAAGAAGTTTGATAACAACCTATGAAGGTGCAAACATCACTCTTACTTTTTCAATCCACATTCTCTCCCACATTATCATGGTTGATATAGACAACAATTTGTACATCAATCCCCTTGAGATATCATAATCTCAAGTGTATAGTGCCATTAATGCATCGGAAGATACATCAAACACTTTAAGGTAAGAAGTTTTAGGATCCTTCTTACAAGTGGGCACAAAGCCAGACACTAGACATGACAATGGGCCTACTTGTCGTTAGGTAAACCAATTTACCTATCATGCCCTAACCTAGTGATATCCGCGCACTCACCTTCATCGTCTCTTGTGAGATTCATTTTTGCGGATATGGGCGTTAATGTTAATTAAGATTTTTCTAAGCTATGTATCTTATACATATAGTATACTTAAGTTTATGGGGATACTTTCTTCAGGTAGTGTTATATACGGGCTAGGGAAGAAACTTGATTCACTTATCAATGCTTAACTCAAACTTGTCACGCGTGATCTATGAGTGATCATTGTACATTTCTGGACAAGTTGGGTTTGTCATGACAAGTTGGCTCTTGCTATCTCCACTACCGAAGCCGAGTACGTAAGCGCCGGAAAGGCATGTCAACAAGCACTATGGATGAAACAAGCCCTTATAGATTATGACATCCATCTAGATGACGTCCCAATTATGTGCGATAATAAAGGTGCTATTGACTTGAGAAAAAACCCCGTTCAACACTCCCGTACTAAACACATCGAAATTCGCCACCACTTTCTTCGCGATAATGTTCAGAAATGAAATATTTCTATTGAGAAAGTTCCCTCTCAGGACAATATCGCAGACATCTTAACCAAACCTCTCAAACGAGAATCCTTTAACTACCTTCGTCTAGGTATGAGAATGATGAAACATATTCCATAAATCTCATGACTCTTGAAGTCATCTCGTGTATCTCGTTTCGTCTAGTTTAGGTTACCTTCGTCAAAAGAATTTATTAGGTATAAATTATTTCCTCGTGTCAAAAAGTCTCACTAAAACAGCGAGACTTATTCGTCAAAAATCAAAATGGGACAGAAAACCATCCCAGCAGATCACGGCTTCACTAAATGTGGCACGGCACCTGTAAATTTAACGGTACCATGGAACCGTGTATCTGGCACATTCCGTATTTCAGTCCCCTTTTCCCACACTACTCATTTCAAAACCTATCTACTTCTGCAACTGCTGTCATAACCTTACCTCACAACCCAAAACTCAATCACACCCCTTCAAGATCATATTCAATACATTGTCTTTCAAGATTCTCAATCATTTCCACTTTTTCAACACTAATTGTAAGTTTTCTTACTCTAATTTTCTCTAATTTTGAGTCTAGGGTTTGTTAATTAATGAAAATTGAATTGGGGTCTTTCAATTTTTACTAGGAAACTTTCAAATTAGAAGTCATCAACACTAAAATATTTCAAAATCTTTGGTGCTAAAACAATTGAAGTCACCAAACACCCCAATTCCATGGTTTTCAAGAATCTCACGAAACTAGGATCATGAAACATTTTTCATGCATTGTTGATGCAAACTAAAAACGTTTTCTCATGCATACATGATCTCACGAATATTGATCGAATTGCATAATCAATATGTATTTTTTGATATATTTGTTTGATCAAAAGTAAAATTAGGAGTGTTTGGGTAATCTCATTATTTTTTTTTTGAGTCGAGATTACCGCACCTCCACATAGTTTGCATATAGGCGCACACTAGACATGAGTATGTAATGCAACTATTCTTAGCTCTAATTTTTCCTAAATAATTCTCTTATAGGAAACAAAAATGTCTCATGAATATGATTTTGATCATCTTCTAACCGATACCTACACACCCGAAATTTCTCGTGAACCCACAACACCCGGTAACCACATTCGTGCCTATGTCAATCTTGAAACCCGTCGGTTTCATGAAGGTCGTGTCGTTGATCCATCCCTAATCTATCATCGGGACATCAACACTTCATTTAGAGCTATAGGATTCGATTGTTTACTCCACATCAACGAGCACATTTGTCCTCGTTTTGTGTTAGAATTTTTTCGTAAAGTCAAACTCGTACGTAACGAGGATCAATCTTTGTCACTTTGGTTTTGGATCCAAAGTTTCAAATTTGTCTTAACCCTTGAGCAATTCGCTCAAATCCTTCGTATTCCCAATCATGGGCAATGTGCCTATACTGAAGATTGGTGTCTTGAGTCCCTCTTCAACTATCGTAAAGAGGATAGTCCATATTGCTCCTACATACCCTCTCCAACGGAACTTACCAAACTCATTCGTAATTACAAGTACTCCTCTTCTTACCCAAATCCAACAAAAATCCATCTGGATGAGGTCCGTCATGAACTACTTTCTTGGGCAGTCATCCTGCGAGAAAATGTTCTAAGTCTAACAGGAAATCGTGAGCAACTTCCGGCGTGTTGTGCTCAAATGATTTACTGTCTCCTAACCCAACAACCATACAATCTTGCCTACTTCTTCGCTAAGCGAATTGTACATCTCAAGGGAAACAAAAATAAATTGATACCCTATGGGATGTTCCTAACCCGTCTCTATCACCACTTCATAACCTTTCACCCTTACCTTCATGGTCCTCAATACTCACTTTTCACACCCGTCATGAAACCCATAACTGAGTCATATGTCTCATCCATTCTCATTTCCGAATCCTCCACCCACTATGCACCCTTTGATGATCCTAATCATGAGAATGAGATGCTTGTTCAAGACGAGAATGTGACAAGAACGGGAGAATGCTCAAGCCATAAGTAGTTATGAAAGGATTTATATCTCTTATTAGGGTTTAGTCTTAATAGATCATATTAGGAATTAATATTCTTAATTATTTTTCATGCTTAACATTAAATCCTTCACCTTGCATGAATATTCTATTTGGATGATAGTTTATCTTGTCCTTTATGCTTGCATGCTTATGCTTCTCTTGGCAATTTACATGATAATCTTTATGTGCTAGATATAGCTTAATATGGGACATATTAGGCAAATGAGTCATTAGTGACTTTAGGCACTATCATTTCCAGGAACTAGTTCCCCTAGAAAACATTCCACTAGCTGCCTAGAACTTGCCTGAACTGGAAAATTCGTGACTACAGTGTCACGGTACCGTTAATAGGCCACGGTACCGTTAAATTTAACGGTACCGTGTGATATTTAATGGTATCGTGCACCTATTTCACGAATTTTCATTTGTTCCTCCTACAATCCCTGCAACCCTAACCTCAAACCTGCAAATCTTACAACATCACACACACCCTAAGATTCCCTTGCTACACCATAGGATACTCCCATCTACTTTAATTCAAATTTCATCCATCTTGCCTATATAAGGCTTCACCCTTGCAAGTTTATCTTGCACTTCCTCTTCAACCTCTCATCACACACACACCATGTCCTCCACTCAAGGATCCACCACTCACATCTCAAAGAAACCTAGAATAACCATAAAACCACCAACAAGACCACTCTTTGTGGATCTTACAAAAGATGATGAAGTAATGACACCACCTTCCCAAGCCACTCCTAAATCACCATCACCACCTAATGCACCCTCCAAAACATCATCTTCCTACACAACATCCTCATCATCCTTCAACACCACATCATCAATGGAGTACACACTATCCCCCATAACTCCATTGGAATATAACATGCCAACTCCATCACAAACAAACTCACCACCACCTCCTTCCCCTATCATGGCATAACCCATCCAACCCCATCCCTTTGATCTACATAGTGCCAATCGCCTATGTTGCCTCCATAACCGTAACCTCATCTTCTCCTTGAGAGATGAAATTCACTTCATGTTCTCCTATGTGGAACACCTCTTAACACCACCACCACCTCACATGATGACACCATCTCCACCACCTCCTAGCCAACAAACCTAGACATGTTTATGTTTAGTTTTTCCACAAATAAATCATTAGGACCCCTCTTGGAAATGAAGCTTGCCTCCAGTCATTAGGAATTTATGCTTCTAATTGTCTCTTGTTATCTTCATCATGTAGTCATACCTATGTATGACACTTGTTTTATGAATGAATGTTCTCTTTTCTATGGTTATTTTATCATTTTGTGGGGCTTGACTACTTGGTTATTTTCTTTAATGCTTAGATATTTGTCTTAAGTGCTACTTGTTAGATATTGTATATATGTCTTCTAACTTTGTTTTGTAGCACGAATCATTGCTCGATTCCGTGGTGTTCTCCAAATGAGGGGGAGTATACATCAATGGGGAGCCTTGCAACCTTTTTGCTTCGACAAAAAGGGGGAGAAATGGGAGTAAACTCATTAAAAACTTGTTAAAACTAATTTTAACTTACAATGAGTTTATGTTTTGTCATCATCAAAAAGGGAGAGATTGTTGATGCAAGTAATGTTCTAAAAACGTTATTTATATCCTTCGATTAGTTCATGTTTTGAGGATGACAAAATGTGAAATCACGTTACGTTAAAATTAACGTAAACAAGTTTTTAATCGGAAGATCCCGTTTCTACGCAAACCACTCTAGAACAAATTTACAAACTTGACAAATGATCAAAGAAGTAAATTTTGGTTTTAAGACTTCAGATTTTAATGTGACAAAACATTTTTTTCAAAAATATACATGACAAAATATTTTTGAATATTTAAGAAATGTTTTAATGGAAAAATAAGTTTAAATTACGTAACAACTATTTCCCCCACCCCCCCAAAATCAGCTCCAAACTTCCCCAAATAAGTTTTCACCAGAAAAGACAAAAATTGGAGCGTCTTTGTCTGGGATAGCTCCACGGTTCCACTAAATTTAGTGGAGCCGTGGGTGATTTAGTGGATCCGTCCCTCTGTAACGGCCAGATTTTTTCTAACTATAAATACCAGCCCTATTCCCAGTTTTTGGGCATCCTTTTTCACACAGAACTTTCTGAGTTCAAAACCCTCTTCACACTTTCTTTCTTTGATAATTTAGATTAGTTTTTCTTTTGTTCAAGAGTGATCCTATCATCTCATTAAGTGATCCTCTTCATTCCTCTTCAATAGCAAGAGACGAACACAAAGTATCCAAGTTGATACAAGGTGTTGTCATTCCTCTTCAAGTGCAAGAGAAGAACTCAAGGTATCCAAGAAGATACAAGAGTTATAGTTGTTAGGTTGTTTGTAACACTTGTTACATACTTGATTGTATCATAGCATACATCAAGATCATTTTTCTTTTGTGAGAGTGTGAGTGAAGATCATTGTGATCTTATAAGAGATAGTGAACATCTCTTGAAGCCATTGGGCTTGTGTGATTGATCAAGAAGATTGTTAAGAATTAAATATGAGTTGATATTGACAAAAACATGAAAGATGGAGGAAACTTATGAAGACAAAGATAAGGGACTAATTATGTTAATTGTTAAAGTCTTTGTAACCCTAATCCTCTATTATATAAAGAGGATGAGGCTTAGGTTTTATCAGTAGGTCTTTCATAATGTAGTCGACTTAAAGGTGTGTGTGTGTCTAGGCATCAAGTCCTCTAATGGATGCCTAGGGTTTGTAATCGTTGGAAAAAACTTGTTTAATAATAATGATTTGTTTGATTATTCCGCTGCGTACAATGTTGTTGATTCATTATTATTGTGTTAATCCTAGATATGAGGTCTAACAAACCTCGAGCAAACGATCTCCACAAGTGGTATCAGAGACAGGTTGCTCTTGATATCTAGGATCTACAAGGTTTATGTGTCAAAGAAGATGCAGATTCGAAAAAGGTTTTAAAGGTATCGCATTTATTATACTGCTTCTGTGTTGAGCAACCGATTCACTTTATTGGATTATTATATTCTCTCTGACGCCAATCACTATATGACATATAACTCTTACTGATTGATCATATCTCTATACGTGATTCTTTATTTTGAGTTAATCGGTGGTCAAACAATGATGAATTATCATTGAATTACTTTTAACGTGATTGGTGAAGTGAATTGACTGGTCAAATCGTTAGGATAGTGTTAGTCCGCTGCGTACTATATTGTTATTCATTATTATTGTATTTATCCTAGATGAGGTCTAACAAGCCTCGAGCAAACGATCTCCACAAAGATCAAGGGTCATTAGGATAGTGTTTGTCAAGTGAGTGTTAATCATTGTGATCGTGTCGAGATCTTGGTGATCTCTTGAAGCCATTGGTCTTGAGTGTTTGATCAAGTGGATCGTGGTAGATTGGTGCTAGCTAAGATTAGCACTCGACATCTAGCTTAGTGTCGGAAATAGGATAAGCGACGTGTATGGTTTTCTCCGCCTTAAGGGAGGTTGTTGACATAGTGCTTGAAACTCTTGAGTGTGGTACTCGGGGAGTGGAGTAAGGCGAAGAGGTGCTTCGTAGCCAAACCACTATAAATCCTTTGTCCCAGTTTGATCTTTCCATCTTTTCTCTTTACTTACTTTACTTATTATTAGTTAGTTTAGTGTGTAGTTCATATTGGCGTTGATTCATTACACATAAGATTCGAATCAAGGTTTTTAATAAGTAAACTTTTAAGAAGATTTTAAAAGAACTTAAAAACCGGTAAAACTATTCAACCCCCCCTTCTAGTTTTTCACATAACTCTTTCACTTTTGCCTCTAACTATATCGGAGTCTTTCTTGATAATCATCTCGTGAACTTTCAAGTTTCCTATTAGTTCGTCGAGTGACAATGTCGCCAAGTCCTTTGACTCTTCAATGGCGGTGACCTTTTCTCTCCATTTAGGATGTAGAGCCCTAAGAAACTTCCTAACATAATTCTTGCTAGAGTAACCTTTATCAAGAGCTTTAAGACTAGTGAAAATAGTATTAAATCTAGCAAAAGCATTATCTATTAACCCATCTTCCGAAATGGAAAATTGTTCATATTGTTGAACAAGAAAATCAATCTTGTTCTCTTTGACTTGATTATTACCTTGGTGAGTGACTAAAAAGTTTTCCAAATATCTTTAGCCGTATTACACATGAAAATTATTTCAAATTCCTTTTTAGGCAAATCATTGTAAATCATCATTTTAGACTCATTATTTTTGGCTAGTTTTCTTTTGAGTTCATCACTTTGTTTATCATAAGAAACTATTTCATCCTTTATAGTTTCCGGATTCATTTGAATTGGTTTAAAGTCACCCTCGGTAATAACATGCCAAAGATCAATGTCTTTTGATTTCACATACGTTTCGAATCTTGTTTTTCCAATAAATAAAACAATCAGTTTCGAAAAGTGGTGGACTTTGCATAGATTGCCCTTCTAGATATTTGTCGGAATCCATTGATCGATTCAAATTTTAAAATACAATATACTTTAAAATCTTGACTGACGTGGCTTCTGATACCAATTGTGGAAAACTAGAAAGGGGGGGGGGGTTGAATAGTTTTACCAGTTTTTAAGTTCTTTTAAAATCTTCTTAAAAGTTTACTTATTAAAAACCTTGATTCGAATCTTATGTGTAATCAATCAACACCAATATGAACTACACACTAAACTAACTAATAATAAGTAAAGTAAGTAAAGAGAAAAGTTGGAAAGATCAAACCGGGACAAAAGGATTTATAGTGGTTCGGCTACGAAGCACCGATTCGCCCTACTCCACTCCCCGAGTACCACACTCGAGAGTTTCAAGCACTATGTCAACAACCTCCCTTAAGGCGGAGAAAACCGTACACGTCGCTTATCCTATTTTTGACACTAAGCTAGATGTCGAGTGCTAATCTTAGCTAGCACCAATCTACCACGATCCACTTGATCAAACACTCAAGCCCAATGGCTTCAAGAGATCACCAAGATCTCGACACGATCACAATGATCAACACTCACTTGACTAACACTATCCTAATGACCCTTGATCTTCTTGATCAATCACACAAGCCCAATGGCTTCAAGAGATGTTCACTATCTCTTATAAGGTCACAATGATCTTCACTCACACTCTCACAAAAGAAAAATGATCTTGATGTATGCTATGATACAATCAAGTATGTAACAAGTGTTACAAACAACCTAACAACTATAACTCTTGTATCTTCTTGGATACCTTGAGTTCTTCTCTTGCACTTGAAGAGGAATGACAACACCTTGTATCAACTTGGATACTTTGTGTTCTTCTCTTGCTATTGAAGAGGAATGAAGAGGATCTCTAAGTTGGATGATTGGATCACTCTTGAACAAAAGAAAAACTAAACTAAATGATCAAGAAAAGAAAATAGTGTGAGGGATTTAAACTCAGAAGTTTCTGTGTGTGAAAGGGTACCTAAAATATGTGAAGTGGGTTGGTATTTATAGGCAAAGAAAATCTGAACGTTACAGGTGGACGGCTCCACTAAATTTAGTGGAACCGTGGAGCCGTCCCAGACAAAGACGCTCCAAATTTTGTCTTTTCTGGTGAAAACTTATTTGGGGAAGTTTGGAGCTGATTTTGGGGGGGGGGGGGGAAATAGCTGTTATGTATTTTAAACTTATTTTTTCATTAAAACATTTCTTAATTATTCAAAAATAATTTGTCATGTATATTTTTGAAAAAATGTTTTGTCACATTAAAATGTGAAGTCTTAAAACCCAAAATCACTTCTTTGATCATTTGTCAAGTTGTAAGTTTGTTCTAGAGTGATTTGCGTGGAAACGGGATCTTTTGATTAAAAACTTGTTTACGTTAATTTTAACGTAAAGTGATTTCACATTTTGTCATCCTCAAAACGTGAAGTAATCGAAAGATATAAATAACGTTTTTATAACATTATTTGCATCAACACATCATAATGCAAATCATGTATTTGATAAATGAATAAAGTAATTTAAACATGTATCTCTCCCAAGTAGTTCAAAAGGAATAAAAGAGTAAGAGTGGGGCTACGACTCACCTTAGCTATAAAAGTCAAAGTAATGTTACGTCAAAAGTATCACGGGAACGGCTCCAACACACGACCTAAATAATAGAGAAGTCTGAGATTTCGATGGTTTAAGATTGACTTGATGTGAATAATGATTGTGAAAGAATATCGGATAACGAATTGGATTGTGATGAGAATGAATGATATGCTTAAAATGTTTAAAGTTCAAAAATAATATTATAAATAATATTATCATGCTGTTATGTTTATTGAATCCATAAAATATAATCTCTTCAATAGTTGGTGGATGATAAGTTATGCTTATTCGTTGTAAGTTATGTTATATAAACATATATAAACGTATCGTTATTTAAATGAATCGTAGGAATTTGTAAAAATGTCTTTTAAGAATGAATTGTAATAAAACATTAGTGAAAAAGGTAAATAAAACAAGTTCTGGTTGGTCCTTGAAATTTTAGTAAATTTACACTTTTAACCCTAACGGTGAAACATTCGCACCGTTAGTCCTTGGTTAAATAATATTTACATTATAAGTCCAAAAGGTTCAAATATGACATTTTATGGTTTGTAGTTATTGTTTTATCCATTTCTATCCTTAAGTTACTGATTTGAGAGTTTAGTACATAATTATTCCAAAAGTTACAATTTTAACCCTAATAGTAAAATGTTTTGCATTATAAGTCCAAAATCCACAAAACTTATATAAATAAATTTCTGAAAGTTTTATAAGCTTCATACAGCTTATTCAAGTTCATAAAAACTGCTTATTACATAAAAGTGATTATTTTTGGCTTATTGGGCTTTAACGTGTTTAAATAAAAAAGCCCAATAAGAGTTTATGATCCAAGGGGTTTCAAACGAGTTTGGGCCTGGATTTGGGCTAATTTTATTGGTCTAAAAACATAATCCAACTACTTATTAGACTGCTTATTTGTATGTGCCTAATGGGCTAAAAAGCCCAATCGCTAATATTTATTAAGTTTAAACTGTTTCGAGTAGCGATTAGTTGTGGCTTCAAAAAGGACTTTTTCAAGCTTATCATGAGAGCTTATTTGTACAGCTTATTAGGTGGTCTTATAGAGAATTAGGGTGAGTAATAAAATGGACATGTTGTATGTACGAATTGGATTTTACAAGGCCATTACTTGGTCGACAAATGAGTTGGTCCAAAATATAAATATGACATTTAACGTGTTATATAAATTATACGATTCAACATATGATAAAAATGAAGCTCGATATGCATTATAACATGAATGTAAGTGTCAAATAAAGGTAGTACACGATTTACTAGCCATCCATGAAGGAGGTCATATGATTATTACGTAAAAATAATTACAAGAAAGCGTATAAATCAATAGAAAGTAAATACATTCGAAAGAAATACATGAACTATGCATCAGATATTTAAGTCGATATAACGAGTAGGAAATGAGTTGGAGGGGACTTACAACACCCTTAAGGTGGTTTGTTATACATTTGAATGATCTAGGAATCGAGTAGAATTCCCTTAACACGTTGGAACGATCAAAAGGGATTGAGTTCGACTTGAATACTTAGGAAAATGAGTTGAGATAGCTAGAGAATTGGCTACTAATCTTGAGAGCTTCGAATGGAGAGAATACTTGGAGTAAATATGTGTGTGAAGTGTGCTTAAGTGTGAAAGAATGAATGAGAATGAGTGGGGTGGTATACGAGTATATGCATGAACTAGTCGACTATATTGTATTTTAAGGACAAGTTGGGTTGTTATATTCGATTTGTGGCAGAGATATGAGGGGACAAAAGGAATATTAGCTAGGCAACTTGGGTATAGGATATTTAGAAGGGTGTATTCGGTTAAGGTTCAAGTAATGGTCGAGTGGTATATATCAATGGTTTTATTCGACACACATGGGTCCAAATAACATTAGAATGTGGCCAAATTGATTAGGAAAGGTGTGTTAAGCCTTGTGGAATGTTTTTGACTAGGAAAATACGAAATAGCTTAGGTAAAAACATGAGTTTTGTCGAATTGGTTGTATTTGGATCGAGTTTGAACCTGGTCGACTTGGGTTTACTTTAGGACTTGTTTTTATATCAAATTTTTAAAATAAATCATGAGGTTTTTCATTCCTGAATCTTTGGAGTATGGAGATTCGAGTTATGTAAAATAAAGCGTAGCTCGTGTGTCGAAAAAATAAAATATCGAAGCAAAGTAAAGGCATGTTGGGTCGAATGGAATAAAAGAAAAATATGATTTGGGCTGAAATTGGTATTGGGCTTAAATAGTGTTAGGTTAGAATAAGAATTTGTGATACTTTAGTGTTTATTTGTGTGTTGGACTGTCGAGGTGTGCGTGTGAGCTCGTTCCAAAGTATCGTGTATAATGTAACGACGTTTGAATTATAGAAACGTAATAAACAAAAATTTTTTTGCTCGAAAAATGGTTAAGTAAATAGTAATGACAGGTTAATACTAGATTAACGTTCTCTAATGACTAGGGAATTCTACGGGTTGCTGCAATAAGTTGCTTGGTATAGCTCTTGATTGGAAGGGTTATGGGTGCCCAGTGAAGCCAACCACCTATTTCACCCTTATTACTATGGATGATGGTTGAGTTATTTGGGTGGAAGGTGAGCTAGAAATGTAGCTAGATGGTTATGTGCTTTAAAGGTGAATTCAAGAGCGGATAGAGGCTGATCAAGTGCCGATCATCATCATGATCTAGTCTGCTCTGTGTATGCATAACATGACTGATAAATGCTTTATCAGACATATATGTGCTATTATGACTGATATTAGATGTATAGCTTGAGATGTATTAGATTTGGGGAATGTCCAAATCTTGCTGTTATGCTTATTTGTACACAAGTTTTGGAAGATTAATATAAATTCACCTTTGCACAAAAAAAATATTATAAAATTAATAAACTTTTAATAATAATAATAATAATAATAATAATATAACTAAAGGAGTGGGATCTAGATAGTCAGCTTCTAGTAATTTTTTGTAAATCTTCTGTGTTTTTAATAATAATAATAATTGTTTTTTGTGTTTTAATGCGGTATATGTAGACTTATGGCACCACTTTTACTCCATGACATCACTTTTTTTTACTCCATGACATCACTTTTGCATTAGGGAAGTGTGTTTTGGTACCAAGGACAAAAGTGGTGCCTAAAGCAAAAAATTATGAAATGACACCATTTTTACTCATTGGACCACCTCATGGCACCACACGATACCCAACTCTCTAACAATAATAGTAAAGTGTATCTCACCTTCTCATAGTATATAATAAGTTATTCATATGCAGAAAAAGAAAAAAAAATAATAAAGACATGAAAATGTGTCGTATTTGAAAATTAACAATAAGCACCTTCCAGCCCCCTGGCTGCTTATTATCTGCAAAAAGCTACCACACCAATCCATCATTAAAACTCAAAACTTATTAATCACAATTATTATAATCTAGTAGCAGACCTCAAAAAGGTAACTAATACTCTCTTCCTTATATATTCTTCTTATAATCTTTATGCACACCCACTGTTTGATAAAATGGCTGACTTAATCCTTGCTTTACACTACTTGTAATGAAAAACCCATCACTGTAACATGAAATTGTATAAAGATCACTACTTTATTGCCATTTCAAGTAGTCTGCTTCATTGTCCCAGTACAACTAGTTTTAATGTCAGAAGTTGTTTGAGATTGCTTATTTTTCTTAGATGGATAAGCAGTTTGAAGTGTTTGGATCATCATCTGTTTATTTTGGGCCGAAATAAGCATTTTTCAGTAAGTAGGATAACTAGCTCATCATCTGTATAAAAGTCACTACTCACTACTTTGTTTGCATTTGATAAATCTCTACATATTTTTTATAGCTTAATTATCATTGTGCTAATCCAACTAGTTTTAATGTCAGAGGGTGTTTGGATTGCTTATTCAATCTGATTATCTGATTTTTGTAAGAAAATGAGTAGTCGCTAAAGTGTTTAGATAATTTAAACGCTTTTGTTTAGTGTTTATTTGAGGCGAAATAAGCAGTTTTCATTAAGTAGGTTGGGACATGATTATAGAAGTGTAACTTTTCTTGGCCTTATTGATTTCTTTTAAACAAACGGCAAATCAAAATACTATTTCTAAAAGTGCTTCTCTATAAGCTGAAACAATAAGCAATCCCAAACACTCTCTCAGTATGGTTTTAGTTGTAATATTTGGGAAAGAAATTTATGAGTCGTTGCCTTGTTGTGAGGATTAATATTGTTACTTTGTTAGCATGTTACGTGAAACATTATAGGATTGTAGTTTAACTTGTGACTGTGTTATGTTGCGAGATCAGGGTACATGAGTATCAGATGGCCGCGGGTATTAACGCCCACATACCTATCTCATATTATTCGGAACCAAAAAAACCCGTTGAAAGTGAGAGGATTATATACACTTGGTAGGATGTAAGTCCTTTGTTGTACGAGTGTATGTGATACTTTGAGTTAATATGATTAAGTATGCGGAATCTACTTAACCACACTTAGAAGGTTATTTGTTATTGGAAATGGAACAGTGGTGGTTGTTGAATTTGATAATGAACAATGAATGTTAACACCAAACGATTCAATATTATTTGAGAATAATACGAGTGATCTTCACTATCACTAGGGTTACAAACCTTGAATCTCTATTACAAAGAAAACTAACTTTCTGTTATGTTCAACTAGTTACAATTTAGCACTTTGTTAGTCTATTTTCAACACACTTGTAACTAAGATAAGATCTTCCCTTTTATACAACAAAGGAGATCTTTTCAATAAATGATAAGTCTTGTCGAACTACTTGCTTGCTTGAGTGTGTCAGTCCCTAAGATACAACTTGTATCTGTGTACACAACTTGTTGACTGAACATCTATCAAAGATATTATCTACCGTATATCTTTGACTTTTATACACAAAATATCTTTGTATACTTATCCATACAGCAGTAGAATACGTGACACTTATCTCTTCAATAGCAGAATCTGATGCACTAGCAGTAGTATCCTTGCGGCAGCAGAATCTTTAACACTAGCAGTAGAATGAAATACACTAGCAGTAGAATGATACATGGTATATTTCTTTGAGCAGAACTGACCTTGTGAACGTTTAATTCCCGATACTAATCTTTAGAACATTTAATTCCCAACAATCCTCCCCTAAATATGTTATTTATCCCAAATCAACATGTTTCTTCTGAATTAAATTCTGATTGTGAGGATCTTTCAAACACTAAATAGTCAGACTCTTGATCTGAGCTTTCCTTTGTTCTGTAAGACCAACTATCTTTTTGTCTAACTCATCTGCTTTCTGTGAATCTCTTTCAGCAATAACATCATCTTTCTTTGTCTTGAACACAAGCAGTACCCTGAATAAAAGATGGTGCAATTTCCTTGGATGGAGGAATTATAAGAGGCAATGGTGCTGTGTATCTTGGATGCTTGTTCCAAGAAGTCAAATCATCTTCCAGCATGCCTTCGCAAGTGATGAACAAACGTAGTGAACTAAAATTGAAACTGAAAGAACCTAGATAGAACTTTCTCTATTTGAATGCTTCATCCCTTCTGAATATATATAATACTCCAGAATCTTCATTTGAAGAGCTTATTCCCAGTATCCATCAACTGAAAAAGATTATTCCCAACATTCATCAACTGAATGCTTGTTCTTATTATTGGCTGAATAATAAGACATGTCAGCTTCTCAAAAAGCTGACATCATCATCTTGTATGCTCTTGTCTTTTCCATTGTAGGAGAAGATACAACAACTGTTGCTGAGCCAGGTGGTTTTCGAAGGGGTGTATATATTATATTGAGATTCTAAAAAGTGGAGTCATGAAACTACTCCCTTCCCAATCTTTCTCCCCTGTTTGATCAATTTCTCCCATGTTCTGAGCATACACAACCACAATCTTTCTTTCTTCCCTTATTGGTTAATCTTCCTCCCCTGAGCTTGGAAGATTTCTCACCAAGTATCAAAATATTTCCTCCCCTGTTTGGAAGATCTCTCACCATCATGTGTTCAGACAATGGTGTACATGTTGGCCATCAATTCCTTAAGAGTTTAATTAGTTGCCTTCATCACTTCCAGGTGTGTTAACTCCTGTGAGAGGTGAATCATGGGGCATTGACTCATTGCCCATCATTTGATGGTTTTCTGAGCCACTTTGAAAATCCTTTTTAAATAAAAGTTTGACTTAGCAATATGAACTTGATTTTATGATTGAAAAATCATACTGCTTACAACCATTTTGAAGGGATTGAGTGTATAACATACACCTAATCAAGAATTCGGTTTAAATTAACCTCTGGTTGTGTGAGAACTAATATTTTCAGTTATAAATAACTGCTTGTGTAAAGATAAACCCATTCAAAGGGCTTTCTTGACAGGTTTTCCAGCTCGTGACAATTGTGTCTTCTAACACAAGTGTTAGATGCACGTTTGTTCGCTGTTCTTTCTATCAGATGTCCTTAGACTTGCTCATTATACTTAAAAGTATAAAATGATAGAAAGTGAGTTGAGTCAGTTACTATCTGACCAACTGAGCCATCAAGTTAATGTGAAACATCATAATCAGGTTTCAAGAAAGAAGTTTTAAAGAATCAATTAACTTAGGTGTAAATCTTTGTTAATGAATTCCCAAACTCAGTCTATCATGAACCTATAATGTCAGCAACTAGTATAATCATTCTGCTGCTTCCATTTCACTTGAAACTTCCTTTGTGCTCAATGTTCATACCTGAAATTGTTAGTCAAAAACCAAGAAACAAGATGTAAAAACATTTGTCTTATAGCTGTATTAATACATGACTAACAGTATGAACTGAACAATCAAAATTTGTACTAGCAGTACAAACTTTTTCAATAACAGTACCAATTTACAAAGCTAGCAGTACAAACAAAAATTTATATACATAAACACAGAGTTTTAAATCATTGAGGATTTAGCATCCCAATACTTGCTACCAAGTATTGAAACCTTCCAACATCAAAAGCTTTTGTAAGAAGATCTGCAAAGTTGTGATCAGAATCAATTTTAAATACTTGAATCAACTTTTTCTCATTGTAGTCTCTAATAAAATGATGTCTAATTTCAATGTGTTTTGTTTTAGAGTGTTGCACTGGGTTTTTAATTATGCAAATTGTACTACTATTATCAATATGTATGACAGTGTTCATGAAATTGTACCCATAATCAAGTAATTGATTTTGAAGCCAAAGTACTTGACCACAACAACTTGCAGCAGCTACATATTCAGCTTCAGTTGTTGAAGTAGCCACAATTGTTTGCTTCTTACACTGCCATGAGATAAGTCTACACCCAAAGAATTGACATCCTCCAGTTGTTGACTTTCTGTCCAAGCTTGCACCTGCATAATCATTATCTGAAAATGCTACCAAGTCAAAAGGTGATTCTCTATAATACCATAGACCCAACCTAGGTTGACCCTTGAGATATCTAAAAATCCTCTTGACAGCTGTTAAGTGAGAAACCTTTGGAGTTACTTGAAATCTTGCACAAGCACAAACAGAGAACATGATATCAGGTCTTGATGATGTGAGATACATCAGAGAACCTATCATAGATCTGTATGTGTGTACATCCACATTGTCTCCATTTACATCTTTAAGAAGTGGCTTCTCAGAGTCCATTGGTGTGCTTACTACTTTTGAATCAGCAAATTGAAATTTTCTTAGTATCTCAGCAACATATTTATCTTGGCTGATAAATATGCCTTGACTAGATTGCTTAACTTGCAGACCCAAAAAGAATGTAAGTTCCCCCATGAAACTCATCTGAAACTTATCATGCATAAGTTTCTCAAACTCTAAACACATCTCCTTCCTTGTAGATCCAAAGATGATATCATCCACATACACCTGAACTAGCAAAAGATCATTCTTGTGCTTCTTGATGAATAATGTCTGATCAATCTTCCCTCTTTGAAATCCATTTTCTATTAAATAGGAAGCCAGTGTTTCATACCATGCCCTTGGAGCCTGATGAAGGCCATAAAGAGCCTTAACTACCTTGTACACTTTGTCTGGATGGTCTGGGTCAGTAAACCCTGGAGGTTGTGAGACATATACCTCCTCTTCAATAGTACCATATAGAAAAGCACTCTTGACATCCATTTGATAAACTGTGAAGCCCATAAATGAAGCATAAGCGAAAAATAACCTAATGGCTTCAATCCTTGCTACTGGAGAAACAACCTCTTCATAGTCTATCCCTTCTTCTTGTGTGTACCCTTGGGCTACTAATCTAGCATTATTCCTAATCACTATGCCCCTTTCATCCCTTTTATTTCTGAAAACCCATCTAGTGCCAGTTACCCTTACACCCTTGGGTAAATCAACTAGCACCCATACCTTCTGAATCTTAAACTGAAGAAGCTCTTATTGCATAGCATCTACCCAGCTTGAATCATCTAGGGCTTTAAGAACATTCTTTGGTTCTGCTCGTGATAGAAAACATACAAATAAGCAATAGTTGGAATACTCATGCCGCTTTGATGCATAAAGAGCATCAAGAAGCCCTTGTTGGTCTGAAGACATCAGTTGTTGCCTTGTCTTCACCCCTGATTGTACATCTCTAATCACATTGTCCAGGGAGTGGACTTTGTGAATCCTTGTGTGTGGTGTTGTAGGAACATGATAGTTAGGTGGAAGATTATTAAAATCCACCTCATCTTCTGAGAAAACTGTTTCAGTTGATTCTGATGGGCCAGCAATAGAAACATCTGCCCTAGCAGTAGAAACATTTAGCCTAGCAGTAGCTTGCTCTGTCTCAGCAGTAGAAACATCATTTGTACTGCTACCTTGATTTTCTTGTTCCTCAGTCTCATCTTCCTTGCTTTTATCTTCAGTCCCTTCTTTAGCATTATCAGAAGAAGGTTCATCATTTGTTGAAGTTGAAGACACACTTGTACTTGTCCATATTGGCATCCATACATAATCTTGATCTTTCTCCTTTTCTAACCCTGTCTCATTTGTTACATCATCAGCTTTTGAACCTGAAAATTCATTAGTTTCTGCAACAACAGGTACATAATTCATTTATTTGGTTAGAGACTCAAGATCAAATAGCCATTTAGGACCTTCACCTGCTACATTGGATTTTTTCTCTAAAAATTTCACATGCAGGTTTTCCTCTACTCTTCTAGTTCTTGAGTTGTATACTCTAAAAGCTTTGCTATTAAGAGAATATCCAACTAAGAATCCTTCATCTGCTTTACCATCAAACTTTCCCAGATGGTCTAAGGTATTCAGAATTGTCACATGACATCCAAAAGGTCTAAGAAATCCTATTGCAGGAGTTCTACCTCTAAAAAGCTCATATGATGTCTTATTTTGAGATTTGACAACCAAAACCCTATTCTGGACATAGCAAGCAGCATTAACTGCTTCAGCCCAAAAAGTGATAGGCAACTTAGAGTCGGCTAACATGGTTCTAGCAGCTTCTATGAGTGTTCTATTTCTCCTCTCAGCAACTCCATTTTGCTGAGGAGTTCTAGCAACACTAAATTCTCTCCTAATACCTTTTTCCTAGCAGAAGTCATCCATAACTCTATTCTTAAACTTTGTCCCATTATCACATCTAATGACTTTTACTTTCTTGCTTACTAGGTTTTCTATCTCTGTAATGAATGTTTTAATCATGCTAGAAGTCTCATCCTTAGAACTTAAAAAGAAAACCCATGTAAATCTACTATAGTCACTAGTAACAACTAGACAATATCTTTTATGCATCATACTCCTAATAGAAGTAGGTCCAAATAAGTCCATATGAAGCATAAACAGTGATTGATCAATAAAGTTAAAAATTTTGGGCTTACAAGTGGCTTTGTGTTGTTTGCCTTTAAGACAAGCAATGCATGTTTGGTCATTTTCAAATCATTTTTGAGGTAAACCTCTTACTGAACCATTCTTAACAATTTTATTTATGGTTTTGAAATTAATGTAACCAAGCCTTCTATGCCATTTCATAGATTCATCTAATGTGGCCTTTGCAACTAGACTAGTAAGTGCCTCTGTAGGAACAATCTTCTTTATATCAACACTGTACATGTTGCCCTTTCTTGGAATTTTAAGAAGTACTTGACTTTCATCAGGCATCTTAAAATCAGAAGAAAGTACAAGACATTCAGTGTCAGTAAAAAAAACTTTGTTCTTTTTGTCACAGATTTGTGAGACACTAAAAAGATTATACTTAAGCTCTTGCACATAGTACACATCTTCAAAATCTAATTTACCAGTTTTAAGAGTACCTTTACCAGTAATTTTGCCACCGATACCTCCTCCAAAGGTAACATATCCTCCATCTAATGATTGAAAGTTGGAAAGATACGACATGTTGCCTGTCATGTGCCTTGAACACCCACTATCTGAATAGCCTTGATCTTCATGATCTGTTAGAGAATGTTCCTGCACACAAATAAGGAAATTAGTTTCCTTGGGGAACCCAAGCCATTACTGACTTGGATTTGCCATGTGCATCAATGTAATTAAATCTCTTGAGAATAGTTGATGCACCATTGGATTTAAGAGGTTTCCAAATCCAACATGCTGAGGCCTTAACAGCATTGGCCCTCTTTTCCCTAGCAGTAGAACCCTTAGGTTTCCAAAATTTTTTTTGTGTCACTGCTTTTGATGGAAAAGGTTTTTTAGCAGTTGTTTGTGCATGATTGTAAGTTGTTTTTGCACTTTGTACTGCTGGTTTTGGGTAAACAGAGTAAAAAGGTCTGGCAGTAGAAACTGCTTGGTGAGCTGTAGAAACTTTTGGTCTAGCAGTAGGAACTGCTTTTGGTCCAGACTTTAATGAAACTACTCTAGGTTTGGTTCTAGTATTATTAGAGTGACTTTTAGGTGCTTGCCTTTTGAAATTCACCCTATTGTTTGTATACCCAGATACCCTTTGGTTGCAGAAAGCTGCAAGATCGTCAAATTCTCCACAAATGAAACAAGCTTTGTTATAGAAGTCAAAGTCATCACCTAGTTGCTGAGACTTAAGTCCATTCCAATTTCTTTGGTTGCCTTTATGCTTGTTTGTGGTTCTATATTGTTCACAATATCTAACTGGTTGCCTAACATGTTTAATGTTGATTTTAGGCCTATCAGTATTATGTTTGACTATCTTAGGAACACTTGTTCCTGCTTTCTTAACCATATCATGTTTAGACATAACCTGTTCATCTTCATTATCATCAGATATCCAGTCCTCAATGACTATACTATCTGATCTTCTATCAGAGGACACCTTGTCCTCAGGAAGTGAAGTTTTACATAAACTCTCACTTACTTTCTTAGGTCCATCAACAACTATCTTTTTTTTGGCTGTACACCATAGTGTAGCTCAGGTTGTTGAAATTCAGCTAAGCCTGAATGCTCTAGGTCAATCCCTGGGGGAACAGGAATTCCTCTATAAGGAGGTGGGACATTCTTATATCCTAACCCAGACTTTGCCTTATTGATCACTTGATATTCAATCATGTTAGTTACACCCTTAGAAGCATGTTCTTGTGTTTCTACACTTAAGTGAATGTTTTATTATCCTTTTTTATCATATCATATGCATCTCTTAAAAGCTTAATTTCTGCATCTCTAAAGAATATGTCCTGCTTAAGAAGAGCTTTGTCATCTAAAAAAGCAAATTCCTTTTCTTTATAGTGTATGATCTGCTTCTCTAAGGTAGCTAAACCACACTTATAGCTTATTAAGTCTTGATGAGTTGTGCTTAGCTCTTTCTTTTGATCATCATAATGTTTGATTAAAGTTTGTAGTTCTTTAAGAGCAGTGCAAGTATTTGAACATGCTTTATGAGATTGTACCTCAGTAGCAGAAAAAGCCATAAGTGCCATCTGAGAAGAAGCTTCTTCTTCATCTGCCATGAAGCTCCAATCAAAACCTAAGCCATCAATAACTACTATAGCTTTTGAGTTTGGCTCAGAAGCTTCCCCTATTTTGGACTTGCTTCCAAAACCTCTGTTCTTGCTATCTTGCTGCCTTGGTCTTCTACATTCTCTTGAGAAGTGCCCCATCATGTGGCAGTTGTAGCATTCTATCTTTGACCTGTCAAAACCAGCAGTATCATTGTTGCTGATTGTGAGCTTCTTCCCCGTCCTTTGATAGAACTTCTTAGCCCTCATGCTAAGAAGAGAAATTTGCCATTTTAGGTCCATTTCCTCCAGATCATCATCATTGATCTCTTGGAGGTCTTCATGTGTAAGCATAGACTCACCATTTCGACTTGTTAAAAATGCACAACAAGTCTGCTCATCCATTATACCAATGGTACTGCTTGATGAACTAGCAGCACCAACACCACCATCAACCTTCACCTCTTCAACTGGATTTGAGATACTAGGAGATGACATAAATGCCATATTCCCAGTATTAGAATTAGTACCTCCAGTTTTCTTCAAATCATGTTCCACAATCTTAAAGTTGCTATACAAGTCCATAATTTCCATGTGGTCAAGGTCTGGCTTGTTCTTCCAGACAACAACATGCATAGCCCACTCTTCAGGTAAGCTTCTCAAAAATTTTGAGTTTAAATCTTCTTGAGGTATTTCAACCCCAAGAATAGCAAGTTGGCTCACAATATTCTGAAGCATGTTAAACATGTGGTCTAGTGATTCATTGTTGGTTGAGGAGAAGTTTTCAAACTGATGTTTAAGAAGAGTCTTATGGGTCTTCTTGGTGGCTTCATTCCCACCATACCTTGCAATAATGGCCTCAAACAAAGACTTTGCATCTTTGAACTTGCTGAACTTTAAAAGTTGATCATTTGGAATGGTCATCATCAGCATACTTCTGGCCTTGAGGTCATTCTTCTTTCTGACTCTATCTTCTGCAGTTGTTGGTTTGGTATTCAAAGTTGTCACAATTTTACCTTCAGCTGTTGATGTAGAGGTTGTAGGTTTGAAGGAGTTTCCATCTTCAATAATTTCCCAAAGTGCATAATCTTGCACTTGGAAATACTGCTCTATCCTCAGCCCCCACATCTCATACTCATTCTGTTTGAGCATTGGTAACTTTGCAGCAACATTTGTCTGAATAGATTCGACGTCCATTTCTTTTTCTTCTTCTTCAAAGATATCAACTTTGCTCTGATACCAATTGAGAGGATTATAATACACTTGGTAGGATGTAAGTCTTTTGTTGTACGAGTGTATGTGATACTTTGAGTTAATATGATTAAGTATGCGGAATCTACTTAACCACACTTAGAAGGTTATTTGTTATTGGAAATGGAACAGTGGTGGTTGTTGAATTTGATAATGAACAATGAATGTTAACACCAAACGATTCAATATTATTTGAGAATAATACGAGTGATCTTCACTATCACTAGGGTTACAAACCTTGAATCTCTATTACAAAGAAAACGAACTTTTCTGTTATGTTCAACTAGTTACAATTTAGCACTTTGTTAGTCTATTTTCAACACACTTGTAACTAAGATAAGATCTTCCGTTTTATACAACAAAGGAGATCTTTACAATAAATGATAAGTCTTATCGAACTACTTGCTTGCTTGAGTGTGTCAGTCCCTAAGATACAACTTGTATCTGTGTACACAACTTGTTGACTGAACATCTATCAAAGATATTATCTACCGTATATCTTTGACTTTTATACACAAAATATCTTTGTATACTTATCCATACAGCAGTAGAATACGCGACACTTATCTCTTCAACAGCAGAATCTGATGCACTAGCAGTAGTATCCTTGCGGAAGCAGAATCTCTAACACTAGTAGTAGAATGAAATACACTAGCAGTAGAATGATACTTGGTATATTTCTTTGAGCAGAACTGACCTTGTGAACGTTTAATTCCCGATACTAATCTTTAGAACATTTAATTCCCAATTGAAAGTGCTTCATATATTTAATGAAGCAAGGATCAAGTATCTTGATTACCGTCATAATGGGCCTATATATGCCACCATGATCAACATTCTTAGCACGTCAAATCGAATTCTTGATATGAAACAACTGATTAGTCAGATGAAAGATGATTCGTGTGAGTGTCAAGATTCAGTCTTTTCTAGTGTGATAAAAACCTATGCAAAAGCTGGAATGCTGAATGAAGCGGTCTCTCTGTTTAAGAATCTTGATCAGTTCAACTGTGTGAATTGGACGGAGTCTTTTAATACCTTACTGCAGATAATGGTGAAAGAATCAAAACTTGAATCCGCTCATCGTCTTTTTTGTAGAATTTCAGCAAATGGTGTTGGGATTCAAAGACTTCTTGATGCTGTTGATGATACTGCTGCTCATATTGTTAAGACTGCTCTTAGGATTCAATGAAAATACTCCAAGTGTTTTACTGCTGCTTGTGAAGAGTTAAGACTGCTGGAACAAGTTAATACTACTAAGAACTTCAAAAGGAAAAACACTAAGTAGTTAGTGCTGCTGGAACAAACTTAGTGTTGCTAGTACTAAGTTACAACTGCTGAAGAGTTAATGCTGCTAGTGTTATGTTAAGACTGTTAGAGTAAATGTTAACGTTGTTGAGTCGGTTTTGTTTATCTAATATGTATAGAAAGTTTAGATAAGTATATAAAAGATTTATCTTGTAGAGAAAGTTATTGTAAGCCGACTGGGACTCTTTAGTCTATAAAAGGAGATCCTAGGGCATTGTGTTAGATATACCAATACAAAATTTTGATAGAGTCGATTAGCTTCAAGGTTGTAAACCCTAATACTGTTGACTATTTGTATTATTAATAATATTGAAGCGTTGTTCTATTCTTGTGTTACTGTTTCATTAAAGTTATTCTTAAGATTAAAGTTTAGATTCCGCATAAACTTTAATATAATCCAAGACAGTTTCTATACCTATTTGTGTTAGATTTATCTAGCATAGCTAAACCTTTACAAGCTAAGGGAATTCGATTAAGTGTTTAACTGGGATCAACAAGTGGTATCAGAGCTTGTGATCTAGAAGCTGTGATCAAGAAGAACTTGTTTTAATACACAAGATCTTACTGGAAGACATGGATTCAGAGTCTGCACATATGGTGGCTGCATCAAAGGAACCAATACTCAAGCCTGGTGAGTATGAGATCTGGAGAATGAGAATTGAGCAGTATATTCAGATGATTGACTATTTTCTATGGGAGGTCATAGAGACCTTGCCAAAAACAACAACATCTGATGCTGGTGTTGTGACTATTTTGCCTATTAAAACTGCTGAAGATAAGGCACAAAGGAGATTGGAGGTAAATGCAAGAAGCACTCTTATAATGGGCATTCCTAATGAACATTAGTTGACATTTAATTATATCAAGGATGCTAAGTCATTGTTAGAAGCTATTGAGAAGAGATTTGGAGGGAATGCTGCTACTAAGAAGACCAAGAAGAATCTCTTAAAGCAACAGAATGAGAACTTTCTGCTCCAAGTTCAGAAAATCTTGATTAAACCTTTGACAGGCTTCAAAAGCTTGTGAGTCAACTAGAGCTTTTGGAAGAAAATATTTCCCAAGAAGATGTGAATCAGAAGTTCCTAAGAAATTTGTCACCAGAATGGAATACACATACTGTGGTGTGGAGAAACAAGGATGATCTGGATACAATGAGCATAGATGACCTTTACAACAATCTTAAAGTGTATGAACCTGAACTTAAAGGGACATCTAGCTCACATTCAAGTTTAAAAAACATGGCTTTTGTGTCCTCCTCCAATAACAGTTATGGCAGTCCTAGTGAAGCAGTTAATACTGCTTATGGAGTTACTACTGCTAGCACTCAAGTTAATGCTGCTAGTTCAACAAACATTGACAACTTGAGTGATGCTGCTATTTATATATTCCTGGCTAGTCAACCTAATAGTCCTCAACTTGTACATGAGGACTTGGAACAAATTCATCTAGATGACTTAGAAGAGATGTATTTAAAGTGGCAGATGGCAATGTTGACTATGAGGGCAAGGAGGTTCTTGAAGAATACTGGAAGGAAGCTCACAGTCAATGGCAATGTAAACATACAACAAGAGTAAGGAAGGCTTAAGAAGGAGTGTAGCAGTGGAAACACCTTCTTCAACAGCCTTAGTGTCTTGTGATGGTCTTGGTGGCTATGATTGGAGTGATCAAGCTGAAGAAGGACCCAACTATGCACTTATGGCCTATTCATCTTCATCTTCAAGTTCTGACTCTGAGGTATCAAATGATTCTGGTTGTTCTTATAAATCTTGTTTAGATACTGTTGAGTAACTTAAAGCTCAGGATAATAAACTAGTAAAAGATTTGCAGAAATCTGAGTTACATATTTTAGGCTATAAGGTAGGTTTAGAGTCCGTAGAACAAAGACTTGAATTTTATAAGAAGAATGACGCTGAGTATGTAGAAAAGGTTAATGTTTTAGAAGGTGAACTTTTTGTAAAAGAAACAATTATAATAGAGCTTAGGGAAAGGCTTAAAAAAGCTCAAAAAGAAAAAGATGTAGTTCAACAGGAAAAAGAAAACATTCAATTTAATGTAGAAAGATATGAACATGCATCTGAAAGTGTTAACAAGATTGTAGAGTGTCAAATTGTTAACAAGTGCAAGAATGGTATTGGCTATAAAACAGTTGCACCTCCCATTACAGGAAAGTTTGTGCCTCCCACTGCTGACTTATCTTTTACTGGTCTAGATGAGTTTTAAGAGCCTGTATGTGAGAATAGTAAAGCTAAGATTAGTAAGGAAAAGCCTAAGATTGATAGGAAGTATTCTGATGCACCAATTATTGAAGATTGGGTGTCAGATGATGAGGATCACGTTGTGTCTACACCTCAGGTTGAAAGTAAAACAGTTAGATCTAGTGTTGAAAAGATAAAATTTGTTAAACCTAATTCACAAGGTCAAAATGCTAGGAGAACTGTTAATCAAGATGAGCAACCTAGGCAGAACACTAACAGCCCTAGAAGAGAAAATCAAAGGAATTGGAATGGCATGATGTCTCAAAGATTAGGAAGCAATTTTGAGATGTTTAATAAGGCTTGTTATGTGTGTGGTAGTTTTGAACACTTGCAGTATAATTGTCATCACCATCAAAAACAATTTGCAAATCAAAGGATGGTAAAACCAGTGTGGAACAATGCTTCAAGGGTGTATCATCAAAATTTTAAAAATAGTCACCCCTATGCTAAAAGAAACATGGTTCCAAGAGCAGTACAAATGAGGTCTGCTTTAGTATCAGTTAATACTGCTAGACAAAATCTTTCAAAACTAACAGTATTGGTTAATACTGCTACCACAAAACCAACAGTGAATGGTGCTAAATCAATGTCACAGTTTTCAAAAATAGCACATTCAACTGTAAAAAGGCCCATTCAAAAGACAGCAGCAATTAATACTGCTAAGCCAAAAGCGGTAGTTAATACTGCTAGGCCAAAAGCAGTAATTAATAGTGTTAGGGGAGATCATTTTTATGCTGTTAAGGCCCCAGCTTGTTGGGTTTGGAAACCAAAGATTAAATTTTTACACCATGTTTCCAAACATGACAGTGAATCAATCACCCTAAAGAAGTTTGATTATGTTGATGCACAAGGCAGATCCAAGTTAGTGATGGCGTGGGTCCCCAAAAGAAACTGATTTTCTTACCTTATGTGCAGGGCAATCCACAGGTGGAGTTACAGGATCAAGGAGTGATTGACAGTGTATGCTCAAGGCACATGATAGGGAACATGTCCTATCTTACAGATTATGAAGAAATTGATGGAGGATATGTTGCCTTTGGAAGTAACCCCAAATGAGGGAAATTCACAGGCAAAGGTACAATAAGAACTGGTAAACTAGATTTTGAGAATGTGTATTTTGTAAAAGAGTTAAAGTTTAATCTTTTTAGTGTCTCACAAATGTGTGACAAAAAGAATAGTGTTCTCTTTAATGATACTGAATGTATAGTGTTATCTCCTGACTTTAAGTTAATTGATGAAAGTCAAGTTTTACTTAAAGTTCCTAGAAAGGATAATATATACAGTGTTGATTTAGAGAACATGGTTCCCAAAGGAGGTTTAACTTGTCTCTTGGCAAAAGCCACATCTGATGAATCTAAACTTTGGCATAGAAGGCTAGGTCACTTGAATTTTAAAAACATGAACAAATTGGTTAAGGGAAATCTTGTAAGAGGTTTACCTTCCAAACTTTATGGAAAATGATCAAACCTGTGTTGCTTGTCAAAAAGGAAAGCAGCACAGAGCCTCTTGTAAGTCTAAAAGGAGAACTCAATCAGTCAACCTTTACATATGTTGCATATGGATTTGTTTGGTCCAACATTTGTAAAAAGCTTAATGAAAAAGATGTATTGCCTAGTTGTCACTGATGATTATAGTAAGTTTACTTGGGTTTTCTTTTTAGCAACTAAAGATGAGACCAGTGGCAGTCTTGAGTCTTTCATAACCAGGATAGAAAACCTAATAGATCATAGGGTTAAAGTGATTAGATGTGACAATGGAACTGAGTTCAAGAATAGAGAGATCAATCAGTTTTGTGAGATGAAGGGTATTATGAGACAGTATAGTGTAGCTAGAACTCCTCAACAAAATGGAGTTGCTGAGAAGAGAAATAGGACACTATTTGAGGCTGCTAGGACTATGCTAGCTGATTCTAAGTTGCCAACTACTTTTTCGGCTGAAGCAGTAAGTACTGCTTGCTATGTGCAAAATAGAGTGTTAGTTGTTAAGCCTCTTAACAAGACCCCATATGAACTTTTTCATGGTAGAAAACCAACTTTAAGTTTAATGAAACCATTTGGGTGTCCTATTACAATTCTCAATACCGTAGATCACTTAGGAAAATTTGATGGTAAGGCGGATGAAGGTTTCTTTGTTGGATACTCTATGAACAGCAAAGCCTTTAGAGTATACAATAGTAGAACAAGGATAGTGGAAGATAACTTGCATATTAGGTTTAGTGAGAGTACACCTAATGCTGTAGGTAGTGGACCAGACTGGCTGTTTGATATTGATGCACTAACAAAAACAATGAATTATGAGCCAGTTGCTGTAGGTACACAGACTAATGGTTTTGCAGGTACAAGAGCAAGTAATGATGCAGGTCAAGCTAGAAAGGAGACAGAACCTGCAAAGAAATATATCTAGCTACCATTATGGACTGGTGATCCACCAATCTCAACCCAAGAGTCAAAGAGTTTTCAAGATGATGAAGTTAAGCCTTCAAGTGATGATGAAAAGCAGGATGATAAAGATCCAAGAAAAGACAATAAATGTAATGATCAGGAGAAGAATGATGATGTTAACAGCACTAACAGATTAATACTGCTAGTTCAACTATTAATGTTTTTGGCATACAAGATGATGCTATTGGTGAAAAAGATAGCAGTGAATATCCATTTGATCCAACAATGCCTATATTGGAAGACATATGGACTGAAACTGATGATGAAGATGCTGGTAAAGAGGCTGACATGGGCAATTTGGATGAAACAATTCCAGTCAGTCCTAGTCCAACAAGAATTCATAAAAATCATCCTATGAATCAAGTGATTGGAGATGTGCATTCAGCTGTACAAACAAGGAATATGTCAAAGGATTTGAATGAACAAGGACTTTTTGTTAGAACTATTAAACAAAGAAACAGTTATAAAGATCTTCAAAATTATTTGTTTACTTGCTTTTTATCACAAGTAGAACCCAAAAAGACAATCCAAGCATTGACTGATTCAAGCTGGGTAGAAGCTATACAGGAAGAACTTCTACAATTCAAGCTGCAAGAAGTTTGGACCTTGGTAGATTTACCTAATGGCAAAAGAGCTATATGTACAAAATGGGTTTTTAGAAACAAGAAGGATGAAAGAGGGCATTGTGATAAGGAATAAAGCAAGATTAGTTGCTCAAGGGTACACACAAGAAGAAGGGATTGATTATGATGAAGTCTTTTCCCCTATTGCAAGAATTTAAGCAATTAGGTTGTTTATAGCTTATGCTTCATTTAAAGACTTTGTGGTGTATCAGATGGATGTCAAAAGTGCTTTTCTGTATGGAAATATTGAAGAAGAAGTGTATGTTTGTCAACCACTAGGATTTGAAGATCCTGACTTTCCTGATAGAGTTTATAAGGTTGAAAAAGCACTATATGGGCTACATTAAGCTCCTAGAGTACGGTATGAAACCTTGTCAACATATCTGTTAGACAATGGGTTTCACAGAGGAAAGATTGACAAGACTTTGTTCATCAGAAAACACAAAGATGATATTCTGCTGGTTCAAGTATATGTGGATGATATCATCTTTGGTTCTACACGGAAGAAATTATGTGTGGAATTTGAAAAATTGATGCATGAAAAGTTTCAGATGAGTTCAATGGGAGAACTTACTTTATTTTTGGGTTTACAATAAAGCAAAACAAGGAAGGCACATTTATCAGTCAAGATAAGTATGTCGCTGAGATCCTAAAGAAGTTTGGGTACACAGATGTCAAGACTGCAAGTACACCAATGAAAACTGGAAAGCCTCTGCTCAAAGATGAAGATGGTGAAGAAGTTGATGTTCACTTATATAGGTCAATGATTGGTTCATTGATGTATCTTACTTCTTCCAGACCTAACATTATGTTTGTAGTGTGTGCATGTGCAAGGTACCAAGTCACACCAAAAGTTTCACATCTTCATGCTGTGAAAAGGATTTTTAGATATTTAAAGGGTCAACCAAAATTGGGCCTTTGGTATCCAAAAGATTCCCCTTTTGATTTGGTAGCATACAATGATAGTGATTATGCTGGAGCAAGCTTGGATAGGAAGTCTACAACAGGAGGTTGTCAATTCCTAGGGTGTAGATTGATCTCATGGCAGTGCAAGAAACAGACTGTGGTTGCAAATTCCACAACAGAAGCTGAATAAGTGGCTGCTACAAGTTGTTGTGGACAAGTGCTCTGGATTCATAATCAACTGTTGGATTATGGGTACAATTTTAGGCATACAAAGATTTTTATTGACAATAACAGTACTATGTGCATAATTAAAAATCCCGTTTTTTATTCCAAAACAAAGCATATAGAGACCAGACATCATTTTATAAGAGATTGCAATGATAAGAAGCTAATTCAAATGGTTAAAATTCATACTGACAAGAATGTTGCAGATCTGCTAACAAAAGCTTTTGATGTAGGTAGATTTCAATATTTGACTGCCAGTATTGGGATGTTAAATCTTAAAAAAAAAATGATCTCTTTATGTTTTTGTACAATTTTGTATGGATTAGTACTGTTATTCAAGTTATTAGATGTTTCTGCTACTAAGTATAATTAGTACTGCTAGTTATACTTAGAACTGCTAAGTTTATGCTATTAGTTATACTTAAAACTGCTATATATAATTGATGTTGTAATCATTGTGAATATGGTTATTGCTTGTGTTTGTTTGGTGTTTGACTAACTTTTTGCAGGAAAAGCAAAAGAAAAGTGTTTGCTTGATGTGGAATTGGAGTTAGTACTGGTGCCTCAAAGTTACTACTGTCAGGCATAAGTTAATGTTGCTAGGCATACTTAATGCTGCTGAGTTTACTACTGCTGCTTTGTTCGAGGGACTATTTTGTAATTTATTCAATTAAGGGTTTAAATCCCCAAATCATTCACTTAATCGGTTTGCATAATTCACAAACGCTCCCAAATCACAAACCCTAACTCAATTTATGATCAAATCACAAAACCCACAAATCAGTCACAATGTTGTCTTTAAAGTTTGCCGATACTCACAACATGGTTGCCTTCTTGTCAAAACCAAAAGAGTCTGAAGGACTTGCAGAGATAATTGATTTCTTGAATGCAAACCCTATAAGGTATGCATTAACTGTGAATCCTACTATATATATTTCACACATTGAACAGTTTTGGTCTACTGCTAAGGTCATAAACTCAATGACAAAGTACAAATTAAGGCTGTTGTAGATGGCCATGATATACTCATTACTGAAATGTCTGTTAGAAGATCTCTTCGACTAGTAGATGATACAGAAAATATTGAGTGTCTCTCAAACTCTACAATTTTTGAAAACCTTGCACTGATGGGGTATGAGACAGAATCTACCAAATTAACTTTTTATAAATCACGTTTCTCCCCACAGTGGAAATTCTTAATTCATACTATCTTACAATGCTTAAGTCCTAAAACAACTTCATGGAGTAAGTTTAGCAGTACTATGGCTTCTGCTATAATCTGCTTGGCTACAAACCAGAAGTTCAATTTTTCAAACCTGATTTTTGATAGTATGGTTAAGAACTTGGATAAATCAGCAAACAAATTTTATATGTATCCAAGGTTTTTACAAGTTTTCATGAACAAACAGTTTACTAAGAAGAAAACTCATCAAAGAACATATCCTGCACCCTCTCATACTAAAAAGATTTTTGCAAACATGAGGAGGGTGGGAAAAGACTTTTCAGGTACAGTCACACCTTTGTTTCAAACAATGGTGGTACAAAACCAAAATTAGGGTGAAGGTTCAGGAATCCCACTCAAACCCAACACACATCCACTTTTTTATCCATTTCCTCAACACCACAAAAGACTTATACCCGTAGGAAAACTAAAAAGGGCACTGAGATACCTTAGCCTAGTGCAGGTATGGTTGAAGATGAGGCTGTGCATAAAGAGAGGGGTCAAAGTTTGGAAAGGGCTGCTACTAGCTTAGATGCAGAGTAGGACATTAGTAACCTAAGTAAGACCCAATCCAAGGCAACATCTAATGAGTCTAGTTCCCATGGAACTGATTCAGGTGATGGTCTCAACCAACAGGAAACCATGGGGCGCACAGATGCTCAAACTAGGTTTGAGGCTGTGTCTAACACACCCAATTATTCACCTCTCGGGATAGGTAACACAATCCAAAGTGATGAGGGTAGTTTGACACTTAAGGAATTGATGGTTTTATGTACCAACGTATAATCATAAGTTCTTAGCCTGAAGACACTTACATCCTCCCAACAAAAGGAGATAACACAGTTGAAGAAGATGGTTAAGCAGTTGGAAAAGGGGAAAAGGTCAAGAACTTACAAACTGAAATGATTATTCAAGGTGGGTAGTACATCAAGGGTAGAATCCTCAGATGAAGCAAAAAGTTTGGGGGAGGATGCCTCCAAACAGGGAAGGAATGATGACATAGGTGCAGGGGAGGATACTCATATGGTGGATGCTGGGATTGATAATGCGATTGAAGATATTGTTGATGAAGGGAATGAGTTTGATGTTAAAGATAAGCAGGGGAATATTGTTGAAATTGATGTTGTTGTTAATACTGCTAAAGAAATTGATGTTGATAAAGCTGTTGAAGTTGCTAAGCTGATGGTTGAAACTGCTACACTTAATGCTGCTAGTGTACCAGTTAATGCTGCTAGTAAGATAATTACTACTGATGAGCAAGAAGTTAATACTGATGCAAGAACAAAAATAACTGAAAATGAAGTCAATTTGGCTAAGGTTCTTGCTAATCTGAAGAAGACAAAAACACCAGTCAAAGAAAGCTCAAGACCCAAAGAAAAAGGTGTAACCATCAGAGAGTCAAGTATTACAACAACAACAACAAAACCAATAACTTTGGCACAATCACAGGATAAGGATAAAAGTATATTGATTGAAGAACCTGTGATGAAACCCTTGTCAATAAAAGCTAAGCAAGCTCAACTCATAGCAGATGAAGAGTTAGCAAGAAAAGTGCAAGCTGAGCTTACTGCTGAAGATGAAAGGATCAGAGAAGAAAGAGCTCAGAAAGATGAAGAAGCCAATCTTACACTTATTCAATCATGGGATGATGAAAGAGCTCAATGTGATGCTGATTGGGAGCTAGCTTAAAAACTGACTCAAGAAGTGCAAGCACAATTTACTATTGAAGAGAAGTCTAAGCTGTTAGTTGAATTCTTTGAGCAAATAAGAAAATTTTATGCAGCACAAAGAGCAAAAGCAAAAAGAAACAAACCACCCGCCAGAGTTCAAAGAAGGAAATTCATATGTACTTATCTAAGGAATATGGAAAGCTAGAAACTCAAAGATTTGAACCATTTTGATGATGGGAAGATTGAAGAGTTATATGATTAGGCTAAAAGAAAAAGAAACAGATTTGTACCCATGGAAACAGAGGAGGTGGAAGGTTCTAAGAGAGCTGGAGCAGAGTTAGAGCAAGAGGTGTCTAAGAAGCAAAAGATTGATGAGCATAAAGTGGATAAGCAAAAGGAAGAAACATGAAAGAAGAAACAGGTAGATGATGAGGAAACTTCAAAGCTTAAATAGTTCATGGAAATCTCTACTACTGATGATGAAGTACCTATTGATGTCATTCCTTTAGCTTCTAAGCCTCCAAGTGTTGTTAACTGGAGAATCTACTTAAAAGAAAAGAAGATGCACTGGGTGATAATTAGGGCTGATGGAAAAGAACAAGTGATTAATAGGTTCAATCAAATGCTTAACAGTTTTGACAGAGAGGATTTGGAGACTCTTTGGAAGCTTGTCAAAGAAAAATATGGACCAACTAACCCACTTAAGCAACCAGTGTCAGATCATGATTATGTCTTGTGGGGAGATTTAAAGACAATGTTTGAACCACATTGTGAAGATGAAGTATGGAGGAATCTGTTTCAAGATAAAGTTTCAAATTAGAAGCTTTATCATTCCTGTGGAGTTCATCAATTAACATTAAATGCTATGGTAATCTACATGTTGGTTGAGAAAACATATCCTTTGACTCTGTCTACAGCTGATCAGATGCTGAATGGTACAGTTAAACTTCAAGTTGATCGTTTTGATGAAATGACCTATCAGCTACTCAAGAAAATGGAGAAAATGCTCAATCCAACAAGTAAGAAAAAGAAGTAAGGTGTTTGGAAGCATCCTCCTGGTGATGGTTAATGCCTTGAATGAAACTTGATGATTTTGGGAGAAAATATCAAGTTTAGGGGAGGATTGTTGGGATTCAAAGGCTTCTTGATGCTAATGATGATAGTGCTGCTCATATGGTTAAGACTGCTCTTGGGATTCAATGAAAATACTCCAAGTGTTTTACTGCTGCTTGTGAAGAGTTAAGATTACTGGAACAAGTTAATACTGCTGAGAACTTCAAAAGGATAAACACTAAGTAGTTAGTGCTGCTGGAACAAACTTAGTGCTGCTAGTACTAAGTTATAACTGCTCAAGAGTTAATGCTGCTAGAGTTATGTTATGACTGTTAATGTTGTTGAGTCGGTTTTGCTTATCTGATATGTATAGAAAGTTTAGATAAGTATAGAAAAGATTTATCTTGTAGAGAAAGTTATTGAAAGCCGACTGGGACTCCTTAGTCTATAAAAGGAGATCCTAGGGCATTGTGTTAGATATACCAACACATAATTTTGATAGAGTCGATTAGCTTCAAGGTTGTATTATTAATAATATTGAAGCGTTGTTTGTTTATTCTTGTGTTACTGTTTCATTAAAGTTGTTCTTAAGATTAAAGTTTAGATAACGAATAAACTTTAATATAACCCAAGACAGTTTCTATACCTAGTTGTGTTAGATTTATCTAGCATAGCTAAACCATTACAAGCTATGGGAATTCGATCAAGTGTTTAACTGGGATCAACAAATGGGAAGTGAAATCTCGAACACGTTCATTAAGTTGGTTGATTGATGTTCTTTGTCAAAAGAAACGTTCTGATCTTGCACTAGAAGTATTCCAGGAAATGAGTAGTCAGTACTGTTATCCAACCCGTGAAACCTATTAGAATCTGATGAGAGGTTTGTGTAAAGATGGAAGAATTAACGAAGCAATTCATTTGTTGTACTTGATGTTGTGGTGAATCTCACAAAAGGGTAGTGGTGAAGATTTGTTAATATATAAAATCCTCTTAGATACTTTATGTGAATATGAGCATGTTGATGAAGCATCTTATATTCTAAATAAGGTTTTGAGAAAAGGTCTAAAAGCAACTAAAAAGAGACGTATGCAGCTTGATTTTAACTTGTGTCGAAATGGTAGAGACATAGAACGTACGCAGAGTTTAATTAATGATGCACTAATTAAAGGAGTCATTCCTAGCTATGAAAGTTATAAATCAATGGCGGTTCAGCTTTATGCAGAAGGTGACTTGCGTGGTGGCGGAAGAGTGGTTCAGGAAATGCATGATCAAGGGTTCACACCCAAGGTGTTAATATATGAAGCTAAAGTGACGGCATTATGTAAAAAATGTATCATTGATGAGGCAGAAAAGGTTATTTCAAAAGAAATGGTGGATGCAAACTGTGTACCAACCGTTAATTTATATAACATCTTGATTCAAGGTCTTTGTAATGACGGGAAATCCACACAGGCTCTTTGGTATCTTAAATATGATGTCTAAGCAATTGGGTTGTGTTCCTAATAAGGATACTTATTCTATATTGGTGGATGGTCTTTGTCATGATGGCAATTATATTGAAGCGAGTCAACTTATGGAGAAAATGTTGGCCAACTCATACTGGCCCGAAGCTGATAGTTTCAGTAAAGTTATTAAGGGACTTTGCTTGATGGGCAGACCATATGAGGCAATTATATGGTTGGAAGAGATGATTAGGCAATAAAAGATGCCAGATCTTTTTTGCTTAGTCTTCTCTGGTTGGTTCCGTTACTTATGATACATGTTCTGTTAAGATATTATCTGATATATTGGATACATAAGAGGAACTTTGTCTATGTAAGAAGATATCTTTATGTTCCTTGGAATGATTCAACTACTTCATATCCATCTTTGATTATAGTTTTTCATATTGCGTATTGCTGAGTAGTTTGTAAATATTCTTACTGGTCTATCCTTTTCATTGTAGCATTACCTTAGTATATGTTTTTTATGAACACCAAATCAACATATAGTTCCACATAGGTTAAGGTAAAGAAATATTGATAAGTTATATAGTATAGTGAATATATGTCAAACAATTTGAGATAACAACTATGTTGTCTATGCAGTCTTCCTAAGTGGATTAAATAAAAAATTTAAATCATTTAGAATTACAGAATAGATATCATATTTTGATTCTTAAATTTGATGTCAAACCTTCCTTTAAAAATATTTTGCAAGAGCTTGTGGTCTTTTGGTTGAGCAAAAAGTTGCTTGGAACTTCAACAACCATTCCCTCAAAGCAATGCCATTTAACATCGACTTGGAAATGTTCGAAGAGAATTGAGATGAAATTTTTTGTAATGTGTTAAGTGGCTAACGCATTGCTTATAATTGACACTTTTGACCCATTAACTTATCAATGGGTGAAAGTGGGTTATGTTTAATCACTAAGACCCTACCATGTCAAAAAGCTAAAAAAAAAAAAAAAAAAAAAAAAGTTAAGCGGGTCGAAAGTCGCTAAAAGTATATTCTTAATGTATAGCACCTCTTGATCATTTTACTCAATAAAATAGTTAAACCCATTATGTGTTTGCTATACTCATGCTCTGAAATTAATCTTGTATCTTGAAAATATTACAATCATCTCATCCTAATGTCGTAACTTTGACAATAGGTTCGGTTTTAAATGGGTTCACACGACTAACATGTCTAATAAACGAGTTCACGTTATGGTTAAATGTAACAACCCCAAATTTAGATACAACGAAATAGAGATTTGGGTAGTTACTAATTAGTTTCACAGTCCAAGTCATAGAAAACGAACTCTAAAATGAGACGTTTTCGAAAAACAACACCATTCGATAATATTTAAAGAAAATTCAGAGTTTTGCAGCATAACATGGTCCCAATACATCAGTACATAACATAAACTGTTCAAAAGTTTATCGAATAGAATTATAGTAAGATAAGTCTTCATTTATGCAAAAGACTCGAAAATGCTTCCCGATGCTATCGCCTTAAGGACCTGAGATAAAACATGCTAAAAAGTCAACACGAATGTTGAGTGAATCCATAGAGTTTAATTATAAGCAGTTGATCACAATAAATAATTTATAAAAGCGACTAAGCAACAAATGCAAAGTCTAGTAAAGTTATTATTGCACTAAGCTCGTGACCCCGAACATTAACATTATGGTGGGATATTCTAGCAGAATATAAATTTGCCCTTCAACATAGGTGATAGCCATACCTAATCAACAATACGAGTACAATACATGTGATAGCCAAACTGGCAAATTTTGGCATGAGGGCTGTCGTACCCAATAGATCTATTTACTGTATTCGCGTTCACTCGCAAGTCATTAACGGTTCACGATAAGGAAGGGACTTTTAGGCTATGGGAAACTTAGGCAAGGATAATAACCAGATAGCATACAATTTTAAAGCATTGTGATCAGAAATATTTATAGCATGTATCTCCCCCACGGAGTTTGTAAAACAGTTAAAGTAAAAACTTGGGGCTATGAACTCACCAACGATGAAGTAGCAACGAGAATCGGAGAAGTGTGCACGTCGAGAAAAACCGCAAGATCACAAGTGACCTAAAATAAAATATAACACGACTTAGGCTCGGAGATTTGGGTATAATACTTTATATTTATGATTTAACTCAGTACTTGTACTCCTAACATCATATGGTCATTTATTTAAAAGTCTTATAGCAAGTCATGGGTCGAAAAGACGTTTGCAATAGCTTATATGGTTTAAAATGCAAAGCTGATGGAAATTGTATAGAATTGCCGCACTAATCGGGTCGTCATTTCTAAACCGTGAAAGCTAAAATTATGAACTTTATATGCTTAGAAAGGTATGACTCTTTACTATATGAAAATCAAGACCTTACATTACTGAGAACTTCAGGACATGGGTGAAATTACAAATTTACCCCTGTGTCTCCAAATGGTTATACTCAGCATCCAAATAAGCTTAGCAAAAAGGGTGTATCTTTTTATCTACAGGTCCTATGGGCATGAATCCAATTGGAGAATTTTTTTTTATGTCTTGGATATATTTCATTCAAAAGGACCAGGTAGAGTAAATGCTTAAATCTAAGAGTTTTTGGCCTTAGAACACTGACATACAACTTCTGGACAAGTTTTAGTGTGGATTTTCTCCTAAAATCATCATGATGAATTTTGAGGTAAGGTTTTCGGGGAAATGATCCTAAGATCTGAGGTTATCACTCAGTATTTTTAGTTTTTCATAAAACCTTCAGGGGACAAAATGGTGGATGGATCTTTTAACATCAATTCTAAGACAGCCTAATAACTAGTTCAAATTGTTACTTTTGTGCATTTATTACCTCTAATGCACATGCATGCATGCCTATGATCAATGATTACCAACATAATATTTACTCATAAACATCACAAATCCAGTAGGTGAAAGATTCTTTTAAAGTTTATTTCAGTTTTAACAATAAAATACCCAAGATGTTAATAAAAAACTATTCAAAAACTCATAAAATCCATTAAACTCTTGCAATATACTTACCAATCCAACCTAACAAATTATCAAACACCTTATTTCCTATAAGATCTTGAATCTAATCATCTAAAATAATAAATGCAAGAGTTGTTTGTTTATCCTAGAAAAATCTTTAATAAACATAAGAAAAGATAGGAAATGAGATGGAATAACTTAGGGAAACTTACTAGGATTAGTAGGTATGCAAGTAACACAAGATTTTGAAGGAGGAAAATCAATGATAATGGGAGTGTTTGGGCTGATATGCCACGAAATTTTGGATGGAAAATGCAGATTTTTGAGAGGAATAACTTTGGTGATAATAACTATGTTGGAAATGAAGTGTGAGTGTGAAATATGGATTTTATAAAAATGTAAGCATGCATTTTGATAGGCTAAAAAGGGGGTGGCCGGTTTTGGGGGCCCAAGGGAATACCAAAGTCTGATTTTATTCATATTTGATCAATATTTGAAGTATTAGTGCGTTTGTGGGGTTTAAATCAAGCGCACGGTCTTAAAAACGCGAATTACGCAGTACCGAGTGACCTGAAAACGTGAATTTTAGAAAAGTGCTATCAAAACATTATGAAATTGTTATGAAGTGTTAAAATGGATAATTTTAATATTTCATGGGAGCCTTGTGTTTTCCGGAGTGTTAAAACGAAACTAAAAATAAAAAACGCAGGCTCAAAACGCGAGTTGTTACCAAAATTTGATGAAATCGTGAAACGAGATAGAAAATGTGAAATTTAGAAATTCTTGAATACTAGGAGCATACGATGAAATATTAAACCACTAACGACAAGAAAACGGATAGAAATCCTAAACACGGCTCATGAATAGCTAGAAACGCAAAAATTGCTAAATCGGGTACTTTTTATGCATAGTTTGTAAAAATAAATGTCACAAGGATAATATTTTCATAAAAATATCATATTTAACTTAAAATGACCTAATTTGATGTTTCATAAATTTCCCGAGCCTTTCGGAGTGTTATAATGTCTTTAAAGCTCAAACCGCGAGCCGAAAACGCGTAAAACGTAAAATGTGCACACTTCGCGTAGAAATGGAAAATTAATTTATTCCATATGAAAACAAGTATGTGGGGTAAAAATAAATCATATTAATGGGTAGACTGGGCATAGTCTGAGTCAGATTACAGATTTAAGTGTACGTGTCACAATGTACGCGGGTAACTTTCCCGGTAAAAGTTAATTTATTTAAAATAGAGAAATTAAGTAATTAGAATTAGTAAAATTAGTGACCTGAAATGTCTCGGTTGTTACATTAAACGTTTTGACACGATTAACTATTCGGTTCAGGTCAAGCAAAGGACACATGAACCTAAAAACATATCAACCCAAACCCACCAACACGAAAACGGCATAGATTTTCACACATAGCTTTTTATGTGGTCACATACAACTACTAAATCGTTTTTCTGCAAATTAAAGTTATATTTTTTGAAAAGTGTATACAAACATGTGGGTTGAGGCCTTGATCTTTTTCTTAGTTTAACACATTGGGAGAAGACATCAAGTTCCAAATTAAAATGTATAGCTGAAAAAAAAATGTCGGAGACCAAGTGATGAACTCAAATAAGTACATTTTATTACTATCATTTATCCTATTTATTTGACTTGTTTTATTATATTATCTGTGAGAATTGATACTTAATCGTTTACTTTTGTAATTCTCAGGTAAAAACAGGCATTTGGTAAAACTTGGCGATTTTGGACTAATTATGGAGCAAAACAAGCAAGAAGATAAGAGTCTACTGAAATGTACAAGATCAAGACATTCTGCTCCAGATACGCCGCATCTCGCTTATTACATACGGCGCATCACTATCAAGATTTCACAAGATACGATCCAAGATACAAAAGGACATGCGCCGCATCTGAGAATGGACATACGCCGCATCTTCTGGCGGTGTACGAATATTCCTGAATATATTAATCTTGGACCCCACACGAAGTTAAGTCAATGCGCCGCATCTACTTATTAGATGCGCCGCATCTTACCCTCAGACAGAAACTATAAATACCCCAAAGTCCAGACGAATTAAAGAGGTCGACAGTTTTAGAAGACCGAAGACCACAGAAACCTAAGGCCGAATTCAGACGATTAGGCAGCACAAGACACACCCGAACGAAGATACAAGAGTTGTAAGAAGGTCCTGCATGTATTTAATTCATTAAGTAGTTTTGTTTTATTGTGTTAGTAAACTTTAATTCATCAGGATTGGTGGCTTGTGTAATGTGAGGAGAAAGATTGCACTCCCTTAAAACTGTTTTCCCATCAATTAAAGTTTATATGTTGATGTCTTTGGTTACTACTTATTAGTGCATTGATAACCTCTGTGTTTATTAGTGGCCTGCGCATTTGACTACGGAAGAGAATGTGGCTCCCACGGTTGTTACTAAATTGATCACTTAGGAATAACTTTTAGACATAAGTAATCATTAAGGGATTTCTCGCCGATAAGATTAGGGCCAACGAGAAAGGGTTAATTACATACACTTCATATAAAACTATCAATAAAACAAGTGACAATCTACTTAATCATCAGGACAGGTCTTCTTATTGTCTCGAGTATTTATCTGTGTACGTGCATGCCTATCGCTGATTAGTGCTCATTAGTTTAGTTTATTATTTAATTGCAACCAAATCGTGCCAGTCTCTCAGGCTGAACCCCCTTGCGTTTGATTAGGTTGTATAGTTAACTTAGAATATTAAAATACTGATTAGAATAACTAGATAATACGTTCCACTCTTAGTGATCGACACTCTACTTACCATTATATTCATACTGACCGGGTACACTGCTCGTTAAGTGTGTGTGTTATTGATAAGTCGGCTAAATATAAATTTAAAACTTGAGTAGGCATTAATACTGCTAAACCGCAACGACACATCGCACGCATCAAGTTTTTAGCGCCGCTGCCAGGGAGTGAATTGTTATTATCTGTTAATTTGATTAGTATTTTAATTAGTTTTTTAATCTAACCGCTAACTTTGTTATATATTAGGTTAATTTGCATTCATTGTAATTTTTGCATATTTTCTGTTTTGTGTGTTATTTGTTTGCTTTTATTTGTGTTTATTTTCGTTTGTGTTTTTATTTGTTTTTATTTTTCGTATTTTCTGCATACTGCTATCGTTGTACTGAGCTTATTCAAACGATACGGCGCATCTGATTTCTCAGATACGGCGTATTGCGTTTAATTTTTATAAAATACAACGCGTTTAATTAATTCGATACGACGCATCTTTTCCCCAAGATACGGCGTATCTGTTTTTGATAAGAAATTTTTTCAAGCGATAACGCGATACGACGCATTTGCCTTAGCAGATACGGCGTATCTATTATTTTAATTAAAAACAGTTTTCGAATTATTAAACAGATACGACGCATCGATCTCTGTCGATGCGGCGTATCTTCTGAATCAAAAATCTTGTATTTTGAAACATAACGAAAATACGGCGCATTAACTTTTGTTAATACGGCGCATTTAATTTTAATAAGTATATCGATTTTTGATAATAAATCTGATACGGCGCATTCTACTTTATAAGCGGCGTATCTATTTTCTGAATAAAGTCTGATTAAATTTTAACGTGATAAGATACGGCGCATCCAACTTTTTGGATACGGCGTATCTTCTGCAGATATCAGTTATCTTTATTCGTATATCCGTTTCTATATTCATCAATTTCTCTTCTAGCGGACAAATCCTACTGATGCTTTCGTGATTATTTCAGAAAGAAAATGGAAGGATTCGGAGAACTGATTGACTTCGAATTCGAAGCCAATTTTATGGATGGAATATTAGTGCAAGATATATCACTCGAACGTTATGATGGGGACTACATTGAACTTAATGACCTTGATGGACCATTAGAATCCAATGACCTGTTCATGGATGATGCGGAATCTGAGTTAGAAGAAGGAGAAATTCTGAATTGTCCAAAAGTCAACGTTATTAATACTAGGAATTATGATGAATTTGAGGAATATCATGGTTCATGGGATTACGGTAGAAAGATCCACGCCGATTGTGCTTACAATTTGCAATTCCCATGCATGATTGGGTACAAGTGTATTGACGCCAATTTCTTTCCTATTTTACCAATCAATGTCATGTCAAGAAGCTTTTACAATTCTATTATGAAAAAAAAAAAAGTGGAATATAAGGGAAAGAATGTAGTTGGAGCCTTCATTAATGTCCCGATCTTCGTTGGACGCTTTACTATTGTTACTGAGTTCGCCGTTGTTGAAGACATGAATGCCTATTGTGACAGCAATATGGGTGACGTAATTGTTGGAAAACCATTTTGTAGGGAGGTCACTATTAATGCAAAACGATTTGAAGGAAAGATCACCTTTCAATGTGGAAGCGACGTTATCACTTATATGATGCCCCGAACTTACCCTGGGTTTAAACATGCTACTAATAGGTTCTGCTACAAATTTTCTCCATTCCTTTTTATTGGTGATGATGACATGAAGAGAGGGATTGAGTACCCATATCAAATGATGGAAGAATTCTACAAAGGAGTGTTGAAGTTGGGCCCTGAATATATACGTGACGAATTTGTTGCTAAATGGATCCTACGTGGCAATGTGGGAATAAATGATCGATATTGAAGAGCTGAACGTGAGTCTAACTTGAAGACTATGGAATAAAGACAAGTGCTGACCGGGAGACAACCCGGAAAATTTTTATTATTATGTTCTGTGTCGAGTCAGTCAGGCCCGCAGCAGATATGGCGCATCTCAATTCTGAGATGCGACGCATCTCCTGCACTAGTCATATCTTACTTTATTTTTCTACATTTTTTATTTTCAACTTTAAAACTTTTTATCAGTTTATTTTAATGCGGCGCATCCCTGGTTAAGGATGCGGCGCATCTTCTATTCTGATCCGTAATTATTCTAGGCTCGATACGGCGTATCTTCTTCCATAGATACGGCGCATCGACTGACCTGATGATTTTCATTTTAATTTTTACATTTTTTTTTTCTAACTACTAATGTATTATGCAAGTTTGAACTTTCTTAACTTAGGTGTGTTTAAAGTCTTGGTGGTATTATAGATTCCTGCATTTCCTGTGGATACATCAAATATGAAGCTTAAACGTTCTCATCCACAAGAAGATGATTTTTGCTCTTATACTAATGGAGGATCATACCGAGCAAATCTCAGGGGAGTTTTTCTGTTCTAATTCTTTTATTTTCCAGTTTTTAACCTTTTATACAAACAACGAGGACGTTGTTTAACTTAAGTGGGGGGATTGGAGAATTAGAACACTTAACACTTACTTGTCCTAAACTTTTCAAAATATGCTTAAAATGTGCTTAATATATCAAAATTTAAAATTTTTTTAGCATGTTTTTGTTTAAAGTCTAAGTTGCATAGCTGCACACATGACGTTATTTTCAAAAATTGTGATTTTTAAAAATTCACAAATCTATGAGTGTGCCGGTGACTTGTAAACTTTAGAACTTGGCTTGTATACTATTGGAGACCACCATAATAAGTATTATTTTTATAATTGGAATGACTTGTCTAAATTGGTAAATTTCTAGGATTACACCTAAATAGCCTTTATATGTTATGTGTTATTAGCTAACTACACTGGTTAGTTAACCCCCATATAAACCCTTTTGTTACTCTCATTTTTAGAGTAAGATACCCCTAGAAAAACACTCAGAGCCATTCCTTTCGTTTCTTACACCTTTGTTATAATGTTTCGTTACACCCTTACACCTTAGCCTACCCTGTAGATTAAAATCCGTGGTTGGTTAATTGCTTTAGGCAAAGTGTATTTCCTTACATTAACTGTGTTCGCGTGCGTAATTCATTATCTATGGTTAGGTCGGGAAATTGCACAATGCAATTGGAGTGAAAGTAAATATTGTATATCTTTGAGTTTATTTTTCGTATGTTTACTACTTTCACTATTACCGTTATTTCTGAAGTATGAAAACTATGGAAAAATTATCCAGAATTATCATTATAGTGATGTGGTGAAATTTTACGCATATTTTTTGATGTTAAAAAAAAAAAAAAAAAAAAAAAAAAAAAAAAAAAAAACCGAAAAAAAATAGAAAAGAAAAAGAAAAAAGAAAAGTTGGATGTTTGATTTGACCAAATTATGTAAAGTTTTGTATTAAGTGGTCGATATCACCACTAGTTGTTATATATTATATCTATGGATTGAATGGGAGTTGGCAGTTATGGGAACACCAACTAAAGGTTATTCTTTGATTGAGATCTTGTTGAGTATAATTCATGTCCACCTAAAGCGTGTGTATCAAGTGTTAAAGCGAGAGTTATTCTATGATATGAGTCTTATTCATGGGACGGTTGGGATAGTGATTAACCACACTTAGGATTTTAATTTATTTGTTTTGTTTATTTTTCATTTTACACCAATTTATATCCCAAATATTATCCATACCCTATATTATTCTTTATCCAAACCTTTGATTTATTGAGATTAGGGATTTGAGCAATCTTAAGTATCGTAGTCGTGGATTCGGCTATGTATTTATGATTTTGTCGCCCTTTTTGATATAATATTATTGGTAAAGATTACTTGGTCCTATCTTTAGCCTATTCGAGTTAAGGATTTGAGCAATTGCAAGTATCATGTTCGTGGATTCGATCATGTATTTTTGATTTTGTCGCCTTTTCTGGAATTTGAGATCGATAGAGATTAAGGAGAATGATTAACCCTTAAACCTCAAAACCCTTTTTACCGCTTTAGACTTGTTATTCCTTGGCTTTAGTGGGGGAGATGTGTATACTTGCCAAGCTTATAATAGAATATTCGTCACGACTGGACAGTTAAACGATTAGATTTGCTTTTATCAAATTATTTTATTTTACTTCTAATTCGTTAAGTGTTTGGTTGTGTGATTATGAAAAAAATGAATACATGCTTAAATATAAAAATAAATCCTAATATCTTTTAGGATACATTTTCATAAGATTAATTCTAAGGTTTACTTGGGGACAAGTAAAGTTCAAGTGGGGGGATATTTGATGAACTCAAATAAGTACATTTTATTACTATCATTTATCCTATTTATTTGACTTGTTTTATTATATTATCTGTGAGAATTGATACTTAATCGTTTACTTTTGTAATTCTCAGGTAAAAACAGGCATTTGGTGAAAATTGGCGATTTTGGACTAATTATGGAGCAAAACTAGCAAGAAGATAAGAGTCTACTGAAATGTACAAGATCAAGACATTCTGCTCCAGATACGCCGCATCTCGCTTATTACATACGGCGCATCACTATCAAGATTTCACAAGATACGATCCAAGATACAAGAGGACATGCGCCGCATCTGAGAATGGACATACGCCGCATCTTCTGGCGGTGTACGAATATTCCTGAATATATTAATCTTGGACCCCACGCGAAGTTAAGTCAATGCGTCGCATCTACTTATTAGATGCGCCGCATCTTACCCTCAGACAAAAACTATAAATACCCCAAAGACCAGACGAATTAAAGAGGTCGACAGTTTTAGAAGACCGAAGACCACAGAAACCTAAGGCCGAATTCAGACGATTAGGCAGCACAAGACACACCCGAACGAAGATACAAGAGCTGTAAGAAGGTCCTGCATGTATTTAATTCATTAAGTAGTTTTGTTTTATTGTGTTAGTAAACTTTAATTCATCAGGATTGGTGGCTTGTGTAATGTGAGGAGAAAGATTGCACTCCCTTAAAACTGCTTTCCCATCAATTAAAGTTTATATGTTGATGTCTTTGGTTACTACTTATTAGTGCATTGATAACCTCTGTGTTTATTAGTGGCCTGCGCATTTGACTACGGAAGAGAATGTGGCCCCCACGGTTGTTACTAAATTGATCACTTAGGAATAACTTTTAGACATAAGTAATCATTAAGGGATTTCTCGCCGATAAGATTAGGGCCAACAAGAAAGGGTTAATTACGTACACTTCATAAAAAACTATCAATAAAACAAGTGACAATCTACTTAATCATCAGGACAGGTCTTCTTATTGTCTCGAGTATTTATCTGTGTACGTGCATGCCTATCGCTGATTCGTGCTCATTAGTTTTGTTTATTATTTAATTGCAACCAAATCGTGCCAGTCTCTCAGGCTGAACCCCCTTGCGTTAGATTAGGTTGTATAGTTAACTTAGAATATTAAAATACTGATTAGAATAACTAGATAATACGTTCCACTCTTAGTGATCGACACTCTACTTACCATTATATTCATACTGACCGGGTACACTGCTCGTTAAGTGTGTGTGTTATTGATAAGTCGGCTAAATATAAATTTAAAACTTGAGTAGGCATTAATACTGCTAAACCGCAACGACACATCGCACGCATCACCAAGTATAGCTTAATATGATTTGTATGTGCTAACTTTATTATAATGAGTATGGCTGCGAGCCGCCGCGTTGTGGTGGGGCGATGATCTTGTAGCAAATTTCTGCGTCTGGTTAATTCAATATACATAAAAGTTTGAATGCTTTAAATTCATGAAGATCACAAAGATTGGGCGGCCGACCACCCTTTTAAAATGGATGTGTCGATCCAAAATTAAGGAAATAAACAACTCCTAAAGGCTGTACAAAATCATATAACATTTCTGCAGACGACGATATGATTTCTTAGTAGACTCGTCATTTAGAAACTTCAGCGCAATAAGCCTTGCAGGAAATAATACGGTTAACTTTAAGATTCATACAAAGGCAGTGTCACATTTTCGATTAAATTATATAAGCTTTTCCCTGTTTGTTTTTCATTTTCTAATCAAAAATCTGAAATAACTGTTGATGCAAATAATGTTCTAAAAATGTTATTCATATCTTTCGATTACTTTACGTTTTGAGGATGACAAAATGTGAAATCACGTTACGTTAAAATTAACATAAACAAGTTTTTAATCAGAAGATCCCGTTTCCACGCAAATCACTCTAGAACAAACTTACAACTTGACAAATGATCAAAGAAGTGATTTTGGGTTTTAAGACTTCACATTTTAATGTGACAAAACATTTTTTCAAAAATATACATGACAAATTATTTTTGAATAATTAAGAAATGTTTTAATGGAAAATTAAGTTTAAAAATCATAACAGCTATTTTTCCCCCCAAAATCAGCTCCAAACTTCCCCAAATAGGTTTTCACCAGAAAAGATAAAATTTGGAGCGTCTTTGTCTGGGACGGCTCCACGGTTCCACTAAATTTAGTGGAGCCGTGGGTGATTTAGCGAAGCCGTCCACCTGTAACGTTCAGATTTTCTTTGCCTATAAATACCAACCCACTTTACAGATTTTAGGCACCCTTTCACACACAGAAACTTCTGAGTTTAAATCCCTCACACCATTTTCTTTTCTTGATCATTTAGTTTAGTTTTTCTTTTGTTCAAGAGTGATCCAATCATCCAACTTAGAGATCCTCTTCATTCCTCTTCAATAGCAAGAGAAGAACACAAAGTATCCAAGTTGATACAAGGTGTTGTCATTCCTCTTCAAGTGCAAGAGAAGAACTTAAGGTATCCAAGAAGATACAAGAGTTATAGTTGTTAGGTTGTTTTTCGTTTGTGAGAGTGTGAGTGAAGATCATTGTGATCTTATAAGAGATAGTGAACATCTCTTGAAGCCATTGGGCTTGTGTGATTGATCAAGAAGATCAAGGGTCATTAGGATAGTGTTAGTCAAGTGAGTGTTGATCATTGTGATCGTGTCGAGATCTTGGTGATCTCTTGAAGCCATTGGGCTTGAGTGTTTGATCAAGTGGATCGTGGTAGATTGGTGCTAGCTAAGATTAGCACTCGACATCTAGCTTAGTGTCGGAAATAGGATAAGTGACGTGTATGGTTTTCTCCGGCTTAAGGGAGGTTGTTGACATATTGCTTGAAACTCTTGAGTGTGGTACTCGGGGAGTGGAGTAGGGCGAAGAGGTGCTTCGTAGCCGAACCACTATAAATCCTTTGTCCCGGTTTGATCTTTCCAACTTTTCTCTTTACTTACTTTACTTATTATTAGTTAGTTGAGTGTGTAGTTCATATTGGTGTTGATTGATTACACATAAGATTCGAATCAAGGTTTTCAATAAGTAGACTTTTAAGAAGTTTTCAAAAGAGATTAAAAACCGGTAAAACTATTCAACCCCCCCTTCTAGTTTTCCACAATAACATATCAGACAGAAGCTTTGCGTATGACTAAAGTGTGTTTATGCTCCTTTTATGAGTTATGCTGGAACAAACTCACTTGCTTCCAGGCTTGTACGTGTTTCGCAATGTAACGATGTGGTTGAATATGAGCTTTTCAGGTGTTGAATCCTTGTTGTCTTCGACCTCAGAAAATTTGAGAGAGGGTACACCATATGCACATGGTATAACCACTTTGGACTCGGGGTTCAAATCATCAAGCCAGTTATCAAGTTCTTAAGGATTCTGAATTCATTATATCAATTGATTAAGTCAACAGTTTTATTAACTGGTATAATGTAACACCCTCTAAATAGAAGGAAAGAGTCATGTGAATATATGGATTGTGCAAACAGAATGCAAGAATAAAGTCAACCACAGAGGAAAAACGGATAATCGGATAGAAAAATCAATCTTGTTATATATGTATCGAAAAGATAGAGGTTTACAAAATTACAAGCATGGTTAAAAGTTAGTGTTGGAATACTAAAGAAATACTAGTCAACCTAACGAATACATTATCAACTACAACTACTCTAGGTTGAGCTGTGGTGTATCGGGGTAAATATGGTGAGGTAGACATTGGAGTGGTGTGAGTATGCTGAGCTGGAATAGGTGGCTGAGCAGCGGCTCTGACAACCTCCATCAACGGGTCATCTGCAAATGGAACTGGCTGTCGCAACGGAGAAGTGTGTCCAGCAGTAACTACCTCATCATGTGTACCGAAAGGGAGAGACATAGTCTGTGACAAATATGGTGCGACACGTGTAAGTATATAGAAAATACTTATATCATATATGCTTAATAAAGTACTCAAATAGCATATCATAACACTTAATCAAATAAAACAAATAACGCTCAAATCATAGCAAGCTAAGCTGGCAGGGATCTGGCGGTCATAAGGAAAAGTTTTTCATAAATCGGTTATAGTTTAAGGTTTTTATAAACCTAGTTCTCTATAACCTGGCTCTGATACCAATCTGTAACACCCCCAAAATCATAATTTTGTGGAAGCATACACTTTGGGTCCTACTAAATCGATAATCACAACACAAGATATAGAGAACGGATTGAAAATCCATTTTAAAATACATTACATGTTCAAAGTCATGTTGTCTTACATAAAATTCAATTCAAATAAAAATGTAGCCCATTTAACAAAGCGGTCCTTTGGGTGCTACTAAATCGATAATCATTTTAAAATACATTACATGTTCAAAGTCATGTTGTCTTACATAAAATTTTGCGGATGCATACACTTTGGGTGCTACTAAATCGATAATCACAACACATGATATAGAGAACGGATTGAAAATCCATTTTAAAATACATTACATGTTCAAAGTCATGTTGTCTTACATAAAATTCATTTCAAATAAAAATGTAGCCCATTTAACAAAGCGGTCCAAATTTTAGAGTTAACGCAACAATAAAAACATTTCCATTAATTATTATGGCCATCGCCATACCCTGCCTTCAGTAAACACACCTCAGTTTCCTGAGAAAAACATGCTGAAAATCAGCTAACACTGGTGAGTTCATAGGTTTAAAGTAATTAACACATATGGACCATAGCAATATTCAACAAATAATTCAGCAATAACACACTATCCCGCTATGCAAACACTAAGCCTCATCTAACCGAACTAGACATAGCAGCATGCCAAACTGGCATTAGCAAATAAAGGGGGTGCCCGCGAGTGTTAATCCCCAGACACTCGAACTATTTGCATATGGTATACGTTCGCATTGACTATGCCGAGCCAACCGAACGGGGGTGTCATCCCCAATAGATCTATTTATATCACACGGTTTCCCAGAGGGAATTGACGGTTGATGATAGTGGGCGCAATGGGATTCAGCTAAACTTAGGTTTCTGCATACAAGTGTGTATAAGAACAAAATCCATTTTTGGTCCATGAAAACAGTTTTGCATGTTTCTCACCCCAAGCTTATAAAACAAATTGTATAAAAATATGGGGCTATAAACTCACCTTAAAATAATAGCAACCTGCAAATCAGTCAACAAAACAGTGCAACCGCTCCGACACGCAACCTAAATCAGTATGGTAAGTCTTAGCGAAATATTCGTGTCTTATATGTCTTTACTTTATTTGAAAAGTTTACGTGTGACCAGCGCTCGTGTATTTCTTGCTTGTCGTCTGGTAAAGTATATTTAAAAATGATTTATCATATGTAACTCTTGGTGGTGGCTCATAGTGAAAGTGTACGGTGGGAATACGTGTGACGGAACATCCGTGCTAGTATTCATCGTTAAATTTTGTAGTAATATATATATATAATCATATATATATATATATATATATATATATATATATATATATATATATATATATATATATATATATATATATATATATATATATATATATATATATATATAGCTAATTGGCTACAATTTTATGCTATATATGTGGGTCCCTGATTATTTTTGTGGGTCCTGATTATTTTCAGTGGGTCCCTGATTCAATGCTACTGTATTTTTTATGAAGGATTGTAGCCAAGATATCCCCATATATATATATATATATATATATATATATATATATATATATATATATATATATATATATATATATATATATATATATATATGTATGTATATATATATATTAGGTTAAGTTTAATAATTATGTATTTAATTAATTAGGGTTATAATTAATTAAATAGGTTTTTGAGAAATTAATAAAATAATAGTGTTAGTGGAGGAATATTATATTATAAATATTGTTTATTATTTATAATATAATTTTAATTATAAGAAACTTGGAATAATTGTTAAGTATTTAAAAGATTTAAACAAGTTAAGTATTTTTATCAAAAATACTCTAAGTGTTGTAATTTTAGAAATTTTGGGCATGACCCATTCGTTTATTCAAACGTTTCCATTTTTTTCATGTGTTGAAATTTCTCAAATAACTCGCGTTGTTAACTATATTTGCAAAATTTGTTCGTAATATATATATTTTAGTCGTCGTAAATATTTTATCGTTATAACTATTGTTATTGTCACTTTTAATTATTAATAATATATTTCGATACAAAGTCAATATTTAGTCAATATACCTTCAAAAGTCAACAAAAGTCAATATTTATAAGGATGTGGTCAAAATTTCATTTTTCACCCTTTAGGAGACTAACGCGTCTCAAAACAAGTCCAATCTAGTTTTAATTATATATATCGTATCCTTAAGTAAAAATATTCATAGTGAGTCGAAAAATATTTTAAAACACGTTTTTTGTCACCCGACGTACTCATTGGGCCGAAAGTCATTTAATGAGCCCAATAGTTCATATTTTAGTCCAAAACCATTTAGCCTTTTTAATTTACGGTTTATATATTGTCACGTTTCTAAAAATCAAATTAACACATTCATTACTCCGTTTGGTCAAAAAGTCAAATGTGGCCAATTTCTTGTTGGGCTCGGCCCAACAGTCCACGCACCATCATTAAACCCAAAATATATATTTAGCCCATTATTTCTAATCAACGTTTATTAGTTACGTAACGAATTTTAATTATATCAATTAAGCACTTATAATTAAGCCATTTAGTCAAAAAGTCAAACATGACCAAAATTAAATGGGTTCGACCCATATAACACCATACGACCCATTTTCATACTTTTATAAGCTAAACACAATTAGTTATGGCTTATTCAATAAGCTATTCAAAATACACTTTTAAGCATTAATTCCACCATTTCACCACTTGAGCCAAAATTTTATGTTTTTCAAAACCCCAATAGTTTTGTAATTTTATTTTGGCCGATCCATATATATTGCCATATAAGTGTATATATTGCCTTAATCTCGCGTGATTAACATTAATCATATTTGTATCATCAAACTAGTACCATATTCAACAAGATTTACCACACAAGCAAGAAATACTCTAATTTATACAAAAACTTCATATATGTCGAGCACTATATATTAAATAACAAGCCCTTAGCTTTTTCATTTTAACAAAATATACACATTTAATACTTTATAACATCATTAGACATCAAATGAACAAGAAATCAATAAGATTAGAAAAGTTTTGATGATTCCTTACAATGGTTGTGTTTTGTTAGACCCGTATCCCGGTTACGAATAGGACCCACCCTAGATGGAATATGCTAAGAACTTTACGTGATTGGCCCGTCGATAAATGATATGTTCCAGTCAAACCCGATAGTCAACTAATGGTCAATGAATGGATTAAAAGATTATGGGAAGTATTATGTGGCACAAGTAGAAAGGAAATAGATTTAAGGGGCTAAAGTTGCAATAGATCAAATGTGTCATAAGTTATATGTGGCCAAAGTAAAAGAAAAGAGACTAAAAGGACCAATCTTGCCCAAGGGTCAAACTTGGATTTAGCTAGATATATCCAGGAAATTCTAGAATTGTCTACCATTATTTAGAGGGTGTTTAGGTCCGGTTTTTAGTGAGGGAAAAAGAGAGGGAAAATGATGAAGATGAAGGTGCTATGAAGATGGGTTGAAGATGGCTACTCATTAGCATGATTATGGCTAGTAATTAACCTTTAATTTGTGTTAATTGATTAATTCAAGGGTAAGGGTTTATGTACCCAATTTAGGAGAAATGGGTAAATGATGGTTTCAAGATAATTAATGGGTTATAGTGATTATGAGGTAAGTTTGTATGGGTTTAGTTAGTAAATAAAAGGGTGTTCATCATATGATCAAAATATGATCATATGATGACCAAGTATGTTAAAGGTTGTGTTGGTTGTTATATTTTTTGGTTATGAGTTATTAAGTGTTTATGAATGATGGTTATGAACTAGGAAAATGATGGTGATAATGATGATGATGGTGGTATCATGATGGTAGCTAGCTTTGGAAGCTAAGGTAAGTAACCTTGATTACTATATACTTAATATGAATGTTCTCATGTTATGTGTTAATGAATGAGTTGATAGGATTAAGCCATGGATTAGGAAGTGGGTTAATAGGAGGTATGTAAATGAGCTAGGGTCAAGAGATAGGATATGAGGTTGAGAGGACTAAGGTAAGTTTATGTTGCTTTGTGTATAATGTTGTCATGTTAATGTGATATGATTATGATGTTGAGATGATAATGGTAATGAAGTCGGTTTGATTATGAGCCGGATGGTTAAAGGTACTCTTGATGCGTATGAATGTGAATGGAAGTATTAATCATGTACTAATCTAGTTACTTACTAAGCGAAAGCTTACGCTTTAGTGTTTCAATGTTCTTGTAGGTCTACGCGCGACGGAATGAAAGTACTTGGATTATAGCTTAAGGATTTGGAAGCGGATTGGAAGATAGATTGCAATTAGGAGCTTAGTATAGAATACCGAGCTCAAGTGTCAAGGTTGTACCCCTGAGAGTCTTTTAGTGATTTATAAAGTAAATTCGGGTGTCAAAATGTATGTCAAAGAGGTCATAACGATTTGGGAGTCTAACGATGTGCCAAGGTGTGTAAGTGTTTTTAGTAAAAGTTAAAGGGGCGTTTGGATTTAGTGTATTTGAACCCATTTTAGTTTGTTAACAGGTCAAGTGTCATTGGAACATGTTTATTACGTTAAAATAATGAATTTGGCCAAGTTTGATATAAAACGGAAGTCGTAGAAGTGGTTTGTAGAGAAAATGGGTCAAAACGGGTTAAATGCATAGCCCGTCTAATTTTTAAAGTACTATTTCGGGAAGTCAAACGGTAAATGTTTTTGTATGAAAATGAGCCCATTGATATACTAAGTAAATCTGGAAAGTTTGGTGAAATAACGAGTTCGAGAGGTCGGGTTTTCGAGCACGGGACTTAGAAACCATTCCGGGCAAACAGCAAGCGGTTCAGCCCTGAACTGGCTGTTCAGACCTGATTTTTGGGGTCCAGCCGGTGGTTGGGCAGATTTTTCAGAATTTGTTGATTTTCGAAAAATCATATCTTTTAAAACGTAAGTCGTCACGGGTCGTGCCACCCGTCGTTTTGAAGGTAATTGAGTCTAGTTTCATTTAAAAATAGTCTCAAGGACTGAATATTTATAGATTTTTGTCAGTTGTCAAAAGAGTGACAGAATGTCCGTAAAAGTCAAGCGTTTCCGCGTATAAAGTTTTAATTTTTAGTCTAAGCGGGCACGGGGTGTAATAACTTGGTATCAGACCTTCGGTTTAAGTGAATTAGGTTTCCACTATTGGTTGCCTCGACTTAAACCACTCGTAGACGCGTTGTATGTAAGTTGAAGTAATGCGACTAGTAAGTGCTTTTGTGGTATAACGTAGAAGTGCTTATAGTAATAATGAAATTAGATTATAGCTAAGATGTAATGTGAATGTTGTGATGTGGATGTGGTGAAATATAGAAGTAATGAGTTAGACGCGAATTATAGATTGCCTTAATTATGTGATGGAATGCAAGACGTGGTATATGTATTTTAGTCAACAAAGTGTGGTACGTGTTTTATGGTGTCAATGTGTATGTGAAATAATTCTTTGTTGAAATGTATTATGCTAGGTGTTAAGTAAGCGAATGATAGTTTTTGTGTCGGATAGACAAAAGTTTTAATTATGTGAATCGAGGTCTTAAAAGTTATGAGTTGTAGGCGAGGAATGTGTCATAGTATAATATATAAAAGATCAAAATTTACTTAGATTCCAATAATAGTGGTTTGACGAACGATTTGTATGTATCGTGTTTGGAAGAATGATGAACTAGTAAGGGTTAAGGGATTGAGTAAGATTTGTCTTTATGGGAACGTTAAGGATAGATAAGCATGAGTAGGTGAAGAAGATTTAGATGCTCGGGTAAGACGTGTGGATGAAATGTGTAACTGTAAGATGTTAAAGAAATAAATAGGTAGTGAAGGACGCATGAAGTAGCCATTGGATAGATTGATGAGGCAAAATAGACATTGCCTCAATAAAAATAGACGAATGATATGACAGACATGTTCAAATATTTTAAATTATAATTTGATAATAGGCTAATGAAGTATGAGTATTTAGTAACGTTTATCTTTAAGTATGCATAAGATTAAGTATGTACTAACGCGTTCGTCGTTTATGTGTAAGGTGGTTATGAATGCGTGTCATAATGTGAAGTATAGAATAATTGAAAAAGTAAACTACAAGGGAACTTGAATTAGATAAGTCACGACTAGAATTCTAGTCGTGGCATGAAATGATAGAATCCGGGTAGATGAACGAGTTTAGATTACGACGTAAGACCGATATGTGGTCTAGAAAATAATTCATGTTTAATGTTGAGTTAATCCATGTCAAGATTAAGGTGAATCAATCGGGATTGAAATAGACAACATTAAAAGAATGAACACGTGTAAAAGAGAGCAGGAGGATAACGTGAAGTTAACAAGAAAATGACAAGTGTAATGTGACAACTCAGATGAAATATAACGTGTATATTCATATATTCGAAAGTAGGAAAAAGATAAGTACTACTAAGATGGTGTCAAGGTAATGAAAGGTGATAGGTGAGCGATCGAAAGTGCTTAAGGCAAAGAGAAGAGAAAATGGAAACGTGGTAGTCTAAGAGATGCTTGAATAATGAATAAATTGGTGATGCATAAAATTAGCAAATTAGAAGCGATTAATTGGTGATGACACGTGGTAAACTGTTACCGTGCACTTTGGCTAGTGCCGGTGATTATATAGTGAATATATAACTATACTTTAAAGTAACAGTAATGGAAAATAGATAGGAACGATAAGTGGTATTAGAGATGGGCTAGCAAGTGAAGTAAGAAATAACGCTTTAAGTACGGATCGTAATGATATTAAGCGTACTAAGGTATAGCGTGAAAAGACAAGATGAAACTAACGAAATAACGATTAAATGTTTAATGACTTGAAATTTAAAGAATGAGGTTAGGGAATGATAGCACTAAATGTTACCAACATATGGTCTCATTATATTTAGTGACTAAAGACTAATGTTGAAGTGGTCTAGAGACGTGGTAATGGTAAGGTAAAGTATGTGAGGTCTAAGTGTGAACGGGGAGTTGTGATAAAGAGTGTTGGTATATATATATATATAGGATGGAACTCAAACGAAAAAGTTTGAATGCTAAAGGCTAGATGCGATAAGCTAAGAATGTAAATGAGAATGAGAAGAGTAGGTAGGAGGATTGAGCATGTGCATGAACGCGTAGTAATGATAACGATGTTATGGTGATATGTAATGAAAGTGAGAATGACTTGACGTATTGATTAATAAATGCCTAATAAATTAAAAGTTATAGAATGAGACTAAAGCAACATGATATGTAAAGGATGACCAAGAGCGGCATTGCTCTAAACGCATAGATAAGTAATGAGATGAGTTAAGTGATGAGGATAAAAATGTGAAAGGTTAAGAACATAAGTGAGAATGATATGAGTAGATATGAAGTTAAGGTAACGACCTGAAATTATCATTATCACAGCTAATGTGCCTCATTAGCGGTGCTTATTAAGACGGAAGTATTGGTAAATAAAACATGATGAAAATGTATAAATCAGCAAAATGGGTAGGAAGAAGGAATGATGCTAACGAATGTAGTTAAACCTATATAAGGTTTAAACACGGAAAAAAGGGCGGATAGGCTAAAGGGTAAAGTAAGGATGTGAGAAAGATTAATGCGAATTAAGAATGTAGGACGATAAACACATAGAAAATGTGTAATTATAATAAGCAGGTTCATATGCTCTATGAGCTTGCGTTTACTAAATAAAATGGATGAGATAACGTGTGTATGTTAAAACGTTAATAGCTTGGATCCAATGTTATAATGTGAAAGTGATAAAGTGTGAATGATAAAGATCCTTTGGGATGAATGATAATGATCCTTCAGGGTGAACGTTAAAAGTGGTATCCTTCGGGATGACCAAGTCAATGAATGTTAAGGACTCCTTCGGGATATGTTAAAGATCCTTTGGGATAAAACGTATTGCCTTCATCGGCAAATGGGGTTGACTACATCCTTGGCAATACAATATCCCCATAATGAATGTGTTAATGATATGGATCCAAGTCTACAAAGGAAATATGAAGTATAAACAGGATGAAAGAATAAAAGTTAAATTGGAAAAATAGGAGTAGTAGTGTTATGTCGGGAGTACATAACCATGAGTTTATATTTCTTGATTTACATCGATTGGGACGCCTCTCCATGTAAATGAGGAAGTATAAATGAGTGGGCTTATGTGTTGCCGACACGGCACGAGTAGGGTTAGATGTTGGGAAACATTTTGTATTGTTCAAGTATTGATCATATTGTATTTAGGTTGCTTAGGCCTTTAGGTTTGTTTTGAGGCCCAACCCGTGTAGAAGGCCCATGGGCTGTGTCATTTTATCTTTTATTATTGTTAATTATGTATTAATGTTAAGTAAGTAGGGCTAGTAGCCTAACCTCATGTAAAACTATAAATACCCCTCCCATCCAAGGGAGAGGGGCTGGTTGATGAATTCTAATCATTTGATATTATTGTGTTAATCATCTCCCTTCCATCTCTTTCTCTCTCTAGCTTTCTCTCTCTAGATCTAGTAGGTAATTAGTAGGTAATTAGTGGTAATTAGTGGTAGCTTAATTCATAATAGTGTAAAACATCAAGTGGTATCATTCGCCTAGGGGTAATTTAGGTTGTTAGAAGGTTAGATCTAAGAAAAATTAAGAAATCCGAATTGTTAGTGTTCATCCGAGTTGTTACTGTTCGTCAGAGATATATTCATCGAATTTTTTTTCTTCGAAGTTTACTTGATCGAACTTGTACGTTCATCGAACTATTGATTATTCACCGAGTTAGGTGATATAATCGAACTTCTGGGTTAATCGAACTTCTTGATCGAACTTTCGTAACCGAAATTTCACTAGTCGAACTTTGGTATAGTCGAACTTCAGATTAGTCGAACTTCAGCAATCAAATTTCACTAGTCGAACTTTGGTTTAGTCGAACTTCAGATTAGTCGAACTTTGTTAGTCGAACTTCAGTTAGTCGAATTTCAACAATCGAATTTCACTAGTATAACTTTGTTAGTCGAACTTTAGTTAGTCGAATTTTGGCAATCGAATTTCACTAGTCGAACTTTGTTAGTCGAACTTTAGTAAGTCGAAATTCTGCAATCGAACTTTCGTAGTCGAACTTTGGTAGTCGAACTTCTGTAATCGAATTCCAGTAGTCGAATTTTAGGAACCGAACAACTTTGATAGAACAAGTTTTTAACCGAACAAGTAATTGATTCTTATCTAATCTTCACACAACAACCGTCTTTATCCTTTAAAGATCCTTAACCGTCACAAGCTACTACACGATGTCTCAACCACCACACTTTAATTACTACTACCAGCTACAGCAATATCCTCAACAATAACAATACACTCAACAACAACAACAATTTCCTCATCAATATCCACAACATCAGGCATATGTGCAACAACATCAATTCATTCCTTCACCACAACTATCTCCACAACAAATAATGCAACAAAATTACCTTCAGAACAATCCTTCAGTGTCCAGAGAACCTCACTGGTTTCATAAGATGTGTGAAGCTATAAGCAGTCAGCAATCTCATCATGAGGCTGGAAATCAAGATAATCCACCCATGTTAACACCTGGAAACTATGTGCAGTGGGCAAGTAGGTTTCTCCGATTCATTGAACTCCGCAAACCACATTGACCGTATTTGAAGCATGTCATCACTGTGGGACCCTTTCCAGAACCAGTAATTGTTGTTCCAGCAACTCCTGAAAGAGAAGAAACATCCACTCCTATTGCTGTTTCTAGCTATACAACTGAACAAGCCTTACAACAAGAAGCAAATGGAATGGCAATGGCATTCATCCTTCAGGGAATTCCAAATCCCATTTATCGAAGTGTTGATGCTCAGAAGACTGCAAAGGACATGTGGGAGCATGTGCATCTTCTGATGGAAGGAACAGAGCTCAATCAGGAAGATCTTGAATCAAAATTGTACATGGAATTCAACAATTTTATTATGGAACCGGGAGAGACAATCGAATCATACTACCACCGCTTCACAAATGTTGTTAATGACCTTGATCGTCATGACATGAAGTTTCCAAGGATTGCAATCAACTCCAAATTTCTGGGATGCCTAGGTCCTGAATGGCAGAAATATGCTACGTTTGTTAGGCAATCAAAGAAGATTGGTGAGATCAAATCTGGATTGATTTATGATTTTCTCAAACAACATCAATCAGAGGTGGACAAAGAAGTAGTAGCAAGAGGAGGTTTCATACCAGGACCACAACCTAATTCGCTTGCACTAATGGCTCAACCAAACTTCTCTCTACCGTCTCAGGAATTTGGAAACTCATCTTATCAACCAAGCTTTCAACCTCAAAACCAACTTGTCCCATATGAACCACCATCTCAACAATCAGGCAACCAAATGGTAACCTACAACAACACTGACTCCAACTTTTACACCAACAGTGAATATGATGAAGAAGAAGAAGCTTTCAGTTCTCTCAATGAAGCATTTGGGTTGATTGCTAAAGCGTTTGGAAAATTCACAAACAAATCAAACAACCGCCTTCGCTCATCATCAAACACAAGGAATCAGGCAGTGGTTAATGATGGTCGGGTAGAAATTCAGAACAGATCATCGGGAAGGTTTGGTTCAGGGAACAGAGGAGGATATGGGTCACAAAGGTTTCAAGCTGGAGAACAACAAAGGTTCCAGTCTGGGGGTAATAGGAATTATATGGGGGCAGATCAGAACAGGAATCAATTGAATGGAAAAGAATCAAAAGGCATTGCAAATACCTCGATTACATGCTACAACTGTGGAGGGTATGGTCATATGGCTACTGCATGTCCAAAGCCTCGTACTATGGGCAGTGCATATCACAAAGAAGCTCTCTTGATGGCACTTAAGGATGAGAAAGCAAGCTTGATGAATGTGAAAGAAAACAGCTTCATGGCAAATGCAGACTCAGAAGATGATATGGAGGATCTTGAGGCAAACGCAGCTGTCATGCTCATGGCTAATATGCAGGAAATGAATACGTCCGAGACAGGTCCAGTCTACGATACTGACGGTCTTTCTCAGGTACTTGATCCACCATGTTTACTACATGAGATTGCTTCACCTTCCGCATCTTCATTCTCAAGTGAACATTCTGTTCAAAATGATTCACCATTCTCATCTTCTTTAGATACTCAAATCAACACTGATATATCATTTGATGATGATAGAACAGTTGTCTCATTTGATGATCTAATAGAAGATGACAATCATGATCAAATTGAACAAAATGAGAATTTGAATAATCAAGATTCGGAGCTTCAGGCCTTAATCATGTCCACCCAATCACAAATTGAAAAATGCAATGAAATCAATAAAAATCTGAAAGAAAAGATTGCGTTGTTAGCAAGGGATAATGAGTGCTATCAACAACAACTTTCTGGATATTTTAAGCAAGATAAACGTGAAAAAGGTTTTGAAATTGCTTTTCAACAAGAGTACGTAAAAGTTCAAAATTTAGAAAACCAAGTACGTGAATTAACCGATTCTAAGGCTGAGCTTCTCTCTCAAAAAGAAAATGATCAATTTGAATTCAAAAAACAAATTGATGCTTTAACTTCTGAATTGTTAAAAACTCAATCAGAGCTTTCAACATCTCAGCAGGATCTTCTTGATGAAAAGCAAGCCACTAGGAAACGTGTTGACTCATATCTTGAGGAAATTCTGGATTTAGAAACCAAACTCAAAGAATTTCAAAATGTTGTGTATAAAACGGGTAATTCTGTAACACAAATTCAAAAACTAACTGTGAAACCGAGTCCTAAAGGAGAAAGTTTTGCACTTGGAAGTGACACACCCCGTAATTCACACAAAGCACTCAAAGACAATCCTAAGTTATACAATGCAACATTTTTGTTAGATGATTCCTTTCAACGTGTTGTTATGTATTCTGTTGATGAAGAAACTGATTTTCTTGCAAACAAGATTGAGGGTCGATCAAATTCACAAAACAAGTTTTCAAGAGTACATTATGATTATAATGAACGACCTTACATAAGCAAATCATTTGTGCCACCAAAAGATAAACCAGAACAAACGCTGATACGTACCTCAGAACAAATATATCATCTCTCCCAAAATGATGCACATCTCGACAATTATTTGACAGAGAATGATGTTGATCCACAAATGCCTCCAGCATTTAAAATTGTCAAACATTTTGAGACATTTATGGAAGACATCAAATTTTTAGAAAATGAGATTGAGTTTAATTCTAAAATCACTGTCTCTTCCTTTTTCTCTCCTGTGGAAAAAGAAAAGATAGAAATTCTTCAAAAGAAAATTTTACCTCATGTCAAACACTTGAAGAAATGTGCATCACAATGGGAAGAAGATCTAGTTGACGAGGTTCTATCAATGAAGAACATTTTCAAAGCTAAAGACTCCAAAATTCAAAAACAAAAAGTTCAAAAGAAGAATTTGGAAAAAGAAAATGATCGACTCTTGCAAAATGTTCTTAGTTGTGATGTTGTTTCTGTGTTAATGAATGCCCTTTATGAATCTGGTAATGAGTGTCTTATGAATAATCATGTTGTTGATACAAAGTTGTTGCAAATCGAAATTAAGAATCTAGTGAAAGAGAATGATGATCTTCGACAAATCAACAATGATGTGGAAAACAAAGTTTTTAATCTTCAAAAAAGGCTTGATTGGTGTTGATGCGTGTCGCGTGTCGTTGCGGTTTAGCAGTTTTAATGCCTACTCAAGTTTTAAATTTATATTTAGCCGACTTATCAATAACACACACACTTAACGAGCAGTGTACCCGGTCAGTATGAATATAATGGTAAGTAGAGTGTCAATCACTAGGAGTGGAACGTATTATCTCGTTATTCTAATCAGTATTTTAATATATTAAGTTAGCTATACAACCTAATCTAACGCAAGGGGGGTTCAGCCTGAGAGACTGGCACGATTTGGTTGCAATTAAATAATAAACTAAACCAATAGGTACGAATCAGCAAGTAGCACACACGTACACAGATAAATACTCGAGACAATAAGAGGGCTGTCCTTATGATAAGTAGTTTGTCACTTGTTTTATTGCTAGTGTTATATGAAGTGTATAGTTCGATGCAACGCACCGAGATTAAGTCCTTTCTCGTTGGTTCTAATCTTATCGGCGAGTAAACCCTTAATGATTACTTATGACTATCCCGTTTATCTTTCTCCTACTTTTCTACAGACCATAGAATGCATAGGCGATCTAATAAACAGGCGAGGACAGAGGCATGGCGACCCGATCAACGCTCAGCTAGACACAGAGGTTATCAATGCACTAATAAAAGTCACCAATGACATCAACATATAAACTTTAATTAATGAGAAAGCAGTTTTAAGGGAGTGCAATCTTTCCGTTGTCACATTACACAAGCCACCAATCTTGATGAATTAAAGTTTACTAACACAATAAAACAAAACTACTTAATGAATTAAACACATGCAGCACCTTCTTACAGCTCTTGTATCTTTGATTTGGGTATGTCTTGTGCTGCTGCTTTGACTGAATTCGTCCTAGGTTTCTGGTCTTCGATCTTCGTATATTATATGTGTCACCGACTAAAAGCTTCGGAATTCGTCTGGTCTTGGGGTATTTATAGTTTCTGTCTGAGGGTAGGATGCGGCGCATCTAGTAAGTAGATGCGGCGCATTGACTTAACTTCGCGTGGGGTCCAAGATTATAATATTCAGGAATATTCGTACACCGCCAGAAGATGCGGCGTATCTTTATCTTTGGATGCGGCGCATGTCCTCTTGTATCTTGGATCGTATCTGGTGAGATCTTGATAGCGATGCGGCGCATGTCATAAGTGAGATGCGGCGCATCTGGAGCAGAATAGTCTAGATCTTGTACATTTCGGTAGACTCTTAATTTCTTGCATGTTTTGCTCCATAATTAGTCCAAAATCGCCAAGTTTCACCAAATGCTTGTTTTCAACTGAGAATTACAAAAGTAAACGATTAAGTATCAATCCTCATACATAATATAGTAAAACAAGTCAAATTAATAGGATAAATGATAGTAATAATATGTACTTATTTGAGTTCATCAAATATCCCCCCACTTGAACTTTACTTGTCCCCAAGTAAACCTTAGAATTAATCTTATGAAAATGTATCCTAAAGGATATTAGGATTTATTTTTATATTTAAGCATGTATTCGTTTTTGTCATAATCACACAACTAAACACTTAACGAATTAGAAGTAGAATAAAATATTTTGATAAAAGCAAATCTAATCGTTTAACTGTCCAGTCGCGATGAATATTCTATCATAAGCTTGGCAAGTATACACATCTCCTCCACTAAAGCCAAGGAATAACAAGTCTAAAGCGGTAAAAAGGGTTTTTAGGCTTAAGGTTAATTATTCTTAATCTCTATCGATCTCAAATTCCAGAAAAGGCGACAAAATCACAAATACATGATCGAATCCACGAACACGATACTTGCAATTGCTCAAATCCTTAACTCGAATAGGCTAAAGATAGGTCCAAACTTCACCAATAATAATATATCAAAAAGGGCGACAAAATCATAAATACATAGCCGAATCCACGACTACGATACTTAAGATTGCTCAAATCGCTAATCTCAATAAATCAAAGGTTTGGTTGGATAAAGAATAGTACAAGGTATGGATAATATTTGGGATAAAAATTGGTGTAAAATAAAAAATAAACAAAACAAATAAATTAAAATCCTAAGTGTGGTTAATCACTATCCCAACCATCCCGTGAATAAGACTCATATCATTGAATAACTCACGCTTTAACACTTGAAACACACGCTTTAGGTAGACACGAATTATACTCAACAAGATCTTAATCAAAGAATAAACCTTAGTTGACGTTCCCATAACTGCCAACTCCCATTCAATCCATAGATATAATATACAACAACTAGTGGTGATATCGACCACTTACATAACTTTACATCGTTGGTTAAAACAAACATCCAACTTTTTTTTTTTTTTTTTTTTTTTTTTTTTTTTTTTTTTTTTTTTTAATAACATAAACATAGATGTGTAAAATTTCACCACATCACCAAAACAATAATTCTGGATAATTTTTCCATACTTTTCATGACTTCAGAAATAACGGTAATAGTGAAAGTAGTAAACACACGAAAAATAAACTCAAAGATATACAATATTTACTTTCACTCCAATTGCATTGTGCAATTTCCCGACCTAACCATAGATAATGAATTACGCACGCGAACACAGGTAATGTAAGGAAACACACTTTGCCTATAGCAATTAACCAACCACGGATTTTAATCTACAGGGTAGGCTAAGGTTTAAGGTGTAACGAAACATTTTAAAACAAAGGTGTAAGAAACGAAAGGAATGGCTCTGAGTGTTTTTCTAGGGGTATCTTACTCTAAAAATGAGAGTAACAAAGGGTTTTATACGGGGGTTAACTAACCAGTGTAGTTAGCTAATAACACATAACATATAAGGCTATTTGGGTGTAATCCTAGAAATTTTACCAATTTAGACAAGTCATTCCAATTATATAAATAATACTTATTATGGTGGTCTCGAATAGTATACAAGCCAAGTTCTAAAGTTTACAAGTCACCGGCACACTCATAGATTTGTGAGTTTTGAAAAATCACAATTTTTAAAAATAACGTCGTGTGTACAGCTATGCAACTTAGACTTTAAACAAAAACATGCTAAAAAATTTTAAATTTTGATATGTTAAGCACATTTTAAGCATATTTTGAAAAGTTTAGGACAAGTAAATGTTAAGTGTTCTAATTCTCCAATCCCCCCACTTAAGTTAAACAACGTCCTCGTTGTTCATATAAAAGGTTAAAAACTGGAAAATAAAAGAATTAGAACAGAAAAACTCCCCTGAGATTTGCTCGGTATGATCCTCCATTAGTATAAGAGCAAAAATCATCTTTCTTGTGGATTAGAACGTTTAAGCTTCATATTCGATGTATCCACAGGAAATGCAGGAATCTATAATACCACCAAGGCTTCAAAACACACCTAAGATAAGAAAGGTTCAACTTGCATAACACATTAGTAGTTAGGAAACATAAAAATTAAAAATGAAAATCATCAGGTCAGTCGATGCGCCGTATCTTATGGAAGAAGATACGCCGTATCGAGCCTGGAATAAATACGGATCAGAATAAAAGATGCGCCGCATCCTTAACCAGGGATGCGCCGCATTAAAATAAACTGATAAAAAGTTTTAAAGTCGAAAATAAAAAATGCAGAAAAATAAAATAAGATATGACCATTGCAGGAGATGCGTCGCATCTCAGGATGGAGATGCGCCGTATCCTCGGTGGTCTGACTGACTCGACACATAAACAGAATAATAAAAAGATAAATCCGGGTTGTCTCCCGGTAAGTACTTGTCTTTATTCCAGAGTCTTCAAGTTAGACTCACGTTCAGCTCATTATTTGGTCCTTGTCACGGTCCATCCTTCTTCCTTCATCCGAAAGATGTTCCCATATAGCTTTGCGACGTTTTCTTCCGTTCGGCTTAGTCTTCTATAATTCTTGGTCTTCGTCGCAACATACTCTTCATCAGGTCCAAAAGAATATTTGATGATTTTAAATTTTTCAGAAATAATCATGGGTGGCTCATTATAAGGAATCCCAAGTAGTTGACACTTTCTTTTGGTGAACTCTTCCTCGTCTTTATCAACAAACTTAAAGTAAGGATCCTTAATCAAATAGTCATCTAGTTCATCAATTAATGACTCATTCCTATCATCTTGAATTGCCTCCCATTCTCTTTCCAATTCCCATTGTAGTCGTCGACCTAGCTTCGTGTAATCATCAAATTGTTCATGCACCCATTCCCAGAAAGTAGTATTTGATGTTCCCTTAAGTCCTTTCAAGTATACAATTCTACCCTTTTCTTTCAAAGCTTCAGTTTTTTGTGGGCAGTCTTCAACATTATCGTACCACTCATAATCTTCAAAGGTTACATCTTTTCCAACCCATTTCATCCCAATAATACTTCCCCCATTACAGGTTTCGTCACTCTTATAATCACAGGTCGGCCAAACACTACTCCCATCCTTGAAAACGAAGGGTGTACAGGTGTGATTAATGTGCTCAAATTCCCATGGTTTATCCCAAACCCATGGTATTTGGTCATTCCATTCGTAGTACCAGGTGTTTTTGAAATCATCATAAGTCTTGAATCCTGGTAAATCTCCAGTAAGCACATCATTGTCGACTCGAAGAAGGTAGTTAAATTCCTTGAACTGCTTGCACAAGGGTGTCTCATAATCGAACACATCAATGTCAATTCTGAATAATTCTTCAATCCCCTCATTGATTGTTGAATCATGAAGTGACGACCCATAATCGCTTTCTACTTCTTCGTCTTCACCTCTTATCCAATATACCCATAATGCATCCTTAGTAGCTCGATCCATGCTCTTATGGTTATTAAACTTACTAGCCAACCATTCTGAAAAATCAACATCGTTAGGATCGTGGTTAACGTCAAAGCAAGTCTTTTCAATCATTTTCCTCTTTATCTCCATGAACTCGTTAAATTGCTCCCTAAAATTCCGTGTCAACCATGAAGTCATAATCCGCTTGACTTCATTTGCAGGGGCAAATTTCGGACTACCATATTTAAGTTCAAGCCAATCATCGAGGGAGAGGTCCATCAATCTTACCAACTTGCCATGAAATAGTAACTCCGCCACAGCATAAATTCTGTCATCGTCCAGATAGTTCTCATTTAATCCCCAGTACTGTTCGGAATAAGGCATGTAAGAGATTTGGTATTGCCTCCACCACAGCTTTTGTTGCTTGAGTCCATGTATGCAAGATAGAATTTCCCATCATCTTCTTCGATAGTAGTCCAGTTCAATCCTTTGGATTCAATGATAGGCCATAAGAGCGACAATTCATCTCTAGTGTACCTCACAAATACATCATAAGAGAATACCCCTTTGTCAATGTTGCATAAACGCATGAATTCCTTAAAAGTAGCTTCAAGAGGGGTCTCCCAAGAGAATAAATCTGCATCGATCATGAGCACATTGAATGAATCTGAAAGCAAGCATTCCTTAGCAAGATATCCGTTAACTGACATGTCTTCCATAGCAAAACCTGTCATCATAGGTAAAATCATCAGTAGGATTTGTTCGCTAGAAGAGAAATTAATGAATATAGAAACGGATATAAGAATACAAATAGCTGATATCTGCAGACGATGCGCCGTATCCAAAAAGTTGGATACGCCGTATCTTATAATCGTTAAAATTAAATCAGACTTTATTCAGAAAATAGATACGCCGCTTAGAAATTTGAATGCGCCGTATCAATTTTAATAATCAAAAATCGATATTTATTTAAAATTAAATGCGCCGTATTAACAAAAGTTAATGCGCCGTATTTTCGTTATGTTCCAAAATACGAGATTTTTGATTCAGAAGATACGCCGTATCGACAGAGATCGATGCGCCGTATCTGTTTAATAATTCGAAAATTGTTTTTAATTAAAATAATAGATATGCTGTATCTGCTAAAGCAGATACGTCGTATGGCGTTAACGTTTAGAAAAAAAAATTCCTTAAAAACAGATACGCCGTATCTTGGGGAAAAGATGCGTCGTATCGAATTAATTAAACGCGTTGTATTTTATAAAAATTGAACGCAATACGCCGTATCTGAGAAATCAGATGCGCCGTATCGTTCGATTTAGCTCAGTACAACGAGAGCAGAAAACAAAAAATACGAAAAATAAAAACAAATAAAACACACGAAAATAAACACAAACAAAAGCAAACAAATAACACACAAAAACAGAAAATATGCAAAATAGTACAATGAATGCAAATTAATCTAATACACAACAAAATTAGCAGTTAGATAAAAAATTAAAAACCTAATTAAAATACTAATCAAATTAACAGATAATAACAATTCACTCCCCGGCAGCGGCGCCAAAAACTTGATGCGTGTCGCGTGTCGTTGCGGTTTAGCAGTTTTAATGCCTACTTAAGTTTTAAATTTATATTTAGCCGACTTATCAATAACACACACACTTAACGAGCAGTGTACCCAGTCAGTATGAATATAATGGTAAGTAGAGTGTCGATCACTAGGAGTGGAACGTATTATCTCGTTATTCTAATCAGTATTTTAATATATTAAGTTAGCTATACAACCTAATCTAACGCAAGGGGGGTTCAGCCTGAGAGACTGGCACGATTTGGTTGCAATTAAATAATAAACTAAACCAATAGGCACGAATCAGCAAGTAGCACACACGTACACAGATAAATACTCGAGACAATAAGAGGGCTGTCCTTATGATAAGTAGTTTGTCACTTGTTTTATTGCTAGTGTTATATGAAGTGTATAGTTTGATGCAACGCACCGAGATTAAGTCCTTTCTCGTTGGTTCTAATCTTATCGGCGAGTAAACCCTTAATGATTACTTATGACTATCCCGTTTATCTTTCTCCTACTTTTCTACAGACCATAGAATGCATAGGCGATCTAATAAACAGGCGAGGACAGAGGCATGGCGACCCGATCAACGCTCAGCTAGACACAGAGGTTATCAATGCACTAATAAAAGTCACCAATGACATCAACATATAAACTTTAATTAATGAGAAAGCAGTTTTAAGGGAGTGCAATCTTTCCGTTGTCACATTACACAAGCCACCAATCTTGATGAATTAAAGTTTACTAACACAATAAAACAAAACTACTTAATGAATTAAACACATGCAGCACCTTCTTACAGCTCTTGTATCTTTGATTTGGGTGTGTCTTGTGCTGCTGCCTTGACTGAATTCGTCCTAGGTTTCTGGTCTTCGGTCTTCGTATATTATATGTGTCACCGACTAAAAGATTCGGAATTCGTCTGGTCTTGGGGTATTTATAGTTTCTGTCTGAGGGTAGGATGCGGCGCATCTAGTAAGTAGATGCGGCGCATTGACTTAACTTCACGTGGGGTCCAAGATTATAATATTCAGAAATATTCGTACACCGCCAGAAGATGCGGCGTATCTTTATCTTTGGATGCGGCGCATGTCCTATTGTATCTTGGATCGTATATGGTGAGATCTTGATAGCGATGCGGCGCATGTCATAAGTGAGATGCGGCGCATCTGGAGCAGAATAGTCTTGATCTTGTACATTTCGGTAGACTCTTAATTTCTTGCATGTTTTGCTCCATAATTAGTCCAAAATCGCCAAGTTTCACCAAATGCTTGTTTTCAACTGAGAATTACAAAAGTAAACGATTAAGTATCAATCCTCATACATAATATAGTAAAACAAGTCAAATTAATAGGATAAATGATAGTAATAATATGTACTTATTTGAGTTCATCAGGTGTCAAACTCAAAGTGCTGAATTTGAACTAAAATTTCAACATCTCATAGGGTCTTTATCATTTCAAAACAGTCATGTTCCTGAAAAGTATAAGGAAACAAAGGCTTTCTTAAGACTTAAAATGTTTCAAAATGAAAAGGAACTCGATGAAATTCTTCAAAACAGGAATGACACAGTCCGCCTTAACAGAAAAATAGATTCACAAAATCAAGAATTCCAACACATCATTGTTGATCTGAAGAAGAAAATCAAAGTTTTAGAAACAGGCAAAAACAAAGTTGATAAGATTGTACCAAGGATGCAAAAAGTAGACAGCGCACCTAAGAATGCATCATCAAAGATAACCACTAATGCTCTTACTTCACCTTACACAAGATTAGTTGAACCATCTAAGGGTAGAAGATCCAAGACCACCAAGAGACCAAAGAAGACTAGTATCTGGCTACCTAAGAGTGGAACATCTAAGAGTGGAGAAGTAGAAGTTAATGCATCTAGTGAAAATAAGACGCATGTTATGTCCAAAATAGAATGTAGCTTGGTTAAGTGTAATTCTACAAAAGATGTAATGAATGCTGAATCTTTAACAGTTATGAATGATGTTAATGCTTCTTGTGTGTTTTGTCATACTCATATCTTATCTGGTAATCATAAAAATTGTGTTGCTAAAACTTTGCTGAAGAGAAAATCGAAACGACCTAGTGGCCCCCCTAAGCCTAACTCAGTTGAAAAATCAATTTTAGGGAAACCACCACTAGCAGTTTCAAAGCAGACCATAGTTGCACCTATAGCAAATCCCAAAAAGAACAAATCACCTAGCACATTCCTTAGGAAGAAAGCAGAAAGTAGTAGGAAATGGCAACGTTGGCTAGAGAACACAGCAAACTTTAAATGGGTTCTTAAGCTATTTAAAACATGTGCTTCTAACCCAACGGGTCCAACCGTTACTCCATCTGTTTCTACTAATTGTGATGCAGGTGGTTCAAATCGTTCTATGGATTGTTGATAGCGGCTGTTCCCGACACATGACCGGCAATCTCAAGCCTCTCAAAAACTTCGTTGCAAAGTTTATAGGAACCGTCAGGTTCGGGAATGACCACTTCGCCGCAATCATGGGTTATGGCGACTATGTAAATAGGAACATCGAAATAAGTCGTGTGTACTATGTTGAAGGTCTGGGTCACAATTTATTCTCGGTTGGTCAATTCTGCGATGGAGACTTAGAAGTAGCATTTAGGGAGAAAACCTGATTTATTCGTGATCTTCAGGGAAATGATCTGATGAAAGGAAAACGGGGAACTAGTCTTTACACCATCTCCTTTGAAGGAATGACAGCTTCGACTCCTATATGTTTACTCTCCAAGGCTCATCCCACGAAAGCATGGTTATGGCATAAACGATTGTCTCATCTCAACTTCAAAACCATGACCGACCTGGCAAAGAACAAATTGGTAGATGGTTTACCAAAATTCAGATATGCCAAGGATCATCTGTGTTCTGCATGCGAACAGGGAAAAAGTCACCGAGCTCATTTTCCACCAAAAGCAGAACACAGCACAGACCACGTCCTACAACTGCTTCATATGGATTTGTGTGGTCCAATGCGGGTTCAGTCTGTAAATGGGAAAATATATATTCTGGTAATAGTGGATGACTACTCAAGATGGACATGGGTTTACTTTCTCCGCAAAAAAGATCAAGTTCCGTCTATAGTTACCACGTTTCTCACAAAAATTCAAGTGCAAGTCCGCAACACTGTCAGAATCATTCGAACCGACAATGGCACTGAATTCAAAAACCAAATCCTTCGGGAATTTACAGAGAAACATGGGATTGTTCACCAATATTCTATAGCTCGCACTCCTGAACAGAATGGCGTAGTTGAACGACGAAACCGTACACTCGTAGAAGCAGCTAGAACTATGTTGATCAATGCCCAATTGCCAGATTATCTTTGGGCTGAAGCTGTGAACAATGCTTGCTACACTTAGAACCGCGGCATGATCACCAAAAGGCATAACAAAACCCCATATGAGCTAATACAAGGCAGAAAACCCAATATCAACTATTTTCATGTCTTTGGAGCATTATGTTACCCAAAGAATGATAAAGATGATCTTGGTAAATTGAAGGCAAAAGCAGATATAGGGATATTTGTTGGTTATTGTGAGAACTCCAAGGGATACAGAATCTGAAATCGTCGGACCGGAGACATTCAAGAGATGATACACGTTAATTTCGATGAACTCACAGAGATGGCTTCTGAGCAAGACCGCTTGGAACCCGTAAACAACCGTTTGAACTTCCCAGAATCTTCAGCTGAACCATTACCTTTCAAGAGGAAAGATCTGGAAGATCTGTTTGCTCCTCTGTTTGATGACAGTTTGGTTAACAGTGCGTCAGAGGCTTCCACAAGTTCCGCTGCTCAACAACTCCCAAATCAAGCACCTGATCCATCAGCATCTACCTCTACAGTAGTTGCTGATGATGCACCACAACCTGAACCATCATCATCAATGGATAAAACACCTCAACCAGCAGTTGAAGATTCTTCTCCCCTTTCTAACCAAGTTCCAACACCATCAGACTTTGACGGAAATGCATTTTTCAATCCATTTGCTCCACCTCCAACCATTCCCGAACCAGGAGAATCTTCCTCGAGCAACATGGAACCATCAAATCTGAATAACAACATTCAACACTACCCTTCTACTCATAAATGGACAAGGGATCATCCGTTAGTTAATGTGATTGGCAATCCAGATAAACCAGTTATGAAACGACAGAAACTCCACACAGATGGTGAAACTTGCATTTACGCTCTCACCGTTTGTCAAGCTGAACCGAAAAATATTAAAGAGGCCATGACGTACGACAATTGGATTGAATCGATGCAAGAGGACTTGGATCAGTTCAAGAGATTGGAAGTCTGGGAACTCGTTGAAAAACCTGATGGAGTTTATGTTGTGGGCTTAAAATGGATTTGGAAAAATAAGTTGGATGCAAAAGGCACGGTTATTCGTAACAAGTCTCGGTTGGTTGCTAAAGGTTTTTGTCAAGAGGAAGGAATTGAATTCGAGGAATCTTTTGCACCAGTGGCTAGGCTTGAGGCAGTTATAATGTTCCTGGCATATGCGGCTCATAAGAACATCACAGTTTACCTAATGGACGTGAAGACAGCATTCCTGAACGGACAACTTCGTGAAGAGGTGTATGTATCACAACCTGACGGCTTCGTGGATCCAGAACATCCTAATCACGTATACAGGCTTAAGAAAGCTCTCTACGGCCTTAAACAAGCCCCGAGGGCCTGGTACGACAAACTTTCAGCATTCCTTATTGCTAATCATTTCACTAAAGGCTCTGTAGACCCGACTTTGTTTATACAAAAACACGAGGAGGACATTCTCATCGTACAAATTTATGTGGATGACATCATTTTTGGGTCTACCCACAAAAAGTACTCAAATGCTTTTGCAAAACTTATGAAACAAAACTTTGAGATGTCCATGATCGGTGAACTAAACTTTTTTCTAGGATTACAAGTTCACCAATCACCTCGTGGTATATTCTTAAGTCAGTCTAAATATGCACAAGAGATATTAAAAAAGCATGGCATGACATCTAGTGACACATATAACACCCCTATGTCCTCCTCATCCCCGAAGCTAGATGCTGACATACATGGGAAACCCACTGATCCTACAAATTATCGTAGTATAATTGGGTCTCTCATGTATCTCACCGCTAGCAGACCGGATGTTGTATTTGCCACATACCTATGTTCACGCTATCAGTCTAACCCAACAGAAAGACATTTATCTGCTGTTAAAAGAATCCTTAGATACATCAAGGGAACCATTAATTTGGGGATCTGGTATCCAAAGGATTCTGGTTTTGCACTAACTGCTTTTTCAGATGCGGATCATGCGGGATGTATTGATACAAGAAAGAGCACATTCGGTGGTGTTCAATTCCTAGGTGATAAGCTGGTGTCCTGGCAGTCAAAGAAGCAAGATTGTACGTCTCTCTCATCAACGGAATCAGAATATGTAGCCATGTCTTCCTGTTGTGCTCAAATCATTTGGATGTGATCACAATTGATGGATTATGGTTACATATTCAACAAAATCCCGATGTACTGTGACTCCAAAAGTGCTATCGCTATCTCGTGCAACACAGTGCAACATTCCAAGTCCAAACACATCGCTCTCAGATATCACTTCATCAAGGAGCATGTGGAGCAGGGTACCGTTGAGTTGTATTTTGTGGGAACGGAACACCAATTGGCGGATCTTTTCACGAAGGCTCTACCTCATGATCGTTTTGTGAAACTGGTTCACCAAATTGGAATGAGATGCCTGACTCCTCAAGAATTAGCGAACTTTCTGAAGAACAACTAATCGAGTCTTGCTCTCTCACTATCTTGTATATATATTAAAAAAAAAAATGTGCAAACGATTGATCTCAATCAAAATATGTTTTTGCCCATTGTTTCAAAGTTTAGAATTTTTTCCACAAAATCACATATTTTGAGGGGGAGAAACTTTTGCACATTTAATCATAAAAATTCTTCGTCATCTTTCTAAATCATCATACATTGTTTTTCATCAGCTTGCGTTAACCATTAAACTATACATATTTTAACCGTGGACTTAATATAAATAGAAAAGCAAAGTTAAAAGGTTAAATATGTAAAATGGAAAAGAAAAAGGACAATAACAGTCAATTCGGTTAACTCAACTCTATATAAACACAACTCATTGACTTAGGTCAAATTTTTATCACACTCTCAAAATACACAGTCCCATTTCACAAAAAACGCGCGCCTCAACTGAATCATTCATACCTCTATATTCGATTACTTTGCTCTAATTGTAAGTCTTTCATTTGATTTCTGTGGTACTCACCTAACTGAGAACGTTGCTTCAGAGATTATTCATTGTTAGATTTATATTAGATTGTTAATCTGATTTAGGGATTATGTTTGAGCCTATCTTTGTGAATGAGATAATCTACTTGTGTGCCTATTTTTGTAATTAATATTTTTGTGATTAAGTTGATGTGTGTTAAGCATGAAGATGACTAATCGAACTTCATATCTGTTAATCGAATTTTTTCTTAAGATAATCGAACTTTCAATATGAGAAAATGATCGAACATTAATCGAACTTTTGGGGTAATCGAAGTATAGGACTAATCTCCGAGTTAGGAGTATTATGTCTGGTTTTGATCGAACTTTGATCGAACTTTGGTTTGATCGAACATTGTTTTGATCGAACATTGTTTTGATCGAACTTTGGTTTGATCGAACATTGTTTTGATCGAACTTTGTTTTGATCGAACTTTGGTTTGATCGAACATTGTTTTGATCGAACTTTGGTTTGATCGAACATTGTTTTGATCGAACATTGTTTTGATCAAACTTTGGTTTGATCGAACATTGTTTTGATCGAACTTTGTTTTGATCGAACTTTGGTTTGATCGAACATTGTTTTGATCGAACTTTGGTTTGATCGAACTTTGGTTTGATCGAACTTTGGTTTGATCGAACTTTGGTTTGATCGAACTTTGGGTTGATTGAACATTGGGTTGATCGAACTTTGTTTATAATCGAACTTTGTTTGTTAACTGAACTTTGCTTGCTTAAACGAAAATGATCGAATTTTCTTTGATCGAACTTAGTTTAGTCGAACTTAAGTTTGATCAAACTTTGTTTAATCAAATTCTGTTTGATCGAATTTTCTTTGATCGAATTTTCTTTGATCGAACTTAGTTTAGTCGAACTTAAGTTTGATCAAACTTTGTTTAATCTGATTCTGTTTGATCAAATTTTCTTTGATCGAATTTAGTTTAATCGAACTTAAGTTTGATCGAACTTTGTTTAATCAAACTTTGTTTAATCAAACCTTGTGTGATCGAATTTCATTTGATCGAATTTTGGTTTTTCTTGGCTGAACTTTGTTTGTTAACTGAACTCTGTTTGCTTGAACATAACTGATGGAACTTTTGATTAATCAAACAATTTATTTTTCTTCAAAGTTCAGAACTAAGTGTGCATAATGGATGATTTGTCTAAGTATCTTTGATTGTTGTGATGAAAAGTATTCATATGTTGAGCTGTGTTCACTGAATGAGTTGGTTTCCATCTGTGCTGCATTTCTTCATCATTCATGTTTCATCATGTTCCTTATGCTCTGCTGTTCAGAATTGATATGTGCATCAAGATGTTCTTTGCTTAAGTGGTGATGCTAGATTATGTGATTAACGATGAAAAGTGTTATATTGCTTAATTGTCTGAACTCATGATGATAAGCAGTCTAACATACAAAGGGCATATCTAACATACTCACTAACACTCATAATATATGCTCTTGCGTATTGTTGTATGTTTGTGTTATGCAGTAAAAACATGTCACGAGCATTATCTCAAGCATCACACACATCCAAGAAGGTCACTCCAACTACGGATAAACCTAAGATCATCCGTTGCAATTCAAGAGTTGATTTCGATAAACTTAAGTGTCATCCATCATGTCAAATCATCGCAGAAATCCTTGCTAGACACTTCATTCGTCCTGCTTTAACCAAGACAGCAAGTGTTCCAATGGATTTTCTTAATCAGTTCTGGGAATCTATGACAGTCAACAAAGACCAAACATCTATCACTGTCACTCTGGATGCTCTTGAAATCTCATACACAGTTGACACTATGAGGGCCGTTCTTGAGCTACCCAAGGAAAAATCAGGGAATTTTGAAAAGTTTCAAAATAACCCAACATTTCCAGAGATGGCTAGAACTCTAGAAATGTTGGGGTATGACGAATCAACTGAAGTAATGTCCTCAATCTATAAAGTTGAAAGAAAGTTTTTTCCACAACCTTGGTTAACAATGTTCGCCATCATTAATCAATGCATCACTGGAAAAACCACCGGCTTAGATCACCCAAGACTTGAAAACCTGCAGTTTTTCTGTGGTATTGTCAACACGAAACATCTTAACTTTGCACAGTATATCTGGAGTGACATGATCTTTCAATGCAAGAAATTCCAAGAGAGCACTAAAGATTCATATATCCCTTTTCCTCGCTTCACCAAACTCCTCATCGCTCGTGTTATGAAAAAACACCCAGAGCTACAACATCCAAATTCTGAGCAGATGCATACCGAACAACATGATCATTTCCTCGCTCGCCTCAACATCCAGATGACTGATACAGACAAACAAGGTGCTCCAATCCCTGATTATTTCCCGAGTGATGACATTAGGAACACAGCAGCATTTCTTACATATGATAAAGCATTTAAAGCTCAGAAAGTGGGGTTTGTTCCGAAAAAGGATGCATTAGCCAAAGGATCAAAGACTAAAGGGAAGAGTCATTCACTCCCAGATCGAGCCACTACTTGCCAATCAAAGAAGGCTGAAAAAGCTAAGAAAGGAAAAACAGTCACCAAAGCTTCATCAGCATGGCAACTTCGTGATGAATCAAGTGATGAAGAAGATGACGATAATGTTGGGATTAAGAAAGGCAAAGCACAGAAGGGGCTTGAAAAGCTGAAATCTATTATGGGTCCTACTGATGAGAAACTAAAGCAAGGCAAAGGTAAGTCTATCAAAGCAACAGATGTTAGTTTTTCACCGATTCAACCAAATGAAAGCTCAGAAGAAGAAGAAGGTGATGAATCAGATCAACACACTCATACCCCATCGGGTTCTGAAGCTGAAGAATCAGATAATGACAGACAAAGTAAAGATGATGAAGACAATAATGAAGAAAGTGACAAGGATAACAAAGATAGTAGTGTCAACAACGATGAAAGTGATGATAAAGATGAATCTGAAGATGACCAAGATAACCCAAACGTTCAAACCCACACAACCATTCCTTCATCACCACCTGCATCTTCAGTGGCTCAATCATCAACTGTCATAAGTCAGCTTGAAAGTAAACTGAATCAAGTGTTGAGTAATCAAGAAGCCTGTGAAAAGGAATATCAAGAAACTAAACAGAAATTGTCTAGTCTTCAGGAGTAGATGGACAAACATATACTGAAGTGTGATAACGTTGATTTGAAAAAGGAAGTCTCTGAACTGGTTCCAACTGAGGTCTTCAAGACTCTTCAAGAGGCATTTCCTGACATGCTCAACAACTATGCCAAGAAGAATCTAGTAGGATCGAGTACTTCGAGCTTGATTGAGCTTGGTATAAACAAGAACCTCTGTATGCTATACAAGCGTTTATGCGGAAACTAAACAGCAAGTATAATAAAGAAGAAAACTCTAAACGACAATGATCCTCTATGGATCAAACTATGAACTAGGAATTGTGATATTGAATATTGAAAACGTTAAAGGTGTACATAAACTCATAGACGGGTTTATCTTTTATACTAACAAGATGACCTAACCCTAACCCGTCCTACAAGAAAACGTGTGAAGAGATAAACAACAATCTCTTCTAAAAATAAATCTTAACAAACATTCTAAATATACGGATAACAAACAATACTATCCGCAGTAACAAACACCTTCGGTAGAAACAAGATAACACTGTCGGCAGCAATGAGCTTTCAGCAGGAACCAAAGCTATCGGCAGGAACCAGCTTAACACTATCGGCAGCAACAATGAAACTCTTATTTCCCAGAGATCCTAACAATCCTCCCCTAATCTTGAGGTTGACTAGGTTAACCTGCAAGATTCCAACGTGATAGAGCTTTGAACTTCTCAGGCTTGAGGACTGCGACTTAGCAGCAGCAATAATTAGTAACCAGCAGCAACATCCATAACGTGCAAGATTCCAACTTCTATAGCATCCAGCAGCAACTTCAATAGTTCAGCAGGAATAGGAAATCTTCTTCAAAACATATTGGCTGGTCACCATAACATTCACTTGAACTTGACTGCTACTTATGACAAGATGTACATCAAATCACTTAAGTTTCATACTATTCTCATCACATCCAGGTGTGTTAACTCCTGTGAGAGGTGAATCATTGAAAATTAATGGATTTGATGTCTCTTTACCAATAGCCATCACTACTGGAGTAGCCAATGTTTAGATGTGTTAGACCATGGTACATTGATAACCATCTGATTTATTAGCAAACCAGCAACTATAAACGGATTTGACTTGTCTTTACCTGTAGCCGTTTGCTCAGGACTAGCCAATTCTTAGGTTACAGCAAAACCTTGGTGAATTGAATACCAAATATGGATACCAAGTGTCTTTACCACAAACCATACTTTTGTGGACTAGCCAATCCTTTGGATCCCATAAGGGTTACATCCATGGTGAATTGAGAACCATTTTCAACTCTCAGAACTGAATCATGGGTGAGTTGAAGTACCCTATAGCTTTGAGCAAGCTATTACAGCTATCAACGGATTTGATTATCACACCAGAGCCGTACCCTCATGGTGAGCCAACTCTTTCTTGTCTGCAAGACATGGTGAGTTGAGCACCATTTATTGTGCAGGTGTAAACACCAACACTGTACCTGCAAGGTGTTGCTCAAAACCACTTATTAGCACACAAAATATACAAAGAAAAAAAAAATATATATATATATATATATATATATATATATATATATATATATATATATATATATATATATATATATATTTTAAACTAAGAAACACACCAAAATAAAAGAAAGAAAAATAAGAAAAGAAACCAAAAGAAAGAAAGAAAGATAGAAAATATACAACAACAACAAGAATCATCCTCCCCTTAAGCTTCAATCCTCCCCTTAATCTGCAATCCTCCCCTTAAGCTGATAAACCTTTAGGTACTAGTTGATCTTTGATGAATTTAACCAATTGTTCAGCTGTAGTGAGATCATTGCCAATAGTATGCTTGGGCACTCTAATCTTCTGAGACAGCATTCTCTTCAAAACTCCTTCAGATAATGGATAAATGACATCCACAAACATAGTCAAGAACTTCCCAGAGATGAGTTCTACAACATGAACATTGGATGATGGATATAACTTCCAAGAAAATACTCTCCAGGTAGATTGATTTCCCCATATCAATTTAGTCTTGTCTCCATCTAATGCATTCATCAAGACCTGTAAATCTCCCCATAGCAATAGGCCAATCCCAGTAGGAGTATGAGATTGATAATGATTATCCACAATCTCATAAAGATGCTCCAAATCTTTTCTTTCAACCTTATTCAAGATCTCCCTCAGAAATGTAAAGAATTTGACTGTCCCATCAAGAGAAAACCAAACATTGACATCACCTTCTGAAGTAGACCTAATCTCCCAATGAGCAATATGACCCCAAGACTGAATGGAATCACCCTCTGAATCACTTTCAGAATCAACCCTAATCAAATCATGATCATCCACGTCAAAAATATCCACAGAAGAAGAGTGGAAAGAGTGACTCTTCTGCCTTGTTCTTAGACCATATTGGAGGATAGGAACAGATACAGATGACTCAGTAGGAACAGAGACAGGAGCAGCAGAAAGATCAGCAGTAACAAGATCTTCTTGTGGTGCTTTAGATGCATCAACATTAGGACTTGGTGAAATGAATGTGGCATCCTGAGAACCTTCAGCAGGTATAAAAGAAGATGCACCAGACAATGACTCTCCAGAATTCATTTTCTTTGCATCATCAGACTCTAAAGATGAAGATGCTCTTTTCCTGCTTTGTGGAATATCAGTCTCTAGCAAAGAGTTGAGCTTTGCATAAGTATCAAGGAACAGCTTTTGAATGGCAGCATCAGTCCAACCATTGAAGTAACTGATCTTGTAGTTAGCTTCATTCTTCAGATATGGGAATTTAGCATTGTTGGTGGACATAGTGGTGACGATCTGTGTTTGGACTTGGGATGTTTCAGGTTTGGGTTTTTGATCTTCCTGGTTAATGACATTGTTTTGTGGGATTTCGTCTTCCATTGAGAGAGGGTAAAGAGATATGAGATCGACCTTTTTCTTCTTTATCAGAGATCCTTACCAGGCTCTGATACCACTTGTAGGATCGAGTACTTCGAGCTTGATTGAGCTTGGTATAAACAAGAACCTCTGTATGCTATACAAGCGTTTATGCGGAAACTAAACAGCAAGTATAATAAAGAAGAAAACTCTAAACGACAATGATCCTCTATGGATCAAACTATGAACTAGGAATTGTGATATTGAATATTGAAAACGTTAAAGGTGTACATAAACTCATAGACGGGTTTATCTTTTATACTAACAAGATGACCTAACCCTAACCCGTCCTACAAGAAAACGTGTGAAGAGATAAACAACAATCTCTTCTAAAAATAAATCTTAACAAACATTCTAAATATACGGATAACAAACAATACTATCCGCAGTAACAAACACCTTCGGTAGAAACAAGATAACACTGTCGGCAGCAATGAGCTTTCAGCAGGAACCAAAGCTATCGGCAGGAACCAGCTTAACACTATCGGCAGCAACAATGAAACTCTTATTTCCCAGAGATCCTAACAAATCTGGAAGAGGTTGTGGCAAAGATGATGCAGACAATACCAATCACTATCAGAACGTTACCTCCACAACCATCTGGATCAATTCTCAGAGAACAACTTCTTGAAGAAATTCGAGAAAACCCTGCAGAAGATGAACTCAGGCAAGCATTACTTAACTCAATAAAACGAGCTGAAAAACAAGATGAACCATGCAAACCAACCAAGTCATTGAAGCGACGTCAGGATGACCCAGATGATCAAGGAAAGAAAAGACGAAGACCTTCATCTTCAAGCCATGGTCCCATAGCACAATCATCTGGAAAAGGAAAACAATCAAGTGGACCAGTCTTCAGTCCCATTGGAAGTGGTCAATTTGAGGACGTAGAATTTCACGAGAACATCAGTGCAGATGATGAAATACCCTATGTACCTACAAGTGTTCAAGAAGCTGTGGTTCCTTCTGGTCAAGTTAATGATATACCACTACCAGAATGGGTCAATCCAGGAGCCTCAAAGTACGACTGGTTTGAAGATATGGTTGATGCATACCCTGATGAAGTTCTCAGCACACCCGTGGAAGGATCAATTGTAGATTTTACCAAGAGACTGAAAAAGGCAATCAAGGTTCAGAAGTTGGGGTTGTCAGATATCATTCGAGTTCGTAGCTCAGGCTTCACTGAATTTAAGACAGTGACAACTACTGAGATAGAGTTTGAATACAATCTTGAACAAGTTGCACGAGCCCTTGGAGAAAATATTGCTGATGAACAAACCCATAAACCAAAAGAACCATTACCTTACATTGATTACTCCAAACCATTACCCCTCATCGGTCACCCGAAGAATCCTAAGTTACCAAAAGAATACTTCTTCAATCGAGACCTAGACTATCTCATGAGTGGAAGCACGGATCCTACACGATATGCAACTTCACTATCCAAGTATCCAGCAGCTTCATACTCCATAGAAGATTTGGAAGAAAAGGTCGACGATTTATGGAACCATGAAGTTTATGTCTAAAATGACGATGCTGTTTTTGGGATTCATCATTGGCGACATATGAGGAGATTGTCCTACAAATACTTGGTCACCATGAGAGTTTCAAGAAACATAGATCGGAAGAACCCTAACAGAATTCTATCCATAACCAGTGCTGAAACCGAACCACTGTACGGGTATAACTTTCTAACCAAGATCGCCGTGAGAAGATCAGATGACAAAGAGTATTCGTTCTGTGAAGCTGACTACCCATACTTGTCCCGCAATGATATAGAAGACATGTACCTATTGAATATTCAGGGAAAACTTGAACATCTTCCTGGCCGTCTTCAGTATGACATCATCAACTCCATCCTCATATTCATCCGCAACATTGTCATAAGGCATCGAGTTGAGGACATTCAACTTGGGGTAGAAAGCTACCAAAAACGAGTTAATCTCATAAAGCCAGATCTTGACCGGCCGGGTATTCATGGTCAGCCTCCTTATACGTTCATGGATAAACCGTTTGGAGTAGTTTACAAACGGAGCAACTGCAGTCCACACTTCATGGGATTTGAATAACTGAGAAAATTTGGGGATAAGACATTTGTAATGGTCAAGACAGAACTTGAGTCAATCTTGGATAATTACTACAAGGGTTCAAAAACGGGAGTTATGCAAGAGGTCAAATGGATCAGAAACGATGACAAGCAAGCAGCCAAGTTCATCAAAAGAATCAACGACAAGCTTCAGTTTTGGACTCAAATGCGAAGATTGGAGAGTTATGTGGGAGGACGAGCAAGACTTCCAAACATTCTCACCTTCTGACGTCCTGCCTAAGTTGATTGGTACAAATTATTTCATCTGATCATCATCATTTCATTTCATTTCATCATTCACTTTCATATATCACTACGGCTTGTGCACACATAACAGTGTACAACCCGCTCTTGTAAAGAAAGGACCCTGAGGTACGCTTCAGTGCCTCAATCCTGAAAAAGGAGCGAAAGCTTCTTCCTTATGAGCAGAATTAAAACCAGAAAATTTTTCAAAGTTTTTAAACAATTCTGCTCATAAGAACAAATATTCCCTTGTTAAGGGGGAGTATTTAAAAATCTTTGTTCAAACCTACCAACGTTCTTGACATTCTTCCACAAACACCTCAAAAAGAGCATATTTTAATCAACAGTTTTTCAAAAACAACATTATTATGCTATTTTTGAGGGGGAGAATGAAAAAGTGATTAAAATATGGTATCTCATTGCTGGAATCTCATGAGTGTAAGACTCAAGAATTGACCCTCGAATTGACGATAATAACAGTCAGTAGTCGAAAAGGTATATCCGGGACGGGTAATAATTTCAAGCTAGTTCATCTGGTGATGTAAGCGTGTCTCGCGAAGGATATATCTGAGTAGAATGAACCAATTTCGAGCGACGATCTTTGAATATGACCGGGACGGGTAATAATTTCAAGCCAGTCCAACTGGTGATGTAAGCGTGTCTCGTGAAGGTCATGTTCATTGAAAGTCAATCAATTCAAAAAGTGCCAACTCTTCCCGACATGTGCAAATTTCAAAGTGATTTACATATGAGCACATGTTAAGGGGGAGTTCTTTTGAAAATAACAAAACTCTTAAAGTGTTAACAAAATGTGTTTTACAATCATAAACACTTTGAGAGATTTTTCAAAAGGTTTGGTTTTATGGCATCATTAGGATAGTCATGGAGTTATAAGGTGACTAAGGTTAGGGAAAACCGTCCTATGATCCGCCAGAGCCGGAGGGATCTACCCAAGGACAACACCAATAGTTTAGAACTAGAAAGTCCTAGGTATGATTGAGAAAGGAGAAAATGAAGGAACGGAGAAAGAAGGGGTTGAAGAATTAAAAAGAAAAGCAAAGAAAAGGGTGAAAAGAAATAGCCCTCCATTTGTTCAACCTTAGGGCAGACACCGGGTTCAATACATAATCTACTGGTTGATCAAGAATCACCGGTATTGAAGATCAAAGTCGTCATGGACCCAGTGACGTACTACACTAAACCTTCTTAGCTACTCAAGTGTCTCTCAAAAGACATTTGTTTCATTCACACGGAGAACCCTTCATAATCTATCGACCTCTCATTCCGAGAGTGGTGATATTGAAAAGGAGGCA